>OY977948.1:29721921-30364754 GCA_963854355.1 Epinotia brunnichana
GCCACCGACACTCAGCAACGCCGCAGACATACCAATTAACATGACCGCAAAGCGAAGATGGCCAACGTCCACAGAGAAGAAGTTAAAAAAAGCCATGAGCCGCGACAAAAAGTTGCCAAAATGGACCAGAAAGTCTAGATCTTGCCCCCACCGCACTCCAGAAGGAGAGTGTGTGAAGACTCGCTGCTGAAGGTCATGATTATCTCATGAGCTCGTATGGCATAACTTTGATTGTCCGAAACGTTTTTTGCATAACAGACTTGGCATATTTTGTTTTCGCCGAATGTTAATGTGGCACAAACCTTACCTTAATAGAATTTCTACAATTTCGAAACTCTTCTTCTTTTCTTCTTATCTTCTTCTTTTTCTCGTTCTTTCTTATAGCATGCAAGACCAATTCCCGAAAAGGCTTTCCTCTTTTCAAAATATTTTCACTAAGTAGGTATATAAATATTTATATTTCCACTATACTTATATATATTTATCCCCAATTGTGAACCATTTAATAAATTAATTTGGTAGGTAGGTACCTACAGGTTTTATTTATTCTGTCGTTGATTTGAAATTTTCGTGTCGTGGTTTTTATTTTTCGATACGAAAACGACAATAGATTACGTATTTACGGGCTGTGATGAGATGAGGCAACGACCATATTTATGAAGAAATCTCAATAACATTTTGATCGTCAAAAGACCGTTCAACGCCAATTTAAACTCCATTGCCGAACCAACTGCAGTTTAAAAAGTATATTTTACTTTATGTTATTTATGACAAAACTTATTTTACGCAATATGGTTCGCTAGCGACAGTAAACATTATGTAGAAGGCTTAAAGTTGAATTTGCGATGTCAGGACTTGAATGTCACCTTGTTGAGTAGGTAATTATAATTACCGATGCATCTGACGACACGGTGTCACACGCTTCGTAAATACCGTAGTGCTTTTATAACAGTTATTTACAATTTGTCTCACTTTTGGCAACTCACCACTCGTCCGTATATATACCTACTTTTAAACTAATATTATAAATAGGAAACCCTGTGAGGATGTAAGTATGTATTGATTGAGATGATTTAATGAAAAATGAAATGGAAATGATTTATTCCGGAAACATAGTCCATATAAAGCAGCTAACATCATTAATAATTGCAAATAAATTAAAACTGCAAATAAACATGAACATAGGCACCACACCCAGCCAGGAAGCAAGCCTGACCCGGACGAGCCGGATATACCAGGGGGCGCAAATTTGTGAGGAGTGACACGCTCTGGGATGAGAAAGGAAGACCGACCAGCCGCAACCAGTCGGCCACAATCGACCGGCTATGCAGCCTTTAGACAATATTGGAAAAGAGGAGAGAAAGGATACTTCGTCGGGGGATGAGCGTTGGTAAAATGATGCACGTTGCTTCGTATAAAGTCTTCTCGTGTTGAAGGTGTCCTCTATTATAGGTATATTGAATTACACTAATAAGGATACCTTTGGACCATCGCGGATCGTCATGTAGTTAATGAGCCCGATTTTTTTATATTTAAACTGTCATTTGGATTGGAATCTTATAACTTGGACAGTAGTGTCGCTTTTTGAATAGACTACTTTATGCGATTCAGCCAACTCAAATAATCTCCGGAACTACTAGTCCCATTTCAAAAATGAGGCTTGGTCTGCCGCTGACACCCCTCCTGAACTTTTTGACCTGGACCCGGGCAGCCACCCAACTGGATTCAACGAATCACGCCGTGTCTGGTGCATGCTGAGTCGACTGAGAACGGGCATAGGCCACTGTGCCCGTCTCCGGAAAAAATGGGGCTGGAGCGAGCAGGGATGCTGCGATTGCGGATGCCCAAAGCAAACTGTGCGGCATATCGTCTTGGAGTGTCCACTAACCAAATACGATGGTCCAGCAGAAGATTTTAAAAAATGTACGAGTGCAGCTGTGCTAACTACCTTGCAGAATGGAAATTTAGATTATAAAAACAGTGTATACAGCAATAGTAAATAAATAAATAAAATTTCAAAAATTATTTCACCAGTATATAGGATTGACATTCAGGATGGACATAAAACCACATTTTTATCCGCGGCTTCGACAGGATCCTCTGTAAATCGTTTACATACTGATAAGTAGGTACCTTACATGCAGAACAATTAAATGTGGCAAAGAATCCTCTTTCTGTTTATAGTGTTTATCAACCAATTTGTATACGTCAACGTTTAAAAGTGGTATGTTATTACAAATCGACGAATAATAAGGTTTTTCATAAAAATATAATTCAAAAACAAAGTCTCTTCCAACGAGGCCTACCATAGGCATAATTATAAGTATCACTTCACATAAACGCATGCAATTAAAAATAACAACTCGAAACAAAAGAATCGTGTAGCGCAGAAGCCCAATAATGACAATAAAATCATTATTAAACAATTAAACAAACACACAGACTTAACTACGCTGTAATAATCTTACATTTCAATGCAATTGTTCGAAAAACGACTTTAGTCCAAGCTCGGAAGATTCAAATTTGAAGAACTCTAAACCGCCCAATCCGAGCATACGAAAAACAATTGAACATCTCAAGACAGTCCTTTGCAAATTGAGTCGTAATGAATATGCATAAGGTTAGTACTACCATGTAGATGTTAATTACAAACATGATTACAGTGGCTTTGGCCGGGTGTCAAGGCGAGACCTACATTGGACCTCGTGTAAACATGTTGTTGTATGTAGGGCCAATATCAATATTATCAATGGGCAGATGGCTCAAAGTGATTTGATTTTAACAGGACATAGGGTTATCGGCTATTTTTGACGTAAAATACGACGCATTTTAAAGTAAAACGTGTTATTGCTAATAGATGTTAATATCTAATCCCAAACATCAGCGGTTGGCGGATACTGAATGAAAAAATTAAAAATCTAATGAAGATGGACGAAAGAGATCTAAGTATTTTATTTATTTATTTCAACAAAAGTCACAGCATAACAGTAAATTTCTAAGGCACTGCGGAATTTATAAATATTACAATTATTAACAATTAACAATAGATAATTCTGGACTGTATAATATATAGACGAGATAATACTAACAACACCGAATTATTAAACCAGCAGGTCGATCACGTAACGCATTGTGTATGTGCGTCAGGTAGATCTAAATGTCACTTTTTATATGGAAAAATGACAGTTAAATTATCCTAACGCGCGTTCGGAACGTTACGTGATAACCCCTCTGCTCACAACGTTTCAGGAGAACCGGTTGAGAATGAGAAAAGCGACCTGTAGAGAAGAACGGCTGGACATCCAGACATACGAAATAATTTTGGCCCAAGCTGAAACGGAGAACTTCGTTCGCTTCGCTCGCTCGCTTAATTACGCTTAATATTTGTAACGCCTAGCTCTATCTATAGGTTAAAGTAGAAATAATGCATTACATTTTACTTTATTTTTCGACCTATATTGGTACATGCCTAAGGCTTGATAGCAAACAAAAAAGGAAAAAAAATACATAATTATTGGCATCTTCTTAACAATAGGTGTAACTATTTCGCGACTATCATTTGATTAAATCGCGATTCGACCAATAGTAGAGTTTAAATAATACCAGATATGTTCTTGTACTTTTACCTACCATATGTTTGGTCATATCGGAGCTTGTTTTCTGTTCTAATTTATGTTTAGAAAGTTATAAAAGTAAACTTAAACTTCTCAGTCCACTACCCAAAAAGGAGGTTTAGGCAATTTGGAACGGATGGAAATTTTAGAAGTGCCTGATTTTTTTTTTGTTGGTCGGAATATAACCTTCCTCAGCACCAGAAAAAAGTCTTTTCAGCTGCGTCAATTATTTTTGAAAAATAAAAATAGTCTCTTTACTTACGTTTTGGGTTTAGGACGGCACTTTGCTTGATCCGTCTCATATTACAAAATTAATCTTAAAAATCCGTGGTAAACTGACACTGGCAACGATATTGACAGCTGCAGCAGCTATATTTGTTATTGCGACAGATATTCAAAGAATTCGCCGTCTTAAACCCAAAACGTAAGTGAGGAAACTGATTATGAGTATTTTTAAAAAATAAATAATTGACACAGCTGAAAAGTCAGCTACTTTTTTTCTGGTGCTAAGGAAGGTTATTACTATCATCAAAAAAATAATCGGGCACTTCTAAAATTTTCATCCATTCGCCATTAGACTTTTTGTTTTCCATATCATTATGATATCCCTGTTTTTAGGCTACCCTAAGGCTGTGTGGAAGATATCGCTTTTTATGTATAAGACCGCCTGTTTTTAACCTCTACCATACATTTTATATTCTGTATTATTTTATTGATTTGTGCAATAAAGAGTAGGACCAACAAAATGATCTCAACAGGCTCAACATTGTGCAGCTTTCCTGCGATGTGTTTGCAGATGGCTGGCCGGTGGTTGAAAGAGGCTACTTGAGTTGAAACTGTGTGAAATTATAACCTACTTAACCTTATATTTTTACATCAATTGTGTCATTTTGTGTCTCATGTTTTGTCTGTATTGTGCTTAGTATTAGCAGTATTAGTAATCTAAAATTGTAATGTCTTCGGATACTTCCTGTAAGTTGTAACTAATGTTTGTTTCCTAATAAAATTTTAAATTTAAATTGTATTTTATGTTGTCACACACAGGTAGTTAATTTTATTTCTGAAACATTTTAAACACTATTGCTCAACATTTGCCCACAATTGTCTAAGCAGTGAAGCAGCGAAGCTATGCTATAAAACGGTAAATTGGCTACGGCATGTTAGCCGTTTAACAAAATTGGCCTATTTGAGTCGACTGCGATTCAAAGCTAGTCACATGATGTACCGTGACAGCCGGGCAATGCCGCTGGCTCACACAAGTAAGGCCTGAATCAGACTGGCGCGGCTTGCGGTCTTCTTTTTCTTCTCGTGTCGATGGCTTCAGATTGTGCGGGACCAGAAGGTGGCGACGCTAATAGCCCTGTCTGTCGCGTCTCGAAGGTCTTGCTTAGAGCAGGCGTGCGGGCACGCTGGGCAAGACAGCATGTGCTCCATCGTTTGTGGGACCGCACCACACGGACATTGGGCGTCTGAGCTACTTAGGGCGCCCCACTTCAGCATGTTCTCCTTGCTGCGACCGACCTGGGAACGCAATCTGTTTAAGGATTTCCAGATCGGCCATGGCTGCTTATGCCCGGCAGGAAGCTTCTCAGCGGGGAGAACATAATCTTCAGGGGGGGCTCGAGTATTTTGCCAGTGTTTAAGCCGTTTCTGGAACTGCGGTGGCGGTCAATGGTAAACTTGACAATTAATGTCACATTTACTATTGACTGCCACCGCAGACCGCGCCAGTCTGTGCCAGGCTTTAAACTTCAAGCCCATTGTCAAGTTTACTTTATCACTGACCGCCACCGCAGACCGCGCCAGTATGCTGCAGGATTCATACGGTCTAGGAACTGTCACTACTTTAATGGCATTTTCATTCGGTTGTTCGGTAGGTATACCTAATGATTTTCAATCATTTCAATCAAGCACTACACTTACAATAGTAATGTCATGTTAAGTCAAGGTACATACGAGTATTACCTATTCTATCCATAATTATGTTTACCTTTCGTCTTTAGGGTAGGGTTTTTAAAGTAAGTAAGTATATAAATTAGATAGAGTCAGATGAAGGGAGCCAACAAGAGTCTAACTCTTAAATTTATGAGATTGATATATATTACAATAAAATGTGGCCTGAGACAAATAAATCAATAAATAAACCATATATAAATAATAAAAAAAACTAAACAGCCAGGCGGGGCCTAATAAGTTACGGATGGTTAAGGACGACCGAGGGAGGAACATCCCAACTATCTAAGCAGATATCCAGGAGTACCGCTTTCTGTATCTGACCATCAAGTGAGACTCTCTGACAGTGCAATGTTGGTCGATATTCTTCGTTCAACAATACATTTGAGTGGAAACTGAAAATTGAAAAGCGCTTTTGACCAACAGTGGTTTTATTGGCATATATCTATACATATAATAAAGCTGAAGAGGGTCGAAAGTCTGTACATGGAAGATATTCGAAAAAAAATTGGCTAGGGATACTTAAAATCGATAACTGAACACGTTCCTACAGTTTTTAGAATTTTTGTCTGTTTGTCTGTTTGTCTGTTTATCTGTTTATCTGTTTGTCTGTTTATGTGACCGCGCATCACGTGAAAACGGCTGAACCGATTAAGATGAAATTTGGTATAGAGATAGTTTGAGTCCTGGGGAAGGACTTAGGGTAGTTTTTATCCTAGAAATCTACCCCTAAGGGGATGAAATGGGGGGTGGAAATTTGTATGGAGCTACTTAAACCGCTGCACCGATTTGGATGAAATTTGGTATATAATTAGTTTGAGTCCCGAGGAAGGTCATAGGATAGTTTTTATCCCGAAAATCTTCCCTTTAGGGGGTAAAATGGAGGGGTGAAAATTTGTATGTAATCCATTTTGATAAAATTTGGTTTAGAGGTAGCTTAAGTTCTGGGGAAGGACATTGGACAGTTTTTATTCTGGAAATCTTCCCCTAAGGGGGTGAAATGGGTGGTGAAATTTTGGAGGGACTCCGTTTAGACCAAATTTGGTATAGATATAGTTTGAGTCCCGGAGAATGACAATAGATAGTTTGAATACCGAAATTCATCCCCCAAGGGGATGAAATAGGGATGAAAATGTGGATAAATCCCATTTAGTTAAAATTTGGTAAAGAGATAGAAGGAGTCCCAGGGAAGGACGATGCAAAGTTTTTATCCTGAAAAATCATCTCCTGAGGGGGTGAAATGAGGGGTGAAATTTTGGATAGAACCGATTTAGATGAAATTTGGTATGGAGATAGTTAAGAGTCCTGGGTAAGGACTTAAAATAATTGTTAGTCCAGAAATCATCTCCTAATGGGGTGAAATAGGGTATGAAAATTTGGATGGAACCCATTTACGGTATAGCGAGTTGGAGTCTTGGGGAAGGACATAGGATAGTTTACTCCCAAAAATCATCCCCTAAAGGGGTGTAATTCGGGGTGAAAATTTGGATAAAACCCATTTAGATGAAATTTGGTAAAGATATAGATAGAGTCCTAGGGAAGGGCAATGCATAGTTTTTATCCCGAAAAATCATTTCCTGAGGTGGTGAAATAAGGGTTGGAGATTTTGATAGGACCCATTTAGATGAAATTTGCTATAGAGAGAGGTCTCAGTCCAAGGAAAGAAAAAAGAATAATTTTTATTCCGGAACACATGAAATGAGGAAAGGTGAGAAATGGTGGATGAAAATTTGGATTGAACCCATTTACGGTTTAACGATAGTTACGGAAGGACATAATAAAACAGGACAAAACTATCCTGTTTTATCCCGAAAATCATCCCCTATGGGGGTGTAATTGGGGGTGGAAATTTGTTTGTGACACATTTTGATAAAATTTGGTTGAAAGATAGTTTGAGACCTGCAAAAGGACAAATGATAGTTTCTATTCCGGAAATCATCCCCTAAGGGGGTGAAATGGGGGTGAAAATTTGGATGTAGCCCATCTAGATGAAATTTGATATAGAGATAGTTTGAGTCCTGGAGCATTTTTGGGATAAAAACTATCCGTTGTCATAACAACGGATAGTTTTTATCCCGAAAATCATCCTCTAAGGAGGTGAAATAGGGGTGAAAAATTGGATGGAACCCATTTACCGTATATAGCGGTAGTTGGGAGTCCTGGGGAATAGGATCATTACATAGGTAAATATATGTATGTGACGTTCCTTGGGTAAAGGTACCTTATGGCGGTAGTTTCGAAGATGTTTTCTAAAACAGGGTAAAAAAGACGTTTTATTATGGCTATTTTGAAAACTATTAGCTGTAACATTTTGTTGAAGTATCTTTATTTTAAATATAAAATATTTAAATTACAAGTCAGTTAATTTAGTCCTACGGTTTAGTAGAAAAGGTCCTTACGGCCGTGTGATATGAAAATATGCAAAATAATACTGAAAAAATCCTACATGCATCTACAATTATGGTGAGGCGGGTCATAGACACCAAGTTTGCGGCAGAGTCTATTTTGTAAAAGAAAGGCGTTCGGAGTAAGTTAATCTGTAAAATCATGCAATTCAGCCATAATGACCCTTTCCTTCATACAATCCATACTAATATTACAAATGCGAAAGTAACTCTGTCTGTCTGTTACCTTTTCATGCTTAAACCGCTGAACAGATTGAAATTAAATTTGGTAGAGATACTTTGAATTCCGGGGCCTTCCCAAAGAATCCTTACTAAAGATAGTTTTTATCTGGAAATTCATCACCTAAGGGGGTGAAAAGGGGGGAGAAAGTTACGATATAAACGAGTTCCGCGCGGACGAAGTCGCGGGCAAAAGCTAGTTTAGAATAAAATCTAACAATTATGTGGTTCTGCGGCAGTCTGTCTCACGCAGCACCCAATAAATTACCTGAAACAATGCCTTCGCACGCTACCGTTGCCACAGCCATGACCCAGCATAATGGCATTATTATAAACGTACATCTCGCTACATTTAAATAGTTTGTGACCTTTGTGTTTCAACCGGATGACTCCATTGCCACAATCCAAAGATAAGCAAGCGTTATCACACTCTTAAGATACTCGTGTGATGTTATTATGAAACTCGCCTTCGGCTCGTTTCATAAACCCACACTCGTGTTTAATGCCCTTCATTATGTACAGTCACATAAACTACTATATGTATATTAAGCATACTCGTAAAAGAGACTTACCTACCTGCAGGCAAACTGTACAGTTTTGCAGGGACATGTTTTAGAATAAGTTTTTATATCTTTGGTTAATAAATAAATATAAAAAAAAAACTAGGTAGGTGTTGAATTTGCGATCACCATAATATCAACCGAAAGACGTCCACTGCTGGACATATGCCTCTCCCAAAGAGTGCCAAAGTGATCGGTCCTGCGCCACCCGCATCCAGCGGATTCCCGCGACCTTCACCAAGTCATCACTCCACCTTTTGGGGGACGCGTGATGAATTCGCGATTGCGTGCGTGAAATGCTGGAATCTACAGACAGCTAGGTTAGCAAATGTCTGGACAGACGGTTGCCACAGAATCTAATGTCCGGTAGTCTCTTTCTATTAGTACTAGGCAACATCTGGTGGTCTTATTGCTAAAAAGCGATTTCTTCTAGACAACCTTTAGATAGCAGGAATTTAATCTAATTCATCAGACAAGCTTAGCAATAGCATTTGTATAATGGCTTAACAACAAGCCATTTGACATAATAAGTTGTATGTTTAGGCACAGAATAAGTAATAGTACTACGTACAGAAGGTTCTCTGTTAACAAATTCCCTGTTTAGGTACGCCAAACGTGCCTAAATGTGGCCATCCCTTTTTCTCGCATGTAACGCGCTGCGACCCGTGCGAGCGTCCCGTACCAACGCGCGGCAGCTACTAATGGGCCGCCAAATTGGCGGCTGGCCGGCATGTACTTGTAGCGGCGCGACGGAATCACAGAGTGAACCGCCCCTGGTTAAGGCTTGTAAAATTATAGCTTGTAGCTTTGTGAAACGGGCCCTGTTTTTTCTTTTCGTAGTGCGCAATTAGGACTTTTTAGGGTACCGTACTCAAAGAGTAAAACGGGACCCTATTACTAAGACTTCGCTGTCCGTCCGTCCGTCCGTCCGTCCGTCCGTCCGTCCGTCCGTCTGTCTTTCACCAGGCTGTATCTCAAGAACCGTGATAGCTAGAGAGTTGAAATTTTCACAGATTATGTATTTCTGTTGCCGCTATAACAACAAATACTAAAAACAAAATAAAATATTCTTTTAAGGGGGGCTCCCATACAACAAACGTGATTTTTTTTGTTGTGTTTATAGATAATGGTATGGAACCCTTCGTGCGCGAGTCCGACTCGCACTTGGCCGGTTTTTTATTGAGATGAGGGTTTATATCCAAACGCATTTGACCCCGCCTGGCGCCAGGCCCTAGGAAAGATCAGCATGTCTAGGCAATGTATTGTAACGTGAGGTACTGTGTCAAAGTCGTTTAAACAACAATTAAGCCCATTCGATTATAGCACCTATTGTAGTCGCAGGCGCAGTGTTATTGTACCTACTGGGGCGCGTTGCCCAATATTCAGACGTGGGGGTACTTGTCATTCACAAGTTTTTTGATTGTCTAATGGGCTGTTTACACTTTGATTAGTGATTAGATCATTAATTTGCTGCAAGTACGAGTAACTTTTGTATGGACTCGAACTTATCACTAATCAACGTGTAAACAAACAGGCCCTGGCATAGACCGTGGTCTATGTTTGATTCCCATTACAGGTGTCAGTTAAAATCATAATTTTTATTTATTTAGCAACTAGGCCACATGGGAACTTTTCATAGGCAAATCGACGCTTAAGAATCAATACCGTCTAAGTAACAAAAATACAATTTTACAGGAAGCGTGGCATGTCTATTTCTGCACCTAACTGCATTAAAAGGTAAAAAACCGGCCAAGTGCGAGTCGGACTCGCGCACGAAGGGTTCTGTACCATTATCAATAAAAATATTGATTTTATTTTGTTTTTAGTATTTGTTGTTATAGCGGCAACAGAAATACATCATCTGTGAAAATTTCAACTGGAACTATCACGGTATCGGTGAGATACAGCCTGGTGACAGACAGACGGACGGACGGACGGACGGACAGCGAAGTCTTAGTAATAGGGTCCCGTTTTACTCTTTGAGTACGGAACCCTAAAAACGTCAAAAATGTTAGTTAGACAGTATTGATTCTTAAGCGTCGAAATGCAGATTCTGCGGAAGAGGTCAAGTCCTGTGATGTTAACTACTTAGTAGCGTCGCAGAGGTCACAGGGCTTTGACGGGTACCTACCACACACATACTACTACACACATACCTATGTGGAAGTGACTTGAAACTAACTTCAATGACGCAAACTTATGTGGCGCGTATTGTAACTTAATGTTTCTCGCTCCATTATTTTCTTTATCATTCCTAATATTGGACAAGGCAACTTAATAATAATAATCTAAACACTGAATCTCAAAGGATAATACCTACTTCTTCCTTTCTTGTTTTCCACTGTGTTATGTATGAGTCGAATATATGTATAAATAATTATAACCGACACTTAACCATGTTATTCTATTGAACCATATCAAACAAGCATCACAAACCATTACTTTTGTTTTCGCTTTAACGGAAAGCATACACGCACCAACGCTGCTCAACCAAAACGACATAATGCCATACAATCTTCCCGGCGTTTACACCCTATTGCACCGCTGGACAGAGTTCAACTGTGGACACTGTGGTTCAACTTAGTTTTTTGTGCCACATCGGAACAAGAACCGGGGCGTCTCAACCAGTCGGTTACCTTGAACTTTCGCTGCTTACGTAATTAGGGTGCGCGTGAGTGTAAGCGGGATGCGCTTTAATATCGCTAATCTTCATTTTTTTTATATCGAATGTAGATTTTTATTGAGTCATATATCACAGTGGGCTACATTTTTAGATGTTATAACGGACGACATACGTCAAAAACGCTAAATGGCTATTTATAAATGGTTATTTATTTATAAAAAATCGGCCATGTTATACGATAATCGCTTTGTATAAATATTGAAAATCAATGAAAAATTTCATTATCATCATCATATCAGCTGAAAAACGTCCACTGCCGGACAATGGACATGAGCCTCCCCGAAAGAATGCCAAAGTGACTGCACCACCCGTATCCAGCGGACTCTCGCTATAGCCCTCCGAATCGCTAAACTTCAGTGGTAGTGGGCGGGGCACATTGCACGTAGAACCGATGGCCGTTGGGGTGAAAAGTTTCTCGAGTGGCGACCACGTACCGGAAGGTGCGGCGTGGACCGTGGTTAAACGCCCCACAAGGTGGACTGATGATCTGAAAAATTTACATGATAAAAATTGTAACTAAGCGGAATTTATTAAGATTGTAATCAATTTCATATCCACATTTCCCTTGTTTCCTGTGTCATCTGAGATTTCGTTTACGAATAAGCGTTATTGTACAATACGGCACAAGACCACGAATCACCCGTCCCTTACCACATAATTAGACATAGCATAACAAAACAGTGAAATGACTAGGTAAGTACATCAACTAAAAAAATTCTTAGGCCCTTCAAGAAAAATTACTTACATGTGACTTGTAACAACGTGCAAAAGGTGAGAAAATAAATCACTGAGTATTACACTGATGTCAAGGTATCTGTAAATTTATTACTCATCAACATTGTCGCCAATTCCAACTGGTTCAATAATACTATGCAAAGCCTTTGCAAATTCAATATTCAAGTAAAAGGTCTAATAGGAAATAACTATTCCGCTCTTCAGATCCGCTTGCAGTCGGCCCGAAATTCAACCAACACTAAAATATTTTTGAACTAGCTTTTGCCCCATGTTCGACACTCGCAAATACCAGCACGATACATATTATGTATATTATAGTAGGATGTGTACAACATTATTATGGTGTATCCGAACTTATATGTCTGAGATACAAGGTTATATATATTAAGTCATGTGATATAACGAATTTGTTTTATCACATCACATTATACATAATATCGTATAACATGCAGACATCGTCTAAATATGTTAATTTTATGTAAATTTTTGGAGCTAGTGATATACTGGTTCATAAAAATGTTCAATTGCGAGGTTTTTGTAATGAATGGTCATGTCAGTAATTGTTGCGGCGTTTTGTACATTTTCCAGAATAAGTACTTAGCTAGAACACATTTGTGTAAAACTACTCAATAACGCACAAGATTTAATCTGTTAAACCAGGTGTTTTAACTTGGGGATTGCGAAGTTTATTTAAATAAGGTGGGCAATAACCATAATTTATCATCAAAATGATAGAGAACGTGGAATTGTAACCGTTGAATAGACTGATTTGAAAATATATACCTATGTATATATATAAAACCTTTCTGTCTCTCTTCTCACATTGCCTACTTTTTTATTTTTAAATCGGTATTTATAAATATTTAGTTTCACTGTACACATTTATGGTTAATTTCATTCTAACTATAAACCGCGCGAAATGGAGTGTTCAATCATAAAACCTCTCTCAAATCATCCATTGTAACACACACAAAAGTTAAACCAGAATATTACGTAAACTCTTGTTACAATTTAAAATGGTCCATTGTTAAATTTGCCCCGATTTGCCCTACGCATTCCTCACAGCGGGTCACGGCCGTATTGACAGATGCAACAAGTCGCTGTCAATAAGTGACTCGTAAAAACGGATTATGCGAATTTTACGTTCATTTTGCAAGGTTCACAAGGCATGTGACATTTATGATCGAATTTATTCGCTCTGATCTTTGAGAGGTTAATTTCCTGGTCGTAATTTGTTTTTTTTTACTACGACTATGGCAAACAGACATATTTTATGATTATAGCCTACCTGATGGAAAGCAGACATTGTAGCCTATGGATGCTTGCGATTCCGCGCACTATCAGCAACACAACACCATGTGTTATGGCTGCGGTTTCCTTTGTTATTCTCTTCGAGATAGCCTTGCTTATAAAAGCAGGAATTAGACCAAACGAGTAGGTACTTACTGAATAATATTTATTAAGTAAATCTTATAATATGGAGGTTTAACCCATTTGACATTGAAACTAATCTGCATAAATTCTGTCATAAATAAACTCAAACAGGATGTATTTTTTGAGATGTAGAGCAAGCATTACAAATTTTAAAGTTCTTTGGTTAAGGTTCTTCATCTAGATATATAAAAAATATTGGAAGTTTCTTTAATGACATCTAATTGTACACTAATAAAAATATATTTATTCAATAAAGAGTATGGTGTAACAGACATCTTACCATCAGAACCAAAATTATTGTTTACCAAAGATGCGTTCTGAGCATACTCTTGTATGAAACCGACACCTGGACGACGTATGCGAAACAAGAGCGACGACTTAACACTTTTCATATGCGCTGTCTACGTAATATCTTAGGCATTACGTCGGAGGACAAAGTGACAAATCAGAGGGTTCTTGACATAGCACAGCTGCCCAGTTTGACTGCTATTTTCAAACAGAGACGCTTGCGGTGGCTGGGCCATGTGCACCAGATGGAACCTTCTCGAATACCTCGACGTACCTTGCTTAGTGCAGTAGCAAACGCCAAGAGAAACGTTGGGAGACCGATGTTGCGTTTCAAGGATTGCGCTAAGCGAGACATGGCTGCTTTTAAAATTGACTATCGGACCTGGGCAAAGCTTGCCGAAGATAGAGATGGATGGCGCAAACGCGTTGTGGACGGCAGAGCGTTGTGCGATGGAACCTGGTTCGAGACACTGGCCAATAGAAGGTTGCGTAGACAACAAGCTAAAACTAGAGCCCCTGGCACGAATTTCGTCTGCCAGAAATGTGAAAGATCATGCTTCATGCCGGTCGCGTATTATTGGCCTCTACAGTCACCAAAAACGATGTCTCCATGGCAATGTTTAAATCGTCTGGAATAGACGCAAATGCCTGTGATGATGATGATTTAATATACAGGTACAGGAAGTTGTAAATACTTAAACGAGTCCTGGCGGCTTAATTGTATAATTAAATCGAAACCACAGTTTGCGGCCTTTTAATGGATAAAGAAGGATAATTTGGAACAACTTGTTTCTAAATGTCAAAAATATTTATAGATTCATTCTAATGTAGGTATATTGCCCGACTGCGGCAGAGCCGAAGGAAAAGGATATTTATTTATTTATTTATCGTATGGCTGTTACACACTGATACATATATGTATTCGTATTGATGTCGCTGATAGAGTTCCAGTGTGCGCTGTGAGGTTCAGAAGGAACAGTGCCGCTGCCGAGTTTGTTGTTCTTTTAGCACCACCCGGAGGTCACGTGTAGGGTTTCTAGGGTTATTGTTACGGACGTAGAACAACAACGACCTCCAAAGGATATGATTTTAACAGTCTTGGTTTGTATTTACGTGTGTTCCAACGTAGGTAGTGTTTCAATAAGTAGATAATTAATCGATTTTAATGATGAATGGGGTATCAATAGTACCTTAAGTATGAAAAAAAACAGTGTATTCATTTTCTGTTAGTTATCCGTAGTTAGGTACACGGGATACAGTTTTTTGAACTTTTTAAGCTTGTTTATTTGTTTTTTTTGTTAGTCTATTAGTTTGTTTATACTAAGTGCCTACAATCAATATTCCATAGGTTATGAACGAGGCTAATAAAGTTGTACTCCACTTTTTATGGGTATTTCAAAATTGAATATAATTTTTGGTACTTAATATTTTTCGAATCGTGATTTTCAGAAGTCAGTTGGATTCAAATCCTATGTACTATTAAACGAGCAATATTTGTAGGTATATCAATAAACATATATTTATATCACATTCTTGAAAACGGCTCTAACGATTTCAGTTAAATTTCGAGTATGGGGGTATACGGGGGTAAACATCGATCAAACTGGGTCACATGCCTGAGAAAAATAGCTTTCTCCGTTCTCTATTTTCAACCGAGCAGAGCTCTGTCGCCCAGGGACTATAGATAAAATGAAACGAAGACACGGTATCGGATATAATATTCGGAATTTAAGTGCTATTGTGCAATTCCTACCAAGTAGTACGTATATATATGCCGTTGGTTATTATGATGTCCGCCCATCTTGTCCTGAGAGTTCCGACCTGTCAAACTTCAAATTGTAGGGCAAAAAAAAAACATCTCTGACAAAGAAGCTCGCATCTCCATCGGAATGAGGAAGATGTCTTCACAACTGAAGTCGTGACGCCCCTTATCTGTCTATATTTATATTGGTTCGGTTCACTGATAATATACGAATAGTTCAGATGATGAATCCTGTCAGTCAAGGTTCGTCAGACCTTAACGAGTTGGTTCGAGGTAGGGAAATATTATTAAAGCAGATTACATAAGGCAGGTGCGTGCTACTACCTACGTATATAGCTATTATGAACTCACTCGACGGTTCTATCGGAAGACCAGCGCTGGCAGCAATGCCAGCATTATGCTGAGATAGAACCGTTTCGTGACAAACGCTGTGTGTTGTTTGTCTCGAATAAATGTTTCTTTCTTTCTTTTTTTCTTTCTATTACGGTGATACAATGAAAGCTGAATAACATAACCATAAAAAAAAGATTCTTGAGAATTACATTTTAGGCAGAAAACTGCATTATCTAAAGCGCACACTACATATAATAATGGTGTTTTCTCGGCGTGTTGGGTTTACTAAGTGAGATTTTCCAGTAAACAATGATTCACCAGAATTATTCAAAGTCATGTCAAAACAAGATTTGCATTCGCAAAAACTGGGTTTTTTCCTAAAATTTGTTAGTTTTATAAAATTTCCAGGCAAACATAATACAGCTAAGTGCAAAAAACTTGCCTGTTGGTAGGTAACTACCTACGAGTACAAGTTTTGTTAGATATTTTGCTAAACATAGGTAATCAACGTTTTATAATCATAATATAATAATATACGTTTCCCCTTAATTGTTTATAGGTACAAACCATTTTATCTAAAACAAGGAATTGGGTATGTATGTTTTGTTATAGCGTTGAATTGATGTTCGAATGTACTATACTTAGGATTCTGTAAACACAATTTGTGTTGTTTCTGAGGTAACAAAACAAACAATATTTATAACACATAAAAAGTTTTTCATAGATCTATATTATCATACTTTTTTCATTGCGCCTTTTATTAATCTCTGTATATCGCAATGGTTGGCTGGTAGAGAATGAAATTTTGCATTAAGCCGGATTTGTAAACTTCTGTGTTTAGTGCAATAAAGTTTAAACGTTTAGTGCAAAATAAATAAATAAAAAAATACATAACCTTTAAAAATACAACATAATAACCTTTCAGTTTTAAAATAAACAAGACCTCAACTGCCCACTTACGCATTTAGGTCTAATTGTATAAATAAGTAGGCAATCGGACTATTGATGTGTTCCGAGCGTAGTGGAAGACACGACTCGTAACTATAAAGTTCCACAATAATTATGTATTTTGCAATACAAATGGACTTCCTAAATAATTATGGGAACAAAAACATGTGATGGTTTGAGCAAACAGAACTAAAATAGGACATCCCTACGTAGAAGACACCTATCTCGAAGGTTGGTGATGATTATTATCATCATCATAGATTTAACAGTTAGACTCTTGTTGATGTATATTTTGCGAAATTGTACAGACTGATAATGACATGGCTACTATCCTTTATTTTATTTGTTTCACATAGTTTAAGTAGGTATCCATGGTCTTTTTTCTACCTCACTTTGCTTTAATCTTACTTCAGATGCTGCTATTTTATTTGTGTTGCACTTATGAGATAATCAATCATTACCCCTTTTTACTCATTATTTTTAGTCATGTCCCCCAAAGCTCGTGCAAAGTGATTTTTCTGTCCAACTTGATAAATAGTGATAAGATGATATTCTAAATAAACTACCTAGGCATGCATGTAAGGTCGTAGGGCAAAACAAACATTTCATCATTAATATATTGTTTGTTTTGCCCCATTTGTGAACACCTACCTCATTTCAATTGTATTTTCCAAGTTTTCATCTAATTCCTATAAAAAAAATGATGAATGAATGTAGATCCAATGATGAAGTTAATAAAGTGGCGTCAATAAAAACTCTTCTATAAAAAAATGTTACACAAATTCTTTACAACTTTCATACAATTTTAAAATTTACTAGTGATTGCATGGATTACAATAGGCACATTGCCCTTCAATTCTTCGACCAACTCGCACCAAACATTAAAATTTTTGACAAAAGTAACCTTTACCTCTTGGGATCCCCATCTTCGAAGAGAGTTTTCCTGAATTTGTTCAAAAATTCAGTAACTAAATTCCAAAATCATTCCCATCGGTTGCTTGAAATTAGGTCACATTATGCACTTTGTATAATAAAATTTTGCCTTTTCGTTCCTAAATTGACATATGTGCTACGCTGCTGCCCCCTTTGGAAAACTCAAAATCTTCTATCACGAATAGATTATCTAATCAAAATTTCTTTAGAATCCGTTCTGAATATTCAGCTAAGCGAGCAGTCCTGGACCCAAGGATCCCTTCCCATCCGGTACGGTGGCTTAGGGATTCGCAAAATTTCGAGTGTTGCGTTACCAGCATTTTTGTCGTCTGTCCATAGCTCATCCAGTCTCATAGGAAATATCCTACGCATAAACTGTGAGACTTCGGGCCTGGCTGATACCAAAAATGCTTGGTCAGTTGCTTGTCGCGGGCAAAATTTTCCGGAACATAAAAAATCTCAAAGGAGCTGGGACGACATTGCTTGTAAATTGACCCTATCCTCCCTTCTCGATCAATCGAACACTGAGGGGCGAGCCAGACTTTTGGCTGTAAGCTCCAAGGAAGCCGGGTACTGGCTCCAAGCACACCCATCTTCTCCAGGCATGCTGCCCTAAATGACACAATCCGCCGGCCGGTCTCTTGCGTCGGTTGGTGTGCCGGCTCTTCTAGAGCCGACCGGCATCTCTAGAAACGATGGCAAGAGACCGGACGGTGTGTCTCTGATTCGGCGTCGAAACCCTAGGTCCGTGGGGCCCTGGCGCTCTGAGCCTCTTTAAGGATATGTCGAAGAGGCTCAGAGACGCCACGGGAGACCAAAGAGCTGGCAGTTTCCTCGCTCAACGCATCGGCCTGGCGGTCCAGCGAGGAAATGCTGCCAGCGTCTTCGTTTATTTTAGTTTTATTTAGATGTATTTTAGTTTTAGTTAAGTTTAATTATAGTGGTGTATTTATTAAATTAAATAAAATGTATTTTAAAATAAGAAATTAAAAAAAGAACATTTTTTTCAGATAAAATAATCCATAGATGTTAGTATTACAATGAACTTAAATAACTATGTTAGTAGGTACCTAAACTTAAGTGTTGTGTTGTGAGGTCAAGTGCTTGATTAGGGCGCTGTCCCATCTCTCTGCCACGACAGCCAGGAGATCATGGTTATTGATGATGATTCAACACGCAATGTTGCTGGCATTTTTTTAGTTTATCGAATCGCGATGTTCACAAATTGTTTAATAAATTAAACAACTTAACTTCCTACTATTAATCTCTAGGAAGACACGCACGTACAGATTGTTTCATTAAGTTTACAACTTAATGCCGTCTCAATTAAAGTAACACATGTGCTTTTGAATTATTTGTAATCGATACGATCGGTCTAATGAGTGGTTTTTGTGTGCGTGTTTTCCGCATACCTATGAGTAGGCATTTTGCCAATTAGAAACGCCAACGCAACGCAACGCTTTTTCCAATAATTTAAGACTAAATAATTAATTGAGTTGCATTTTTTTCCAAACTGGTTAATTCCTAATCTGTGCAATATGGTAATATAATAGGCATGCAATATGCATGTATTTTAAAGATGAGCATATTCAATCTAGTTTTCAATCTGTTCTCTCGAAAGTCTATCCAGCATGGTACCAGACGGACTATGTTTCTACATTTGTATCTGGCTATACATAAAATGGGTCAATCCACAATTACTCGTCGTTATTCTGTCCCGTTAGCCAGCAGACAATATGACAGAGTTTCTTAGATAAAACGTTACAACATGCTTAGAAGATGGCCTATAACACCTATAATATAATGACGAGGAAACCCCACCTTCGGTTGATTTAAGGATGACTCACGCTAGAACGGGCCGTGTCCGGCCCGGGCCGTTTTCTAAGAAAAACGACGGCGTTTTTGCGCGGCCGAGTAATACCAAGTCCGGGCCGTGCCGACACCGAGCCGCTTCCGAACCTCGGCCGTGGCTCAGCTGGGCTTAGGTATGGCACATTTTTCTTAGAAAACGGCCCAGGCCGGACACGGCCCGTTCTAGCGTGAGTCATCCTTTTAACCAATAAAATTGCAATTTTATAAAATTATCCAGGAGACGTAACCGTGCACCTAGTAAACTAAATGGAATCTACCAAATGCTGTTTTCGATGCCACGACTTCCATTTGGCACTTGCATAAAACATAAAACTAACCTTGTACTAGTGAAGACCACAGAACTAACTTGCACCGTTTTTCCAGGTGTACCACATGTGCGATGGTCTCGGCCGGCAGTTCAGCTACACCTGCCCCAACACGACACTGTTCCAGCAACGGATGCTGATCTGCGACCACTGGTACATGGTCAACTGCTCCGCCTCCGAGGGAGACTACGACGCGAATCTGCTCATAGGTGAGACATCAGCTCAGATATACCACGCGACGCTCAAAAAATCCGAAGTCATGTGTCCGAAAGCATCTTTATACCTGAATTAGAAATTCCGGAAGCCATTTACATCTAAAGCCAGTGTCAATCGCCTGACAAACATCTGGTTCGTTACACAGTTGCTCTTCTCCAGAGACAATCTTGTCCAAAAGGGTGGAGTTTAGCGAAGACTATGCCTCTGATTTTTGTCATTCAAGATGTGTTTTTTTATCGTCACCCGGTTTAGAAAGAAAGGCGTGTATAAAACGGTTTGGGCGGCAATCGGATTAATGACGCTATGATTCGTACTCAGCTTAGGGTAATCTTTAAACTGGGGCCTGGACATGTTAATACAATGGAGCTCTAGCTAGTAGTCTCATCCATTGCTGGAGACTCCATGGAGGCCGCGTCATGGGACACAGGTTCAGGTGAAAAGGAGGCATCACTCATACCGCCAACATCTTGAAAAACTGTAAATATTGAGGTTCGGCCAAGTCAATGACTTAGGTTTAGGTACTCGTGCAGCAACCATAAAAACTGATAAACAATTTTGTATAAAACTAGATACGCTGTTAACGTTACTGTTAACATCTAATTTATACTTGTCTTAAAAAACTCATGTTATTAATATTATCACATTTTTTGTCAGGCACGATATGCGTTTTTTATCTTGGGTCAATCGTTAACCTCGCCTCTTAGCATATTTTTAATAAAAAATAATTACTTAGGTATAACCAGTACCTACCTATTTATCTCGAACTTAGGTTTATTGAACTTGATATAAATTGGTTTGTTTACTAAAAATATTTTTAAATGGGATAAAAAAAGAAGATGAATCTTAAAAAGTTTCCATTGGTTTAGGATACCTAGTAATATTTTATGTTAGATCTCACTCTTGTCTTGGGTGGGTCTCTGTCTCGTCGGTTTAGAATAATAATAATAATAATTCAGGCGTAGGGATGTGACGGCCCCATCGCCCACCAGATTTCTGGTGCAATCAGTCAACGTAAGGCAGCTTGTGGCGGGCTGTTAGGGAGTAGTGACCCTACGTACCTGAGTGCTCCTGGGGGTGTCCTGTGGTAAGGCTGAGCCGATCGGGTGGATGGTTGGACAGGCCCGCCACCTCTGGCTTGCCTTAACTGGCTGTCCAGAGTGGAGTCGCAAGAGCTTTTGCTCGAGGGTAGATGTGGACACCTAAGTGGCGAGTTGGCTATATGTTTAAAGTCCAGTGCCACCTCTCTACCCCCCCAGCCTCTCTGACTGGTGTTGCCCTTAGGCCATTTTTTAATGTCGCTATTAATAGGGGCCCATCTAGCAGTTGGCGAGTCACCGTCTGCCAGAGATAAAAAATGAGACAGTTTATTAGGCAGGCGTCCGATGTTTCACCCAATAGCCCAGCCACTAGTCCATCATTTTCACCCAATAACCCGTTTTCTTTAGATTCCATCAACCAGCAATAGTCCCTATACACCCCAGCGGGTGCTGTCTCTGTGTGCGTCCCATGACACGGGCAGGGACAGCATCCGCTCGGTGTACTCCTTGCATTTCATTAAATTGTCAAAAGGGCCTCTACGTGTTGGCTCAGTTGGTACTTTGTAGGTACCTAGCCCCACGCACGCCTCCCAAAGGTCCGGGACATCATTGTCCCGTGAGCGGGAAAGACATACATAATAATTCATTTATTTATTCAACCAGCTTGGATCATATAATTATTATACTATACAAAGACCATGAAATATAAAAATACATGTCAGGGTTAGTAGGTAAAACTCGTCGGAAATATGTGCGAACCTGGCTTGAGCATACTATAAAGCTGCAATACGACTGATTTCTCCTGATAGAATTGATCTCCGGGAAGGAGAAATGGTGGGGGTGAGATTTTGATGGGGTCTTATAGAGGCCGGCAAGGTGACCACCAGAAAAATCTGACAGCTTGGGATTTGGCGAAGCGAGGTTCTATATATTCTATATGTAGGTCAGCCTACCCCTTCTGGAAATGCAGTCGTGAGTGTGGCAATTCATATAAAAGCGTTTCCAAGTCTGTACACCTAATTCTCAAGCAAGTGCAACTACGGATCCTGCCTAGTAACATTAAGTTAGAATGCGAATTTTATCAATGATTCGACGGCATTTCCAGTCAACCGGTTCCTTTCTGCAAAAGGTCAGTAAAGCGGCGCTCTCACGATATGATACCTACTACACTCATTTACAATCAACTTCCATAAGATCAATCAATCAATCATTTATTGCGTTTCATGTTATAAATAATATCTTTATTTGATCTTTTTTTTGTCTTTTTTTTCTTTCTTTTCTTTTTTTATATCTTTTTATAGCACGTCGGAGACAAACAAGCACACGGCCCGCCTGATGGTAAGCTTCCACCGTAGCCTATGAACGCATGCAACTCCAGGGGTGTCACATGCGAGTTTCTGATCCGTTATTTTTTACACTTCTTGAAGAACCCCATACTGTAGTCTCTCGAGAAAACCCGCCAGGGTGCTCAATGTGACACGTGGACTGATATTTAAGTGGAGTTGGCGGAATGGAAAGTATAAATAAAGTATTGAACATCATTAAAGTAAAGAGAACCATTGTATATCGACAGAAATGGAGAACCGAAGGGAATGACGGGAAATCTGCTCAGACACGTTTTTTAAGACTATTGTAGAAGGGACGATTGGAGGAACGAGAGGCAAAAGAAGGGAGGAAATTAAAAAGAAAGTTAAGGTCGTGTCATACCAAAAAGTAAATGGATAGATAACTGAAATCATCAATCCCGTTTATTGCTTCAGAACAGCTCATTAAAACGGGAGTTGTAACAGTTTGATGCAATTATAGTAGTTTATGTGACTGTACATAATGAAGGGCATTAAATACGAGTGTGGGTTTATGAAACGAGCCGAAGGCGAGTTTCATTATAACATCACACGAGTATCTTAATGCCTACTTAATTATGTACAGTTACATACACTACTTTATCTATCCACATATCATAAGCCTCCATGATGCATTCAAGAGCCGCATATTATGACCGGCATCGCGGCGTTGTTTTCTGGCAGCTGTCATAGTTCTTTTTTAATTCAGAGACAAACTAGAGTCGGATCCAACTGTCATGTGTCATGTCGTTCGAATCTTACTTACGTGCGACATTTGTCAAATTTGTATGCAAATTGACAATTCATTTCGAACTAAACGTCGTCTCGACTGATATTAGAATAGAGGTTAAATCAAATTTCTTTGTTTTTGAGACGTTCGAAATTTGAATGAAATAATATTATCGAAATCGATGTTATTTTATTATTTAGCAATAATAACATTTTCACAGATAAGAAATTTGTTCTAACAAAACAGTTTATTTTTATGGTGGTCATAATGTGCGGTTCTTGAACGCATCATGGAGGGTTTATGATATTTGGATAGATAAACCCTTTTAAGAAATTGCCCCGATTGCCCCAATAGCCTGAAAAAGGGTTAACGAGACAATATCTTCGCTTCGCACCATCATCATCAATGGCCTTTAAGTCTATTACAGACTATACAAGCAGTGTCAAGAAAGGAGACATCGTCTTCCATGGCTGTGTAAGCCAATGCGAGAGCGGCATACACGACCGCAAACTTGGCAGGTGTAATTTGCCCGCGGCGAAGAGGTGCCACGTTGATGCCGCTTGGCTCGCTTTACTGCGAGTGCTTTAAACCACGCTTCATCATGAACTTCGCACCATGATGATGGCTAAATAGGGGGAAAACAATATCAGTACTACTACTACGTTTGGTAGGTTAACAGTAAAGTTAATGAATCAGTTCAATATAAATTGATCAGCAATCGACTTGTGTGTACGAGGCTTTAGACACGCGGCATATTGCGACTAGATTTATAATTCATCTGTACTGGGTTCACTGTGTTGTCGTTGTTTGTGCAATGATATAAAATGTATAATATAATTAATATAGTTAATACTTTACGTTACGTAGTCGTATTATATGCGACGTTAGCTTAGTGGTTCAGGCTTGCGGCAGTCAAGCGGCGGTCGAGGGTTCGAACCTGGCTCGTACCAATGAGTTTTACGGAACGTTCGTTTTTCGGTGAACGAAATCATCGTGAGGAAACCGGTCTAATCCCAATAAGGTCTAGTTTTCCCTCTGGGTTGGAAGGCCATAGCAGTCGCTTTCTTAAAACTAGTGCCTATGATAAATCTTGGGATTAGGTGTCAAAGCGGACCCCGGGCTCCTTTAGGGGCACAACCGGGAACAATAACGCTAAGAGGATGATGATGACTACTAGATGAAAGCTTGGATTGAAAGAAAGAAATATATTTATTTGAGAAGAAATTTCATATGTGTGTTTCATAGAACTCAAATGCACCAAAATGGATACAACTCAGCATATGCCAGCAGCAATATGCAGGCACTGGTTTTCAGGGCACCCAGGATTGGAATATGTTAATTGTTTTTGTAAAAAATCTGATATCAATTTGTCCTGCAATGATGTAATTTAAAAAAACGGCCAAGTGCGAGTCGGACTCGCACATGAAGGGTTCCGTAAAATAAATTGCGGTTTACGATTTATGACGTATTAAAAAATAACTACTAACTAGATCTCGTTCAAACCAATTTTCCGTGGAAGTTTGCATAGTAATGTACATCATATATTTTTTTTAGTTTTATCATTCTCTTATTTTAGAAGTTACAGGGGGGGGGGGACGACACACATTTTACCACTTTGGAAGTGTCTCTCGCGCAAACTATTCAGTTTAGAAAAAAATGATATTAGAAACCTCAATATCATTTTTGAAGACCTATCTATAGATACCCCACGCGTATGGGTTTGATGTAAATTTTTTTTTGAGTTTCTGTTCTGAGTATAGGGACCCCCAAGGCCCAAAACTTACTGTTTTTTTTCGATTTTTGTGTGAAAATCTTAATACGGTTCACAGAATACATCTACTTGCCAAGTTTTAACCGTATAGCTCTTATAGTTTCGGAAAAAAGTAGCTGTGGCATACGGACGGACAGACAGACAGACAGACAGACATGACGAATCTATAAGGGTTCCGTTTTCTGCCATTTGGCTACGGAACCCTAAAAAGAGGTAGATTATGTTGTCTGTACGAAATTCCCTGTTTAAAAATGGCCAGGCACATCTGACAGCTGAGACCACGTTTACGTTTCCATTGACGACGCGAAACTGAGGCAAGTTGGTGCAATTGACTCAATTTTAGTGTGCCATTTGCGGAGCGCTTATAATCTATACCTCTTTTTAACCCCCGACGGAAAAAGAGGGGTGTTATAAGTTTGACGTGTCTGTGTGTCTGTCTGTCTGTCTGTGTGTCTGTGTGTGTGTGTGTGTGTGTGTCTGTCTGTGGCATCGTAGCTCCTAATTGAATAGACCGATTTGAATGCGGTTGTTTTATCCGAAAGCTGACGTGATCGAGATGGTTCTTAGCTACGTTTCAACAAAATCAGTTCAGCCGTTTTTGAGATATTGAATTTTGAATGGAAAATGTCGGGGTTCTGCGTCATGAAAACGATTCTAAACTATACAACAAAACAAACAAAACACATATAATTACATTGGTACAGTTGATTGCCTGTCATCCATCTCCTCACAGAAGCTCAGACATTCACCGCACACATACATCCATCGCCATGCAAGTAAGTCACACTCCGGTGCTGATGCCAAGAGCGCATTGAGATGTGAGAGAGCACGGATCAGCGGCGAGTTCCTGCGTGACACAGTGCGCGCTTTCGGCATATTACATTACATCATTACATATTTATACTTATATTACACATATTACATATTTATCCACCATCATTGTTGTCCTGGATAAGAATGTTAAGACGATTATATTTTTCTTGAAAACAGTATTTCTAAAATTGGTTTGGGGGAGGTCTAAGTATGTCCAGCAGTAGACGTCTTTCGGCTGACATGATGATGATTATTGATTACCTAAACTTAAAAAAAAAGTGTTGACATATCCAGGGGTGTCACGTGTCACATCACATGCGTTGACGACCCTTTAAAGTGTCATAGTAAAGTAACTAAAGTACAGAGTGGCTGAGACATTAGGTGAATTATAAATTTACCTACCTATATATTATGATATGGAAGTTTCGTACAGTCGCCATCACATACATAGGTACACTATAGGTGTTCAAAAATATCGGCACATGCACCCTAATGCCTTGAAAACAGAGATGTGTTCCGATGTTTGTGACGTGCTTGTTTGCTCCGATGTATGTGATGGCGACTATACATTATACAGATTTTAAGAATGTGCCTATTTGATTAAATTTCATGCCGGCTGATGAGACATACTCGTCGAGACACCCCTTGACAGACCGAGCCGCGTACAGCCGCGATAACACACACGTTCTCGGTCTGTCTCGGGGTGTCTCGACGAGTGTGTACAGCCGGCATTATGGTCATGGTCGCACTACACTTGGGGATTCATGTTCGCGTTGCGCCGATGCCTCTCTTTCATTTGCCGTAGGAAGGGAAAAGATGCAACACGAATATTTGGGTAAACACCGCCAAGTGTAGTGCGACCATCTGACAACTTGCCAATCATGATCAGACTGCTTGCCTCGCTGCATGATCCCGTTATTGGAGGACGTACAGCATTCCTGTCCCGCTCGCATTTAGTAGGTACTTGCTAGGGATGATCAGATTAGCTAGGCTGTTGTGTACACTAAGCGTCAAATACTCTGTAGCAGTCAAAGTGGCCAAATATTTCGGTACTTACACCATACAAAATATATGGTGTACCGAACTATACTATATTAGGGTAGTTGCGTTTTGTTAAAATTGACAAAGTGTCGCTAAATGGATAGTAAACCATCAAATTATTGTAATAAAGTATAAATTATAAAATATAATTCAAATCATAAAAAGATATGAACCTTGAAAGTTTAATAAAAATATGCATTTTTTTTTTTTTTTTTTAAATTGGAATCAAAAAAAAATACGATTTTAGTAACTTAACCTAAAGATTCGCCAAACTGCAAAGCAGTTTGTTGGCGATTCGCTCACTTAAATAAAAAGATAATATTATCGCGGTACATCGAAACACTACACTACCGCCCCAGCCAAAAGGCCGTAAGTCCCTACAGAGTTCATACGAAATTACGACCTGTTGGCGGCACGGATGTGCAGTGATTTATTTGTTTTATTGTCCGAGATTAAATTTGAAGCTATCAATAGAATCCTTACGCTTTAGTAGAAACGAAATTGTATGACAACTATGGACCTAAACGCAGTATTTCGAGACCGGATCAGCAATTTACTTGATTTCGATAAGTTTAGTATGAATTACAACGTGTGACGTCATACTTTAACGTCAATGGGGCTGGCAACTGTCAAACTGACAGCACCAATAATGGTCCCTAAAAAAGCTAAATTTGTATGGCGGGAAGTAGTTTTTATTTATTTTTGCTAAAATGACTTATGAAGTGGGAATCCACCGTTTTCCGAAAAAGGCTAAAAATAAAAGGCTATGGATTAAAGCTATGGGGAAGATTTTTGCCTAAGAACTGTATATGGTTTCCATACAAGTTAGGGACCATCGATCCTCTGTCTCTCTCTCTCATCGTATGGAATCTAGAAGAGCGCCATCTACAATTAGCTTTCACCGGCCAACCCCATTAGTATGAAGCGTTTCGCCTGCCACCAGCGAGGTCCGTCTTTAACACATTTTTTTGGGTATTTACGTTATTTAATTGTAGTTGCTCTCATACAAACATTTGTTCCTCTCCAAAAACTGGTTCGAATGGCATCGTAAACAAATCTTAGGTCACAAGCCTAATATTTGACTACTTTGGTTGCTACAAAGTATATGACGCTGAGTGTATCTATGTGTGTTACCTACGTATATGAGTCACGAAGCCTCAAACAGAACAGAGGGCCTACCGCCAACGGCATTCGAAATTTTCCCTCTCTGTCGCACTTAGGTACGAACTCGTAAGTCTGACAGAGAGGGAAAACTTCGAATGCCTTTCGCGGTAGGCCCTCAGGTGACACAGCTAAGCTCGGGTCACAACATCGAAGGCAAAGCAACGATAACGATGCACACAAATGATTAATGATTGCCACCTCAATGCACAATAATTACATTCTTAATAAACCCATTCAAAGTTTCCTCTAACCGAACAATCCTACCCACGCAACGCAATCATGCATCGAAGAATATCAATCAATCTCCATTCAGCGCGTTCCAAATTTGAAATTCCGCACCATAGACTAAACACGAACTTTTATATAACACCTGAAAACGTTCGGAAACTATAATAGTTGCATGAATGGATGTAATCAAGTGTCAATGTCGCGACCTTGACCGAGAGCGGTCATTTCCGAACGCATCTACCTATAAGTGGTCGTGATTTTCCGTGAGCGCTCTTTATAATTGAGAGGATTGTTAACACCACATAATAGCGCAATTTAAGAAAAACTTGATTGACTTCCTCGAAAATTGTTGCATGTGTAAAATAGCATTGGAACGTATTGTTATATTCTTATTAGAGCATCCTTGTAAGAGCCTTGCTCTTTCGCTACTGGTGCTTTTAAATAACAAATTCTTGATATTTGCACGTCAATATTGATATAACTAGGTACATCAAATGTTGTTCAAACTGGTTTAACTAATTTGATTTGGCGGCGTTGGTAAATCAGTATTTGAATAGGAAGCCAATATACCTACAGGGTGTAAAGGAACAATGCCTATATCGCACGATTTAGTTCATCCATTCCGAAACATTTTGGTTTGGGTAAAAATAATACATTGGGGTAACAGCTGTTCTTTGAAGGTAACAGAGTCGTTATTAGAAATGTATGAATAGGTATTTCAATAAGCTTCCCCAATAGTTAAGGGTGGAATGATATTAAAAGGTTCGGAACCACTCATTCAGTTCAATGTCGTTGTCAAATGTACCACGGATAAGATGTTTTATTTTTATGTCGGTAACCAACTGTACCGACAGACGCAGCGTGGGTAGACAAGGTAGCCTGATGACGGTAAAGGTCGCGGGAGTCCGCTGGATGCGGGTGGCGCAGGACCGGTCAGTGTGGCATTTTTTGGGGCATACCTATAGTATGTCCAGCACTGGACGTCTTTTGGCTGTATGATGATGATGATGAACCAACTGTAGGAAAAACAGGACATTTGAAGAAAATAAAAACTGCAAATGGGCAAATATTCAGCGTTTTTAAGGCGTTTTTTTTTCGTCATTGTCGTCTCCAGGAAATACTATTAAAAGAGACGAATATCAGAGTCCACTTTTGAGATGTAGGTAAGCCATTCCCGGTGCTGAGTATTTTTTTATTTAAGTTTCCGCGGTATGTTTTACCCCTGCTGAAATAATGTTGAGCCGACAGTGACTTTAGAACCGAGCGGTTCACACGCTCGGAGATTAGCCCAAATACATTAATTGTACAGTTGTGACATATATCGTAATCAGTGTCACGCACAATGCGCCGGTGTGAGCTCAACACCTGATATGACACCAATACCTCGTCGCAAGGTGATGGCCGTTGTGTATAATATAAACTATAGCTGCAGCTGCGGTCAACCGCGACGATCAGCTTCCGACGCCTCCCTTTGTCACCTTAGCTTACTATGCATACATCAACATATACAGGGTGGCCTGGTCGGTGGCCCGTCTCTGAACATATCATCATCTGACTATGCATTCATCAACATATACAGGGTGGCCTGGCCTGGCCTGGTCGGTGGCCCGTCTCTGAACATATCATCATCTTACTATGCATTCATCAACATATACAGGGTGGCCTGGCCTGGCCTGGTCGGTGGCCCGTCTCTGAACATATCATCATCTTACTATGCATTCATCAACATATACAGGGTGGCCTGGCCTTGCCTGGTCGGTGGCCCGTCTCTGAACATATCATCATCTTACTATGCATTCATCAACATATACAGGGTGGCCTGGCCTGGCCTGGTCGGTGGCCCGTCTCTGAACATATCATCATCTTACTATGCATTCATCAACATATACAGGGTGGCCTGGCCTGGCCTGGTCGGTGGCCCGTCTCTGAACATATCATCATCTTACTATGCATTCATCAACATATACAGGGTGGCCTGGCCTGGCCTGGTCGGTGGCCCGTCTCTGAACATATCATCATCTTACTATGCATTCATCAACATATACAGGGTGGCCTGGCCTGGCCTGGTCGGTGGCCAGTCTCTGAACATATCATCATCTTACTATGCATTCATCAACATAAACAGGGTGGCCTGGCCTGGCCTGGTCGGTGGCCCGTCTCTGAACATATCATCATCTTACTATGCATTCATCAACATATACAGGGTGGCCTGGCCTGGCCTGGTCGGTGGCCCGTCTCTGAACATATCATCATCTTACTATGCATTCATCAACATAAACAGGGTGGCCTGGCCTGGCCTGGTCGGTGGCCAGTTTCTGGACATATCATCATCTTACTATGCATTCATCAACATATACATGGTGGCCTGCATTGGTGAAAGTACCCCACCTTGTGGACATCCCTTTGTGGCCGTGGCCATTATCTCATCCCCTAAAAGAGATGACTTTATCAGTCTGCCATTTAGCATGTTGCCTATCCATTTACATATGGTCGGCTCTATACCATGTTTTGCAGCTGCTTCGCTAATAGCATTATAAGTCCACGTCTAAGAAAGCCGCCAGACATAGTTCTTTATTCTCTATAGCCTGTTCAGCCCTGGTTGTTACCAGATGAAGTGCCGTTTCCGTTGACTTCCCTGTCTGATATGCACATTGTAGTTCGTGCAGCGGATGTCTCCTTAGTGGGCCATCCCTTATGTGTCTATCTACCAACTTCTCCAATGCTTTGAGGAAAAATGACGATAGACTTATCGGCCTATACGATTTGGCCTCACTGTAATCTGCCTTACCCGGTTTGGGTAGGTAGGTTACTTTTACCATCCTCCACACACGCTGTACGTGTGCGAAGGCTAAGCACGCCCTGGACATATCATCATCTTACTATGCATTCATCAACATATACATGGGGGCCTGGCCTGGTCGGTGGCCCGTCTCTGAACATATCATCATCTTACTATGCATTCATCAACATAAACAGGGTGGGCTGGCCTGGCCTGGTCGGTGGCCAGTTTCTGGACATATCATCATCTTACTATGCATTCATCAACATAAACAGGGTGGTCTGGCCTGGCCTGGTCGGTGGCCAGTTTCTGGATATATCATCATCTTACTATGCATTCATCAACATAAACAGGGTGGGCTGGCCTGGCCTGGTCGGTGGCCAGTTTCTGGACATATCATCATCTTACTATGCATTCATCAACATAAACAGGGTGGTCTGGCCTGGCCTGGTCGGTGGACAGTTTCTGGACATATCATCATCTTCCTAGCGTTTTTCCGGTTGTACCTACCCTAAAGAAGAAAGGCGTCGGCTTTGGCACGTAATCTTAAGATTTGGCGTAGGCACTAGTTTTTACGAAAGTAACTGCAATCTGACCTTCAACCCAGAGGAAAAAGCATCTGCTAATAAATGTAATTTTTACCTAATTTCTCACTATTACATGCCTATAAAGTCTTTTTATTGAATTTTTAGTACCTATCCCTTTGAATAGGTAGGTACTAAAAATTCAATAAAAACACTATATAGGTAAAAATGACATTTATTTGCAATTAAGCCATATATTTGACGACCGCTTTAGCCTAGTTGGTAGTGAACCTGCCTACGAAGCAAGAGGTCCTGGGTTCGAATCCCGGTAAGGGCATTTATTTGTGTGATGAGCACGAATATTTGTTCCTGAGTCATGGATGTTTTCTATGTATTTAAGTATTTATTTCTTTATATAAGTATCTATATCGTTGTCTAGTACCCATAGTACAAGCTTTGCTTAGTTTGGGACTAGGTTGATTTGTGTAAGATTGTCCGCAAAATATTATATTATTATTATATATGTAGGTATGTGGTGCTTTTTGGACAAACCCAATAGTCTTATTTCTCCTCAGCGTTTATCCGAGCAATTGAATCTGCAGACAGGCCTAAATAGCAGACAGGGAAAAACGCTAATAATAAGGAAAAGAGACTAGTCTGAAGTGTTATAATATAATTTAATCATGTGTATATGTGTGTCTGTCTGTCGCATCGCAGCTCCCAAACGGATGAGCCAATTTGAGTGTGGCATTATTTCTCGAAAGTCTTGTCTGTTGACATAGTTCTTAGCCATGTTTTTTTTTGTGTCGTGGGTGTTAATATTCATTTATTATATTATTCTAATGGTGTCCTTCCAGGGCAACGAGACAAGCCGTTTGTGTCAGAAGCCGACATGCAACTGAGGACTCCGCGGCCCGATATCCTCTCCGTGCCGCCCAATGGAAACTATTATGATGGACTAAGAGAGGCCGAGACGAAGGTAAAAAGTTCATGAATGTCACTTGGTCGTTCTAAGATTTCTATTTAGTGTTTGTATGATATTGATATTTATTTACCTCATAATATTACATTGCATTTTAAACTACATTAATGTAAATCTATAAGAATTAATACTAAATGATCGTCAATGGTACAATAGTTCAAATACAAATGATTCGTCCATGTAAGTAATATATAGTATTTTCTAAAAGTAGTTTTTTTAATTGGGACTGGAATTCCGATACACTGACCCATCTCTTCCGTAATTTTTCATATAGGTATGGTAGGCCCCATCACTTCAGGGTCTTTCGCACACAACGCTAGCCTTTTTCGAATATTTAAGAGCCGATGTGGATTTCGAGTGCTGAAGTTATGAACTTTATCGGCTCGTTTAATAGTATTTTTCACAATCGTGTTATAATAGAGAGCTTTTTAGTCGAGTACCGTGTTTAGGCCACGAAGCTTGCTGAGTGGCCTAAGTAAGGTACGAGATTAAAAAGCTTGATTATAACACTATTGTGAACAATACTTTTTGTACGAGTTCATTAAAATTAATTTTCTACGAGTCAACTGAACTAATTAAACAAACTCGATACTGTTGAAACGAAGTGCAGCTCATCGCTCGTACGCTTGTTGATATCTTAAAAGACATCAACGAGCGTACGACATCAAAGCGATTCTATTGGTCCAATTCATTACAGTTCAGTAAAGCAGCCACGTGATTGGTCGAATTTATTTTAGTTATCTGGAGCGTATCGAAAAGTAGTTATTTCGATTGTTTCGACAGTAACATGGACTACAACTATGAAAAGAGTGACGTTGCAGTATTCTCTATGAAATCTTAATACACATATTTTAATCGTCGAGTATACAAAAAAATTTTTAAATTCCGTTTTACATGCATCACTGTGTCGTGTATCTACAATGAGCATACAGTTAATATTTTTTTGGATTTAAATAAGGCACGACATGATGACACTCCCGTTAAAATAGCGGAGAATAGTCCCCTCTGCATAGAATCGTCATATCACACGCTCTTAGCTCACACATTAAATAAGCCAAGAAATGGGTTAACCACTTTTCGACTCTCTTTTAAATTAAGGTTCAAAAGTGGTCCACTTACTTGGCTCATAGTATAGTACATTAATAGTCAAACAATGATGATTGAAAGATTTGTGTAAGGAGAGAATGCCGTAGGTGATTACATTTTTGCAACTTCAATCAAAAACAACCTGAATAACGTTCATACTCACAACAATCACAGTTTCACAATAATCTGACATGAAAATAAGAATAAAATTACCTTTGTCTGGAGCGTGCCCAAAAATGAATTTTACTTAATCTTGGGACTGTCTTACCACAACATTAGCAGTAAAGTTTTATTTTTATTTTTCGGAATCAAGGGCGAGGACCATAATTAACAGTACCAGCATGTTACTTTCAACTGTTGCAGAAACGACTGACCTTTTAGTGGGCTTTCAATGAGCAGCTAGGAAGCAATTCCGTTTGAAAGTTAACGACAATTTAGCCTTTGTCGTCATTTTGTATAGATACGTTCAGTTCTTTGAGGTGGTGATAAAAAGCTTGAAGTGCTTTTAAAAACCAAGGATATGCAACTTTATTTCTATGACACTCCTTTTGTGTTATTATCGACAGTTAAATAATTAAAGAACCTACAATTTTTTTACGGTAGGTACTCACAAATACAACAACTGAATCATTAAAAATGAAATAAAAGACAAGAAAAAAAAACATTTAGTACAGGGAACCTTAAATGATTATGACTGTACATTGGTAAAGGTTTAACCGTCTAAGAGAAAGTTGTGGACTTATTCTAAATTGCTTAATTAGTTATATTTAGATGTTATGTGCTCTGCGACTGAAAGCACTGGTTTGGATTCTTAGCGTTAGCTTTTACTCTGATTTCTTTAATTTCTTTAATTAGGAGTTATGATAACCTCGCTCTTAATCCGGGACGTATGTTCTTAAAATTAGATAAACATGATTTCATACTATAGTTGGTGAAGAAATCATAGTACTAGTATCGAATTGTACCTCCATTGTAACATCATTAAATTTCCGTTACAGTACTCCATCCATCCGAGCAACAGCATCGTAGGAGTCCCTGACAGCATCTCTACCAACAACGGGCTGGACAGCGCAAAGCAGAACTACCGCCCACCTAGCTCCTGGTCCACCGGCGTTGGCGACAGAACCACGCCCAAAAGACCTAATAGGCCTTCACCCAACCGCCCAGAAGACACTCTCACAGACGCTGCTTCATTTAGACCCAGACCAAACCCTAACGTACAGAACAACTACCCAGAAAACATTATCACTAGCGCTTCCCAGAGACCTAGACACACACCTAATGTACATACGAATCTCCCCGAAGAAGACGCGCTCACAGGCGCCGCGTCTCAAAGACCAAGCCCCACCTTCCAACCAACACCCGCAGAAAAATTCACTCAGAACAGTTTTGGAACTGGTTTCCCCGTAACCGCGCCATCTCGGGACCTTTCACCTCCAGTCACTTCAACAACAGAAGCGAGCTCCGAAGAGTTTGTACTAGATGTCAGGATGAAAGACAAAGTGGACCCTGTGGTTAATTTCATTAAACGCTTCGACCCCAACTCTCCCGATTCACATAAAACTTCCATGACGAGAACTGAAATCATAAATTTAAATCAACATTTGCCTGATGCTCAGGTGAGCTCTGAAGAAGAACGGACCCCTAGAAGGAATAAAGACAACGGGAATAATGCCAACAGGATCGCTGACCAGACTAAAGGAGTCACTGAACGCAGTAGGTTTGACACTGTGAACATCAAACCAACGGAGGCAGTTCGAACTTCAGGTGTGTACGTCCCTAGTAAAGAGCTGCAGCCACCCAAAGTGGAAAGCACTGACCCGCCAACGACGACGATTGGTCCGCCCATTTATTACGAATGGAAATGGGCCGTACCAGCCTTCGACTTAGAGCCTCCCAAACTAGGCAACATAACCAATGATACCACAGCCGTCCCTCAAGGCAGAAACGCCGGCAGAAGCCCGTTTAGCACAGTAACTCGACCCACGCCAGTAGAAGTCGACGTGACTGCTAGAAATACAGAATACAATATCAGTTCCTACTTCGTTCCTGACTACGTGTTTCCTTTAGACAAATCTCATCCTGGGTATGAAGACGCTAATGCCGAGACGTCGTTTAGTGTGAAGGTGTCTAGGCCTGGAAGGGCGAGTTATGGAGAGAACCCAGTTTGCCCTCAATGCCATCCCGCTTACGTCGTCCCGGGTACGTGTGAACCGTGCGTGGTGAAGCGGTAACTAGGGACAAACAGCCATAGATCACGTTATTACATAAGCTTCAATAGTTTTCATTTAAAAGCGTGCATTGCATTGCAGCTGTCCCATTATACTTTTTTTTTAAACAGAGGGTCGTTTTAAGGTTGTAAATTGTATCGGAACTACATTTGGACAGCTGTCGCAGACACGTTCTTGTTTGAAAATGATTCAGTAAATCATACATAGTGTAGATCAGTGATACTGTTCTAAGTAAAACTAACCATTGTTAAGTTTTAGAAATGCAGGGTCATGAAATATTTGAAAATTAATACCTAATTGAGAAGACAATTTGATGGTTTCTTTATATAACAAATTTGTTTGGAATGAATTTCCTGATACCGATATAGACTTTTGGAGCCATTTTGTAGCACCCTGTATATATTATAGCGGGTACAGAATATGAATGACAACATTTAGTAATAGGATCAATCCAAATGTAAAGTTCAAACGCATTAATTTATAAGCTTTATTTATAGTAATTATATTTTACATAGGATACCTAATTATCTAGGTCTGCCTATTAGAGCTGTAAAGCATAGATACAGGTACAGTCATGACATAATGTGGACGAAGTCAGCTTTAGATTTATTTATAGGTAATTTGTAAAAAGTTTCATAACTTGTACACTTCTGTATAAATGTGCCTATTACTTACCAATTAAAATATTTTTACAAATAAAAATTTGTTTTCATTTATCGAGGTACAAAATCTCCAAACACACCGAGTCAGCGCGGGGCAAGCTATTCTCATTGTCTAAGCAATAAGTGGGTCATAATCCATAATACACATACCTAGTTGAAATTACTCATCAACTCATCATCCTCATATCAGCCGAAAGACGCCACTGCTGGATTTTAGGACTCCCCCAAAGAGCGCCAAAGTGACCGCCTGCGCCATCCGTATCAGGTCATCGGTCCACCTTGTGGAGCGTCTACCCACGCGGCGTCTTCCGGTACATGGTCGCCACTCGAGAACCTTTCCGCCCTAACGGCCATCGGTTCGGACACAGTGTGCCCCGCATGATCATTGATCACGCAGAGAAACTCCCAGTAATAGCCCTCTCCAAATTACAAAATTGATTGGACATTTTACCAAGTAGGTTATTAATACCTCCTTCTTACATAAAATCTTTTAAATATAATTAAAAGATGTATAAACATCATTGGCACTTCTGTATAGGTAGTTATAATAAGATGCCAATAAGCCTATTCTTGTCAGTTTCAAAAACTTGTTGAGCAGTCGTATTGAATTTTAAATTCAAAATAATATAATTAATAGTAATGTTAATAACCTATAAGCTTATTTTGATACGTATTATGTTAACATGTTTTTTTTTATCAATAAAGTATGAGTAGTTATGAGTATCTCTTGCTCCGACCAAGATGATCAGGGACAGGATGTTATTTTTAAATTTAAATTTCATACAATATGCTAGTTTGTACTTAGATACCCCGCTATAACATAACATAATACTAAAATAAAATGGGTGCCTGCCTAGGGGGCCTACCCTAGGCACCCATTTTATTTTAGTATGATTCGTCAATTAGGGATGGGTAATTGCGTCTTATTATATTTTTTTCTTGTTTAGTAGTAGTGTAGTTATTTTCTTGCTTACACTGTGGCCTACCGTAGGCCACCGTGTAAGCAAGAAAATAACTACCTACTACAAGAAAAAAATATAAGAAGACGCAATTACCCATCCCTAATTGGCGCATTAAACCCCGACCTTACCTGCCTATAGGTATATAGTATGCTCGCGTTTATATTTTATACAGGCTTCGCCCGTGTATACAATGCAGAATTCACAGGCAAATCCGCGAAATAAAATATAGCCTATAATCATCCAGAAATTCCACTCTACACGCAGGTGAAAGAGTTTTTGAAATCGGATTAGCGGTTCCGGAGATTACCTAAAAATACAAACTTACAACGCTACGATCTCACAGACTTTTACCTAGGTACCTAGTCAATACAAAATACCTACGCTTTATTGCACACCTCAAAAAATAACACCGTACAGAAAATAAAGCTTAGATACAGTAGAAATAAAGGCGGCTTTATCGCTAAGGAGCAGACAGTTCCAGACAAACTTTGGGTACCTTGTTTGAACTTTGAGTGGTTTAATTCGGATAGAAATCATTCGTATCTTACTAGCAACTTAGTGCAAGAGGAACAAATGTCCGATATTAAACGCGGTCATGCTAGCTATTATGCCTTAGCCTAAACCTAAGCTAAGGAATAGCTAGGCAATAGGTAGGTAAGTATCTACTGTTGCTGCATTTTTAAAATGTTTAAATCACCTAAATTTCTACCGGTTACCATAATAACTAAGATATTTTACGGACCAAATCAAAGAAAATGTTAACAGCATGTCGTATCAGGATGTCAAGACGAAAGCTGAGAATAGAGAGGAATAGAAATTGCTCTACTGACAAGAGCATAGCTCTTAAATATATGATGATGATCATAATGAGCCATTTTTATTGCTCAACCTGTATATATGGTTAGAGTGGGTTGGAATCTATAAGACGATGATTTTAGAGATTTCTTCCAGACTTTCACAAAGCCAACCTAATAGTATTAACAGACGATCGAACGGTGCGGTGGACCGAGAGGGACACAACTATCTGAAAGAATAAGAGACAAGACGTTAGACATAGTTTAGGTTAGGTTTAGTTAGTTTGTAACTTTCTCTTTCTGATTCATGTTTTTTTTATTTATTATTTACTTATTATTATTTTTTTAAACTTAAAGAGTTGTTGTTCAAAACTAATTTAAAAAGTTTAAATAATCATGCTTGTCATGTGCCGCGCAGTACGTGCGCGCCATCTATTGCCAATACGATTTTTCTTCAACTCGCCACTTCGCGCCGTATAGCGCTCAACGGCTTGTAATGGCGAGGCCATTCGCCAGTTTGCGTTTGCTATGCTATTGCCATTGTAACGTTATAGTGTCTACTAAAACGGATCAACGCTTGATAAAAAAAAAATCCTAGTACTCGTAGTCTATGGTTTTTATTTGCAGTTCTAAAAATTATAACTTAAATATTTTTAATGCAAAGTCAACCTTATTGCAAGCTAATGAAACAAGTTGAGTGCAAAAATATTTTTTCGAACCGCATTTAGTAAAGTTGTGGCGTGAGCTCTTGTGGCTTTTGTCGAAATCCGTCCTGGGTCCTGGCTGTCAATGTCACAAAATCACGCTACGGTGCGGAATCGTGAGAAACGCGAAAATATGCGAAAGACTGAAGCTTGTGCGTTTGCGTGTTATTTTCTATAGGCAATTTCTTAAACATGAGTAAAACGAATCCTTTAGTTGGTTTGATTGGTTATGGTGACTCGGATAGTGACGATGAAGTGCTTCCAAGAGTGGATAAGCCATCGAGGCTACCGCCAGAGCCAAGCGCTGTTATGCATGAGGCTAATCCGCCGGGGGTACTTCCAGCGCCTATTCCTCAGTGTGGTAAGTACTTGACTGCTGATGTTTTTAGTGTTAATCGATATGATAACAACACAATAGGCTGCCATATTTCTTCATTGCCTGTTGTTTACGAGAAATTACAGTAAATAATGATTTGAATAGCTAATGAGGTGAAGGAAATATGTGAATCACAATGGTTTATAAATACATTATGATAATATACTGGAAGACTAGACATGACTCATGTTACCATTGTCATACATATTACAATTGGATCTTAATTGTTTTGTAAACTTTTGATACCGAGATCAAAAACGAATCTGCACTTTCACTGCCTTACATACATCACCCAGACCAAAACATCAAAGTAACATTTAAAATGATCAAATTTTGATAGTGGTAACTTTTCTAAGTTAATTGGATACAGGTGTCATCAGTTGTTTCAACTGCCGGCCGGATAAATAAATATTTCAAAAATGAGGATGGAAAAAAAATTGCCGACCATATGAATTCAATTTAATCCACATGTTTAATGTCAAAAAGTTCCTAATTCAAAAACATTAAAGCGTAGCCTGGGCCTCAGGAGGTTAAGTAACCAAATTAACTCCTAAATAACATATTAGACCCCCCACTCTATACTTGGTGCAAAAAAAATTACAACTTATATTGAAAGTGGTACTGAAAAAAACGTATTTTGATAGATCCATAATTACTTTATCTGTGTATATATATAAGCCATTTATTTCCTTAAATAAGTATACAATTACAAAGTTGGGTATAAGTTATCTTATAGACATTAATCAAATAATTCCTTCCTTAGCCTGGTCAGCGTGTTATGATGAGGGCAGCGGTTTCACATACTACTGGAACCAGCACACGAATGCTGTGACCTGGGAACCACCGCAGGAGTATCTGATGGCGCTGAAGCTGGCTCAACACCAGCTGCATGCATCAGGTATGAGTCAGGTCTAGGCATGGGCTAGAAAAAAAAAATATTCTTAGATGTGGGTGTAAATGCACTAGAGAAAGGATTCCAGTGTGCTTGAGTGATGTGGTGAAGAGGGTAACAAATACAATCTGTAGCTCTAGTATAAGTTTTATCGATACATGCGGCTCACTCGCGATTTGTGTTTATCGCTACAAGTTCATGCCGGTTGCCCCTCCGAAGGGGCTCTATTCAGTGGCTGCCACGTGTTGGTACAGGACGCTCGCACGGGTCGCAGCGCGTTGTATGCGATAGAACGGGATGATTTAGGCACGTTTGGCATACCTAAACAGGGAATTTGTTACCTTCTGTACGTAGTACTATTACTTATTCTGTGGTTTAGTTTCAATTTGTATGGCGACGCGTAGTTCCTAATAGTTACCACCAGAGGCGCTGTTCGTGTTGCCATACAAATTGAAACTTAACGCAAACGCGTTCGAAAACGTATTGCATCGATAAAACTTGTACAGTCGCCATCACATACATTGGAGCAAACAAGCATGTCACAAACATCGGAACACACCTCTATTTTCAAGGCATTATGGTGCATGTGCCGATATTTTTGAACACCTATAGTGTACCTATGTATGTGATGGCGACTGTACTAGAGCCTCTGTACAGTCAACATCACAGATAGGTCTAATATATGTATTTGCATCTTATTCCATTGTATTTTCGGTGAATGAAAACATCTTGAGGAAACCGGTCTAATCCCGATAAGGTCTAGGGGGATAGGTCTAGGTCCAATGGCAGTCACTTTCGTAAAACCTAGTGCTTATGCTAAATCTTGGAATTACGTGTCAAAGTGGGCTCCTTTAGGACACAACCGGGGATAACTGACTAACTAACGGCTTTGTCCTCCGCTGTACAAATGTTTTCTTTTGTATTGTTTTTGTAGTAAATAAATGAAAAAAATATATATGTTATGATAATAATTCCATTTCTGGTGCAAAGGTTAGCCATAGCTGTTCAGCGCGGCAATGCGGCCAGTGTGATGGGAACCTTTGCACCTGGAGTGGCTCGGGGAGGGTTGTTTGATGTTTAGTTTTAGGATTAGGAATAGGTTTAGGTTACTTAGTAATCGCCAATAGGTTTAAGTTCGTTTTAGTTTAGTGGGTATTGTTTGTATTATTTTCACTGTGTTTTTCTGTAATAAATGATTTTTTTCTAATATGGCGTCGCATGAACTAGATTATATAGCCGAATAATGCAAGAAAATAGGATATTTTTTAAAGCAATTTAAAAAACTTTTGCACCATCATTTTCGCAAGTCTTATGGCTGTATTCATAAACATGCTACAAGCCTATTTTAACTAAAATGGTGTTTAAATTAAATTCCTTTGTCCACATCTGTCACTCTTGTGTTCGTACTTCGTAAGAAAGGGACAAAGCACATTTTGTTTAGCAGAGGCATTTTAAGTTTTATAATAATATAAATAATAAAACCATTTATTACAGGCATCTAAGGCCTATAGTAACAAATACCTTAAAGACTAACATACATACAAAAATATTATAAAAATAAAAACTAATTATTGAGGCGACATAACAGCTATTATTATTATTTATGATAACGGGGGTTAGTTTTTAGGGATAAAAACTAATTATTGAGGCGACATAACAACTATTATTATTATTTATGATAACGGGGGTTAGTTTTTAGGGATAAAAACTAATTATTGAGGCGACATAACAACTATTATTATTATTTATGATAACGGGGGTTAGTTTTTAGGGATAAAAACTAATTATTGAGGCGACATAACAACTATTATTATTATTTATGATAACGGGGGTTAGTTTTTAGGGTACCGTACTCAAAGAGTAAAACGGGACCCTATTACTAAGACTTCGCTGTCCCTCTGTCTATCACCAGGCTGTATCTCAAGAACCGTGATAGCTAGAGAGTTGAAATTTTCACAGATTATGTATTTCTGTTGCTGCTATAACAACAAATACTAAAAACAAAATAAATTATTTTATTAAGGGGGGCTCCCATAGAACAAACGTGATTTTTTTGCCGTTTTTATAGATAATTGTACGGAACCCTTCGTGCGCGAGTCCAACTCGCACTTGGTCGGTTTTTTCTAGATATTCTTCTGCGTAAGTATAACAACTGACGACCATGTACTTGAACCCTGTTTTATAAAATATGCTTATTTAACTTCCAGGATCTACAGAAGTGTCAGCTGAAGAATGGCAGCTGTACCAACAGACGCTGGCAGAGAAGAAGAACCAGAGTAAACCCAAGAAGGCCAAGCCGGATAGGCCGGCCATGAAGAATGGGGCGAAGAGGAAACAGGGCAGTGATGATGAACTAGAGTTAGTGGTTTTGATTATTACTGAAACTGTCTGATGTCCCCTCGACCCTTGTTTTCAGGATACTAGTACAGTATTGTAAGTGGTAAAGGACAATATTTAAATGGATGATGTTATGGTCGATTTAGACTATTTTGACACGCCAAAATTACGGTGCCAGTGTACCGTACAGCACATCCTCAGACCGTTAAGACATATGACTATTTTAAGCTGCCTAAATCTTGCTGCCAGTGACCAGCAAACCGACACTTCAGTCGTTTACACGGTGCCTTTTCAGTAAAAAAATATGTTAGAAGGAACAGGCCTTACAGTACGAACTTCATTATCGAGTTTAAAAACATATACTAATTCGGTGGCAAACATGTGTACTGATAGTATGTGCGTTGCCAACCCTTTCAAATTGTATTAATTTTTTCTTGAAGAACTCCACACCATAAATAAATAAACTTAGTCCCAAACTAAGCAAAGCTTGTACCATGGGTACAGTCGGCCAAAAATGTGCTCTGGTGTGGGACCACCCTTTTTTTTTTTTTTACGTAGTGCAAATGCTCTTACGCATCTCCCCAGCCTGGGGTAAGCTATACGTAATGGGGGGTATGTGGGACTCTCACCCTCCAGCCAACTCTATTTAAAGAGAAGGGGGAGGGAGTCTACCCACTAAAACCACTCCAGCGTTTCCGTCCCTGCCATTAATGGGGGCGCAGTGGGATCGCGAACATTCTACCACGACGCGCCCCGGCGGCTCCGCAAAGTTGAGATGCGGCCCCCGCGCCCGAGGCGGTGGTCTAGCACCCTACGGTCGAGGTTCAATTGAACCTCATGAAACAATAAGGTTGATTTCCACATGCAATAATATTATTAAATATTATGGGACAATCTTACACAAATCAACCTAGGCCCACGGTAAGCTCAATAAGGCTTGTGTTGTGAGTACTAGGCGACGATATATACATATAATAGATAAATACATATAGATACTTATATACATATTGAAGTATACTCACATAATCTCTGTCTATGAACGACAGAACAATTCCGTTCTCCTCCGAGGTCAAGTATCTGGGCGTTACAATCGACCAGAAACTGACCTGGAATCCGCACGTTAACGGAATTTTGCAGAAGGCTAAAGTAGCCCTCTCAATCTGCTGTCGTTTAGCGGGGAATAGATGGGGTCTAAAACCCAAAATTGCCCTGTGGCTATACACGTCCATTGTGAGGCCGATGGTGTCATACGCCTCTGTGGTCTGGTATAGGAAAACGACACAGAAAACAACAATAACTAAGCTCAGCAGTCTGCAACGGACTGCTTGCATTATTGTTACTGGAGCCATGTCAACCTCTCCAACAGCTGCTCTGGAAGCCGTGCTGAACCTGCCGCCCCTGGACCTCCACTTGGAAAAGGAGGCGAAGTCCAGCATGCTCAGAGTAGCGTCCGTAAGGAAAGGCGACTGGCTATCCACAGCCTTGAGAACACTCAAGGACTCAGTATATGATATACCTGTTTTAGGGATGCCACTTGACACAATGCCCCCAAAACTTTGCACGCAGATAAACTACTCTGTGGAACTCCTAAGGAGAGAGGACTGGTTGAACAGCCTCATAGATTGGAAACCAGGTAGCCTGAAGTGGTACACTGATGGCTCCAAATCCGGATCGGAGGTAGGATGCGGAATATATGGAGAGGCACCCAGGGCAGCGATCAGTCTGAACCTGGGTAAGCACACTTCTATTTTCCAGGCAGAGGTATACGCCATTCTAGAATGTGCGACAACGAATCTGCAAAGCGCCTTCCTCAATCATACTATTTATATCCACTCGGATAGCCAGGCGGCTCTCTTGGCTCTTACCTCTAACGTCACAACGTCGAGGCTGGTCGAGAACTGCCGGGAACTATTGAATGACCTGGGTACCAAAAACAAGGTAATCTTACGTTGGGTCCCAGGGCATGCAGGCATCGAGGGAAATGAAAAGGCTGATGAGCTTGCACGAGCGGGGGCGAAGGGAACACACTGCGGACCAGAGCCGTTCTGTGGTATCCCTAAAAGTCTAACCAAGCTCACTCTAAAAGCCTATTGTTTCTACAAGACCATTCAAGCCTGGAGAGCTAACCCAGGACTGAAACATTCCAAGGCACTTATTAGAGTCTTTAGCAAAAAGGCGTCTTCTGACGCCTTGGCGCTAAGTAGGAACCGTCTACGCATGCTGGTCAGGGTGCTTACTGGGCACTGCCGCCTAAATAAGCACATGCAAACGATAGGACTGTGTGACACAAGGCAGTGCAGATTCTGCTTTGAAGCAGAGGAGACGCCTACACACATCCTAACCGATTGCCCTTGCCTCATGCACAGTCATAACTCCTTCCTGGGCAAACACATCATGTGCCCGGAGGAGATCAAATTTCTTGAGTTCAACAAAATCCTGCAATTCTTCGAGTTTGCAGGACTTGACCAAGAATTGTAGTAAGTGGCGATCACAATAGATCAGCGATGGTCGCAGTGATATAAGGGCTTTGACAGCCCGAAAGCCACTACCAGAAATAATAATAATACTCACATAATCACAATAACATCCATAACTCAGAAACAAATATTCGTGATAAGACACAAATAAATGCCCTGACCAGAATTCGAACCCGGGACCTCCAGCTCCGTAAGCAGAGTCACTACCAACTGGGCTACGGAGGCCGTTAATTATGACAGTAAACCTTAGCGACCATTAGATCTCACAGAAATTTTTGTCAAAACTGGTAGACCACTTTCTTGGCCGATACACTTATATAGAGAAATAAATACTTAAATACATAGAAAACGTCCATGACTCAGGAACAAATATTCGTGCTCATCACACAAATAAATGCCCTTACCGGGATTCGGACCCAAGACCTCTTGCTTCGTAGGCAGGGTCACTACCAACTAGGCTAAAGCGGTCGTCAAACGCGGTGTAAACCATCGTCCCTTGGTTTACATACATTTTCAACAACAAATCAATCTTACTTACACAAAACTTACGCTCCACAGAAAGATAGAGCTGATAACATCCTACCACAACTCTGACTCTGAATCCAACGATGAAGAGAGTCCGGTGAAGCCTGCCCCCAAGCCACCCGTCCCCAAGCCCGCAGCCCCGAAGCACCCTCACAAGAAGCAGAAGACCAAGCCGGTTGAGTTTGGCCCGAGCTTGCCGGTCAATCAGAACTATACTGTGCCCATTGGCCCGGAGTTACCGCCTGGGATGGTGGTCGCACCACCACCACCGGTTGAAAAGGTAATTTTAAACCTTTCATGCGCGAGTCTGACTCGCACTTGGCCGGTTTTATAGATAATGGTACGGAACCCGTCTTGCGCGAGTCCAACTCGCACTTGGCCGGTTTTTTAGGGTTCCGTACCTAAAGGGTAAAACGGGACCCTATTACTGAGACTCCGCTGTCCGTCTGTCTATCTATCCGTCTGTCACCAGGCTGTATCTCATGAACCGTGATTGTTAGACAGTTGAAAATTTCACAGATTATGTAATTCTGTTGCCGCTATAACAACAAATACTAAAAGACAGAATAAAATAAATATTTAAGAGGGCTCCCATACAACAAACGTGATTTTTGTGCCGTTTTATAGGTAATGGTACGGAACCCTTCGTGCGCTAGTCTGACTCGCACTTGGCCGGTTTTGTTTACGTTTACTTCTAATAAAAGCACCAATGATGACAAAGAAAACTGAAATTGCTAAAAAATAACAGCTTAATATCGTTGAACACCTCAATTTATATTATATTGTAACTGCTTCATTGTTTTAAAAACATTATTTTATATAAATTTATATAATTCTGTTTTTGTTATTATATTACATACTTAATAATTTTCTTATAATTCCTGAGGTTTTCAATGAAATCAGTCTGTTATGAGCACTGTGATGGTTAAGTTTTCAATCTGAGGTGCTAGGGGCCTGTGATGAAATGCCCGTTAGAGTCTCCAAGTGTGATATTACATCATATTACACTGTTGAGATTCACGGGCTACTGAGGCCATTCAACTTTTAATCGAACGTCATATCACCTTTTTTTTGTTTTGGCTAGACCATTTTTGTACGTTTTTGTTCCTGTGTCTTTATAGCAAACAAATATATGCTTTATCAATATATTTGCCTAAACGCGGTTTGCATATTACCAGAAACAAAGTAGGGAAATGTTAGGAAAATAGATATATGGGTATGACACCATTAAGTTAATCAAATATTTGCAAAAATTGATGCTTTGGTATGTATTTTTAGATACCAGACAAGATAACACCTGTGGACAATGAAGATAGCTTAGAAGAAAAAACATTATTCAGAAAGTTAAAAGAAAAAGCCAAACTACTGGAAAAGCTTGGTGGTGAAATACCAACTGAACTGCAGAAAATGATTCAAGATGATACAAAAATCGCTTCTCCCAAAGTTGTTGATGAAACTAGCAGAGACAGCAAACTCGATATTGATGATTTGTTAGATGAAATAGAGAAGAAAGAGTTACCCAAAATGAAATCTAAAAAGACGGACATGTTTAGCGAAGATTCCAATAGTGGTAAGAATACGCCTGTTGGCACTCCTCCTAGAGAAGTTAAGCCTTTGTTTCCGAGCAGCAAAGTTATTGAAGATACAGCAGTTACACCACCACCATCTACACCACCACCACCACCACCACCACCACCACCACCACCACCACCACCTGAAGTAACGGTGGAGAATGGTACAGAAAAACCAGAAACTCCAGAAAAGAAACCCAACTTATACTTAGCAGACACAGAAGTCAAAAAGCGCAAGAAACTAAGAATTGACAACTCTGTTCTTCCCGATAGAAAGAAAAGTGAAGTCCCAGCGTACACTACTAAGTATTCTCAGTATATACAAGGTTTCTCGAGTGAGAGAACGGGGTTAGGTTTTAAGGAAGACGATGTTGAGAGTCCAAAAGTAGCGACTATAAGTTATGGCAACGGTCTGTTGTTTACTAAAGGTGAGGTTTTGAATGAGGAGAAGAAGGATGAGGACTTGGACGATATGTCGGAGCTGGTGGAAGCCAAGCTGAAGTTCCTGAACGAGGTGCAGCCGTGCCAGGTGCCCCCCGTGCAGGAGATGTTGATACAATGGCAGGTTAGTTCGTGCTATTACACAGATGTCAATTAACTATAACTACGACTTGGAAAAGTTGAGAAACCCCCGACATTTTCATTTCAAAGTTCAGTATCTCAAAAACGGCTGAACCGATTTTGTTGAAACGTAGCTAAGAACCACCTCGATCACGGCGGCTTTCGGATAAAAAAACCGCATTCAAATCGGTCCATTCGTTTAGGAGCTACGATGCCACAGACAGAGACACGTCAAACTTATAACACCCCCTCTTTTTCCGTCGGGGGTTAATAAAATAAAATAACTAAATATTTGCGGACAATCTTACACAAATCGACCTAGTTCTAAACTAAGCAAAGTTTGTACTATATGGGTACTAGACGACGATATACATACTTATACAGGATGGGTAGGAGTATACCGACAGATTTTAACCATGGCTTCCTGAGGTTATTAGGAATAAAAAATGTAAAATGAACTCAAGTCAAATTTAGCAAGAAAAAAAAAACAAAAAAATTAGTTATGTCGGTTTTTGTATATAAAAACTGAATAACTATCGCTTCTCCATGGAAATTATCCCTTTTAATAAAATGGTAAAGATAATTTTTCCAAAAAAGGATGAATTTAGTGAGTGGTAGCTGTCACTTTGGTGTCTGTGAATAGCGACGAGAAACTTGGCAACATCGGTGGCAACGTCGCAATAAAAAGAGCTTAATGCACTTTAGTAATCACAATAAATAGTTTACATAAAAATTGATAATATCTTCAAAACTACGCCGGATTTGACTGGGGTTAATCTAACATTTTATGCTCCTAATGACCTCGGGAATCCATGGTTAAAATCTGTCGGTATACTCCTGCCCACCCTGTATAGATAAATAAATACTTAAATACATAGAAAACATCCATGACTCAGGAACAAATATTCGTGTTCATCACACAAATAAATGCCTTTACCGGGATTCGAACCCGGGACCTCCGGCTTCGTAGGCAGGGTCACTGCCAATTTGTTTTTTTGCCCAACTACGGTAGAGCCGAAAGGAAGAGATATGTTTTTAGCAATCTATGTTTGTTTTTTTGCCCAACTACGGTAGAGCCGAAAGGAAGAGATATGTTTTTAGCAATCTATGTTTGTTTTTTTGCCCAACTACGGTAGAGCCGAAAGGAAGAGATATGTTTTTAGCAATCTATGTTTGTTTTTTTGCCCAACTACGGTAGAGCCGAAAGGAAGAGATATGTTTTTAGCAATCTATGTTTGTTTTTTTGCCCAACTACGGTAGAGCCGAAAGGAAGAGATATGTTTTTAGCAATCTATGTTTGTTTTTTTGCCCAACTACGGTAGAGCCGAAAGGAAGAGATATGTTTTTAGCAATCTATGTTTGTTTTTTTGCCCAACTACGGTAGAGCCGAAAGGAAGAGATATGTTTTTAGCAATCTATGTTTGTTTTTTTGCCCAACTACGGTAGAGCCGAAAGGAAGAGATATGTTTTTAGCAATCTATGTTTGTTTTTGTGTATGTTCCACTGTAGCGTTTCAAATGCTGGAACGATTTTGATAAATGGGGCGTTAATCGATTCGTAATTATGTTCTGGGTGACATAGGCTATCGTTTTTAGGGTTCCGTACTCAAAGAGTAAAACGGGACCCTATTACTAAGACTCCGCTGTCCGTCCGTCCGTCCGTCCGTCTGTCTGTCACCAGGCTGTATCTCACTGATACTGTGATAGTTCCAGCTGAAATTTTCACAGATGATGTATTTCTGTTGCCGCTATAACAACAAATACTAAAAACACAGAATAAAATAGTTTTTTTATAGATAATGGTACGGAACCCTTCGTGCGCGAGTCCGACTCGCACTTGGCCGGTTTTTATGATAAATATGAACATAGTGAACATAGAACATACAAATATGTGAGTGACTTCGAAAAAATCTTTTGCTATCATAGCGTGTTGGATATCAAATGAAAGAGGAATAAATTTCGAGTTCAAAAAATATTATTCATAGTTACTTTTCCGTAGTCGGGATATCGTTTTTAAAACGAATGTTATAGTTTACACATTGGTACATATAATGTATTCGTATCGATGTCGCTGATAGAGTTCCAGTGTGCGCTGCGAGGTTCAGAAGGAACAGTGCAGCTGCCGAGTTTGTTGTTCTTTGAGCACCACCCGGAGGTCACGTGTAGGGTTTCTAGGGTTATTGTTACGGACGTAGAACAACAACTACCTCCAATCTTACAATCCAATGTTACAGTTAGTATGGGTAGTATATTATTAGGTTACATTTTTTTTTTCTTGTACCGAACATTTTTTCTACTATCAAAGCAAAGGGGAATTGATTAGGAACGCGACTATCAATCTGGAAGTGGTAGGCTCGTAACCAGGTCCCTAGCACAGGGTTTAAAAAAAACTTATTTATGTTCGAAATATCATTTGAGATTGAACAGCAGGTTCAAGGAAAACATTTTGAGGAAGCCGGTTTAATCCCAAGGTTTACAAGGTCCAAGATCAGATGGCAGTCGCTTTCGCAAAAATAGTGCATACGTGTACTCCAAGTGTTGGGTTAAGTTCTAAAGAGAAATTAGTTTGGGACGTGATACTTTGGGAAAACAATTTTTCTCAAATTATTTCAATTTAAACAAGCTTATTCTAGGAAAGGGAGAATTTCGCGCAAATGGAAAGCCAATTTATGAAAGTTCGTTACAGAAGTTTCTTAAAATATCACGCCGATAGCCTGCGAATGTCAAAAGAAGTTTTGTATGGAAATCGAACCACCTTAAGTCGTCGAGTTCCCCTAAAGACCGCTAGGTTTCTGTGCCCACTTTTTTTCTAATAATCATACCCTCTATAGTACAGAATGATAAGATAAGATAAGATAAGTTAATTTTTATTGCCAGAACTGTGTACATATGATTATGACATACGAGCAATAACAGACGTGAAACTCATTTTGTGGAACATTTATGCCTACGAGTTTAAAATTTATCAACATTATTTCTAATATCCGACCTCCATACTTGACTTGTTTGGACTCGTTAGGATCGTCTGAATTACTCATTCATTCATTGATGACGGTATACAGAAAAGTACAGTCGGCAATAAAATGAATGAAAAAACGAATGAAATATTTTATTTCAGGTCTTCACCGACCCATATAAGAGGTGTTAGCTACATTTTAATTATAAGGCTAGATTACACAACAAAGCTTACAATTTAACATACAACATAAACTGACATACAGAGAACATACACATACTTAAAAATGTAATGTAAAATTCTTTAGCGCCTAATGATAGAATAACGGGCAATCAAATGTTAAGTGTCATCATGCGAGACAGGCATAGCCTAGTGCAGGTGACACGGGAAATCTAATTAATCTTAAACCATAATAACAGTGTTCGGTAATTACTATGTCACAGAAACCATGTTTTGTTTAAACTTGTGTCACTGCATAAATAAACTATTTTGATTTTGATTGACTTAAAATATCGCAATGTAGATTTGACCTGCCCAATCCAATACACAAGTATTGGAAAGTCAAACCTACCAGCCATCATTTTCAGGATGCTGTTAGTAAATTTCCTCATTCGAGCCATCAGGGGTGAAATTTTATTTCGCATAATCGCATGAATAGTACATTGTTGTAGAGGCTAGAAAGTAAGCAATAGATGGACGAGTTAAAGTTAAAGTACGAGTCCAGCTATTGCACTTTCGGCCGAGGCTTAACATAGTGCTTTTCACGTCTACTGCGAGGAAATTGCAAATAATCATAATTTTAAATCAAAATTAAGTTCCTAGTTGAAGATCATAATACTAATCAAAAAAAAACAAAAGAAGCGCGGCACCGCTCGCCGGCGCGGCGGCGCCGCTCCTCCCGCTCGACGCCCTGTGATTGGTCGAAGAGCTGTTCAAACTATTACAATGACCAACCACTCAAAAATAATCGACCAATAGCAGAGTAGAAAGTAAAAAAGCCCGCTAAACACTACATTTTACTTTGCAAATCTACATTGTTTGACTGTTTTTGAATTGTACTACTAAGAACTACTTTCTACTCTCATTTCAATCCATCTTTGGCCATATTTCCGAGCAGTGGCGTGAAAAGTCATCAGTGCGTGCCTCTGCGAACATTCCCGAGGCACTACACCATTTGGGCATTCCTAACAGCATCCTGAAAACATTGTTATACGTAACGCGTAAGGCTCTATAAGCTCGCTTAGAAAGATTGGCAGAAAGAAGGTTTTCTTTAAAAAGTGCAATCTTTAGCTCTGCGGAACACCTAGCGAACCTGCGGGCAAGCATGTTACCTCTGACTGATAACGCCCTACGCTCTCTTTCTATATCCTGGTCATCACTCAGGTCTTCAGCAATAATGTGACCAAGATACTTAAAACTGTGTACCACTTTAAGTACAACTCCACCAAGAGTGACGGGGGCACAAAATAAGGCTTGAATTAGTCCGCCTTGAAAACCATTACTTCACTCTTAGCGGTGGTACACTAATCCATGCTGCTTATCATAAGCTTCACATCTTCCAACCAGCTGTCTGAGAGCTCCGATGGAAGGGCTCAGCAGCACCAAGCTTTTGCCAAAAAAATTAATTTTAGTGTGAAAGAAAACGTGGCGCTTAACAATATCATTATATGGCTGGAGGACAACAACCTTAAGATAAACGTATCAAAAACAAAATTTGTAGAATTTTATGCACCCCAAGGTAAGCCTAAGTGTGTACAGCTATTTTGTAATCTTAACTTCTGTAATCACCATATAGAACGAGTCTCTTCTATTCGTTTCTTAGGAGTAACCGTCGATTGTCACAATAATTGGAAAACACACACAGATAATCTCATTGATAAGCTTAGCAGGTTTGTTTTTGCTCTCAGACGGCTTAAAGCAATCACATCTCAAAAAACAGCCCTTCTGGCATTCCATGGCTATGTCATGTCGAATCTTAGATATGGTATAATTTTATGGGGTAACAGCACAAACGTCACCAAAGTATTTCGACTTCAAAAAAAATGTTTACGCGCACTCTCTATGGCGCTAAACAAACAGACTCACGTCGACCGATTTTTAAACAATTAAAAATATTAACGCTACATTCTCTGTACATTTACGAAGTGAGCCTATTTGTAAAAACCAATTTAAGTTCATTTTCTAGTGTTGCTTCCACCTCAAGGTACAATACTCGACATGGGTCAAACTTAAATTATCCGAGAATAACATCTGCCCTTGTCAGCAAAAACATTATATTCATGTGCATCAAAATTTACAACTACCTTCCAAAAGAGCTGAAGGAACTAGACTTGCCCCAGTTTAAAAGTAAATTATATGCCTGGTGTCTTGACAAAATGTATTATGGCAATTCGGAGCACTTTGTAAGACCCCGGGATCTATAATGTTTAAAGTTTAATATTAAGTAGGTAATTAGCTGTAAGATACTATAGATTTGTATGTCTGTGAATCAGGCTGAAGATGGAGACGACAAAACAAGTTTTAAGATCTTTTATGTACACCCATTTTCTACAAATAAAAATATTCTTATTCTTATTCTTAAATTTATATAGTTATTATTCTTCTTCTTCTTCCTAGCCTTGTCCCATCTACTTGAGGTCGGCTCTTCTTGTATTGCGTCGCCAGGAACGTCTGTCCTGGGTCGTCTCGGGTGATAAATTAGCATCTTTAAGGTTCCTCTGAACAAGTCCCATCCATGTTAATTTGGATCTTCCGCGTTTCCTAGGCCTCTCAATCATTTCCAAAACCATCCTCGTTATGTGGTCGCCTCATGACATGGCCGTTATTATCGGAGACGGGTCTCAGTTATGTTTTCCTGTATGTTATGTTATGTTATGTTATGTTATTAGTGGATGTTGTTGTAGACGCTCTCTATGGCCCTCCGCTCGGGCGCCCTGGCGGCCTCGTACTGGCGGCGCTGGGTGCGCGCGGGCTCGCGGGCGCTGCGCCAGCTGGAGGCGCGCGCGGCGCCGAGCGGCTGGACCACCAGCTTCCAGAGGTACGCGCGGGGGGGCTGGCCGGGCAAAGAGGGTTTACGGCGCGAGACGACTAAAGCATAGCCAGATAGAAAAAAAGTTACTCTTTTTTGAAAAAATTAAAAAAAAAAATTTTGAAAAAAAAAATTTTTTTTGGAAAAAAGTACCAATTAAAAAAAAACATTTCAACAAATATTACATATTTTTTTAGATAACAAATATTACATATTGTTTTAGAAAACAAACATTACTTATTTTTTTACAATTAACTAGAAAAAAAAATTATAAAAAAATATGGCAATTTTTTTTTGGAAAAAAAAAACATTTATTAAAAAAAAAACAAAATAAATAGTTTATTTCACAAAAAACAAATATTTCATTAAATCGAGGCTGTCCATCAGAAAATCAAGAAATAAATTGAACAGATTTTCTCTTTAAAAACCATGAATAAAGAAGAAGATATACTGCCAGCTGGCTTGGCTGATAGAAGACTGACAGACGGACATAAAACTTAACTTTGTTAACTATAATACAACTAAGAAAAGATGAAAAACCCCCAATATTTTCATTTCAAAGTTCAATATCTCAAAAACGGCTGAACCGATTTTGTTGAAACATAGCTACCACTCTTTTTGCGTCAGGAGTTAAAAAGATAACTAACATTTATTCTGCTAATAGACCACAATAAATAATTTACAATAATATATATATAATCTTACAACAATAATTATTTGGAAATTGCAGTTATAGAAACAAATTTGTATGACAACTATGGACCTAAACGCAGTACTTCGCGACCGAAACAGCAATTTACTTTATTTTCCATGCAACGGTTAGTACAAATTGCACGGTGTGACGTCATACTTTAAAGCCAATCAGTATGAAGCATTTCGGCTGCTGTCAGCGAGGTCCGTCTTTAACTCGATTTTTTGGGTATTAATGTCCTTTAAATGTAGTTGCTTCCGTACAAACATTTGTTCATCTACAAAAACTGGTTCGAATGGCATCGTTAACAAATTTAAGGTCACAAGCCCATTACAGACCTCTTTATTTTTTTAATATTCCTCCGAAAATGTTATTGTCCCCAAATTTTTAAACGGTAGTGCAACATCCAAGTTCGATACCTTTATCAACGAATTGTCTCGCGCTGTAAACGTGTACCCTTCATATGGAGTGACAAACTTGTGATCAAAGACTGTAGTGTTCGTCGGTCTACAACCGAAATTTGCGCTGTGCGTTGCATTTGCCGCGTTTTTCACCAAAAACAGGTTTTATGCCAAATACAACGCACAACGCAATAACAATTGACTCTTTATTTTCTTTCATTTTGTCTGTAAATTATTTGCACGTGCTCTATAAGATGACATTATTTAAGACATGTAGAACATTCGATTAGTAACATCTTTTAATGATCTAAATGTACAATCTAAAACATTCCCATATTTTTGATAATCTTCGACGTCAATCAAATACATTTTTCGCTTTGTTACAATGAAACTTACATTGGTTTTCAAAATTTATATATCATAAAATGTCTTAAAAGGCGTTTAGATCTGCTCTACAAATGTCTTAAACCGTCATTTTATGAATACACGCAAAAAGCAATTTTCTTCTTCTGGAACTTAAAGCGCATTTTTATAGATTAATATATTTAATTCATAGCATTTTATTTATACACGTGTATGCAACGCGCAGCGCAAATTTTGACGGGATTATTTGCCGAACATTGCTCATGGCAACACCGGTGTACCTCCACGGGCAACTATGAAGCACACAAACTATCTCATGTTTTCAAAAAATGTTAATTTTTCTGTGACATGTTGCTATGTTTACACTCTCAATGTTATTGATCCTTTTCTTTCAATAATACTATAATTATTGTACTTGGCTTGCGTCACTACAGTGTACAATCCCCAGCACGTCCCTAGAACTTGTGTAGTAATCAAGAACGGTTTGAAATAATAACAAATTATTCCCTAATATTTATTTTTCTATACTAATATTACAGTCGCCATCACATACATCGGAGCAAACAAGCACGTCACAAACATCGGAACACACTTCTTATTTCAAGGCATTAGGGTGTATGTGCCGATAATTTTGAACACCTATAGTGTACCTATGTGATGGCGACTGTACAAAGAGATAAAGTCTGTGAGGTTGTAAGTCTGTTTATTTGGGGTAGACCCTGGAACCACAAAATAATATCAGGTAAAAAAAAATACTGTATCTGTGGTTGCGGGTGGCGCAGGACCGATCACTTTGGCACCCTTTAGGGGAGGCCTATGTCCAGTAGTGGACGTCTTTCGGCTGATATGATGATGGACTTTCTGGATGGACATGCTATATTCAACCTTGCGTTCTTTAAAATATGCGAGCGGAGCGGGGGTAGTTAGTTATTTATGACCCGAAATAAAGTGGTGTGGTGAACGTAACATAGCAGCTTGGGGCCCCAGTAAACCTGCGTAAAAGCCATAGCAGCTTGGGGCCCCAGTAAACCTGCGTGAAAGCCATATCCGCTTAGGGCCCCAGTAAACCTGCGTGAAAGCCATAGCAGCGTTGGGCCCCAGTAAACCTGCGTGTAATCCATAGCAGCGTTGGGCCCCAGTAAACCTGCGTGAAAGCCATAGCAGCGTTGGGCCCCAGTAAACCTGCGTGAAAGCCATAGCAGCGTGGGGCCCCAGTAAACCTGCGTGAAAGCCATAGCAGCGTTGGGCCCCAGTAAACCTGCGTGAAAGCCATAGCAGCGTTGGGCCCCAGTAAACCTGCGTGAAAGCCATAGCAGCGTTGGGCCCCAGTAAACCTGCGTGAAAGCCATAGCAGCGTGGGGCCCCAGTAAACCTGCGTGAAAGCCATAGCAGCGTTGGGCCCCAGTAAACCTGCGTGAAAGCCATAGCAGAGTTGGGCCCCAGTAAACCTGCGTGAAAGCCATAGCAGCGTTGGGCCCCCGTAAACCTGCGTGAAAGCCATAGCAGCGTTGGGCCCCAGTAAACCTGCGTGAAAGCCATAGCAGCGTGGGGCCCCAGTAAACCTGCGTGAAAGCCATAGCAGCGTTGGGCCCCAGTAAACCTGCGTGAAAGCCATAGCAGCGTTGGGCCCCAGTAAACCTGCGTGAAAGCCATAGCAGCGTTGGGCACCCGTAAACCTGCGTGAAAGCCATAGCAGCGTGGGGCCCCAGTAAACCTGTCCATATTGTAACAATTTTTCTAAGAAACTGCCAAATTGTCTCCTGGCTAACGGGACAGAATAACAACAAGAAATAGTTGATTGACCCATACGTGCCGGGGATTATACCTGTTATTGTCATGTAAGTACACATAAATGTCAAATATCGGAAGCCTAGGGCGGATTTTCTGTTTTCCCAATGGAAATGCATTTTTTGCTGCGTTGGTACAATTTTATTGTGCCCTAGGCTATCTATGTTAAGAAAGTATTTATTTATTGATATTAAAATATTGACTTACACTTTAGCTTTACACATTAATTTGATACACAACGTCAAAAATTTACAAATATTTTGTAAGTTTTTCACTATTTACTTATTTAATAGTCATTGTAACAGCCTGTGATAATGATCTGTGATAATTTGATTAATAAATATATTATTAAATTCAAAGCCTTTACTTTAAAGTAACCCTGTTTTTTAAATGGTTAAGTACATGTGGCAATTATTTGTAATCTTCTGTTATATTCTAACATTGCCATTAAATAAAATTAAAATCTAACAATAAATAGTCATCCAATCTAATAAGAAATGCAAGATGGAAGCTTTCAAGACAAGAACAGCTCAAGACTTCGCACCGAGGATCCTGGTGAGAAAAATGTCATAAATTATTAATTTCCAAATTTCTAGATTCATCACTTTGATCTTTTACAGAAGCGGTCAGCGGTCCTGTCAATAGCCTGTCACATTCTCTGCAAACATCTGCAAACTAAAAATTCTTACGATGTCGTGATCGGCACTCAGCTGTCGTCACGACACAGTGTCGTGATTTGAATGTGTTGCGAATTAGGATAAGACAAAGGACTACGGGATTAAGTATACGGTTTTATTGTTGAGTTGGTTAATTTTAAGTGTTGCTCTTGGTCTATGGGAATTTATAGTGTGGAGAGACGTTTTAAATTATACCTATTCTTTATTGTATGGACGGCAGATTTATAAAATATTTGCGGACAATTTTACACAAACCGACCTAGTCCCAAACTAAGCAAAGCTTGTACTATGGGTACTAGACGAAGATAAACATACTTATATAGATAAATAAATACTTAAATACATAGAAAACATCCATGACTCGGTAACAAATGTTCGTGCTCATCACACAAATAAATGCCCTTACCGGGATTCGAACCCAGGACCTCTTGCTTCGTAGGCAGGGTCACTACCAACTAGGCTAAAGCGGTCATTTATTATTTTAACTGGCTTTAGTAACGTTCCAAGTAGAGCTTATTGCAATTCAATAAGGTTTAGTTATGGTATAATAATAAATTAGGTCCACTGCCTTGATGATGACGTAAGAGAGTTGCCGACAGATCAAACCAATATTCAATGAAATCACTTTCGTTCTTACGTAACGTTAAAAATACATAGCCCGTCTAAATCTCGAAATGTTCCATAAAAGTAAAATAAGTTGGTTATTTTTTTTTAACTTATATCACCTTTGTAGTATTAAAAAATTATACTTACGTTAGTGTGCGATATTCGATGTGGCAGTATTATTTCATTTATTAATGATTGTTTAAGTGTGATTTAACTATAAAACAATGGACACTTTGTTGGTTCGGCACCGAGATTTGAAATGATATGAATACACTATTAGATACGGTATTTGACTGAACGTCAAAACAGCAACGTCGGTATGAAGTTTGTAGGAAAGTACAGGCTATAGACGTCACGTCACAATTTTCTGTACTAGTTAAGTTAGTAACAGCGTTAATTTTATATATCTATTTTATTTAACAGTCAATAAAGTAGAAAAATAAGTTGAACATTGATGTTTAATCGCGTATTTTCATAAGTCTTTTTTTAGTCATTTATTGTTGTCAAATACCGTATTGCAATTGTTAAAATAATTGTTTTTTGATTCACCTGTGCACAAAAGGGTGTCGTTACCAATAACCATTGCACCAAATCACTGCATAATTCTATGGTTAAATATCCAGAATATTTCCCAAAAAAATGCTTTTTTGATAATTTAAAGCGTGCTAAACTTTTTTTTAACTAGACACTTATTTTCTGTTTATAATAGGCAATACCTATAAGGTCAACACATACATTGTTGTAGTACCATGTAACCCGTATCTGATGAAATATGAACCCTAATGTTATGAACAGAAAAATCGATCTCGAAATCCAAAGTATAAATTCCCACCGACTGCCGGCCCCGCCCGCCCCCACTACCTGTACCTGTACGTGCGGCGCTTGCAGGTCGGAGGGGCGCTACCGCTACCGGCGCGAGGCCGACGGCCTCACGCAGTGGGAGTACCCGGCCGCGGCCCCTATGGATATGGAGATATGTACCACGCCGCCTCCTGAGGAACCTAAGGTGAGTTTTGTCCGTGATAGACAGATTACAAAAAAAAAACTCAAACACTAAAACTAAGATATCACAGTTTCTTTATGGACTTTTTACGCTTCGTAAAACCACTAACTTTTCGACTGCTTTATCTGCATATTACGCTTTTACACATTCTTGGTTGCGATATGGGATTATAATATGGGGCAATAGCACAGACGCACATGAATTATTTATAATGCAGAAAAAATGCTTACGTGTACTGGTGGGTATCAGAAACTGGGAAACTTGTAAGCCACATTTCGTTAAGCACGGTATACTAACTCTACCATGTCTATACATATTAGAACAAGGTATGTATGTGCGGAAAAACATGCACATGTTCAATAAGCTGCCAAATAAGAGACTGAAATATAAACTTGAACTACCTGCACCTAAACTAGAAAATGTTTCGTAAATCCCTCATCATGCAGCAGTAAAATATTACAATCACTTCCTGGACTATATCAAGGCGGAGGAAAAAGACTTAAATAAAGTTAAAATCATGCCTCGCAAAAAAGCCTACTATGCACCAAAAGATTTTCTAAGCGATAGTTTTTAATCAGTAGTAAAATTTGTATTTAAGTGTGGTATTAGCTGTAAGAGCTTTGGAGACGTCAACCCACCCTGTCTCACTCCGCACTTCAACCTGTATACGTCCGACAAACAACCATCTCACAACATTTGTTTGGTGCCTATACCAATATTTAAATATTGATACTTGTCTCTTCAGATAATTTTGACCACATGATATCGTACGACACTAGGTTTTGCGAGCGAGAACATTTTAAGGGTCGCCGTCGTCGGATACGACAAGGAGGATATTAGTGGCGCGGCGTTAACCATATCGTTAGGCAAGCCGATGCGTTGACGCCTCAACACTGACACGGGCGCCGCCTCAACTGTTAGTGTTTACCCGCAGGTGCCCCCGGCGCCGCCGCTGCCGCCGACGCCCGCGCCGCCGCCGCCGCCCGCCGCGCCGCCGCCGGTCGCGCCGCCGCCGCCGACACCCCCCGCCGTCCCCGCGCGCGTGCTCACCCCGCCGCCGCCCGCCTGGCACGACCCGCCCCCGCCGGGCTGCGACGACCTGCCCCCGCTGCCCCCGGTGAGTAAGGCCCCCGCCGTCCCCGCGCGCGTGCTCACCCCGCCGCCGCCCGCCTGGCACGACCCGCCCCCGCCGGGCTGCGACGACCTGCCCCCGCTGCCCCCGGTGAGTAAGGCCCCCGCCGTCCCCGCGCGCGTGCTCACCCCGCCGCCGCCCGCCTGGCACGACCCGCCCCCGCCGGGCTGCGACGACCTGCCCCCGCTGCCCCCGGTGAGTAAGGCCCCCGCCGTCCCCGCGCGCGTGCTCACCCCGCCGCCGCCCGCCTGGCACGACCCGCCCCCGCCGGGCTGCGACGACCTGCCCCCGCTGCCCCCGGTGAGTAAGGCCCCCGCCGTCCCCGCGCGCGTGCTCACCCCGCCGCCGCCCGCCTGGCACGACCCGCCCCCCGCCGGGCTGCGACGACCTGCCCCCGCTGCCCCCGGTGAGTAAGGCCCCCCGCCGTCCCCGCGCGCGTGCTCACCCCGCCGCCGCCCGCCTGGCACGACCCGCCCCCGCCGGGCTGCGACGACCTGCCCCCGCTGCCCCCGGTGAGTAAGGCCCCCGCCGTCCCCGCGCGCGTGCTCACCCCCGCCGCCGCCCGCCTGGCACGACCCGCCCCCGCCGGGCTGCGACGACCTGCCCCCGCTGCCCCCGGTGAGTAAGGCCCCCGCCGTCCCCGCGCGCGTGCTCACCCCGCCGCCGCCCGCCTGGCACGACCCGCCCCCGCCGGGCTGCGACGACCTGCCCCCGCTGCCCCCGGTGAGTAAGGCCCCCCGCCGTCCCCGCGCGCGTGCTCACCCCGCCGCCGCCCGCCTGGCACGACCCGCCCCCGCCGGGCTGCGACGACCTGCCCCCGCTGCCCCCGGTGAGTAAGGCCCCCGCCGTCCCCGCGCGCGTGCTCACCCCGCCGCCGCCCGCCTGGCACGACCCGCCCCCGCCGGGCTGCGACGACCTGCCCCCGCTGCCCCCGGTGAGTAAGGCCCCCCGCCGTCCCCGCGCGCGTGCTCACCCCCGCCGCCGCCCGCCTGGCACGACCCGCCCCCGCCGGGCTGCGACGACCTGCCCCCGCTGCCCCCGGTGAGTAAGGCCCCCCGCCGTCCCCGCGCGCGTGCTCACCCCGCCGCCGCCCGCCTGGCACGACCCGCCCCCGCCGGGCTGCGACGACCTGCCCCCCGCTGCCCCCGGTGAGTAAGGCCCCCGCCGTCCCCGCGCGCGTGCTCACCCCGCCGCCGCCCGCCTGGCACGACCCGCCCCCGCCGGGCTGCGACGACCTGCCCCCGCTGCCCCCGGTGAGTAGCCTTTGATGAATCGGTACAGATAAAGTAGGACGTCAAACTCTTCTTGGGAACGTAGTCATCATACTCCTAGCGTTATTCCCGGTTGTGCCCCTATAGCCATAATCATAAAGTCATAATGGGTATTTGTCCATAGTAACAAATTTAAATTTAAAAAAGTAGGCCGCTACACACTGTATTTTGTATTTGAGTACCTTCTGAATACATCAAACTAGTTTTTACACTGCCGATTCGTCAATATATGCGGACGCAAAGTGAAAACGGCCGTTTTTTAGGGTTCCGTAGCTAAAGGCAAAATACGGAAACCTTATGGATTCGTCATGTCTGTCCGTCCGTATGTCACAGCCACATTTTTCCGAAACTATAAGAACTATACTGTTGAAACTTGGTAAGTAGATGTATTCTGTGAACCACATTAAGATTTTGACACAAAAATAGAAAAAAAAAACAAAAGAAATTGGAGGTGGGGAACCTCCAATTTCTTTTGTTTTTTTTTAGCCCTTATACCCCAAATATGTATGTATGGGGAATACATACATATTTGGGGTAACTGAATTTTTTTTTTCATTAAACCCATACGTTTTTTTTCTAAACTGAATAGTTTGCGCGAGAGACACTTCCAAAGTGGTAAAATGGGACGGGCTTATACTATGACGTCACAACTCATATTCTCGACGCGTTTACTATGGAGTACCTAAGTCATTAATTTACAATTATCTCCACAAAATACTTGTTATATAAAATATAATTTCTAATTCAATATTCTGTCTAACTGTTATGTAATTTTAACGTGAAATAAAACGATTTTCTTTTGTATGATATTTCTACGTTCATCCGCATTGATTGAGTGAAATTTATTCGAAATTGAAGTCCCGTGCAAGTTCCCTATTCGTACGCAGTTTCACAAGTAAACCAAAACATACCCAAAATTTTTACACAAAAAAACCCTTATTTCAGGAGCCGAAGAAAGAAATAGGCGATGAGCTGCTCTCCTTTTATAGCGACATAGCGGAGCTCGAAAAGGTCCCCTCCGCCCCGCACTCCGCGCCTGCCTCGCCCGAGCCGCCGCCACTACCCAAGGAACTGCCCAAGGAACCTAAAGAACTACCCAAGGAACCTGAAGAACGGCCCAAGGAACCTAAGGAAGTCAAAGAGGTTAAAGAAAAAGAAGCGAAAAGCTCGAAGAAGAAATCAAAGGTACGCTTTTCTTGACATTGTAACTTATTCCTTTTATTAGATACACATTTTTTTTGCTTTGATATTTGCGAAACTTGCATGTTTTTCTAATTTGCCATTACAAGGGTTCAATTAAGTTAATACCACTTTGAGGCGTTCATAGCCCAGCGGCGCCTACTAATCGGAAACGACAACGCAGATTAAGCAAAGATGGCAGCGGTCAGTCTTTGGATGGGTGACCGCCTGTTTGAGTGGTTACTATAAATGACCGCTTCCGTGCTTTGGAAGGCACGTTAAGCAGTTGATCCCAGTTAAGTCGAGTTAGAGGCCTTCGGGCGGCTTAAGAACCTCTAACAGTCGAGTTGCCCGCTCACTTGACAAAATGGGGACAAATGTCACTTGCGTCCGCAGGAGCTACCTTTTTTTTTTTACGTGGGGAAATGCCTTTGCGCATCTCGCCCGGCCAGGGGAGCCAGGGCGGGTATGTCGGACTCCCGGGAACTGCCCGAACTACCGACTAAAACCCCACGGTGTTCCATCTCGTCACCAAGGTGCCGGGTTACGGGCACGCCGAAGCACTCTTCCGCGACCCGACGGTGACTGGCCTTGTTGGGGGCCCACACTCTGTAGCAGGTGGTAACCTGCACCAACGCAACGAGTGGCGCGCGGGAACACGCGCAACGCCGTCTCGGGCCAGTTAGTGACGCGGCCGACAGACTTCCCCAAGCCTGCCGGCCCTGGCCACAGTTAGGGGGGAATGTGGCGAGCGTAGGCTCGCCGCCTTCGCCCAATTCGCCGCTAGTGACCGGGATCCACAGAGGTGGCTTCCCTTTCGCGGCCTCCATTACGGCCTCGCAGAAGGCAAGGACCGCTTTCCATGCCCTGTCGCTGTCCACCATTGTGCGAACTATGGTAGGCAACGAGAGGTCATGGCCTATCGTGGCGCAGAGAGTTTGGCGCTCATCTCTTCAGGCTGGGCACACCTCCAGCGTGTGCTGGGCCGTCTCCTCTGGGCAGTTGTCACAGTGGTGGCACGCTGCGGTTGGTTCTCGTCCTATGCGGTGCAGATACCTCCCGAAACACCCGTGATCCGAGAGGATCTGCGTCAGCCGGAAGGTCAGCGTGCCATGGTGACGGTCCAACCACTGTTCGAAGACAGGACACACTTGCCGTGGCCAGTATGCAGGCATATCGGCTTGTTTTGCCCTGGGCTGTGACCAGCGTGTCGTCTGCGTAGCATGTGAGGTTTACGCCTGGCAGGTAAGCACCACTCAAGACCCAGTCGTAGCCAATGTTCCACAGGAGTGGGCCCAGGACCGACCCCTGTGGAACACTGCAAGTCATTTGGTGTCTCCCCCATTCTTCCCGGCCTGGGTAAACTACGTACCTCTCTGAGAAGTACGCGCCGACCATTCGCCTCAGGTAGGCGGGCACTTCGTGGAACCGCAAGGCCTCCATCACGCATCCCCACGGCAGGGTATTGAAAACATTGGCGATGTCCAAGGATACCGCCAATACGACCTCGTTCTTGGACACTGCCTCTTCGGCAAGATCCCTTACGCGAAGGATGGCGTCAACGGTCGAGCGGCCACTGCGGAATCCGTACTGGCAGTCAGCCACTTCTGGCCCGACCCGAGTCAGGTGCTTGTTGAGGCGGGCAGCGATTATGCGCTCGAACAGCTTGCTCACCTCATCAAGCAGGACTATAGGGCGGTATGCCGATGGCAAGTCAGCTGGGCGCCCTTCCTTTTTTAGCAGGACTAGTTTCCCTGTCTTCCATGGCCGGGGGAAGAGAGCTTGCTTGAAACAGGCTGAAAACAGCCTGAGCAGTGTTGGCTCCAGCGTATCATTGGCCAGAACCCACGCACGACCTGGGATTCCGTAGGGTCCAGGGGCTGTGTTTTTGGATTTCAGCCTAAAGACCGCTACCCCGAGTTCACCACCGGTAACGCTGGGAGCCTCTTCTTCCTCCTCCTCGTTGCTTGGTGCTATGGCATTGCTGGTGGGGTGAATTCCTCCCTGACAGGGAATAGGGACTTAACCACGTCCCTCAGCTAGTTCGGCTCGAGACTTCGCGTCAGTGGTGGAACCCAGGGGCGCAGTTTGTTACGGACCATTTTATATGGTCGGCTCCACGGGTCCCTATTCAGCGAGTCGAGCATCCTACCACAACCCTGCACGTGCCCCCTGGGTGGTACTAAACAGTGACAAACTCAAAGGCCAAATAGTATATGCCATACGATTAAATAAAACTACCACTTTTGTATGATGTGAGGGAAACCACCACAACAATATTTTCCAATATAGAGACAGAGAAGTGAATAGAAGAAACACAGAAGACAAGCGATTACTTCATTGAAATACGCTATAGGGTATAGCGTATTTCAATGAAGTAATCGCTTGTCTTCTGTGTTTGTATTTAGCAAAATCTCGTCTGGTTAGGTATTTAGCAAAATGTACACAAAAAAAACCGTGTGACTTGGTCATCCAACCAATCATAGCAACCTTTTGTATCTATGGTATTATCTTATTGGCTGAATGACCAAGTCCCGTGGTTCTTGTTGTTTACATTTTGTTAAATACCTAATCAGATAGGGTATAGCATATTTCAATGAAGTAATCGCTTGTCTTCTGTGCAGGGATTGTAACCGGTTTTTTGCAAAAACCTCGAAATAACCACATATCTCAAACTATTCTATACTTCATATGTAGGACTCAGTTGTGTTTGAGGTAACGAGTGCGTATTATTAGATTGCCCAATTAGAAAAACAAAATTAATTAACAAAGAACGAAAAAAAACCGGTTACAGATCCCATACAAAAAATTACCGGTTACAATCCCTGCTTCTGTGTTTCTTCTATTCACTTCTCTGTCTCTATATTGGAAAATATTGTTGTGGTGGTTTCCCTCACATCATACAAAAGTGGTAGCCCCAACGGCCATCGGTCTGCCTCACACTGGTGAAATATATTTTTTTATCGGATTAATCGTTCCGTAGATACTCCACGTTCAAACTTATGACCTTGCAGATTTATTTATAAAGCCGGGTATTTATTAAGCGCAACATTTGTCTATTAAACTGTTTACGAATTTGATCACAATGTTTCGCGACAAGTTTAAGTAAATACTGTTTCTGAAACTTCGCAGTCTACACTTGTCAATTGTTTATAAACTCAAAATCATGTTTATAAACTCAAGTCCTGTTTTTAAACTCGCGCAACACACGTCCACACCTGTTGGTTTTTGCTTATAAACAGTCCACTCGAAGTGGGGAACATGGCATCATGTTTAATAAACAATGTGTCATCACCTTTGTTTATAAACTGTTTACAGAGATGATGAAACAATGCAACACGGTTTATAAACTGTTTATAAACAGTGTATATTAACAAATGTTGCCTAATGAAAATGCCTTTAGTAGACATGATAAACCAAATGATTACGTTTCAGGTGAAGATATCGTCGTCAATCGGCCTCAAGCACAAGACAGTCTCCAGTATGGTCGCCAAGTGGCAGCAGGTCGCCGACGAAATACAATCCGACTAGCGGCCTGTACGCCGACAAGTATTTTACGCATATATTGTGGAGGTCCAAAAATTGTTTTTTTTTTTTTAATTTATTTCTTACTCAACAAAAATTACGATAAACTTAATCTAAATCTTCGCCAAACTGCATAACAGTTTGTTGGCGAATATACACTCTTTATAATTATGTTTTGGTATCTATATTATGTGTACAATCTACATATGATTTTATTTTTAATGCTTATTATTAGCGGTAACAAGGAATAGCAAGTGATGTAAACATGTAAACAAGTATTTCATCATAATTACCTACGGAGCCTCAGCCTTTGAGGAATTAATTCCCATAAAGCTGGAAATCGTTTACTTAAATACCTTCATTTGGTCCTAAATCCATGTAATCCGAGTTTACACCATCCCAGGAGGTGTGCATAACTTTTGGGAGCCCAATTTTTTTTTTTTTTTTTTAGTTTTTTTTTCATGTGCACAGAAACAGTACGACGGACGGAAAATGTATTCTATTCAATATTAAAGAAGGTCAATGTATATAATGTGAAATTTTATTTTCTAATTTTTTTATTCTAGGTATATTTTTTTCAAAGATATATGCCGTTCTTGAAAAGTCGCAAAATGGAAATTTGCACCTAAAAGATAAAATTTTGCCAGTTTCTAACCTTTGAATTCGACTATACCAAATTCAGTTGAATTTGAAGTTTTAGATATTCATACGACGCAGAATTGGACCCTCTTTAATATTGAATAGAATACATTTTCTGTCCGAGGTACCGTTTTTGTGCTACATGAAAAAAGAGCAAAAATGTATGCACATTGCACACCTCCTGGGAATGGGCAAACTCAGATTACACGTATTTAGGACATAATGAAGGTATTAAAACGATTTCCAGCTTTATGGGAATTAATTCTTCGAAAAATTCTAATTTGATTGGCCTACATAGTAAGCTGAATAAAGCTTGTGTTATGGGTACTGGACGTCGACCAATTCACGAAGACAGTGATGGTTAATATACCTACTGTACATAACTTTATCTTCACCCATATCATAAATCCTCTAGAATGTGTTCGAAAACCATATAATAAATTCGTCGGGTGACAAGCAAAAGTCACTACCAAAACGGTCACTGCTCTTCAAAACCTCGTATCTCGGTACGTAGTCGATATCGAGATACGACCTTTGATTTAAGTAGGTATTTGTTACTTAGTGAGTTTTGCTTGTCACCCGACAATATAACGACCACCATTATTGCAACCAGTAACGTAACATCAGCGTTTTATCTGCGCCAGTGTTATTATAATGTATGAAAAATCATAATTACTTCGATAATCGATGTTATTATGGAAATCTAGTTGGTCATGATTTGAAATCTAGTCGGCCATGGCGGTGCAATGGCGTTTATTCTAATGGTTCCCGAACACATCATTGAGGATTTATAACATGTGGGTAGATAAAATAGTGTATGCAACTGACCGGCATCGCGGCGTCATTTTCTGGCAGCTGTCATAGTTTTTTTTTTAATTCAGAGAAACTAGAGTCGGATCAAACTGTCATATCGTTCGATATCTTACTTACGCACACATTTGTCAAATTTGTATGCAAATTGACAATTCATTTCGAACTAAACGTCATCTCGACTGATATTAGAATAGAGGTCAAATCAAATTTCTTTGATTTCAGAGATGTTCGAAATTTGAATGAAATAATATTATCGAAATCGATGATGATTATTTAGCAATAATAACATTTTCACAGATAAGAAATTTGTTCTAACAAAACAGTCTATTTTTATGGTGGCCATAATGTGCGGTTCTTGAACGCATCATGGAGGGTTTATGATATTTGGATAGATAAACTACTAATACAGGACTCTTGTCAATATCATAAATGCGTGTACAGATATTTATATACGTATATTAATATACTTGACTGTACCAATGTTACTGTGGTACTGACAAAACACAAACTAGTACTTACTTAACCTTTCTAATTTTAAAATGGTTTTTTTTTCATGTTTATTATTTGACAAGGGGTTCTATCTGTTATGATAATGTCATGTGAACAATAGGGGTGTTACAAATCACTTAAATAAATATCACCTACGCTTGATACCTACATTAACGATTTTGTACAATTCTTTAGCTACGTTGGAGTACATTTTATATAATGCAGTTACGCTTGCTAACGATATTTTATAAACTTCAAATTAAAGGAAAAATTGAAAAATGTAGGCTCCGAGCCGGATTCGAACCGGCGACCACAGGCATGCATGGCCCGTCGCTACTAACCAACTGAGCTATCGGAACAATCTGTCTTAGCCCCTGAATCTTTCAATCAGTTCCTTCTTACAACGCCTCCCTAAGGCGTTGTAAGAAGGAAATGAATTTAGTATGGGGTGGCGCATCGTTACTGACGATTTCTCAATATAATTTGAGACGTTGGTGCCGTTAAAGAAGCAATTGTCTTCTAGGTAGATGTCGCCACACGCCTCCCTAAGGCGTAAAGTAAAGTAAAGTAAAGTATTTATTGATTGTAAACTGTGTACATGCAGGTGTTAAAATATATATAAAAGCAACAACAGTTGCTCATTCCGAGCGTACAATATTCACCCTTAAAATTAAAGTTTAAAAATAATGTGCACTGACTGGATATATACTTATTCTGATTTATGCGCTGCTGGTACTCAAAAAATTCAATTAAACTGTAATCTTATTCAAGGAAGTGGGGCGCCGCTTGCAAGAGAGAGGTCTCGATCCCCGCTCTGGGTCATTTTTGGTGCAAAGGTTAGCCATAGCTGTTCAGCGCGGCAATGCGGCCAGTGTGATGGGCACCTTTGCGCCTGGAGTGACCCGGGGCGGGTTATTCGACACTTAATTATCAATGTTGCTGTTTTTATTATTTAATTTTAGTTTTAGGTATTGTATTGTTTTCTTCCTTGTTAAAAGTGATATTAGTAATTATAAATAAAAATTAAATTTAAACTGTAAAATACATTATCCATGAGAATTTTTTTCAACGTAGATTTGAATTTATTACCATCTAACATCTTAATAAGTAAGACATTAAATACACGTATCGCAGTAATGAACGCGCTTTTAAAGTATAGAAAATTTTTTTTTTATTTTTTTTTAATAAGTACAGTGTTTTACATACTTAAAATTAAACATTGCCCCACAAAACTGTAGTGACAGTTTGACTGCGGGAGCGGCAGTCTCTAGGTAAGGCATTTATTAACAAAAAATATTTAATTCATTAGTAACAGTAGTAGTAGTAAATAAAATGCAAACAAGGAAGGCCGACCCCAAGTAAATGGGACCAGGTCCAGAAGGAAGAAGAGTAGTAGTAAATAAAATAGTATAACTGCGTTTTATATAAGTACATCTAGGTAATGCTTTTTTAACAGTCTCTTAAATTTATTCCTATTTTTTTCACGTCTAATGGCTTCGGGCAAACTATTGAGTAGGTATGGGATACGCTTTTTGAGAGTTCTGTCCCCATAGTAATTATTTATCCTAGGAACGAATAGTTTACCAGTCGCCATAGCCTTGGTGTTATAGGTATGATCAATAGGTTTTAATGAAGAATACTCTGAGTTGTTCCAGACAGCCATGGTTATTAGTAGCAAGTAGATACTTAGGTAGCGACGTTGTAAGAAGGAACTGACTGAAACATTTAGGGGCTGAGACAGATTGTTCCGATAGCAAGTGTGACAATTGTTTGACATGGCTATTTACATTATTGGAATTTGATATTGATTTTTATATTATGGACATATTATTTTCTAAGTTGTATTTTTAAATGAATTAATATGTTTTGTCATGCATGTTGTATTGTACCTACTTATGATCTGGAGTGATGTGTAATTTAACTGTTTGTATTTATTATTATCTTTTTAGTTTTGTATATTATTGTTATTTTTAATGAATTCAAACACAATAGATATTGTTAAATGAATAAATGACTATGACTCAGTTGGTTAGTAGCGACGGGCCATGCATGCCTGTGGTCGCCGGTTCGAATCCGGCTCGGAGCCTAAATTTTTAAATCTTTCCTTTAATTTGAAGACTATACGTTGGAGTAGTAAGTGCGTGTGTGTGGGTAAAATGGTTTGCCTTTGGTACACCGGAACATGAATCCACGCTCAAACAAATATAGGCGGAAAAATTTAAAAAAATCGACTGGTTCCTTATAACGCGGATCCATGTTCAGGCAGTTAAAGCGATTCCGGAAACTGCGGGTTTAAAAAAAAACTTTCAAAATTTGGAAGTATTTTTATATGAATATCCTCGTTTCATTATACCATTGTGTCAACATTGATCTATGTTTTGTCTTTTATCTAATATATCGAAGAGAAATATTGTAGTCGTTTTAACCCCTGATGCAAAAAGAGGCATGTTATAAGTTGTAAGTATGACGTGACATCGTAACTCCTAAACGAATGGACCGATTTTAATGCGATTTTTTTGTACGAAAGCTGACATGACCAAGATAGTTCTTAGCTACGTTGCAACGTCGGTTCAGCCGGTTTTGAGATAAACTTCTTGAAATGAAAATGTCAGGTTTTTCAACTTTTGTAAGTTGTTAATTATTCTTTTTAAGTTTTTTTTGTGTAATAGCATGACGTATTAACGCACGATTTTTAGGGTTCCGTACTCAAAGAGTAAAACGTGACCCTATTACTAAGACTTCGCTGTCCGTCCGTCCGTCCGTCCGTCTGTCTGTCACCAGGCTGTATCTCAAGAACATTGATAGCTAGAGAGTTGAATTTTTCACAGATTATGTATTTCTGTTGCCGCTATAACAACACATACTAAAAACAAAATAAAATATTGTTTTAAGGGGGGCTCCCATACAACAAACGTGATTTTTTTGCCGTTTTTATAGATAATGGTACGGAACCCTTCGTGCGCGAGTCCAACTCGCACTTGGCCGGTTTTATAATCTTATGTGGACTATGGTATAATTCGGTATAACCACCGGGTATCGAAAGGTAAAGTAAGTAGTGGGGCGCGTCCTCGTGGATCCAACACTATAGTTATGGTAGAATTTATCACTGAAAAAAATACTTCCTGAAATGTACAGTCAGCATCAAAAGTAACTACGCAATCGAAGACGTCAATAGTTCTTAGTCCCTTTTAATAAAGACTTTTGACGTCTTCGTTTGCGTACCTACTTTTGTTGCCGACTGTACAGCTTCGTGCTTAGGCAGCAAGGTCAACAGCAGAACGGTTTTTTTTTCTAAATACGGTTTCAAATAATATCGGATATTCAAATATACTTCATTATTATCGTAAAGTACAAACTTATATTTTACGGTACAACAATTATTTTATGTTGGTAATGTCTCCTGTGTCACTTTTAATGACATTTAAGGGACTCCACCAAAAATTTAAAGAAAGTACAGTTAGCGCAGAAGTAGCTACGCCAAGAGATCAAATGCTGCTGACTCTACATGATAAACGTTATTTTAAGATACTGATTGATAAGTTTCATAACTGTCAGAATAGAATAACTATATGAGAGAGTTGATTCGACTGAGATGAATAAGTGAAATTCCTTACAGTTTTCATGAGATCCGAATTGGCCCAATGAGTGTATTTCAAAATGTATTACAGTCGAGTTCAAATATGTGTATAGTCCGAATCGCTTTTCTAGTACGGATCTTATTTTAAGACAATACCATTGATTAGCGACGTGCCACAAACGCTTCGAAATGAAAAGGCCATGTTTAATAAATAGTTTACTTGAATGGTGACTATTGTTAAAGTAGCAAGGTTCAAATTAAAACGAAAAGTATATCGGTATTAACAACTTTTTATTAGTAGTTGTAGAATACTAAGTACAATGTAAACAGTGGCTTTGTCTTATCTTTGTGCCTAATACAAAGAGAAGTGGATTCGTTCTAGAAAAAAAACAAAAAACACCATGTGACTTGGTCTTTCAGCCAATAAGATAATACCATAGATACAAGAAGTTGCTATGATTGGTTGAATGACCAAGTCACGTGGGTTTTTTTGTTTACATTTTTTTAAATACCTAAACGTCCAGACTATATACCTTCCCAGGGATTTAATATCTGAGAAACCTTATTTCCCATAACAATAAAGCCGTGATCACATATTTTTGATCATTCTATCCGTGCACATATTTTCAAACTCGACTGTACCTCGCCACAATGCTATCCAGGGATTGTAACCGGTTTTTTTGCAAACACCTCGAAATAACCACATATCTCGAACTATTTTATACTGCATATGTAGGACTCAGTTGTGTTTTGAGGTAAAGAGTGCGTATTATTAGATTGCCCTATTAGAAAATGAAATATTGAACCATCCTCCTAGCGTTATTATTCCCGGGTGTGCCCCTAAAGGAGCCCGGGGTCCGCTTTGACACCTAATCCCAAGATTTGGCATAGGCACTAGTTTTACGAAAGCGACTGCCATCTGACCTTCCAACCCAGAGGGAAAACTAGACCTTATTGGAATTAGACCGGTTTCCTCACGATGTTTTCCTTCACCGAAAAGCTAACGGTAATTCCGTACATAAGTTCCGAAAAACTCATTGGTACGAGCCGGGATTCGAACCCGCCGCTTGACATAATTAACAAAGAACGAAAAAAACCGGTTACAGTTCCCATACAAAAAATAACCGGTTACAATCCCTGATGCTATCCGCTCTGATGACAATGTATTCTGATCAGGGACTGATTTCGGTTAAGGTTATACCGGTATGAAACCGGTATTCCATTACGGTACCGGTATGCCATAAAGGTTATGCGCGCCGCGCGAACATAACGGTACCGTAACCGTTTTGAAATAACGGTTAGCGGTATCAGTTTTAAACGATACCGTAACCTTTATAATACCGGTATTATAAAGGTTATCGAGAAAAGTAAGCAAGCTGGCACTCTACAGAGGAAACATTGGCTACTAAACATTTAAAGACAAAAATACAAAGCGGCAGAGCCTTTGCCGGCGGTTTGGCAATAACACCAGGCCAAAGTCGATATATCGGTACCTTTAAATAGCGGTTACGGTACCAGAAAAAATAAAGGTACCGTTATATTTCGGTAGCGAAATATAAAGGTTCCGCTACCGAAACCGCTATTTGACAACCGATATGACGTCATACCGTTAAAATAGAATACCGGTATTTTTCGGTTATGCAGTCCCTGATTCTGATAAAAATTGGGTTCAATTTCGCTTTTATTTATTCTCTACTCCTGTCGTTCAAAGTTAGTTTAGATTAGATATTACATGTTCCATCGTACATTCGCCGTCAGATATTGTCGAGGCATTAGAGACGTGTTCAGATATTTGTGAGCACTGGCCTCTCCGATATATGCATGTGTAAGTAAGTATGTAAATAACTTTATTGTACACTAGAGACAGGTGAAATACAGACAAAAATAGGTTAAATCGGTACAAAGGCGAACTTATCCATGTAAGGGATCTCTTCCAGTTAACTCATTTCCCCTATATCTGTTGGCGACTGTACTAGAGTTATAATTATACTACTGTTCCAAGGGTAAATACCCTATTCACCTTATATTTTGTATGTTTGCTACTAGGTGGGATGCAGTTTGTACAGATATTTATGATAGAATTTCGTAAATGTAGTTAGGTATGTAAATATTAATAAATTACTTAATGACTGAGCTTTGTTTTATTGATGCATTCCAGTAAAGGGTTAACCCACAGATGTATGAATATAAGGAGATCGGACATGCCGGCCGATTTGTATAGAGTAACGCCTGTCGCAAGTACATTACAAAGCCCAAGTAATTGAAAAGACAAAGCACGCACACATCTAAAACACACACTTGTATACCTACGCACTTATTGGACAATACACGCGCATCATATCAGGCGTTTTGGGAAGAAACGTAATATTCTCTGCGATCAGGACGCGTCCACAGTATGCCCATTGAGCTAACAGCTGCGACACGGCCGCCGGCGGCTTGTTCTCTCTAGTATTCCATGCTCTGAGGGTTAACCCGTCGTATGCTTTTGTCGCTGATCGTTGGGAGATAGTTCTTGAAACAGAAAGCTGGCAGTAAGTGGCGCAGGAACGGGTTAAGAGTCCGCAGTAAGCTCGGCCGAATTTCACCTTCCCATACAAACGGGAGTTTCGTTCTCATTTTAAAACTACGTGTTGGATTGTAACGAAACTTTGCATATACAATGGCATGAGGTGTATCTAGGTCTGTAATTAGTTTAATATAGCTCCAGTTATAAAACAAACGAAATACAGCAAAAACAAGTTTTGTATGAAAAACTTAAATTTGCTGTTTTTTTTTACTATGGTATCTGAATCTACATTAACTAATTACAGGCCTGGATGGTACTTAACTTAGTCTAAGTACAATTATTCAGAGCAAACTAGAGAGTCGTTTTAAAATGAGAGCGTAACTAGGTACGTTTGTAATTTGTATGGAGAATAGGGCTTACTGCGGACTCAAGTGGCGTGCTCTGAGTTTGGAAGGGGATACCCTTTTTCATCATCATATCACCCGAAAGACGTCCACTGCTGGACATAGGCCTCCCCCAAAGAGTGCCACACAAGACCGGTTCTGCACTTGCATCCAGCGGACTCCCGCGACCTTTACCAGGTCATCAGTCCACCTTGTCGGTCTACCAATGCGCCTTCCGGTACGTGTTCGCACTCGAGAACCTTTCCGCCCCAGCGGCCATTGGTTCTACGTGCAATGGATAAGACGAAGATCATTAAACATTAATAATTGGTATTGGTACCCTACTTCCAAACATATCTATATTTTGCAGATGGGTCATTGTCAGATTTAGGTTCGCGTCTCTTCGGTGGACATTGCCAAAGTTAAGGGCTATAAAGCCTAATTTTTGGTTAATCTCTGAATCCGCATAAACGGCGTTGCCCCTTCTATAATCCTATGTGATAAAAACATATTATATGTGAGCGTTAGCCCTTAACTATTGACCACCGGAAAGATGATTTTTGTTTTTGTGACTGACAAATGACCCAGATATTTACGATAGCCGATACAAACTCTGCATCTTTCCGTACAGTTAGCACCATAAACATGTATTCACTTTTGGTGGTTCTATTAGGACTTTATCGCTTAGAGATAAGGTCCTAGAACCACCAAAAGTGCACACATGCTTATTATGCTAACTGTACCTACTACCTACTAGGCACTTGTACTATTCTACTAACAGAGCGTGCAAATAAAAAAATATTGTACACCCTTTCCTTTGGTAGCTACTATACTCTCAAATAGATAAGTATTCAAAGAACTTTGTGCTTGAATAGTGAAATTCAATAATAGGTACATTTTTACCTTCATTTCTTTTTTCGAGATTGTGATTCAGCTATTAGTTTCATAGACTTTCTTTCTAGGCTTTAACGAAAGCACGAAAACCACAGATGTATGAATATAAGGAGATCGGACATGGCGGCCGATTTGTATAGAGTGAGCCTGTCGCAAGTACATTAACCCACACAACGCCCAAGTAATTGACAAGACAAAGCACGCACACATCTAAAACACACACTCTTGTATACCTACACGCTTATTTGACAATAAACGCGCATCATATCAGGCATTTTGGGAAAAAACGTAATATTCTCTGCGATCAGCACGCGTGCACAGTATGGCAGAGTATGCCCATTGAGCATACAGCTGCGACACGGCCGCCGGCGGCTTGTCCTCTTTCTAGTATTCTATGCTCTGAGACGAAAACTGTATTTCCGATAACATTTCTCATATTTAGCGATATTTTCCTTTAAACCAGATGGGAGCTAAACTTAAAATTGACAATTTTCGGGAAGAATTGACGATCTTCGTAGGACCATGAGGACCTATCGCTTGCTAGGGTTTACAACTTGTGGTTTGGCTCAAGTGGTTGCAAATTTAATAAACTTTAAAAATGTCATAAGGTACATTTTGTTTGGCAGAAATGCACATTTTAGGTAGGTATAACTTAGGTAGACCAAAAGTCAGGCGACGAAAACGTAAAGAGGGAAATAAAAAATAATAAAATATCTTTATTTCAGAACATTCCATTCCATACAATACAATACAATATAGGTACATTCAGATTATTTATCTAAAACGCATGCTACTTTAATTCATATTAAATTAAATAATTATTTCATGTCAACAGAAGTACAGATGTGAAAATGTCAAGGTTTCTTAATTAATTAACTACTGATTTCAAGAAAAACGTCAACAGAGCAATATAATAGATACATAATATGTGAAAATGTCAAGAGAATGTCTAGGTAGGTATTTTAATTAATAATTTTAACCCAGGTACTCAGCATGGAACCGTCTGATCTATCAGCGATGACCTTCAGTATCCTGTTGTCGCTGCGTCGGATGCGGCTTAGGATAGATGCAACCCGCTTTCGCCTTACCGCATAAAAGTCGTCGGTACGCGCCTCGGCAAACATCCCCGACGCGCTACAGAACCGTGGCAACCTCAACAGGATTCTGAAGGCATCATTATACTGGATCCGTAGAGCATTATATGCCTTCAGCGTGTAGCTGACCCATAGGCTACCCGTGTAGAATACTTGACAGAACGCCTTAAAAAGGGTGATTTTAACTTGTTTTGAACAACGGGCAAACCTACGGGCCAACATATTGCTTCTGACCGCTAACGCTCTCCGTTCCCTCTCCAAATCGAGGTCGTCCTTGAGGTCCTCTGTCAAATAGTGCCCAAGGTATTTAAACCGTGAAACCCTCTGTAGGTAAATACCTTTCAAAACTATAGAGGGCACATGCTTAGGGTTCATTTTGTTTGACTTGAAGACTAGGACTTCGCTCTTTTTGGAGTTGTATACTAGACCGTGAGTTTCTGCGTAGGCCTCACAGACACTCAGCATTTTCCTGAGTGCACTGACAGAGGGGGACAGCAGCACCATATCGTCGGCGTAGCTTATGTTGTTCACGCTAACACCGTCGACATAACACCCGACCGGCATTCTGCTGAGCTCCTCTATCAGCCCGTTAACATACAAGTTGAAAAGCTTCGGTGAGGTTAAACCCCCCTGCCTCACCCCGCAATCCAACCTGTACGCCTCCGACTGTGCTGCCCCCCACCTAACCGTATTGTTCTGGTTGCCGTACCAATATCTAAAAATATCTATCATTTCACGCGGGACTTTACTCAATGATAGTTTATCCCACATGACACCATAGGACACCATGTCAAAGGCTTTAGACAGGTCAAGGAAGCACGCATATATAGGTATGCTCCTATCTGTGTAATACTTGACGGTGTGTTTTAGTCTTAAAATGGCGGTCTCAGTAGATAATCCTGCTCTAAAACCGAACTGCGCATCATGTAACTTTAGATATCTACCAAGTCGAAATGCTTGGAACACAATTTTTGACTTCATAACTTTGTTTGGACTAGTTAGGAGATCAACATATCATAAGTCCTTGTCCGTAGCCCTTGGGCTGGAGGGGAGGGGGGATTTGAATGTCCCATTGTTCTGTTTTACGCTTATCTTATCTTGGAAACTATGCGTCCTAGCGACATGACTACTGTTACAAAATGAAAGCTGATTTAATTTGCTACAAGTTTTATTCCATCAAGATTTTCGATATCTTCTTAGTTTTTGAGATATCTGCTCTTGAAAGTTAGTAATTTTGGAAAACAAAATCTACTTACCTTCTTCGTCTTTGACTGCTAAGTATTCCTCATTAACCTTCATTCACGAAAGACACCGAGATTAACGACGAACAAAACCTCTTCTTGTTTGACGTTTATAAATCTTCGGTTTGTCTTCGGTGAAATGTACGTATGTCAACAGATTTGCTGAGTCGTCGATTTCTACTGCCCTATTTAAGGTTTTTTTTAAGTCGGTTAAATGTTAGTACCTACTTAGGCCCTAGGTTTCAGGTCATGAAACTTTGTCAGTATTGATATACCTATCTACTCGTATCTATTACCTATTAATTGATCTCAAAACATTCTCAAGTTACAATACTGTAGGTATAATCACAAATTGTGATTCACAATAAAGTCATGTTTGACGACCCTCGAGCGTAGTGTGCCATTGCTGTACCTACATAATACAACTGCGCCTACGTAAGGATAAAGCTCGGATTCTAATGGGTTCCGTCCAAGTATGTCAGATGCAAAACAACTGGGACATTTCAGCATGAAAAATAAACTTTTTTCTGCAAATTACCTAGAAGTCAAAAAGCGATTTACAATTTAAAAAGTGTCTCTCAAAAGTTTAATTATTTGCACACGTTTTAATTCCTGACTGTATTTTTCTGTATACCGTCATCAAATACTAATGGAGACGATTCTAACAAGGCCAAACATATGTATTGAATTCCCATGGCCACCTTCTGTCTCCATCATCAGATCAGCTCGATGGTACCATAATACTGAATTGTCATCCAAACTATACCTTTACCCAAAATTTCAGCTCAATCGGTTGAAGACATCTGCTTTAAAATTGAGTTGCAAGATTCCACCCTAACAAACAGTTATTTACATACATAGTTAAGTACCTACATACATTGCAAGTTAAAGTAAAGCTTGTAAAAACATTTCAAGCATGAATAGAAAGGCTCAGTATGACGCAAACTATCTCGGCCATATTTTTAAGGTTCCTTTACTTTGGTGGCAATATGTTTATTTATAATTTAAACAAGTTACCTACTCTAATTTAGGAAACCACCCGCTCCTAGCTTGCGTCAAAAGTCAAATTATCTATAGGTAAGTAACAATACCACAACTCCAGCAAATAAGTATACCTAGTGCTAACTCCTCACTGACATAGGCTTTCTATACCCTATTAATTGCATGACCAACCTTCGCATTGAATACCCAAATAGGGTCGCTAAGACAAAATGGATCCCTAATACCATACGTAGATATTTGTGCCACTCCGACAGGAACGAGGGTGCTCCTTGCCAGTGACAACTCTGATTACTCCTTTACAACTTTACCTACATCTATCTTCTTCTATACCATCTATCTGTACATACATATAATAAAGCTGAAGAGGGTCGAAAGTCTGTACATGGAATGGATTCGAAAAAAAATTGGCTAGTGATACTTAGAATTGACAACAGAACATTTTCCAACAGTTTTTAGAATTTTTGTGTGTTTATCTGTTTGTCTGTTTATGTGACCGCGCATCACGTGAAAACGGCTGAACCAATTTAGATGAAATTTGGTATAGAGATAGTTTGAGTCCTAGGAAAGGACATAAGATAGTTTTTATCCCAGAAATCAACCTCTAAGGGGATGAAATTAGGGGTGGAAATTTGTATGGATCTACTTAAACCGCTGCACCGATTTGGATGAAATTTTGAATATAAATAGTTTGACTCCCGAGGAAGGACAAACAATAGGCAAGATCCCGGAAATCAATGATATGGGGGGTGAAAATTTGGATGTAACCCACTTTGATAAAATTTGGTTTAGAAATAGTTTAAGTCCTAGGAAAGGACATAGGATAGTTTTTATCCCGTTAATTACCCCCTAAGGGGGTGAAATTAGGGGTGTAAATTTGGATGGAACCCAAACGGGTTGATATGAATACAATTTGGTTTAGAGATAGTTTGAGTCCCGGAGAATACAACAAATAATTTTAATCCCGAAAATCATTCCCTGAGGGGATGAATTAGGGGGTGAAAATTTGGATAATCCCCATGTAGATGAAATTTGGTATAGAGATAGTAGGAGTCCCAGGGAAGGACAATGCATAGAGGTAGTATTTATCACGAAAATCATCTCCTGAGAGGGTAAAATTAGGGGTAAAAATTTGGATGAAACCCATTTAGATGAAATTTTGTATAGGTAGAGATAGTTTGAGTCCTGGGAAAGGACATAAGATAGTTCAAATTCTGGAAATCACCCCCTGAGGTGGTAAAATAAGGGGTGAAAATTTGGATGGACCCCATTCAGATTCAATTTGGTATAGATATAGTTTGAGCCGCGAGGAAGGACGGCGGAAGGCTTTTATCCCTATAATAATCCCCTAAGGGGATGAAAAAGGGGGTTACAATTATGATGGAACACATTTACGGTATAGCGATAGTTGGAGTCCTGGGGAAGGACATAGGTTAGTGTTATCCCGAAGATTGTCCCCTAAGGGGGTGAACATTTGGATGTAACCTGTATAGATGAAATAGGGTATAGAGATAGTAGGAGTCCCAGGGAAGGACAGTGCATAGTTTTTATCTCGAAAATCATCTCCCGAGGGGGTGAAATTAGGGGTAAAAATTTAGATGGAACCCATTTAGATGAAATTTGGTATAGAGATAGTTTGATTCGCGGGGAAGGACAGCGGATGGCTTTAATCCCTAAAATCATCCCCTAAAAAATGGGTGAAAATTTGGATGGAACATATTAACGGTATAGCGATAGTTGGAGTCCTGGGGAAGGACACAGGTTAGTGTTATCCCGAAAACGCGTACATTTTAAGCTGTTAATCGCAAGGATTACTGAAAATATAGCAACCATACACTTGACACGAAACGTAAACAAGGTCTAGTCGATTGTAGCGCTATCTGCCTTGAGCTTCTAGTGTGCCTCCCAATTGTCATTTGCTAGGTATGACGCTCGTGGATCGTGACGTCACGATCCCTGAGCGCTTTCTCTCTCTAACAAGCAATGTTAAAACTTCGTAATTTTTTGAGATATTTGGATGGGATTTTCGTCATTAGGCATTTTCTTTGCCTTCGGTCTTTTAGAGTACCTAATAATACATTTTGAGTCTACACCCCTGTTCTCTTGTTACATGATAGGAACTTTAAAAACCAGACCCAGAATCCTTCGACTGGAGTTTATTCTGGGTTTATTAAACTGGCGTAAACCGAGCTCTGTAGATAATACTAATATTATACTTTTCTGTGACCGAGCCAAATAGCCGTCGTATTGACTAGATACATTATCGTAGGTACATTACTTACCTAGGGCAGTAAAACAAAGAATGTCTCAGATCGCAGGTATTTGACGCTCAAGCCGAAGTAGCAAGCGAGAAGGCAAGGGCGATAAATATGCGACCTGAGGCTTTCTTTAATATCGCCTGTGGTGAGTTCAAAATGTTACGTTTCTCGCATAGCGTGCCGTAATTGCTACTTTATGGCCAGGTGTGACGTAAACCAATTTACCAAGCTAAAGGTTAATCTTTTGCTAGCTATATGATTATTATAAGTTTGTTATTCGTTCTCCTAAGGCAAGGAACCCTAATGCACACGACATAACTTCGACCGGGTTTTATTCCTGGTTTAACGTGGCGTAAAGCGAGCCGAATCAAATATGCGCGCAATCCATGAATCCAGTCCATGAAATAGTTACGGTGTCGTAACCACTCGGAGACGAGACGAATGGCCAATAAGAGTGCTTCATTGCGATGTTTTTCCATCTTGGGCAGAAAGTTTTAGTGTCACTCGATACCCGTATTCTGTTCTTAGGGTGAATATTCACAAGGGATGTTGGCCGTGTCAAACCAGGGCTGTTATTCGGAGCGCGCTAATGCGCTTCACTGCCGTTCGTCACCCGAGTCATGACCTGGTACAGAAAGCAGTCGTTTTATGTATGTACAGTTGAGCTTGTGACGTTCAATATTTAATTTTGCACCAAACTGTATTCGTTCTTAGTTTTCTTCCTGTATCACAAATGCACTTTTAACTTAGTATTCAGTTTTTGTATTTACGTATATTCACCATATATTCACTATCTGAAATAAAAGTTGCGTTCGGTCTGTCAAGTTGACAGTGACATTGACACACAGTTTGGCGACGCGTTCACACGATGCAATCTGCCGAACTCTGGCGTCAGATTTGGCATAGTTTTAAGATATATTATGTTTAGCGTAGGTATTTGTTTTGTGTTGCCTACCAGGAGGTAACTCATGTAAAGGTTCCGACGGAAGACCAGCGCTGGCCTTCTAGGTTAGCACCATGCTGAGTCGGGGCCTTTTCGTGGACCCTGCTATTTTTACGTTCTGTGTTTTGTTTTTTACACCCATTGTTTTGTCCACGAATAAATGTTTTCTTTCTTTCTTTCTTTCCACACCTCAGCCGTCACGCCTAACGAAACCAGACCTCTGGATACGCTTAGTTACTACGAATCGCGGCGTCAATATATATTTGGGGGTGAACGGCGAGGTGAGGTTAAAACAAGTTAAAGAGTCCCCCATGCATGTCGCGTCATGGTCTGTCACGCACACCTCCTAGAAATTTACACGCGTTTGACACAGTTGACACTGACACTCATAATACCGCGGCCGGCGTTGTACAGTCAGCATCAAAACGTCATCAAACGAAGACGTCAAAAGTCTTTATTAAAAGGGAATAAGAACTTTTGACGTCTTCGATTGCGTAGTTACTTTTGATGCTGACTGTACCACGACGGTGATACGCTGACGTGACGACCCTAAGACGAAAGAGCACGTGATATTCGATTGAGTCAAATATCGGTGTTGTTAGACAGAGGAGCTTTTGTACGGAAGTAGGTAGGTACAGTCGCCATCACATACATCGGAGCAAACAAGCACGTCACAAACATCGGAACACATCTCTATTTTCAAGGCATTAGGGTGCATGTGCCGATATTTTTGAACACCTATAGTGTACCTATGTATATGTGATGGCGACTGTACTATTATTTCGTCGGGTGACAAGCAAAACTCACTAAGTAACAAATACCTTTTTAAATCAAAGGTATCTCGATATCGACTATTATACGTACCGAGATACGAGGTTTTGAAGAGCAGTGACAGTTTTGGTAGTTACTTTTGCTCGTCACCCGCCCGACGATTTATTCTGTGACTGTTTTCTTAGAATACGCGCCATATAAGTTTGCGTCTGTAAAGTTAGCCTCAAGTCGCCTTCCGCACGTCGAACCGCTCTGACACCTTGCGACGCTACTTGTTGCTAAACTAAGGGACGAACACTTATGTGGCGCGTACTGTAATATATTTGACACCTAGCACTTTGACCAGATCTTCGGACAGCTGGAGGTTCCTGTCAGCACCATCCTTCATCAGGCGACGGACCAGGTCAGTTGGAGGCAGACCATGAATCGCACGATCCTCAGCAATGGGGGAACGATTAAGAAGAGAGTCAGCCTCGATTGCATATTCACTCAGGAAATAGGTAGTATCTCCTGCAATCAAGCTAGGGCGATTTCGTCCCACAATTGGGCAACCCTGTTCCAACCCTCACGATTTTCACACTATAGTTATAATGGACGAGTTAGTTCGAGGGCCGACGCGTAGCGGAGGCCCTCGAAAGTACGAGTCCAGCTATTGCACTTTCGGCCGAGGCTTAACATAGTGCTTTTCACGTCTACTGCGAGGAAATTGCAAATAATCATAATTTTAAATCAAAATTAAATTCCTAGTTGAAGGTCATAATACTAATCAAAAAACAAAAGAAGCGCGGCACCGCTCGCTGGCGCGGCGGCGCCGCTCCTCCCGCTCGACGCCCTGTGATTGGTCGAAGAGCTGTTCAAACTGAACAACCACTATTACAATGACCAACCACTCAAAAATAATCGACCAATAGCAGAGTAGAAAGTAAAAAAAGCCGCTAAACACTACATTTTACTTTGCAAATCTACATTGTTTGACTGTTTTTGAATTGTACTACTAAGAACTACTTTCTACTATCATTTCAATCCATCTTTGGCCATATTTCCGAGCAGTGGCGTGAAAAAATATATTATAAAAAGTATAAGAAGTGACGACTGCGAGTATATACGCTGCGTCCGGGCAATAATCGTGTTTATCGCACCCTTTATGCAGTGCGATAAAGCGGTCGTAACCGGGTCGTGCCGTCATCATTCTACCCCCTTATACGGCACTATGGGCCCTGATTCACCAACGTACGACGACACGACTAATGAAGATACCTTCTAAAGACGTTAACCACCATCTTATATCGTAGTTATTTTCAGAGGCAGCCGAAAACCTGGAAATCGACTAATCAAACATTTTGACACAAAGACTATTAACAGACGCAACTGAAATAGAGTAACCCCGAATCATCGGTACTGTGGTTTGTAATGATAATAAGTTTATTAAGACGTCACCACTGACGGATTCCGTCTCAAAAAGCGGCGCACGAAGGGTTCCGTACATTGATTTAGTATATGTAACTAAATACACAATCAGCCGAAAAAAATGGCAGTCCAAAAGAACCGGCTGATGGAATTGGCTGGTTCTTTTGCGTTTAGTCTGGTTTCGACCGTCAGACTTGTTGGTTGTCAGATATGTTTAAATGTTAAGTCAAAAACTGCGTAAATACCAACAAAAAAACAAGAAAAAAAGATGGGATATGTTTATTACAGTAAATTCTCTTGATAACTTAACGAAATTTGTGTGAACTCGTTGTAATTTAATAGTTTTAAACATGTTTTAAATAATTAGTTTTGTTAGTTCAAATGACGTACGTCGCAGAACATAAATCTAAGGAGTCGGTATTAGATACTTATTTTATGACGTTGTTACCTACGTTATATGGTTTTCATATTTAAGATTTCCAAGAAATCCTCAGCGACATGCAAAATGGGCTGCAGTCATAGCACGCGACACTCGAGACGATTTATTTAAACCAAACGACTTTAAAATAAAAAGCGAAGTAAAACATCAATATATGTTACAATCTGTGAGCTGTAAATTTGCTACACGATATAAAATAAATGTTCTGATCTTTAAGACATATTCCATAAAGGAGACACCCGTTTAGCGGACATGATTGTAACACCGAAAAGAAAATCAATAAAGAACTTTCTATTCTATTCGCGCGTCGTTTGTTGGACTCATTTTTCTGCTTCGGATAATATATACGACAAAAAATGGATTAAACAGCCAACGTAAACTGCCACACCTGTCATGGAAAGAAATGGACTAAGTAGTCCAATTTTAATTTCAATTCTTTCCAATAATTTGTCAGGCAAACTTAATAAGTTTATATGGATCCAGTTTATAAAACAAACAAAATACAGCAAAAACAGGTTTTGTATGAAAAACTTAATTTTGCTGATTTTTTTTACTATGGTACTGAAGCTACATAAACTAATTAAAGACCTGGACGGTATCCTAAGTACAAAGTTTTAGAGCAAACTAGCTAGTCGTTTTAAAATGAGAGCTTAACTACGTTTGTATGGAGAATTGAACTCACTGCGGACTCTTAATTAACTATAATATAATTGTATAATCCAATATCAATACATAATTTGGAGATTTGAAACTGTTTATTCCCCACTTGTAAAATAAAGAAACCTGATTTATTTGTAATATTGGTCTTTCTGTTTAAATTCCTACATAAAATATTGTTAAAATAATTTTATAACGCCACTCCATTCATTCGCTATTTAGTTTTGACGTGAGCAGTTAAGTCACATTATGATAAAATCTCAATAAACTAAAAAGTATTTTATCTGTTGATGTTGATTTGCTAATTTGGTGCTTAAAGTCTAAATAACTGAGTTCTTTTTTTTATGAAACATATATCTTGATGCAGGTTATAAGTTAACGCTATTAGCAACTACTGAAATATAGCTAGAGTTGTCATTTTGGGGCACATTTCTAGAAATTTTTGTTCGGCATTGTGAGTCTATTTACTTTATGGTACGTCAATGGTTCCGTACCATTACCTATTAAAAACTATTTAATTGTGTTTTTAGTATTTGTTGTTATAGCGGCAACAGAAATACATCATCTGTGAAAATTTCAGCTGGAACTATCACGGTATCAGTGAGATACAGCCTGGTGACAGACAGACGGACGGACGGACGGACGGACAGCGGAGTAATAGGGTCCCGTTTTACTCTTTGAGTACGGAACCCTAAAAAAGGGAAAAATACTTGTCCAAATATATTGAGATAGAGTCCGCCACTGTGACTCCTCACAAGCGCGTTGCCGACCCCTTATGGCTTATTGATTTGAGGATTTGCTGTGTGTGTGTCAATTAGCTACCGACAAATACAGTTCCCTTACTCTCAAAATGGGAAATGGAATGGATAGACAACCCTACCAAAAGGGTACAATCAACCCAACAGTGAAACTACCCGGCTTCTCATTGGCTAGAAAATAATGGTGCCAGCTGAACTGGTTGAGAACTGGCTGCGAGCGATCACGTGCATTCCTTTACAAATGTGGTTGGATAGGATAGTGTCTCCGAGGTGCGATTGTGGAGCCGCGGTGCAAGAGATTGAGCATATCACCAAGACCTGCCCGCTCAGTAAATACGACGGTAATCCGGCAGACTTGTTTACCCTCGACAGTGACGTAATCCTATGGATGCAAAATTTAAAAATTCTATTATATTAGTATACGACTGATTAAATGCCATACGATTAAATAAACACAGCGCGTCCTTTGGAGCTCTTGTATCCTTACTCACCACCACTACCACCAGTGACAAACACATTAAAGCGCAATTGAAAATAGATGAACCGAAGAGTCTTAATTGATTCGAGTTTCACTGAATACTGAAGCCTCGTTCTGCCACTGACAGCTGCATAAAGACGCTCGACCGCCTCCGTAATTACTTCTCTTTCATTAAACTAAACGGATCGGTCGCCGTTTACGTCCCAAATATGAACGCAGTTTCGCCTTATTGCAAATAAATTTTATTTAATCTTTTAAAAATTTGGCCTTTGAGGTTGTCAACCAAAGTTAGTGGGCGACTCGACTGCTAGAGCGGCCCGAATGCCTCTAACTCGGCTTAACGACTACTGTTGAGGTTGTCAACCAAAGTTAGTGGACAACTCGACTGCTAGAGGTTCTTAAGCGGCCCGTAGACAACAGCCGGGATCAACTGCTTAGCGTGCCTTCCAAAGCACGGAAGCGCTCATTTTATAGTAACCACTCAAACAGCCCATCCAAAGACTGACCGCTGCCATCTTTGCTTAGCTTTCGTTATCGTTTCCGATTCGCAGGCGCCGCTAAGCTATGAACGCTTCAAAGAAATAAGGCGCATGCTTTGGGGGAGGCCTTATATGTCCAACAGTGGACGTCTTTCAGCTGATATGATGATGATGATGAAGGAGCACCATCAAGCTATGGTAGCGTCATATAATTGTATAGTATTAGCTGCCCGCGTTACTTCGCCAGCGTATTGCAAAGAACGCAGGCAAACCCGCGGCATAAAATATAGCCTATACCTAATCATCCATAAAGCTGGAAACGCACTGAAAGCGGTAGCAGCGTGGAGGCGGTACCGGTTGTAATGTTCGAGCTAGTACTCGTATGAAAAGGTCCGCACAGAATACCGCGCCGCGCCGCGTCCAGCCGCGGTATTCTGTGCGGACCTTTTCGCATTAGTTCGAACAATACAACCGGTACTGCCTCCGCACCGCGCCACGCCGCACCTTGCAGCCTTGAAGGCTGAAACGCACTGAAAGCGGTGGCGGGTCCGCACAGAATACCGCAGCGGGACGCGGCGCGGCGCGGTATTCTGTGCGGACTTTTTCATATTAGCCGAACATTACAACCGGTGCCGCCTCCGCGCCGCACTGCACCGCGCCGCTACCGCTTTCAGTGCGTTTCCAGCTTTAAGTACATTCTACACGCAGGTGAAATAATTTTTGAAATCGGATATGCGGTTCCGGAGATTACCCAAAACATATAAACTTACTAACTGACAAACTTAGAAAGGGGCGTAAGTGGAATAATGCGAACAAGAGTCTATCAGAAGCCCGACTCCGAAGGCGGAGGGCTTTTGATGACTCGAGTTTGCAATATTCTTCCGCCCGTGTTATATACACAACGTTTTTTATCACATTTGCGAGGAAATAAATAACTAAAAAACACAGAAAAATCTATGTTTCATACTGCACCAATCAAAAATGGATAAAATTGACAACTTCACTTCCAGATCAATGCGAGTGGAGCGCGCAGCTTCAATATTTCAACCAATCACCGGACAGTATTCTTGCGGCGCGTGGCCCAATATATATTTTTTTCAACCAATTACAGAGCAGAATTCTTGTTGCGCGCGGCCAACTAGTTTTGCTTAAACCAATCCGATCACACACAAGCTCATAACTCCCTCGGGAGTTATATAAACCCATAACTCCCACGGGAGGTAAATCGGCTATAGCTGCTCTATATACGCCTGCGTGTAATAACAGCACCCTTTAGGTACGAGCAAATGTGATGAAAACGATATTAATATCGAGTGACCATAACCCACTCCTGCGTTACTCCCACGTTTGCTCTACAAGATCAATCATCTGGAGGCCAATTAGGCAATACGTTTGGCACACTAGATTGATATGTGAAACGTATTAGGTATTTGTGCTCCCTGTTGCGTAAGCGCATGGTCTCGTATGTGTGAATGCGATGCATCAATCAATCAGAAACATTTATTTGTGTCAGCAATTAACTAATTAACACACAAGACAAGAAAGACTGCTTAGGCCGTTGTCACGAAATTATACCGGCTCAGCACGATGATGGATTTACCAGCCAGCGTTGGTCTTCCGCGGAGTCCATTTGGTGAAAATTCACTGTAAAATCTCACCAAATGGTCCAAATCCACATCATGAATTGGACAAGTTATAGACATACTTAAAAGTTGTACAACAATCATTTGGGCTGTGCATAGGGGAGTGTTGGTGCCCACACTTATGTACGGTAGCGAAAGTTGGGTGTGGCAGAAAAGACATCAAAGTCGAGTGGATGCAGTAGAAATGAGAGCGTTGAGAAGTATGTGTGGAGTGAAATTGAGTGATAGAGTCAGAAACAGTGTGATAAGAGATAAGTGTGGAATGGATGGAGATATAGTCACGAAAATTGAGAAGGGTATGTTAAGGTGGTTTGGGCATGTAGAGAGGATGGATGAAAGAAGATTAACGAAGAGAGTGTATATAAAAATAGTGGAAGGGCAAGTTGGAAGGGAAAGACCTAGGCGAACTTTCTCCGCTCAAATTGGAGTAATCTTACAAAAAGGCCAGTTCAAAATTACCCTAAACCGACGAGAATGTATGAGAAATGTTATGAAAGTGAGTGAAGCGAAAGTGGTTTGTCAGGATCGTAACAAATGGAGATCCGTGATCTCTGCCTACCCCTCTGGGAAAGAGGCGTGATTATATGTATGTATGTATGTATCATTAGGGCCGTGATGTGGACGGTAGCGCGCGGGGTGACGAGTTCATGATTGAACTCGATCTAATGTACCTATTTGGTTCGTCCCATCACTTGCAATGTGATTTCAATGTCTTGCGTGCGTACTCATTCTGACACGGCAGGTCACTTCGCGTGCAAGCGAGCGCGAGAAACAAACAAGATTGGGATATGAAAAGAGATAAACGGAACCGAGAAACTTAAATTCTTTTCACCAAATATAATGAAAACTTATTATATCTTAGGGTCTGACTGAAAATCAGCGTTGCAGTGTAGGTACTCAGTAGGTACTCACTGCAACAGTATGCTGAGTCTAGCCCCTTTTTGGCATCACAAAATGTTAATGCCTCGTACGATATTGTTTGAGTGTGTTTGTCTATTCCTAAGTCTAATTTGTACACTGTTCCTTTTGTATAAAATGTGATGTTGAATAAAGTTTTTCTATGTCTATGTCTAAATTTCTAGGAGTCTTTGTATGTAGTAGTGTCTGGTAGCGACTAGAGAAATACACTTCAGATAGGTAACTCCTAACTAAATATAATTCGAACTCATATTTCCAAGTTGCAACAGTGCCCGTTGATAATAATATAAAATGGTAAATACACAGTTAAATGATAAAAAACAGTATATTTCCATGGTTGGAACACCAATTATTGTGGAAAAGTTTAATTCTTGTGTGTCAATGTTGTGTTAAATATATTCGCTGCTACCCCACTCCATACCTAAGACAGCGTCGCTAATTCTGTAGGTGCCCCGTCGTCAACTCAACACAGCTCACTGTCAGCTCTAGAAATCGCGGAGTGAGTATTGTTATTATGGTTGCGATTTTGTCCAAAGGGGGTAGTTTCCAGACGGGCATTGCTCGAAATTCGAACGAGATTACATTTTGCTGAGCCCTACCTACCCTCAGGTTTTAAACAACACGTAAAAATACAGGTCGTTTAACTGAATGTACTTTTGGAGGAAATTTGTGTTTTTTGGACCTTATATTATACCTAATGCCATTATATTACATTGAGTAAAAAAGTGCTAAACATTCAATTTCCTCGACCGTGCATTCTCTCTCAGCCAACTTTCCTGGTGCATTTCTTAAATACAAATTTCTCTCTGTTTCGACAATGACCATATTTTGAGAAATATGGTCTGCAACATTTTAAATTCAATTAAATTATTTTTTGTAGGTATTCGAGATGACAACGTTTGTATATATGGTACAGCTATGTCTTGCCATATGGCGTACGAAAGTGTGGTTGCTGGGTAGGTAGTACATTATTATTTCAATATGTAACTGAATTATTTTTAAAAACTCTCATATATATACATAACATATGATATACCTAAAGTACAAAATAAAGTCAAAATATTGAAATTCTTAAGATTACAATTATACAACTACCTGATTGTCAATTCCAATAAACACTCAACTCGCTCTAATCGTGCAGCCGTTTTCACAGAGATAAAGTACTGTCTTAAACACTCTGATTACACAGTAGTGCCAACACAAACAAAGGAGACAAGATGTCGGAATTCGATCACAATAATGATTCGCTCCCTCGACACCAACTTGGCTTTAATTCTGTTTATGTTCGCGTAGTGTTTGTAAAGCAAATCGCTGGGTACACATCAAACTTGGTCCTAATGAGATCTAGCTTTGACCTTCAATAATAAGTACACACACTATTACAGCAAGTTTATGTAAGCTAATTGAGACATCAAGATAAATATGAACTAAGGGAACTCAAAATACGCTGACTGGCCGTAAGCGCCGCAAAATGTACCTAACGATACACAGAAGACGGGGTGCTTAGAACACGTCAACAATGGTATGGTACTTATGGTAGAGCTCCTTAAGGCGAGGCTAGTTCACAATCTTCTATCCCTCTCACTGAGCATAAGTGTGAGCGAGATGGAAGTGCGTGTTCGGAAGTGTGAAACATCACTTTTTAAATGATTTTTGGAATACTGGATAATTTATTAAAAATCTATCTGGTTATTGTGTTAGAACAATAAATCAATTATATAAAAAAAACCGGCCAAGTGCGAGTCGGACTCGCGCACGAAGGGGAACCATTATTTATAAAAAAACTATTTTATTCTGTGTTTTTAGTATTTGTTGTTATAGCGGCAACATAAATACATCATCTGTGAATATTTCAGCTGGAACTATCACGGTATCAGTGAGATACGGCCTGGTGACAGACAGACGGACGGACGGACGGACGGACAGCGGAGTCTTAGTAATAGGGTCCCGTTTTACTCTTTGAGTACGGAACCCTAAAAAAGTAGATTTTCGTTGAAAATTACGAGATCTCGAACATTAAAGTTTATTTTTATGGTGATGTTTAGGATTTTTTTACAGAGTTACCAAGCCATTTTTTAATATTATTTTCGGTTATTGTGTTTCTGTGTTTCTTTTTCAGTCTACAGTAATTTATCTGTAGTAGAATTCTTCATTATTTCTTGACACTGGAAGCTCAAAAATCAATCTTTTCGTCAGATCGTGAACCGGCCTCGCCTTAAGAATTCCCAGCAAGCTCAGTTCTCCATACAAACGTAGTTACGCTCTCATTTTAAAACGACTACCTACCTAGTTTGCTTTGAAACTTTGTACTTAGAATAAGTTAAGGTATATCCAGGTCTGTAATTAGTTTAATAATATCCTTCCTCTATGGGTCCTAGCTTAGTCTAATGTCGTCAAATATTTATTTCATACACTCCCTTAAACGTTCTGTTCTGTTGTCAAAGAAAAACAAACCAATAATAAAAGACATTTATTTATTTTCTCCATCACAATAATGACATCGTTACATTTTTACATAGTTATTTTATCATAATATCCATTATAAATTTAATACTATAAATCATTATTTTTACTAACCGTTTGCCAGTATTTAATACGACTACTATTTCGACGACTATTATCTCTACAGATATAATATTACGTTGAAGTCAGGAGTGCGATTCGACTAGTTTCAGTATCCGCTCGTAACATAGCGACTTTGACAAGTGCAAAGAAGCAATATTACCGGAAAACTGTCAAATCTAGCTAATTCGTTATTCATTATAATATGGAGAGTTGAAGTAGGCATACTTGAGGGTGCAAAGGTTGCTAATTGTGTGATATCGCTCAATGCCGAATCGCGCCCCTGAAAATGACAATAAGGTCAATAAGTGTCCGTGTCAAGATATTTTTGATTGTGTTAGAATATCGGTAAAATATACGATCTTTTTTTGTTTATTTATTTAAAAACCTATAAAAATCTCAAATTTGTTTATTTCATATTTTTCGACAATTTTCGTAAGTTTTATTTATTGATAACTTAAAATTAATATATTTTAAGCCTTGTCAAATAACTTAATATATTCGCCACGGAAGCAATAACTGCTTTAACGTTTCATTGACAAGAGGTTGAATCTGAAGCGACATTTCACTTACCAGCATGATATTAATGTATGCACTGCACGATTTTATTTTGGTTGTGTCTATTGTCCTTCGAATTATTAGTATTATTACTCATATAGTACATTTTGAATGTCTGTCAATTTAGACCAGCGCCTAGCACATCAGATGCCGCGAACGCGACGCGAGACGAGAAAATCTATCCCCCTCTTTCAAATTTGCACAGTGCGAGTGAGACAGGGGTCGCTGAGTCGCACGCGACGAGACTTGGCAGAAAGTTGTGCTGTGCTTGACAGTAAGTTATTCTGGTGCGATACATTTGAATTAAGAACTTACCTAAGTTCTTAATTCACACGTATTTATTTAGGTCAGTGAACTTAAATAACAGCGTCAAAACATGGTCCTGATCGATTTTTAATGTATATATACTACAGTACTGCACAGTTTCAAATTGTCACGAAGCTGAAAGATAGTTTCCAACAACAAACTAGAATGAATTACTAGAGCTCAGAAAGCTGAAGAAAATGACTTTTTAATTAATTATCATGACGTACACGAAGTCAACAAAGTTTCCTTTGTCTGTGATATCTCGCGATCTGACCTTTTACACTTCCACTGTTGTCCTTTGTAAAGGTCAAGAGTGCTTTTTTGAAGTGGGATCAGGTGGCGAGTTAAGGCTTAAGGTTGGCATAATGCATTGAGGTTTATACACAATCTCTGTAAGGACGTAGTCCCTTAAGCTATCAACCAACATAGCTTAACTGTGATCCGGACGAATCTTACCGTCAGATTATGAAGACCGTTAGTTTATAATTTTACTCGTGATATCATAAACTGTCGGAAAATTGTGAACTGTCAAAACCGTTGACAATTTAACGCATTATTTTTCGTTAGTTTATAATCTATCTATGTCGAATTGTGAACTGAGAACAAATTGACACGCTTACGGAACGCTGAATGCGCGGCAATTGTTGAACGAATTATTCCACTTACGTCAAATCATGATTTTTTTTTTAACTGAACATTTTATTTGGATTATATTACGATGGATTCCCGCTGCGCTGTTTCTGGCTGGTTTGCCATTCGGGCAACTGACGCTGCCTAAGTACCTAGCTAACCTAACCTACCTAGTCTTTGTGTATGTGTTCCGTAGCATGCCAATTTGATCTCAGTACTTCTGATAGCAAACATTGAATCGTTCGCCAGTGATATCACACGTAACGGCCTCCGTAGCCCAGTGGGTAGTGACTCTGCCTACGAAGCTGGAGGTCCCGGGTTCGAATCCCGGTCAGGGTATTTATTTGTGTGTTTATCACGAATATTTGTTCCTGAGTTATGGATGTTATATATGTATATAAGTATCTATATGTATTTATCTATTATATATATCATCGCCTAGTACCCACAACACAAGCCTTACTGAGCTTACCGTGGGCCTAGGTTGATTTGTGTAAGATTGTCCCATAATATTTATCACAAATAACAATGACAAAGTGTCATTTGAAGAAGTCGACCGCCCCAGGCATAAGCCGACTCAAATTAAAAGGCAAGTCACCATACAAGTTAATTTGACTTTCCAGAAGTTTAATTGTTTAATGTATTCAAAAGACAACGTTATTTCTTTAGACGGGTATATTAAAAACTTATTAATGGAGTCCTAATCTCGTCATGAATATAAATGAGGCCGTGGTCAACCATCATTCATTAGGTTCTTGATTAATTATAATTATTGTGATGATGTTGCGTTCCCTAAACCAGTTTGAAAGTAAACAAACTTTAACAAGCCAAAATCACTAATTATAACTTGCACGGCTTATGGATCGTGGGTTTGGAAGATTTAATTGAACGAGCGAGCGAAGCGAACGAAGTTCTCCGTTTCCGCTTGCGCAACAATGCTTTCGTATATCTGTCCGTATGTCTTTTTGTGACTAGGTTCGATAATTGTACTATTGATATTTTAATAATAAAAAGAATCTCGAAGTCTACAGCTCACAAAGCAACTACCATAACTTGTCTTAACGTAGCTGTCACATCAACTTGATCGACTTATTAATTAACAAGTTAACAAATATAAATAAACAAATATTTACGGACAATCCTACGCAAATCGACCTAGTCCCAAACTAAGCAAAGCTATAATAGCAACCCTTTGGCGTCGAGACCCTCGGTCCGTGGGGTCCCAGTGCGCATAAGTTATTTGCGGAAATCGCGAATCGTCTAGTTGATGAAACTGGTGACCGAAGAACTGGTGACTTTCTTGCGCAACGCATCAGCATTACAATTCAGCCAGGAAATGCAATACCTCGCGGGCCTTTTTTAGATTTAGGTAACTTAGTTTTAATTTTATTTCGTTAATGTTAATTATCATAGCATCGGGGTTATATCACTGTAAAATCTCCCAAAGTGTCCCGGACCCACGATCCAACATAATATTTGTAACTTAGAGTCACATTTGCTGCTAACTGTCATAGGCTCATGTCTCTTTTTAAGTATCTGCAGAATTGCACAGACTTGAAGCAAAACGGATAACCTTGAGATGTCCCTTCTGCCAACTAAGACATATGGAATCGCGCCTAAGGTATATCAAGCCTATAGTTTTTGTCACTTCGTATGTAACTCAAGTAATTTTCCACAAATAATCTCCACTTATAATAAATCTCTAAATTAAAAAAAGAATCAGCCAGTTTGAAACTAAGCTTTGCGCGGTTCGAATGTTCTCAGCATCCCATGAACGGAAAAATATGAAACATTTTATATAGGTACATTATTATTCTAGCTGCAACTTAGGATAGTTTTTATCCGACTGCGACAGTTAATTAATTTTCCGAAATATACGACTTCATTAAATTTTTCATTTATTTTTATTGAAATCAAACGCTGCTCCAACTGTCAGCTATAAGAACCGTCAAATTTTCGTCAAAATGGCGGAATTGCTTTGCCTTTCACTTATTAATAATTTAAATCCCGTCTACGATAGACCTTTACGAGACAAATGTTAAAATATAAACCATAAAAAAATATTCGATTCTGATATGAGAACTTATATGCGCAAATGTCGTTTTATGTCGTAATTTCAATAAATTAAATCAACAAATTTGAACAATATAATTAACACGAATTTGTTTTTTTTGAATGACAATGGCACGCGCTCGGCGCATTCAGCCAAAGTACCTGCGGCGCTACCACGAAAACCGATACTCAATGTTCATATATTTGCATCCCTGTCACTCGAGTATGGTTAGTGCGATAGAGATAGAGATACCCGAATATTTTCGAATTCCGAAGTTCGTGGTTATAGCTCAGGAATCGAAAATATGGTAAATAATCATAATGTATTTTCTCGAAAAAGAATTTAAAATAAATATAATCAAATGGAGAAAAAAACAAAGCAAGAGGTTATATAGGTAATGATTAAGTTATAAGAGTCCAAAGTTTTAAGAGGGGGTATGTTCTGTCCCTTTTCCGCAAAACACACCTTCATATGAAACGATTGTTTTTTACTATGACGCTCGAGTATATTGACGTCACAGTCCCTCATCGTTTTCTCACTCTAACAAGCGACATTAAAACGGATGTAGCTTCATAATTTTTTGAGATATTTGAATGGGAGTTTCATTATCTTCTATCTATTTATCTATACATATAATAAAGCTGAAGAGGGTCGAAAGTCTGTACCTACATGGAAGTAATTCGAAAAAAAATTGGCTAGGGATACTTAAAATCGATAACAGAACACGTTCCAACAGTTTTTAGAATTTTTGTCTGTTTGTCTGTTTATCTGTTTGTCTGTTTATCTGTTTGTCTGTTTATCTGTTTATCTGTTTATCTGTTTTTCTGTTTATCTGTTTGTCTGTTTATGTGACCGCGCATCACGTGAAAACGGCTTAACCGATTTAAATGAAATTTGGTATATAGATAGTTTGAGTCCTGGGGAAGGACATAGGGTAGTTTTTATCCCGGAAATAAATCCCTAAGGGGATGAAATGGGGGGTGGAAGTTTGTATGGAGCTACTTAAACCGCTGCACCGATTTGGATGAAATTTGGTATATAAATAGTTCGAGTCCCGGGAAAGGTCAAAGGATAGGTTTTATCCCGGAAATCTTCCCCTTAGGGGGTAAAACGTGGGGGTGAACATTTGGATGTAACCCATTTTGATAAAATTTGGTTTAGAGTTAGTTTAAGTTCTGGGAAAGGACATTGGATAGTTTTTATCCCGGAAATCTGCCCATAAGGGGGTGTAGTGGGGGGTGAAATTTTGGATGGACTCCGATTAGATCAAATTTGGTATAGAGATAGTTTGAGTCCCGGAGAATGACAACGGATACTTTGAATCCCGAAAATCATCCCCTAAGGGGATGAAATAGGGGTGAAAATGTGGATAAATCCCATTCAGTTAAAATTTGGTAAAGAGATAGAAGGAGTCCCAGGGAAGGACAATGCATAGTTTTTATCCAGAAAAATCATCTCCTGAGGGGGTGAAATGAGGAGTGAAAATTTGGATAGAACCTATTTAGATGAAATTTGGTATGGAGATAGTTAGTCCTGGGGAAGGACCTAAAATAATGTTTAGTCCAGAAATCATCTCCTAAGGGGGTGAAATGGGGGATGAAAATTTGGATGGAACCCATTTACGGTATAGCGAGTTGGAGTTCCAGAAGCACATAGGATAGTTTTATCCCGAAAATCACCCCCTTAAGGGATGAAAATTTGGATGTGATGTGACCTTTTTAGATGAAATTTGGTTAATTTAATTTAATGCAAATTATTTATTTCAGACTTAGTCCATATCATGTTAGTAACAATAAAAACTTATAAAACTTAAGTTAACAGTTAAGAGATAGTTTGAGTGCTGGGAATTGGGGGGTGAAAATTTGGATGGAAACCATTTCGATAGAATTTGGTATAGAGATGGTTTGAGTCCTGGGCAAGGACAAAGCGTAGTTTTAATTCCGGAAATCATCCTCTAAGGGGGTGAAATGGTGGTTTAAATTTGGATTAGGATGAAATTTGGTGCCTATAGAGATAGTTTTCCTCGCGTAGAAGAACAACGAATAGCTTTTGTCCCGAAAAAAATCCTCCAAGGGCATAAAATAGGGGGTGAAAATTTGGATGTACCCTATTTGGATGAAATTTGGTATAGAGATAGTTTGGGGTTCCGAAAAAGGATAATGCATAGTTTATGGAACTCATTTAGTTGAAATCTGGTTAAGAGATAATTTGAGTCCTGGGAAAGGACATCTGATAGTTTTATTCCGGATATCATTCCCTAAGGGGGTGAAATGGGGGTGAACATTTAGTATAGCGATAGTTGGGAGTCCTGGGGAAGGACAAAGGATAGTTTTATTCCGAAAATCCTCCCCTAAGGGGTGAAAATTTGGATGTGAGTGACCCATTTAGAATAAATTTGGTTAACAGATAGTTTGAGTTCCGGAAAAGGACATAGGATAGTTTTTATCCCGGAAATGATCTCTTAAGGGGGTGAAATGGGGGTTGAATATTTGTATGAAGCTACTATACAACCCATTTAGATAAAACTTTGTATAGAGGTAGTTAGTAGGCGCGGCGTTGGTAGGCACAAGGTAGACTGATGACCTGGTAAAGGTCGCAAGAATCCGCTGGATGCGGGTGGCGCAGGATTGGTCACTTTGGAACTCTTTGGGGGAGGCCTATGTCCAGCAGTGGACGTCTTTCGGCTGATATGATGATGATGATAAATGATAATAATGATAAAGATAGTTTGAGTCTCGGGTAAGGACATATGATAGTTTTTATATCGGAAATCTACCCCTAAAAGGGAAATGGAGGGTGAAAGTTTGTATCGAGCTACGATATAAACGAGTTCTACGCGGACGAAGTCGCGGGCAAAAGCTAGTAATAAATAAATACCTAATCTCTATGGCATGTCCAAAAAACTAAAAAAAAATAAAAAATAAAATTTGAATCTTTTTATTTCAGATAAAGTATTTAACTAAATTAAATTTTTTTGCAAATCTCTATGCGAGATTATGTGCGCGGTCACTACACCTGCGCTTCACTGTTTATGATCCGAGAAAATAATTTATTATTTATTTCAAAAAAGTATCGGATTACTTTGAGATTTTCTGATAAATTAAAAGTTAAGGCGCTCGTGAAATAGTAAGCCAGACAGAGGGATAAGATAACTGGATAAAGTTTGTACTTTTTCCATTAATTTTAGTTTGTGATAGTGTAGATTCATGGTATCATTACTCTTGCACACATCAATAAACTTATTTAAGTGTGCAAGAGTATGAAAACGGCCCGTTTTTAAAGTCGAAAATCGCACGACAAACTAGGCACGCTAAGTTTAGTGCTAATACGAGTATGCCTGATTTTCACGGGAGTTTTCCTTATAAAATCAATAAACTTGTTCACAATCACAAGAGTATGAATTCAGGTCCAAAGCGCCATAGTTTACTAAACCCAATCACGACACTCAGAATGCTAAGGGCGCTGTTCCCTACGCATGGAGTTTGTGCTGATAAAAGTTCACATTGTCCGCTACGCTACTCTCGTAGCGCTACGCCGTAGAGCTTAACCCACTATCTTATTTGAAGGTCGCTAGAGCTCCCTAGGGTGCGCTGTGTTGGGAGTGACGGACCTGCATGTCTCTATCTGCCAACACAGTGAATCCTCAAGTGAATAAAGGTCGGCAACGCACTTCTGATTCTTCTGGAGTCACAATAGTGTCCATAGGCTACGGTACCAGCTTAACATCAAGCAGGCCGTAAGCTTGTTTGCCACCGTCGTTGTATAAAAAATAAAATCTCGGCTACGCTACGATCGTAGCGCTACGCGGTAGTCCGTGGCAGCTTAAACTCCGTATGTAGCGAAAAGCGCTCGTAGCGCTCTGACGCATGTGTGTCGTCATGGGCGCTGAATGGGTTAAGGGTCGCCAGGACGCTCGACTATCCATACAAACGTAATTTGTTTATCGTTTTGAAACGACATGATAGAATATTATGAAACTATGTGTAAACAATAGGTTCCGTCATATCTAGGTCGGAAGTTAGTTTCTGTTGACATAAGCATAAAAAAAGGTTTTATTGCCGACTGTACTTTTCTGTATACCATCATCAACTACTCATTGAGACGATTCTAACAAGCCCAAACTCGGGGTTACGTCGGTTAATTACTGAATTCCCATGGCCACCTTCTGTCTCTATCATCAGATCAGCTCGATGATACCATAATATTAAATTGTCATCCAAACTATACTATAACCCAAAATTTCAGCTCAATCGGATAACGGCAAGTGACTGAAAAATGGATTGCACATTTTGACAGACAACTTAATAGGTACTTACTTACGTATTTACATACATACGAACAGTGCAGGTTAAATAAAAGCATGTCATCATCATCATATCAGCCGAAAGACGTCCACTGCTGGACATAGGCCTCCCCCAAAGAGTGCCACAATGGCCGGTCCTGCGCCACCCGCATCCAGCGGACTCCCGCGACCTTTACCAGGTCATCAGTCCACCTTGTGGGGGGCCTACCCACGCCGCGCCTTCCGGTACGTGGTCGCCACTCGAGAACCTTTCCGCCCCAACGGCCATCGGTTCTACGTGCAATGTGCCCCGCCCACTGCTACTTAAGTTTAGCAATTCGGAGGGCTATATCGGTTACCTTGGTTCTGCTGCGGATAGCCTCATTTCTGATGCGATCGCGCAGAGAAACTTCCAGAATAGCCCTCTCCATTGCCCTTTGAGTGACTTTGAGCCTTCTCATGAGGCCCATATGTCATCACTGACAACACACACTGGTCAAAGACTCTCGTCTTGAGACACTGCGGAATATTGGACGAAAAGATGTGCCGTAGCTTCCCGAATGCTGCCCAGCCGAGTCGGATTCGACGATTGACCTCTTTCTCAAAGTTGGACCTACCTAACTGGACAGTCTGTCCTAGGTATACATAATCGTCTACAACTTCAAAAGCATGTAAAAAAAAATAACTATACAGCATACAAATATTTAAATTACGAATTAACAGGGCCGCATCCCTTAAGAGCGATATCTTTAGTCAAAAGTTGTCTCTAAAAACGCAAGATCCACTATTCCATTCAAATAAAATATTCCCATTTGAATCGTTAATCGTTACTGACAGTTAGAAGCCTAGTGACGCGATACTGTAATTTAAATTGAAATTTTAATCTTTTATAAAGTTTTAGTACTTAAAGTGATTTTTGATAACAGTAATTTGACAATTAAATAAGTTTTTTTGCTAAATCATTTGGGGATTTCGGTAGATTAGATAATGATAAGTATTGACACGCTTTTTATTATTAACTTTCTTCACTCCAACGACCCCGGCCGGGAACGCGCGCGACCCTTTATTTACTTATATCAAGCAATCTGTAATTTAATCGCTCAGTGCATTATACGTTGTTAAAATCAAATAACTAGAATCCAATTCATACTTAGAATTACACTCTCAAATTAGTTTTTTTACCGCAGTTACATAGGCCTTAAGACGACCTTGCGACATGGCGAGTAAATGCCGCCATCAAATAAGCATTCCCCTGGTACAGAGCAGCAGCTGCATCAGTATTGGCAGAAGGCCGAGGAAGTGGGTTCCGGTAGGACTTTTGACCAAATAGGAGTGGGCGTATACAACCGGCCATTACACTGCGATGTGGAAGGCAAGTGGGGAAACCACCACATTAATATTCCCTATTATGGAGTAATGATAATGACACAAGAAAGAAATAACGTCCTTGACAACGGGCTTCCACGACGTAACATTCCGTGGCGGTCTGAGTCCGGCAGGGTCAGGAGTAAGGCTGACTCGGTCGTCATCATGCGAAATCCTTGCAAAATCGGAACATGGAATGTTAGAACGATGCTTACGCCGGGAAAGCTAGAGGAGTTAAAGGCAGAGATGAATAGACTAAACATAGATATATTAGGATTATGCGAAGTGAGATGGGAGGGAAGTGGTGATTATTGGAGCGATGATTATAGAGTAATTTACACAGGAGACCAACAAGGAGTTAATGGAACAGCAATAGTTTTAAACAGAAACTGGGGCAACCAAGTGGAAAACACAATTCATTATAGCGATAGAATAACAGCAATAAAACTTACAGGAAGTCCTAATAACATTATAATAATCCAAGTTTATATGCCCACCAGTAGTTACACAGATGATGATATAGAGGAAATGTATAATCACATTGACACAATTTTGGATTCAGTTAAAGAAAAAGATATTTTAATTGTAATGGGAGATTTTAATGCAGTTGTAGGTGAAGGATCTCAGGGAAATATAGTCGGTAAATTTGGACTTGGAAAGCGGAACAGTAGAGGCGAAAGACTGGTGCAGTTTTGTGAAGAAAACAATCTGATAATAACGAACACATTATTTGCGCAACCTAAAAGACGCCTATACACATGGAAAATGCCTGGAGATATAGGAAGATATCAATTAGATTTTATCATAACAAAACAACAGCATCGGCAGCAAATCAAATCATGTAAAACAATGCCCGGTGCAGATATCAATACCGACCACAATCATCTAGTCAGCATGTTCAACTTTGAAAATAAGAGGCCTAAAAGAAAGAACAGACCAAAGAGTATCGATCTCAATAAGCTTAAAGAAATAGATAGTAATTATAGAGTGCAATATAGCAATAAGGTAGGATATAAACTAGAACAGTACAATAAAGATATATTAGACAACATAGAAATAGAAAGCCGTTGGAATAACATTAGAGATATAATTAGGACTAGTGCGGAAGAAACATTGGGTAAAGAAAAGATCACACCACGAAAGAAATGGTTAACCACAGATATTATAGATATGATGATTGAAAGAAGAAGCGTAAGGAATAGAGTGGATGAAGATAGCATAGAGAAATACAGGTACCTCTCAAATAAAATAACATTAAAGTGCAGAGAAGCAAAGGCTCAAGACATATCTGAGGCATGTAATCATATAGAAAACTTTATTAAACAAGGGAAATTAGACAAAGCCTATAGTATAGTCAGACACCTAGGAAGACATCACAAGACAAAAAGTGCTGCAATTTTGGACGAGCATGGCAAAATTTTACTAAATAATGAAGATATATTACAACGCTGGATACGATACATAGAACAATTATACAACGGAAATGGTTTAACAGATAATGACATAGAGAGAGAAATGGAAGTAGATGAAAATAAACTAGGTCCTGGTATCATTAGAGAAGAGTTTGACAGAGCATTAAATAGTATTCAAAATGGTAAAGCAGCAGGTGATGATCAAATATACATTGAACTCATAAACAAATTAGAATGTGATTTTATGAAAGATGAAATATTTACAATAGTGAAAGAGATCTACATCACAGGAGTGATTCCAAAAGATTTTCAAACTAGTAAAGTGTTACCATTGCCAAAGAAACTAAATACACTGAAGTGCGAAGAGCACAGAACGCTGAGCCTTATATCACAAGCATCTAAAATTCTCATTAAGATAGTGCAAAACAGAATAAGACCAATAACGGAGAGCTATCTGGGACCTGACCAATATGGGTTCAGGCAACAAAGAGGCACAAGAGAAGCTATTCTTGCTCTTCGACTCATCGTAGATAGGAGAATGGAACTAGGCCTGAACACTCATATAGCCTTCATAGATTTAGAGAAAGCCTTTGATAAAATAGACTGGATAAAGATGATGAACATTCTGCGTACAATAGGAATAGATTATAGAGACAGGCGAATTATACATGCACTATATAAAGATCAAGAAACCATAGTAGAAATAGGACAGGAGAAGGGAAAAGCCAAAATAAAACAGGGTGTAAGGCAGGGTTGTCCACTCTCGCCTTTGATTTTTAATATTTTCATTGAAACCGCCATTCGAGAAATTTTGGGATCAGAAAAAGGCGGTGTTAAAATTAATGGAGAAAAGTTTCACTTTATAAGATTTGCTGATGACATCGCAGCGGTAGCCGAAAATTCTGCACAGCTTGAACAGCTCGTAACAGAAATGGACCTCATTTTCACAGAATTTGGACTAAAAATAAATATAAATAAGACCAAAACATTAATTGCATCTAAGACAAACCAAATCATAGATCCCATAAAAATTAGAGGTTCAGCCATTGAACAAGTCAAAAGCTTTAAATACTTAGGCAGCATTATAACCTGTGACTCCAGATGCACTTCGGATATCATCGCACGCATAGCCATGACCAAAAAAGCTTTCAATGCCAAAAAGCAAATATTAAAGGCGAAAATATCTCGAAAGATCAGAAAACGTTTTATTAAGACCTACATCTGGAGCATAGCGTTGTACGGAAGTGAGACGTGGACTCTAACCCAGCGTGACAGAGAGAGACTGAACGCATTTGAAATGTGGGCATGGAGAAGGATGGAAGGTATTTGTTGGACAGAAAGAAGAACAAACGAAGAGGTTCTAAATTTGATAGGAGAACAAAGATGTCTACTAAAAACTATTGAAAACAGAAGGGGAAATATGTTGGGGCACCTGATACGACATGACAATTACATAAAAACTATAATTGAAGGAAAAATTGAAGGAAGGAGAGGCAGAGGAAGGCCAAGACGTGCGTTTATGGACCAAGCTAAAGAGAAAGTTAATGTAATGTCGTATCAGGAGCTCAAAACAGTGGCAGAAAGAAGAACAGAATGGCGATTACTCCACCGACAAGAGCCTGGCTCTTAAATTTATGATGATGACCGCAGTTTATTTGACCTAAGACTTCATTAGTAAATCACATTCAAAACATCAAAATACACAATGAGGATACATATTTTTATATTTATAATCGGTGGTGACTTATTGGTACAAAAAAAACAGTAGATACAATTTATACATAATAATAATAATACTCTTGGCTCACCTTACAATACAAATTGTCATTGAAATATGAATCATATAAGGTAGGTAATAAACCAAAACAAAACAAATCCAACTGTGTTCCAATTGAAAATTATACAAATTCCTTTAAAAGAATGTCCTTCCATTAGGCCAAATGGGCCTTATTAAGTTATTATATTAAAAACTACTTATTGTAACTTTTTAAGTCGATAAGGTTACGTAAACGTGAATATGTATGATATGACATAGGATATCTACAAATCTGCAAGGATATGAATAAGGTACAGTCACCGGCGTAAATGTAAGATGAAACAACTAGAGCCGTAAGAGCGTGTCAGATATTTTTGAGGCCTTTGATTCATCATAAATTGATGCCGGTGACTGTACATATATTATTAGATATGCATCTACGCCTTTTAAGGCTTCTAATACATCTTAGAAGTCTTTACATGTTAAATAGTTTCTATAAAAAAATACTACTTATAGGAATATCTATGTTCCCAAATCCAGTTTTCCATAAATTTCTAGAACGTTTTCAAATATATCTAAGTCTATGATAGCTATGAGCTAGTTAGTATGCCATGAGGTACCTATTATAAGATATTCTGGTCAACTACGTCTTAAATAGCTAGGAGATTTGTTTATGCCTGTAGTATTTTTTTTCAATATATAAACCAGCTTTTAGGATTTTTTTTAAGTGACACCGTGCTCATCTTAATCGGTTTAGGTTTAACCGTGAAGAGGTAGCAGACAGATAGACTAGACATGCAGACAGACTCACTTTCACATTTATAATATTAATATGGATTCCTTCAACTTTTTTTTTTCAAAGACATGCTTAGTTCTACAGCTCACAGAGCCACTAGTATTCATCATCATCATCATCATATCAGCTGAAAGACGTCCACTACTGGACATAGGCCTCCCCCAAAGAGCGCCAAAGTGACCGGGCCACTATTTATTATTCAGACATAAACAAATCTATTCCTCCTTTACGCAAAACCCTTGCCTGAGCGGAGCGTCATATTTAATTACGCGCACCGCTAATTATAGCGTGAGTCCTTTAGTAGCGTAAACTTGCAAAATAATTTTGAGGAAAAGGTTGGCGACTACTGATGGTGGGTCGGCAAAAGCGGTACATAGGCTAGGTCACTGTTTTCCATCATACAGGAAGTATGGCGGTTTCCCACTGTCGTAGTATAAAAAAATCGTCACAATGCTCGATTTACTTAATTTTCACCCCTTTCTTCAAAATTTGTCTGCAAGTTTCTAAGAATAACGACTGCAGGGTAATAGTCCGAATTCACTGTTTTGATAATGGCAAAACTGCGACATAAATAGGTGATTCTACAAACACATTATTTGCCTGATATAAGTGAACTAAGTCGTAAATATCATCTCATTTTATTTTTTCGGCGCAAATAAGACGACTTTTTTCTTTCCCAATGCAAGGGCGTCGCAATAAAGGAGCAAGGTAATTTCAATTATATACACATATAGTACCTAATGCTGCTACTTTCTATATACATGGTAAGAAATTAAGCAGCACCCATTGTAGCGAAAGTCCCTGAAAGTTTTGGTTCTGTACGCGACAGTGCGTTAAACTGGTTATAAAAAGCTTTGCTCCGAAAATTGGTCTTTTGGTTTGGGACGATCTGTAGAAAGGACGTATTGTGTAGTTATGTGCCGGGAATATTTCTCGGGAAATAAGAATTCACATAGTATGTAAATACTAATGTTATTACGAGGACTTGAGAATATTTCTAATGTGTTTTTGAAAACCTCCGTTGTTTCCAGAAATATTGTGAGGTGTTACTACATGTATGCAATCGTTGTTAAACATCAAGTAATTATAGTTCAAAAGATTAACATCTCTGATTTTATTTATTGGGAATACTCTTCATGGGAAAAATCTGGAAATGATAAACCCCACGGCACATCACTAGTTTTTTGCCTAAAGCTCTACGCTTGGATGAAAGTTCTGTCGAACTAAAAACTTTAGTACATCAAATGTGCTACAAATGCCCTCAACATTATGCTAAATTTTTGGTAAAACGTTATTCTATGATATATTATTTTGATCAATACCATTTTAGTAGAGATTTTGTGCTATATTTAACCCAATTAAAAATTATTTCACTAAAAGCACACCAACGTTTTACATGACATAATATATTTTCCTCTATAAAAATATTTAGTCATATTCACGAAATCTCTATTAAAGCCTGTTTCCATGCAAATTTTAGCGATTCTGTGATCAGCCCCGAGATACTTGAATCTATACAAATACATTAAAATGTAAACGTAATTTAGAAGGCGTTAACAAACCCATTCCCATTTGTTCGAGCCTAAACAATGCGCAATACTTAATATTATTTTAGATTTAAATAACTGAACAAGGCTTAAGTACAATCAATTTATCTTCAAAACGCCGTTGATTACGAGCCTTCAGATAAAAAAAAATCCATCTTTAAAAGATTGGACAATATCTTTGAAGATAAAAGTATCTCGAGCAGCAATCTCAATCACGACTAACAATAAATCGGACGACATTTAAGTAAATACAAACACACATTCGAAAATATCGATACAAGGTGGGTATACAAGTATTGGTGCACATAAAATAGTCTATACAAAATTATATATGTCATTATTAAATATAACACGACTAAAGATATGTGTATTTACCCATTCTGCATTTAAATTACATTAATATAATATATTTACAACAAAACTATCGCTATCAAATATTCGTTGTACAACAAAAATACGCATCGTGTTTGATGCCCCGCAAAGAAACTTTGAGCAAGCGTAGGTATTCAGAGGTGACTGATTTGCCGGCGGAAAGTTTCCAAAATTACAAAACTTTCAAAAGATCTCGGTAATTTCTCAAAATATCCTAAAGGGTTCCTATAATAGAAATTTCTTAAATTCTCGTGAAAGCTTACTGAAATCTCCAAGAACTTTCTCATATTTTTGCAAATTTTCCGCAACTTGCACATCAGCATTCAGAAGTAGTAGATCTGATCGTCGGCCTCGAAATGCACATGCTTTGAGACGACCAGCAACCATCAGGCCTGTTTACCGTTGACGACACTTCTATTATCACTTTCAGGTTCATTGATTTGCGGGATGACTTTAGCGTCCCTGTCCGCCTGGGTCAACACTTCCTGGACGTGTATGGTGAGCTCTGGGCGAGCCAGCTGGGTGAAGGGCAACAGGGCCCCGGCGACGTCCATGGTGTTGTTGATGTTTCGGTGCCAGAGCTCTAGCACGACGCTCCGCCGTTGCTACTTGTACCGAGGCGGGCCGAGCCAGCCACAACCGAATACCTGCGACGAAAACTGATAACATTATGTGAGGATATAATATTGCGGAATTTTAATGGAACTACAAACTGGTTCAGGTTCCTCGACAGTTACTAAGTGAATAAAATAATGGGGAAATACCCGTACTAATCTCCCCAAATAAGAAACTGTGATGTCGTCTAATTGCCCCATTTACTGCTGTTCCATGTAATAGTGATTTCACAAATGTTTACTTCACTTACTATGATGCTATCATTAGGAACCTAGCTCTTTTGAATCCTATCTATAAAATTAATGTATTTCTGCGATTGTTGGTTCTTCAAATATAAAAAAAACATAACTAACTTCTAACGGCTGGTCCACGCCTCAGGCGACCCCAGCGCTGGCGCATACCTTTCCCAAAGGATCGCTCTTGCGGTCCAAAGGGGAAATGCCGCCAGCGTCATGGGGTCCTTGCCGCAGGCAGAACTTTTGGACGGGCTATTGTTTTTGTAATTAGTTTTTAACTATTTTATTTCTTGTTTTGTGTCACTAACTTCTGCCGGCGACTCCGCCCGCGTGGAATTTGTTTATATTGTAGTTCCTTACAAACTTTCACCCCATTTCACCCTCTTAAAGGATATTTTCGGGGATAAGAACTGTCTAATGTCCTTTCTCGGGATTCAAACTATCTCCATACCAAATTTCATCTCAATCGTTTGAACAGTTTCCGCGTAACAGACAGACAGACAGAGCTATTTTCGCATTTATAATATTTTATTTGGATGACAGTTGTTGACACAGTTTTGTATGTACCCACATATACTACAAATATAAGTATTAAGTATACTTAGTATGGATATAGTGTAGATGGATATCAAAATAATGAAAAACTGGCATTTACATCACCGAAAAGACAAGCTCTTAAATTATGGCGCTGATATCAAAAGATCTTACGGCGCCACTGCGATGACGGAAGGACAGTACTACACCTACATCCATTCGCGTGGCCTGTCCATAATCTCGGTCTAAATACGAATGCTCCAAATATCTTTAGTTATTTATTTTTTCCGAAAATAATAAGTTATATTTTTTATTACTTATAAGTTCGCCAAACATAGTGTTTATTGGCGAGGATTGCACTTTCTTTACAATATATTTTTGTTTTGTGTACCTACATATCTTATTACCTTATAAATAAGAATAAAAATAAAAACCTATACTAGATTAATTATAGGGTTATAAGCAGTTTTTTTTAACCTCTTTTTGAAGATGTCCTTGCTAGTACAATCATGTTCAGGAAAGATTGTGTTGATAATACGAGGTGTTAAGTACTTTGATGTTCTTTCTCCGTAGTAATTGTTAGCTACGGGTTCCGTGTAAGTTCGCCGCGTCGTAGCTCTCAATGTGCGCATATACACTCGGCGTGATTTAAATCCTGTTCCCTTGAATTGGTCACTTGCTATAGATACCTAATTTTCATGCACCGGCAGTATGTTAAGTTTTTTAAATAGTGCCTTATAGTTATCAGTACTACAGCTATCCTTGGTTTTTTATCCACCAAATTTCTCGCGTCATCCCACGTATAGAAAGCTGTTGAGCCTTGAAGTATGATTCCTCGATGACGGAACCCACCTGGCAGACCACCAGCGCCAGCAACAGCAGCACTAGCAGCGCCAGCAAGCCCCACACAACGCCCAACTGCGTCAGCGCGAACACGTACAGCGTGGGATGGCACCACTTGTTGGGCTCGAACAGCGTCGGGGCGAAGTCCGGCCACATGATGCCCAACGTCCAGAGGTTGCCGAAGCCGAACCTGGACAGAAGGAAGGGTTGATAGAAGAAAATAAACACATCATTATATTCTAAATGCTACATCTGTCCCCGGAATTTCACAAGGATATCTCCTTTCATGTAGTAACATGAAACAAATGCGAAATCCTAACGTTATTATCTTTATAAAGACAACGGGTATCGCGGCTGAGCAGTTTTGTATTTGGAACTGTGCTGGCGCTGTATTTAACCTCATCTATTCAATCAAGTTATAACGCCTACCCGTAAGCAGTGACGTAGTACAGTAGGTCGATCATGTAATGCATTGTACGAACGTCGGGTAGGTCTAAATGTCACTTTTATATAGAAAATTGACAATTAATTCGTACCGATGCGCGTTCGGAACGTTACGTGATTAAGCCTCAGAAGGCAACCTGCAAATGTCCTTCTTTGTATTTTTTACCAAACCCACTTATTTCAAGCGACGAGCGAGTGCTTGGCTTGTGCAACCATTTTAATTAATTAATTTAGTTAAAGTAACGTTCTAAAACAGCATTATCTCACGTCGTCTAGAAATATCAAAATACAAAGAAAAACACAAACCTCTCAAATCAACTATCATTCATAGGCTTATGGTAACTCTGATTATGTATATTAAATTACAAAACTGCAAACGAAATATTTCTACCTACTACTTGTAAAAATTGCGAACATTTACTTCAATCACGCAAAGCATCCTGCTTTGCCATCTACTTCAGACATAATAATAATATTTCCGAGTATGTTTGAGAAGAGAAATACTATTGCCCCATCGTGCGCTCTGAAACAGTTTGAGCATTTCATTGAGGAAACCCTCAATGCGTCGCTTTGCAACCAATTCGAAGTGCTCTTTAAGCCCTATTTAAGTTGTGCAAGAACTAGTATGCAAGTCCATTACGGGGGTGCAGGCTTCCGAGGTACAAAACCAGTTAAATCAAGCCCCGCAATATAATGAAACTAGGATGCGATTTGCACCATGTAAATCGCATTACAATTGCCGATGTGTGTGAGTTTGCGCCTGTAATAACGACTGCCTCTTTACTGCCACACAATCAGAACTGAGGGCCTAAATAGACAAGATTCTTACGCTCCAAGTGCGTGTTTATATTTACGCCTCGTCGTCAGCGATCACAATGTGCTATGGAAACTGAAGCGTGGCGTTTAATAGAATAGAAACATAGAATATTGGCTAGCTATTGCTAGACCAGTCCAACCAGTGACTATTTGTTACCATCTGGCATTCACATACACCTTTTCTACTTTTCCATTGGCGCGGTTGTCAATTGAAACCTTGTCTAGGCTCGCGGCATAGAGCTACAAGCGTAGGCGCAATGATGCGTTGAACTATCTTAAATTTATACATGCCGATGTTTCGATTCTGTTACAAAAATCTTTCATTGATTATATGGGATAAAGGCAAGCGGAAGTTGTATCCAAACTAATGAAAGAATTGAGATCTGATTGCACGATAAAAATATGACGAGTATGTGTCCAGGTACCTAGTTAATAAGATTGTGTGTCATCTTACTATGCATACGTGCATTTAATCTTTTATGCGGAAATTCAACCAATCAATGCGTTTGAAATACGCAAACGTATCATTTCACACAAAGAAGATAGGTACTACAGATTTCGAAATTAATAATAATAATAATAACCTTAATTTCCATCGCAGTCACAGTGCTGCACTGCAATAGTCTTTGCACCTGGCGGGGATCATCACTGGTTGTATCATGTTGTGCGCTCGGAGATGGTATCCGCCATGTGCATCCCTCGCTTTAGATAATTTTTGTCTTAAAGGGCCTCTGCGCTGTTGGCTTTGGCCCCACGCATGCCTTCCAAGAGTCCGGGACCCCATGGTCCCGTGATATGGCACAGACATACAAATAATAATAATAATAATAATAATGCAGGGCAGCTTGTGGCGAGCTGTTGGGGAGTAACGACCCCACGGACCCGAGTGCTCCCGAGAGTCGGTCAGGGCCTCCGTCTGCGGCGTGTCTTCGTCGGTCGGAGTGGAACCCTAAGGGGGACCGCAGGACTCTCAGCTCTGGCTTGCCTTCATTGGCCGTCCAGAGAGGAGTCGTCAGAGCTATATGCTCCAGGGGTGGAAGTGTTAAAGGGCATAACGCCGCGAGTAACTTCGGAGAAAGCGCAGCACCACCTCTCGACACCCCTGAGCCGCTCACCCGGTGTTGCCCCTGGCCGTCTTTACGACGGCATTTTTAGGGGCCCATCTAATGAGCGGCTAGTCACCGCCTGCCTCGATAACCTTGTGGATAACATTGTTATGGCAGGTGTCCGGACCACTTTGTAATAACCCAATTTTATTGTCCACCCAAATGTCATCAGTTCATCACCATAGACCCAATTCTCTTTTCCATTTTCCTACAATAGCTCCAACGCCTGCTGGGACCAGTTCACGGGTATCTACCGATGTACCCGTGAATGGGTTCTAGCAGGTGTACTACATGACATTAAATTTCGTCTCCAAAGGGCCTCTACGTGTTGGATCTATATCCCCACGCACGCCTTCCAAATGACCGGGGTTCGCCCCGTGAATTTAAATCGGAGATAATAATAATAAGCCCGCAGGGCAGCTTGTGGCGAGCTGTTGGGGAGTAACGACCCCACGGACCCGAGTGCTCCCGAGAGTCGGTCAGGGCCTCCGTCTCCGGCGTGTCTTCGTCGGTCGGAGTGGAACCCCAAGGGGGCCCGCAGGACTCTCAGCTCTGGCTTGCCTTCATTGGCCGTCCAGAGAGGAGTCGTCAGAGCTATATGCTCCAGGGGTGGAAGTGTTAAAGGGCATAACGCCGCGAGTAACTTCGGAGAAAGCGCAGCACCACCTCTCGACACCCCTGAGCCGCTCACCCGGTGTTGCCCCTGGCCGTCCTTACGACGGCATTTTTAGGCGCCCATCTAATGAGCGGCTAGTCACCGCCTGCCTCGATAACCTTGTGGATAACATTGTTATGGCAGGTGTCCGGACCACTTTGTAATAACCCAATTTTATTGTCCACCCAAATGTCATCACCATAGACCCAATTCTTTTTTCCATTTTCCTACAATAGCTCCAACGCCTGCTGGGACCAGTTCACGGGTATCTACCGATGTACCCGTGAATGGGTTCTAGCAGGTGTACTACATGACATTAAATTTCGTCTCCAAAGGGCCTCTACGTGTTGGATCTATATCCCCACGCACGCCTTCCAAATGACCGGGGTTCGCCCCGTGAATTTAAATCGGAGATACATAATAATAATAAGCCCGCAGGGCAGCTTGTGGCGAGCTGTTGGGGAGTAACGACCCCACGGACCCGAGTGCTCCCGAGAGTCGGTCAGAGCCTCCGTCTCCGGCGTGTCTTCGTCGGTCGGAGTGGATCCCCAAGGGGGCCCGCAGGACTCTCAGCTCTGGCTTGCCTTCATTGGCCGTCCAGAGAGGAGTCGTCAGAGCTATATGCTCCAGGGGTGGAAGTGTTAAAGGGCATAACGCCGCGAGTAACTTCGGAGAAAGCGCAGCACCACCTCTCGACACCCCTGAGCCGCTCACCCGGTGTTGCTCCTGGCCGTCTGTACGACGACGCTTTCAGGGGCCCATCTAATGAGCGGCTAGTCACCGCCTGCCTCGATAACTTTGTGTACAACAATGTTATGGCAGGTGTCCGGACCTTTTTGCAATAGCCCAGTTTCATAATCCACCCAAATCTCACCACCATAGAACCCGTTCTCTATCCATTATAACCCACAATAGCCCCAACGCCTCTTGGAACCGGTTCACGGGTATCTACCGATGTACCCGTGAATGGGTTCTAGCAGGTGTATTACATCACATTAAACTTCGTCTCCAAAGGGCCTCTACGTGTTGGATCTATATCCCCACGCACGCCTTCCAAAGGACCGGGCTTTGTCCCGTGAATTTAAACAGGAGATACATAATAATAATGGCGTAGGGATGTGACGGCCCCATCGCCCACCAGATTTCTGGTGCAATCAGTCAACGTAAGGCAGCTTGTGGCGGGCTGTTAGGGAGTAGCGACCCTACGTACCTGAGTGCTCCTGGGGGTGTCCTGTGGTCAGGCTGAGCCGATCGGGTGGTTGGTTGGACAGGCCCCCCACCTCTGGCTTGCCTTAACTGGCTGTCCAGAGTGGAGTCGCAAGAGCTGTTGCTCGAGGGTAGATGTGGACACCTAAGTGGCGAGTTGGCTATATGTTTAAAGTCCAGTGCCACCTCTCTACCCCCCCAGCCTCTCTGACTGGTGTTGCCCTTAGGCCATTTTTTAATGTCGCTATTAATAGGGGCCCATCTAGCAGTTGGCGAGTCACCGTCTGCCAGAGATAAAAAATGAGACAGTTTATTAGGCAGGCGTCCGATGTTTCACCCAATAGCCCAGCCACTAGTCCATCATTTTCACCCAATAACCCGTTTTCCTTAGATTCCATCAACCAGCAATAGTCCCTATACACCCCAGCGGGTGCTGTCTCTGTGTGCGTCCCATGACACGGGCAGGGACAGCATCCGCTCGGTGTACTCCTTGCATTTCATTAAATTGTCAAAAGGGCCTCTACGTGTTGGCTCAGTCGGTACTTTGTAGGTTCCTAGCCCCACGCACGCCTCCCAAAGGTCCGGGACATCATTGTCCCGTGAGCGGGAAAGACATACATAATAATAATAATAATAATGGCGTAGGGATGTGACGGCCCCATCGCCCACCAGATTTCTGGTGCAATCAGTCAACGTAAGGCAGCTTGTGGCGGGCTGTTAGGGAGTAGCGACCCTACGTACCTGAGTGCTCCTGGGGGTGTCCTGTGGTCAGGCTGAGCCGATCGCGTGGTTGGTTGGCCCCCCACCTCTGGCTTGCCTTAACTGGCTGTCCAGAGTGGAGTCGCAAGAGCTGTTGCTCGAGGGTAGATGTGGACACCTAAGTGGCGAGTTGGCTATATGTTTAAAGTCCAGTGCCACCTCTCTACCCACCCAGCCTCTCTGACTGGTGTTGCCCTTAGGCCATTTTTTAATGTCGCTATTAATATGGGCCCATCTAGCAGTTGGCGAGTCACCGTCTGCCAGAGATAAAAAATGAGACAGTTTATTAGGCAGGCGTCCGATGTTTCACCCAATAGCCCAGCCACTAGTCCATCATTTTCATCCAATAACCCGTTTTCTTTAGATTCCATCAACCAGCAATAGTCCCTATACACCCCAGCGGGTGCTGTCTCTGTGTGCGTCCCATGATACGGGCAGGAACAGCATCCGCTCGGTGTACTCCTTGCATTTCATTAAATTGTCAAAAGGGCCTCTACGTGTTGGCTCAGTTGGTACTTTGTAGGTACCTAGCCCCACGCACGCCTCCCAAAGGTACGGGACATCATTGTCCCGTGAGCGGGAAAGACATACATAATAATAATAATAATAATTAGGCAGGCGTCCGATGTTTCACCCAATAGCCCAGCCACTAGTCCATCATTTTCACCCAATAACCCGTTTTCTTTAGATTCCATCAACCAGCAATAGTCCCTATACACCCCAGCGGGTGCTGTCTCTGTGTGCGTCCCATGACACGGGCAGGGACAGCATCCGCTCGGTGTACTCCTTGCATTTCATTAAATTGTCAAAAGGGCCTCTACGTGTTGGTTCAGTTGGTACTTTGTAGGTACCTAGCCCCACGCACGCCTCCCAAAGGTCCGGGACATCATTGTCCCGTGAGCGGGAAAGACATACATAATAATAATAAATGATTTATTTCACAAAAACACTTGTTACATGATATTATGGGGTATATCCATCAGACTCCAAACTTGGCTTAAGCCTGTATCTTGGCAGTCTGCGAGTGCGAAAAAACAAGATTTACAGGAGTGTTAAGGAAATGTACCGACAATAGCAGCGTGCATTGAATCTGTACCGAGCTATTGACAGAATTAAGCCTTTGGAACGATGTTTGAATGCTAACATTACAAACAGCCTAGAGTTTGATGCGAACAAACTTGCAACACACGGTCCAATAATTTCCTCTCCCACTAAAGCTATAATTGTGAATATGTTTCCATAGAGCAGCCTCAGTTATATGGGTCATTCAATTTCTAAACGTAACATATCCTGCATCAGCTTATTGATATTGAACCTTAATAAATAACAATTGGGGTTGAAAATCGAATGAATACAGTTCTATTTTATCAGATTGGAAGCAGGCTGGATTCTAAATGCTTAGATGGCTCGAACATAAGGTTCACAGTAATTAAGGACGTTGCAAAGGTCTGATTTCGCCGGTAATGTATGCCGGCATCGACAGCTGATACCATTATTGTTTCCCAATTAGATTATGCGGCTTCGGATTTAATTAAAATTACTTTGTACGTAGTTAATGTATACGTTTACACCTAATTTGTAAAGCCTGAGCTTTGAGTGTATACTGACGTAATCATTAATTTATATGGTAATGCAATGGACCTTAGAATTGAATATATGTACCTACTAGCTGTTGCCCGCGACTTCGTCCGCGTAGAACATGTTATCGTATCATATATATATAAAATCATTGAAATTAGCTTTGTAGTCTTGTAGTAAACAGTCTAAAACTGAAGTTACAAATCCCTTACTTTAAAAATGTTTTGCTCTCCATACAAACTTTGAACACCCTTATAATACCTTTTAGGGGATGAATTTCAAAAGACGCTGAAATGAGTTTTGTAGTCTTTTAACAAACATACTAAGATCGCATACTTAAAAATTTTCTTGCTCTGATAGTCTGCATACAAACTTTGAACCTTTGAATTAACGCTTTTCGGGGAAAAATTGAAAAGAAAACACTAAGTTTTTTTATTGTAATAAGTATTTTTTCTACAAAATATCAAGTCTCTAGCTCAAAAAATGGGTTTCCCATACGAACCTTGCACCCCTTTTTATTCTCATTACGGGTCGAATTTTTCAAAACGCTAAAAGTACTTGATTTTTATTGTAATAAGTAATCTTTCAACAAAGTTTTAAGTCCCTCGCTAAAAAAATATTTTCTTCATTCAAACGTTCTTATAAACCCCTAAAGATCGAAGTTTCTAAAATACTGAAAGTATTTAATTTTATTTTTAATTAGTAAGCATTCTACAAAATTGTAAATCGGCTAAAAAAATGTTTCCTCCACACAAATGTTGCACCCACTTTTAACCCCCTTAGGAGTGGAATTTACTAAAACGCTGAATATCCTTTTTTTGTATTTCAATAACTAATCGTCCTACAAACTGTTAAGCTCCTATCCCAAAAAGAGTTTCCTCATATAAACTTTGCAGCCCTTTTTAACCCTCTTAGGGGTGGAATTTTCCAAAACGCTGAAAGCACTTTGTTTGTACTCAAATAAGTAATGTTTCTACAAAGTTTTAAGAACCCCCTCAGGAGATGATTTTCGGGATAAAAACTATGCATCTTCCCTGGGACTCTTACTATCTCTATACCAAATTTCATCTAAATGGGTTTTATCCAAATTTTCACCCCCTATTTCATTACCTTGGGAACTATTTTCGGGATAAAAATTATCCTATGTCCTTTCCCAGGACCTAAACTATCTCTAAACCAAATTTTATCAAAATTGCTTACTTCTAAATTTTCACCCTCTCATTACCCCTTTAAGGGATGATTTCCGGATTCAAACTCAAACTATTTATGAACCAAATTACATCCAAATCAGTGCCGCGGTTTAATAAACTCGATATAAATGTTCACCCTCAATTTCACCCCCTTAGGGGTAGATTTCCGGGATAAAAACTACCCTATGTCCTTCCCCGGGACTCAAACTATCTCTTTACCAAATTGTTTTGAAATGGGTTTCATCCGAATTTTCACCCCTGATTTCAACCCCTTAGGGGATGATTTTCGGGATAAGAACTATGCATCTTCCCTGGGACTCTTACTATCTCTATACCAAATTTCATCTAAATGGGTTTTATCCAAATTTTCACCCCCTATTTCATTACCTTGGGAACTATTTTCGGGATAAAAATTATCCTATGTCCTTTCCCAGGACCTAAACTATCTCTAAACCAAATTTTATCAAAATTGCTTACTTCTAAATTTTCACCCTCTCATTACCCCTTTAAGGGATGATTTCCGGATTCAAACTCAAACTATTTATGAACCAAATTACATCCAAATCAGTGCCGCGGTTTAAGAAACTCGATATAAATGTTCACCCTCAATTTCACCCCCTTAGGGGTAGATTTCCGGGATAAAAACTACCCTATGTCCTTCCCCGGGACTCAAACTATCTCTTTACCAAATTGTATTGAAATGGGTTTCATCCGAATTTTCACCCCTGATTTCAACCCCTTAGGGGATGATTTTCGGGATAAGAACTATCCTATGTCCTTTCCCAGGATTTAAACTATCTCTGATACAAATTTCGTCAAAATTGGTTACGTCCAAATTTTCACCTCCTCATCTCACCCTCTATTTTACCCCCTTAGGGGATGATTTCCGGGATCAAACCTATCCTTTGTCCTTCCCCGGGACTCAAACTATTTAAATACCAAATTTCATCCAAATCAGTGCAGCGGTTTTAGTAGCTCCATACACATTTTCACCCCCAATGTCATCCCCTTAGGGGTGGATTTCCGGGATAAAAACTACTCTATGTCCTTTCCTAGGACTCAAACTATATCTAAACCAAATTGTATTCAAATGGGTTCCATCCGAATTTTCACCCCTTATTTCACCCCCTTAGGGAGTGACTTCCGAAATAAATACTATCCTATAATAAAAAAAAATAAAAAATAAAAAATAAAAATCATTTATTTCAGACTAGAGTCCATATATGGTTAGTAAACAATGAAATCTTATTGCTAGTGTAAGTATGACATAAAAAGAGGGACATAACATAATTAAACAATGACTGCATGCAGTCTCTGCCAGCGGGTGAGCATGGGGCCATTTTCACGCTCCGTAAACACGCTCAGAATGCTGTTGGGGCTGCCGCGCAGGCGACGCATCATGGAGGCGCACCTCTTGCGCATTATCGCCGCAAAGCCGTCAGTTTGTGCCTCCGCAAACATACCAGAGGCACTACAAAATCGCGGCAACCCCATCAACACCCGGAATGCGTTATTGTATTGAACACGTAGGCCGTTGTATGCCTTTTGCGTAAAGTTGGTCCACAGGCTGCAAGTGTAAAACGACTGACAGTACGCTTTAAAAAGTGTAGTCTTTACTTTTACAGTACATCTCGCAAACCTGCGGGCCAACATGTTGCATCGGACAGCCAACGACCTACGCTCCCGCTCAATGTCTAAGTTATCACTTAGGTCATCCGTCACCCAGTGACCCAGGTACTTGAACTTAGTGACAAATTTTAAAGGGACGTCGTAGAGTGTCACTAACGGTACAGTCGGATAAGTTTTCCTGCCAGCTTTAAAAATCATCACTTCGCTCTTCTTCACGTTGTACCTGAGTCCATGGGCCGCAGCATACGACTCGCATATTTTTGTCAACCTCCTCATTGCGTCGATCGAAGGGCCAAGCAGCACCATGTCGTCAGCATAACTTAAATTGTTGACGGCGACTCCGTCAATGTGACATCCGGTATAGGTACTGCTCAGCTCCTCGATGAGTTGGTCGACATACAAGTTAAACAGTTTGGGGGAAGACAGCCCACCCTGTCTGACCCCGCATACCAATTTATAGTCGCTGGATATTGAATTGCCCCACCTTACAAAATTATTTTGATGGCAATACCAATATTTGAACAAGGCTATCACTTCCCGAGGTACACTTGTCTCATTACGTAGCTTGTCCCATAAGATGTCATATGATACAAGGTCGAATGCCTTCGATAGATCCAGGAACACACCATAAACCGGTGTGTTCCTACTGGTATAGTACTGGACGGTATTCTTGAGGGCCAGGATAGCACTCTCTGTGGACAGCCCCCGCCGGAAGCCAAATTGGGCGTCATTCACTTTGATATGCTGATCCAAGCTGGCATCAAGCAGACCGTCCAGTACCTTGGCAATGGTGGTAGCCAGGGATATCGGCCTATAATTAGACAAGTCTGAGGTATCGCCAGTTTTATTTTTAACGATTGGAACTACAACAGTCTGCATTAGTTCATCGGGCAGATAACAATGGCCCAAACAAAGTGTAAAAAACATAGCTAGTACTCTAGGCAGATGTTTTCCAGCCTATGTCCTTTCCTAGGATTTAAACTATCTCCAAACCAAATTTCATCAAAATTGGTTACCTCCAAATTTTCACCCCCTCATTTCACCCCCTTAGGGGATGATTAACGGGATCAAACCTATCCTTTGTCCTTCCCCGGAACTCAAACTATTTAAATGCCAAATTTCATCCAAATCGGTGCAGCGGTTTAAGTAGCTCCATACAAATTTTCACCCCCAATTTCATCCCCTTAGGGGTAGATTTCCGGGATAAAAACTACCCTATGTCCTTTCCCGGGACTCAAACTATCTCCATACCAAATTTCATTTAAATCGGTTCAGCGGTTTAGGCGTGAAGAGGTAACAGACAGACAGACAGACAGACAGACAGACAGACAGACAGACACACTTTCGCATTTATAATATTAGTATGGATAATTATTTTGTTGTTTTATTGTAGTAAATGTTTTTTTAATGTGCAATTAACTGTCAAACAAACATACATATATTTCGGTAAACTTGTACAAATGTTTATTGTGTCAAAGTTTTCTGGATTCCATTGTAAATGTATTAAATAAAGAAACAGAACCATGATACTTATTTTACTTATTTCGCGCCCGAGCCAAGTTTGACAAATATGCGATCTAAATCTTTAATTATTTATTCCTGCCGCGTAAAAATATAAGCCGTCACCTAAGATTAGTGATCGTCGCTCTTCTTACAAATCTATAGACGTATGCACGCCAAACGTGTACGATTTTATTAAAACCATTTGTCTCATTCCTGTGACGCTAATCATTAAGCTGGATTTATATTCAAGCAGTCTGTAGTCTGTAACTATTTGTGATGCTACGCGAAGCGCTAATTCCCGATCGCAAGCTAGTTTCACAAATAAGCGACAGACGAATTATATTTTTAACTAGCTTTTACCCGCGACTTCGTTCGCGTTGAATACGTACAATCGACAACTCTAGGTATTAACTGACCATTTGTGAACCTTATTCATCTTGCAAATTGTTACGGTATTGTGGGTTATTATGGTATTGTGTTTAGAAAAAAAGGAGGGGTAACCTGTTTTTGTATAGGCTTACACACGAATATAAAACCTACGAATAAAAATGCAAGAAGCAATCTTTAAGTATGTATTTGGGATACGGTTTCGTCGTTTTTGTTAAATCATATTTACTGTATTCTTCTATAATCCACTGACATTAAAGGCAGCGATGATAAAATAAAAATAAATCGGCCAAGTGCGTGTCGAACCACGCACAACGAAAGGTTCCGTGCCTATTAAAAAGGTCGTATCGTCACAGAAATCTTACGACACTTACGTCCTTTTCCGCAGGGAAGGCAGTTTTTCAGCCTCGAAAACCTTTTAACCGATCTTGTTCAAAATACTTTTCGGTAAAAGAATTTAATAAGCGCTATGTCTATAATTTCTTTTAATTTTTTTTTATTCACCTTTTGGAAATTAGAGGGGGGAACGCAATTTTTATGACTTTCGGGGCGATTATCTCCGACTATATTCACTTAATCAAAAATTGCTAAGAAACCTTATACTTATTTTGAAAGGCCTATCGATTGATGTGCCACACGTGGACATACAATGTTTCGCCAGCCAAAGATTCGCCACGCCGCTTCATTGCTGCTGACGTATCGGCCCGCCCTAAACGTTTGCACCTCATCCCTGGGGTCGATATTTACATCACCAGCTTGCCTAACGTTGAAGACCGCCTGATCGTTGCCCTTGTTGACATATTTTCATATGTATTTGATAGCTTGCCTTGAACTACAAAATTTTACATTAATATGGCCATCGAACATTTTGATCAGAAGCGGAGAATATGGTACAATACACCATAGTTATCCAACATGAGGCTTTCTGCACCGCGAATTCTAGTAGTAACAGTGCGTCCTCCATCGTCAGGTGCTCTTCACCGGTACAGTGGATACCCATTTTCACTCGTCTGCGTGTCTTTTAGTAACGCTCGGGGGTACTTCTTTTTACACTTCCCATCCTTCATGCACGGAGGTGACATATTTAGTGCACCGCATGGACCGTGGATCATGTTTTTGACGACAGTGTCGTGTAGTTTTTGTGAACATTGACATCAGGAATTTCCGCACTAATTACGTCATCGATTTGACAGGGACGCAATTTCTCCTTTAGCCACAATAAAAGGTGTAGGTACATGGGGCAACCTTCGCTATTGTCACTCTATAGTGCCTTCATCGGATGCTGAGCCTGGCCTTCAAGACGTCCAGGTAAGCCAATACGCAATCTACCCAAACTTTAACATTCATTCTGCAATATCACGGCCACCGCGCAAGGACTCGATTTTGATACAGTCCACATAGAATCTGTCGCCTTTCGCGAAAGTTATATACTTCATTTTCAGCACTGCGATTCTCCAAATATTTGACCTTTACTTAACAGGGCGACCAACTTCTGTATTTTAATTAAAAAAAAACCCATGCAATGAGGTCGTGCCTCTCAGTGGCTATTTATCCAGGCATTAGTTCATTGATTGGTAATATCCGGCCATGCCGTGTTGCATGTAAGCGTGATGAACATATCCGGACGGCCGTAGCTCCGAACATACGCGAACACAGCTTGCGTGTACTCGTGGAGGTATCTCGGGCTATTCACGACGGAGGAAGGCAGTATCACTATCTGCCCCACATCGTTGGCGTTAACTTGCGCGTCATTCCTTACAGCATCTTGTAAGTGAATGTAATTTTCTGCTCGCAACTTGCGTTGGTTTAGTGATATGTACCTAAGGCGTTCGCTTTCAAGCTTAACATACATATGGACTAAAAACGGGTGCAAAAGTTGCTTGCAGCGTAACAACAGATTGAACCCGTTGCTATACGCACCATAAGGTTGTATGCATAGAAATCCATACAGGAAACGTTTTTTGGTACTGGTTGCGTAGTCTGTGGTATTTCAATCTTCAATTAACCTGAGGTATTTCAAAATGATACCCTTCCTGGCCTTTCCGGAATATGACTGGATACTGGAGTGCATCTAGGAACCTGTGAGTGTCGGCGATGCGGCAGAGCCGGCCTTCGCGCGCGCGCAGCATGATGTCACTGCCGGCGGTGGGCTCCGAGCCGGCGACCACGGCCACCACCTCGCTGGTGGTGGGTGCGTTGTAGCGCCGCTCGTGCTGCCCAAGGGGCACGCAGTCAGGGTGGATCACTACCATAAACGTTTCGTCAGTCATGTTCTTCAAAGCGCTTCTAAATTCTTGTAGTAGCACGTTACTGTCCTCCAGAACTCTTTGAATTGTTTGTAGTACTAGTCTCTGAACGCCTTGTACGATGGAAGACCGTTGATCAAGTTGCGCTTCCCCGTCACCTAAAAAGTAAACCTGTAAAAACTGTGGCTGTTCATTGGCTACAGGAAGGAAGTTGGGACCTAATTCGTCTTCTAGCTTCCGCTTGCTCCGCAGTCTCAGAAGCTCGCTGGGAGGCCAGATAGTGGGCATGCTGTTGAAGTCGGTGTTGGTGCTGCTCCGAAGTTTCTTCAGCCCTCACATTTGCCTGCCGCTGTGCTTGTTCTTCACGCCGCGCCTGAGACTGGCTCGGTGACTCAGCAGTTCGTTGAGAGGCCAGATAGTGGGCGTGCTGTTGAAGTCGGTGCTGGCGCTGGTCCGACGTTTCTTCAGCCCTCACACTTGCCTGCCGCTGAACATCTTCGTCACACCGCGCCCGAGGCTCGATGGGTGACTCAGCAGTTCGTTAATAGGCCAGAGAGTGGGCGTGCTGTTGAAGTCATGAATGAAGTGAACAACTATTATGCGTGGTCGATGGAGGATGGAGGTTACACTCATAGTATGTAACTCCAATACAATATCGTTCGTTCGTGTAGGTATCTCCGTCTTTATTGCACTTGCGTATTCGAGTGATAGAGAGGGATATATACAAACTTTGAAATTCGACATAAATAGGTAGTTCGTTTGCACGGTTAGCACTGAGAACATAACAGCGAGCGAAATAGGCTACCCGTCTCTTTCTAATTAGAGCAGTTAAAAAGAAGTCACGCACCATCACGTGCTAGCCATGCGTCGATAAATTATTGTCGGGAAGCTTTGTGAATACATCCTCGATACTTGCATATCTCCATCTCTACCGCTCTTATTTGAGCGACAGAAAAAGATATACGCGAACCTCATTGCCGGTCTGTAAAAAGACTTGAGTGCTGGCGGCTGACATTTCATTTAGAAACATTACATAAGAACTGCGCCTTTTTGTGTCAAAATAACACAAATCGATTATATTCTGCACGCGATTATATTTCTTAACATATGGGTCGTGTGTTCTAAAATAGCATAAATATTTCAATGGATACGCTTCTTTGTCTTTGAGATACAAAAACTTCGATATGCCAAAATATACGTCAATGTGCATTATATTTGTAATTATTTCGTTTCAAGCCATTATACTGCTTATTTATAGTAACATAACACCTAAAATGGCGTAAATAACTAAATAAACTTCAAAATCATGAAATTAATACCCAAATTTCATATTCGGCGAAAAGTAGCGAAACAATTCGAGATAAAATTTAGCCTATGTGTTAATTCGGGTTATAAACTATCTCTATACCTAGTTTCAGCAATATCCGTCCAGCCGTTTTTGCATGATCGAGTAACAAACATCCAGACATCCAAACATCCAAACATCCAAACTTTCACATTTATAATATTAGTAGGATTATTTCGTTTCAAGCCATTATACTGCTTATTCATAGTAACATAACACCTAAAATGGCGTAAATAACTAAATAAACTTCAAAATCATGAAATTAATACCCAAATTTCATATTCTGCGAAAAGTAGCGAAACAATTCGAGATAAAATTTAGCCTATGTGTTAATTCGGGTTATAAACTATCTCTATACCTAGTTTCAGCAATATCCGTTCAGCCGTTTTTGCATGATCGAGTAACAAACATCCAGACATCCAAACATCCAAACTTTCACATTTATAATATTAGTAGGATGAGCCCTAAGGGTTAATCACGTAACGTTCCGAACGCGCGTGGGTACAATTTAACTGTAAAATTTCCATATAAAAAGTGATATTTAGACCTACCAGACGTTCGTATGCATTACGTGCAGCTGCACTGGAATTTAATTATGTGTGATTTTTGTGGTGGCATCTTTCATTCAAATATATTTGCGGTGCTTGTGGGTGAAATTTCAGAAGTACTTATTCGTTAAGCGAGTTAACTTAAAAGCAATAAATACATTTGCCTTTGATCGACTATATGCAAATTATTAAAGATATATTTATTTATGATCTATACGGGTTGTTTTGAGAAAATTTATTTCTTAAGTTGAATGTATCCAAGAAGTTCAAGTTCAGTTCAGATCTCGTCCTAAAGATGAGGGCCAAGTAGTAAGTTGACAAATTAGAAATGTAGACCAATCAGGATAGTGCAGACAATGGTGAAATATTGCGTAATCAGGATAGTGGTGGTATTCTTATCATTTAAAACGTGTAAAATTTCAAATTTTGTTAATAAAGAATCCGAGTCTGTCGACAAAGGTGACAATAATGTTACGAATTCATCCTGAGCCCTTTATTTCAACATTCTTAGGCGCTTTTAAATATAATTTAATGAGCAGATTAAATTTAAATATTTCCCTCGACAATTTCGTAAATAATATCAATTTTCCAAGACGGAAAATGATAAAATCGTCGCTAAAAACACAGTAGGCACCCAACCGTTAACAAAAGAATTGGAGAAACGGGATTATCATATATCCTTTTATTTGGGCAACGATTCTATTATTCGGCAGAAAAAACCCGAGAACTCAGAACCCAATCCGATTTGTCCCGAGACTCCGATGTCAAAGAACGAAAGTGTAGTGAAGTGAAAATAAGCCTTATTTGCTGTTTTAAAAGAATTCTTGAAAAATTCTTGCCAAACCTACGAGTCTGGCAAGTGAAATAAATATTGTTGCATTGGTACCTGTAAACTTATAGGTATCTAGACTACACAGGTATAATAGGTACTTAGTTCATTGTAAGTTTGGATTAAAATTATAGTTTTACTGACATTATTTATCCGAATCTAGAGGCTATATATAATATAAATTGTAAACTAAGGTACATTGAATGTACTGGTTCAAAAACCGAATCTTTGATGTATGCGAACTGGCTTAGTTAGCACTATAGCATAACAAATAGCAGCCATAATAAATAAATAAAAAATTAAATAACTTTTATTTCGGACAACTTAAAGATCCATAGGTTGTTAGTACTACATGACTTATATTACTATGTTAGGCCTTAAACTTAAATTATTAGAGGACTGATCTTGATCTTGTATCATCGTATCTCTCTGAGAGAACACAACGAGTAGTCGTCAACGGGACCCACTCAGCGGGGACAACTGTTGCTCTTGGTGTTCCTCAAGGCTCGATTCTGGGCCATTTCTGTTTCTGATTTACATCAATGACCTGCCAAATGTGGTGCAAGATAAGCATGATATAGTGTTATTCGCAGACGTCACTTATTTTCAAGGTAGAGAGGAAAGAGAAAAGCTTTGATAATATTAATGATGCGCTCAACACTGTTGTGAAATGGTTTACAGCAAATAATTTACTGTTAAATTCCAAGAAAACAAAGTGTATCAGATTCACTTTACCTAATGTCAAGCACGTAAACAATACCAGGATCAAATTAAATAATAAATAAATAAATAATAAATAAATAAATAAAGTTCTTTATTGACAGGCAATAAACCCATAAATCAAAAATTGCATAAAAAGTAAACAGTAAAAGTAAAAAGTTAAATTGTATAAGCGTAAAGATAAAATTAAATAAAACCTTAAATTTTTATAATAACCTAATTATGTTTAGGCAGTCACAACCGAGAAGACCTACTTCCTGTTCCTTTCGTGATGCACGGAAATCCAACGTTTGTAGATCGGATTACTCAGATACCCGGACAGCTCACGGAGGATACCGTTGTCCGACGTTCGGATGCGGCTCCAGAAGGAAGCTATATGGGAGCGTATGAACTGATGAAATTAAAGGGCGATGAACTGGAATTTGAAGATAGAACAGTGTTTTTAGGCATCACCTTGGACTCAAAACTACAATGGCATGCGCATATCGATACCCTAGCCGGCAAACATGGTTCTGCAGCCTATGCAGTAAGACGTATAAGACAGTTAATAAACGTTGAGACGGCCAGGCTGGTGTACTACAGTTACTTCCACAGTGTTATGTCCTACGGAATCCTGTTGTGGGGAAAAGCGGCTGACATCCAGACCATCTTCGTGCTACAAAAACGAGCTGAACGCTCCATCTACGAACTAAAAGCCCAAAATTCTCTCAGGGACAAATTAAAGTAGGCAAATATTCTTACTGTAGCATGCCAATGCATTCTTCAGAATATTATGTATGTGCGGAAAAACCTTCAGGACTTCAAACTCAACAGTGATATCCACGACTACAACACCAGAAGTAAACACAAGATCGCAGTGCAGTACAGTCGTCTTCGAAAGGTTAGCACGTCGTTCGTGGGAAGCTGTATACGTTTTTACAATGAAATACCTACCGAAATTGTTAATTTGCCGTAAGTAAATTTAAGTCTCATATTAAATATTATTTGCTTAGCAAGGCGTTTTATAATGTCAACGATTTCATAAATGACAAAAATGCCTTCAAGCCAGTAGCAGGCAAATTTTATTAGAATTAATATACCTTCGAGTATGATTGTCTTGGCGTATTACCTTTGTAATTATTATAAGTACCGGAAATAACTGTTCCGTTTTATGTAACATGAGAGCACGTAATGCTTTTTCTCGCCGAACAAGTCGCTTTAATCTTTGCTATAATCAATGTCCAGTGGCTTGAATATGTCATGCTCGCTTAAAGGGCTTTGCTTACGGTGGCGTCGTTGATCGGATCGCCACCTTCCCTAACATGTGGTTGAGGAAGGCGATGGCTGAGATATGCGTCATACTCGTGATCGGGTGCTGTTTGTGGAGTCCGGTCTGTTCATGCTTGCAAGGGCATAGTAACTACCTAAATACTAGTGTTATTATCATTATTTTGACGAGAGACATCATTCTGTTCTTGACACGTTTTATTGTTATTGACCCTGTACATCTCTGACAATATTACATTAATGATCCTTTTTTTCTGTTTTAACGCTTAGAGACAGTATACTCGTACATATCTATAAGAACATTAGAATAATTATTAATTGTATTTGGATGCTCAGAGACCTTATACATCTCTGGGGTAATACTGATGGGTTAATTCTGATACTGACCTTATATCGAATGTAATTAATAATATTTTACCATTTTGGATTTTTTTAGTTTTCATTTAGTGACATTTAGTTTGTTAACTGTTTAGGTACTAATTGGTTAAAATCTGCAATTTTAAAATGTTTATTAATATTATATTGTAGAATACCATATAATATGTAAAAGTGCCCTTGTGGCCTATTTGCAGAATAAATAATTGATTTTGATTTTGACCAGTGCCTCAGTTAGGCTGCCGTCCAATCTGTCTGCCAACACGTTCAGGAGACTGTTGCGGCTGGTGCGTACCCTGCGGAGCGTCACGGCGCAGGGCTTGCGCAGTGTCGCGTGGAAACCATCCACTTAAGCGTTCGCGAACATACCACCCTTAATACACTACTACTTGCTCGATAATTATGTGGTGCTGTGGCCCTGGTGCTAGAGCTCCTGAGAGTGCCCTGCGTTGTGACGTCGCCAGGCGTCACGCCTGAATTGATAACGCCATATTGACGCTTGTGGCATTACACCAGGGCTATTACACTTCTTGGGGGATAGATAACATCTAGGTTCCCAAACTTGGTCCTTCCAACTTAGCCCAAGAGGAACACAGTCAGCGTATAAGCGAGTATCTTCTCCGGCATACTGGCGTCTCTAGTGGACGAGCGACTGGCCAGCTGATCTCCGCGCTACCCGCCGCCCCACCCATCATGTACACCGGAATCTGGAGCTTGGCACGCGAGGCCAAAGGGCGAGCTCCGCGAAGGGCCGAAGCATCCCTTCAGAACTCTCTACGCGAGACTGACAGCTGGAGGCTCGAAGGGCGAGCCCACTATTCCTGTGTGTGTTATAAGCCAGAGCCAAATGCCCGAAAGTGAGTGGCGAGGCACGCGAGGCCGAAGATTGAGATCCACGTAGAGACTACAGAGTGCATCTACGCGGATATTCACACCAACCACCATTTTCCCATGCAGATTCAGATTCAGAACTGTATTGATAAAATGTCATATTTTACAGGTCAATATCATATCAAATACTATTAATTATAAAATTTCTTACCGTCTAAGATGTTAGGTATATCGTCATTTCATAACTTTGAAAGTGGTAGGTAGGCTTGTTGATTTATGAGTGGTTTAATGATAAAATCGGCCATAAACTCATCTATGCTGTAGCAAACTATTATGAGGAGCTGTTTGAGCTTGTTTTTAAGTGTCTAGCACGCTGGGTGATTTCCGAGCCTTGCATTTGGTGCGGCACGAGCAGCAGGTGCTGGGCGCGCGTGGTGAATGCGAGACGCGTGAGTGAAACTTACCAGCCCAAGAGGAATATAGTAAGCGTATAAGCCAGTATCCTCTCCGGTATACTGGCGTCTCCACTGGAGGAGCGACTGGCGAGTTGCGCCCAAAGCAGCCAGCAGATCCCTGCGCCGCCCGCCGCGCCGCCAACCACCATGTACACCGGGATCCGAGGCTCAGCGGGGCAGTCGCGGATGTATTGGACACCTGGGGAATAGGCATTCATTAGGGATAATTTGGACCAAATAGTCTATTTCCAGGTGCAACACGATAAAAAGATGACGACGGACCTAAACCACCCTGCGGAGCTATTGGTAAATAAGAACCTTCCGATATCTTTAAAGCGAAAACTCATGGACATACGAGTGTGTGTTACTCCCATCAGCCCCATCTTACCACAAACCTGGTCTTTGACAAAAGTTGAGGGCTGATGTCTTGGCAAGAGAGACATGAAAGGCAGTATTTTGGGCGTGTAATTAACGGATCGCATTAAAAATGCAATGATCCAAAATAAAAATTAGACACCTAATTTAAAACAAGGATTTGATGGCTTTAAGAATTTGGTACCTAGAAGTATTTATTTGCGACAGTATACTAAGTACCAGTTTGAGTACCTAGCTGTCTATTTGTTTAAGGGAAAGGCTATTTTCGCTAAACTACGTCCAATTAACGAATATACATCTATGACTGATATTGAGTGTGAATTAGAAGCATCAACCCCGATTCATTAAACACCGTATTTCCCTATTGATTTTAACTCTACAGTATCGCATGCACGCACACGGAAATACGGCTTCAGCGATTACCTGGAGGTCGATTTGGATCCCCACTTCAGATCGCAATATGGTCACATAGCTGATTTTTTGTTTTCTTGGCATATTAAGGTAAAAGTGCTCGTGATTTTGTACCACCGAGTGAAAACACGTATTTATAGAAATTTCTTAAGTCAGTGGAACTTTTGGTACACAATTTTAGGGTATTAGGATAATGCATTTATATTGCACATAATAAAAAGCACTTCCAAACTACATGAATGCGAATTTAAGTTTTCCAATTCAGATGAAAAGTAAAAATTGTCAAGAAAATAATAATCAGCCCTGTAGTTTTATGCGCCGTCGGTCGCTCCCATCCGCATCGAGACAGATAGTAGTTCAACTCATCTTCGCGCCCAGCGCTGTATGTGTGCGTGCGCTAGTATCTGCCGCTGAGTGCGTGCAAGTGTAGCGACGACTGCCGTCTCACTTCCATACAAAACAAACCTGTGGGCGTAGTAGCATGATTGCTATTTTATCACTTATTTATTTATTATTACATTACACGGGACACCAACAGAGTACATAAGATAAAGTTACAGCTGTCTTTGGCATAAAATATGTAGGGGCTTATGTACCCAAATTACAGGTGAATACATCGTTTTACAGTACAAGATAGCTTAAGTATGAGATATTGATTTTAAATAGGTAGGTATACAAATTATATGATGGGGATTTTAATGTCTAAAAGCAAGGGGAAATTCTTTTCTTAAGTACTAAATTAAACTAAATACTAAATTTTACGAATACTAATTTAAAATTTATACAACTTATCATTGTGGATAAGACATCCGTCACTCTCGCACTCGCATACTTGTCAGAACGAGACGGATGTTTTATCGACAGCGATAAGTGATAAAATGGCAACTAAGCTACGCCCACTGCATAGTTATAAGCGCACACACACACAGCCCGGCGCAAAGATTAACTATCTGTTACGTGTCAGAAGGAGTGCGCAACATTCATATCGCGTTGCAATGCGAAGTGGCGAGCTAAATAGACCTTCAGAATGCATTATGGCCTGCCACGGCCTGAAACAGTAATTTCCGGAAAATTACTGATCATTTAGTACATCCCGTGCGTTGATACATGTACATGCATAAAGAGATTCAACGATAGCTATGTCCCGACACCACACGTACGCCACCCAAGGCAAGACATAGTTATCTATCACATATTTCACGAAAATCAATTTCATTTCAATAAATTTTTGAATTGTCTGTTCACGCGAATTTAAAGCGATTTATGCGTGACGAAGCATGTTTCGAGCCCTTTAGAACGCTTATCATCAAGAGAGTAAATTTAATTGACCGTTCATATTTTGCCCAGACTAATACGTATCAATAAAACATGCATGCATGTGGTGATTAAATATTGTTTAGTTTGTTAGTTGTAACTGTTCCTTAACCAAATAAAATAAATGAAGACATTTCTAAAAAAATAACAGAGGCAAAATTTTCACAATAAAATGACCGTATAAATAATTAGTAACGTGTGGATAATCGGGAGCTGAGTGACGCTCGGGGTAGCGGTGCGGGGGGAGAGTCGCGCTTGCACAGTGCGCTACCGCGGTATCCACGAACGCGTGGTTTTTAGGACATATTTCAGCTGCTGTGTCTCAATATTTTAGTACTAAAAGATACTGAAAGAAAAAACACGTATTTTTATTTTTTGATAAGGAATTACACTGTAAAAAATTTAACGGTCAATATTATTTCACCCTGTATAAATGAAATTTCCTTTGTCAAATTACAAGTACATACGCTCGAGACGAGCATCTGTTGTTACTTTTTGCCCGACGACGGCAGAGCCGAACGGAAGGGATATGTTTTTATTAGCAGTCTATGTTTGTATGTTCCACTGTAGCGTTTTAAATACTGAACCGATTTTGATAAATGGGGTGTCAATCGATTCGAAATTATGCTCCGGTTAACATAGGATACCTTTTTGTATGAAAAAGAAAAATATGATGGCTGCCACATACAAATAAGAGACTGACTTTGAAAAAAATCTGTCGTTATCATAGCGTGTGGGGGATCAAATGAAAGAAGAGAAAATTTCGAGTTCAAATATATTAAAAATAAAATTTAAAAAATAATACCCGACTCCGGACACGCGATCTGAAAAGTATTAAATAAGAAAACAATTTACTTCTGAAATCAAAACCTGACATTCAACTCTCTCATATATTTGGATAAAGCCGTGGTCGCATGCATCAACATGGCTTTTTAAAGTCTAAATGTGTATGGCTCCGCAACTTATCATGTAACACCACTTGTATACCACATTTAATGGCAAATAAATATATTTCATATTTCATTTCATATTTCAACATATATTCAGGCTCCAAAGGCAAGTACATACGCTCGAGACGAGCAACTGTTGTAACTTTTATATTTCTTAACACTTGTATGTACACAGTTTACAAATAATAAATACTTTACTTTACAAATCAATATTGTGGTTCCGGAGATTACCCCCCCCCTCCCCCTAAAGTATACCACCTTACAAAGCTACACAATCTCACAAACTGTTTCTCTTTCATAACCGCCATCTTCAGCCTACATACGTCTCACTGATACACAACAGGGCTCAGCCTTATTTCCTCTTTATACTATTAAAAGTATATTGTAAGAAAAACAATTTATCTAATGAGCCAACTAAGTCAATCAACAACAAAATGTAGAACATTGTAATTTCATTGTTATGTTGGTACAGCAACACGGAGCATCGAAAACTAAAGACTTGATAGAATAGAGCAAATGTTTTGATTCCAGTTGATTTGCCGAGGGTAAATGTTTGGAAAACAACATGCCTCCAGCAATCATGGAGGGTCTATTCAACACCTACGTTTCATGTTCGATGTCTGAGATGGTTAACCCGTTCAAAGTTAACGACTAACATATGAATGAGTCGCGCCTCTTTAAGAGCGATTCCGCTACAATTGAAAAAAACCGGCCAAGTGCGAGTCGTACTCGCGCAAGAAGGGTTCCGTACCATTATCTATAAAAAAAACTATTTTATTCTGTGTTTTTAGTATTTCTTGTTATAGCGGCAACATAAATACATCATCTGTGAAAATTTCAGCTGGAACTATCACGGTATCAGTGAGATACAGCCTGGTGACAGACAGACGGACGGACGGACGGACGGACGGACAGCAGAGTCTTAGTAATAGGGTCCCGTTTTACTCTTTGAGTACGGAAACCTAAAAACATGGTGCTATACGCTCTACGACGCGTAGCGTACCTAGGTCTCGAATGGGCGTAATTAAAAGGCCCATGGCCTGTCGGCACGGCAGTCAGTTAAGTTCCATCTTACGAGTATTATACCTACTTTAGGGAGGTACATAGCGGCATAAACTTAATAGTACAATACTCAGCTTTTTTTTTTTTTATTACATTTATAAAAGAAAATACATTTCGTTAAATCTAACAGTGTCGTTAAACCCTGTCGGGTTTGTATCGACACAGCAATTCGTGAACAGTGATAAGATTCGATCTTAGTAATTAATTTACTTAGAATAATAACGCATAGAAGGATAGATTCATACGGCCGACGCGCCAAGCGTGAGGCATAAAATGGATTCATGTAGTTGTGATCAACTCGTATTCACACGCGCCAATACGCACGCAATCGCACCAATTTTGTTCCACCGATCGGCGTACTGGGCCATTTATGGCCGAGTTTTAGTGGCCTCACCGTTGCGCGTGAACTGCGTTTCTATGCGTTATTATTCTAAGTTAATTTATACAGGAGGGTAGCACTAAATAAGCGTAGCTTAGGTACGATAATTCCCACCCGGGTAAAAACACCGTTTCTCATGCCAGCATACCTAGGGAGGTAAAACAAATAATGTCACAGATCACAGGTATTTGACGCCCGAGCCGAATACAATGGCGATAAATATGCGATCTGAGGCTTTCTTCATTACCGCCCGTGGTGAGTACAACATTTTACGTCTCTCCCTGGCCACGAAGTGGGATTTTCCGTATGCATAGCGTGTGGTAAATGATACTTTATGGCCAGGTATGACTTAAAAAATGACGGGGCTAGCAAAACTGAAGCTCCTAAGCCAGGCAGGTTGAGACAAACCTATCCTTTTCTTTCCATTTTTCGTAGTGATAGTGAGACAGTTGCTGCATCGTGAGTGACGTACCTTTGTACCAAGTTGTGCTAGCTCCCAAGGCTTGTTAATGGTTGCTGGTTCCAATCCAGTTCGTAGAAATTATTTTTGAAAAATTGTAAATTCGTTTACCATAAAACATCATTTTGGAATGCAAAACGGAAGTGTACAATCGAACTGTAAAGGCATGAACTTTATTTATTGTGTAATAATATGGTAGTTTGTTGAAGTTTACTGTAGACTTTTAATGAAGCCGGGATACAAAGGGATTACATTTTTATACATTTTTTATACCTTCATACATATCGATGTTCAGAGAATCGGATAAAACAACGTTATTATGTTACTTACTCTGTATTTTTGATTTTGCGAGCCTCACTAAAGCGTTCCATAATCCAGATATATAAGTAATTGACGGAGTCGCTGTCGCTGGACCCGGCGTGGAGGACTAATACACTATACTATATAGTATTCTTCGATTGAGGGCACGTCCGCATTCACCGTTACGGTATCAGTAAGGCCTCTCACAGACTGGAGCGGCTCCGGTGGCGGTCAATAGTAAACTTGATATTAACACATTAAATAAATAATAATAAATAATAAATAAATTTATTTCCATTTAACCTTAGGTGGTAAATACATTGTGGTCGAGTCCTCCTATTAGGTATTATATAACCTGTGTCAGGAGACCTCGCTCTTCCAAATTATACATTATAGGTAGTTCTAACGTTAAAATGGTTTTTATAATGTTCCAAAGATACAAAAATAGCCATATTCACTGCCAGGAACCCGTTTAGCGGGCACCTACGCCGTAGTCACTTTATTCGAGGACAAAATTAAACCAAGGGATCGGCTACAAGCGTAGCGCGCAGCGATTTTTGGCAGTGAATATGTTAACTGTAAAGTTTATCTTATCTTATCTAGGTGAGAGTTAAAGAAAGTGAGCCTCGAAGCTGGACTCGAAATGAACTTCGACAAGACGAAGGTAATGACTAACCACATAGAATTGCCAATCAAAGTTTGTGAAACAACAATAGAGTACGTTGGCTCATACATATACCTTGGTAAAAAAATATCTTTTGACCCGAATAGCGCCCAGGACGAGATCAAACGACGAATAAACCTGTCATGGAACAAATACTGGGCCTTAAAAGAAGTTTTTAAGAGTGATATGCCCTTACCAATTAAAAAAAGGGTTATGGACAACTGTATACTACCGTGTCTCACCTACAGCTCGCAAACTTGGCCACTAACAAAACGTACCAAACAGCAGATACGGTCATGCCAGTCAGCTATGGAAAGGTCAGTCCTAAAAATAAAAAGACTCGACAAAGTGCGCAACACAACAATAAAAGAAAAAACAAAGTTCCTGGACTTTTTGGCACAAGCTCTGAAATTGAAATGGAGATGGGCCGGCCATCTTGCTAGACTAGAAAACAGTCGGTGGGCAAAAGAGGCAACCGTGTGGCCCGGACCCGCAGGGAAACGTACCAGAGGCAGGCCGCGCACGCGCTGGGCGGATGATTTGAGGGCTGTCGCCGGGGCGAAATGGATCTCTATAGCCGCCGACAGAGAGATATGGAAAAGCTTGGAGGAGGCCTTCACCCTGTAAAGGGGTTCTCATCACCACTACACAAAACGCCGATACATTCCTAGCTTTATTTTAGTAATAATAACTTATATTTTGTTTAGTTAATTCACATTACTTTATAGTTTACTTTATATTACTTTGTACTATCTCTTTATTGCATGTGATCGAGAAATAAAAGGCTTTTTTATTTTATTTTATTTTATTTATCTAGGTGAGGACCCAGTGGGATCATTTTGTGCATTTGCCCTCTCCTTTATACCTGCTCCCAGGCTTGCTCCATCATTTCCACAAAGCGGATAATGCAGTTCGCCGGGAGCACCTTGAATTCCTTTGGTTGCGGGTAACCGTTACCAAAGTAGTTCATTCTTTGTCTGGCAAGGGCATGACATTCACGCAATAAGTGTTCCATAGTCTCGTCCTCCTCGCCACACATTCTAAACTATCAGATAGTCCCATCTTCGCCAAGAGATCCTTGACCCCGAAGTGACCTGTGAACACCCCAGATTCTGAGTTGCTTCCTACTGGATTTCCAGAGTTTTCTGGTCCAGCCCGAGTCCACTCCTTCTATGAAGAGCTTAGAGTGCCTTAAGTCAGCCTCATTCCTCCACTCGTGTTGGTGTTTGGTTTTGGCGTAGGCTTTAAAGGCCGATATTATGGTCCCCTGCGAGAGTCCCACAAATGGTTCTGGACCTACAAAGTGATTTGTAGAGCCCCCTCTTGCAAGCTCATCTGCTCTTTCGTTGCTGATGAAGCCCTTGTGCCCTGGTATCCAAACTAGTTGCACCTTATTGTGCCTTCCAAGTCTGTTTAGTGCTTGGACGCCATTATAAATTAGTCTAGAGTCCTTTCGGCGCCGTAAGCGCTTTAAGGGCCGCTTGACTGTCACTGAGTATATAGATAGTAGACTGTAAAGTTTACCATTGACCGCCACCGCAGGCCGCGCCAGCGTCAGTGTCAAGTCGATACAGATTCTTTGCGCGCCTACATTTCAATGAGTACTTCCTGTTCCTGATTAGATTCAGCATCATCATTTTCAGCCTGTAATTGCCCACTGCTGAGCATAAAAGCCTCTCTTCGCGTACGCCACTTATCCCGGTCCAGTGCTAGTCTCATCCAGAAATGACTGATTAAATTAGATTAGATGTATTCATTTCACAATATACAACTGCACTTAAAATTACACATTGTCAAACTGTTACTACTGTAAGTATTACTTTTGCGCAGTATTTGTAAAGTTTGCAAAAACGAGTCGCATTTTATTCATCCGTAAAAGGCCATAACGTAGTTATAGATTTTGCAAAAAAATGGTAACGCAGTGGAAAATCCAATCTTTCTAGAGAAAGAGCCCTGCGTGCCGCGTTTCAGTAAATAGTAGTTTATAGTAACTAGATAGATTTAATCAAATCAAACTAAACAACTTATTTTCGGCATGTTGATTCATTTTCATAACAGAAGTAAAAAGGCGAATGGTCCATAACACTTCAGAAAAGTTCGGAAGAGTATATTGCCCGAAATAATCGTTATTCTGAAATTTGAAAAATCATAACGCCACTTTCCGCTGAACGAAAATTTGGACCCAGATAATTGAATAGAATAATGGTTCGGTAACGTTAGTTTTATATCCTGAAAAATCAAAGATTCCTTCAGCGGAGCATAGTTTTCGGAATTATGACATTCAGAACAAATATAATTAATATGCCCTCGGAAAATGACTCTTCGGAAATGATGAAATAAAAATGAAAATTGTTTATTTTCGTTAAATTTCAAGGGTTTCATACACAAAGGTTGGGATCTCTTAGTAAGTATATATAGGTATACTCGTATACCTGTGACAGGAGATCCCGCTCTTCCATAAAATTTGGTTATAATTAACAAAAATAACAACAATTACTTAAAAAGAAAACCATATCCTATGTCCACCAGTTATGATGATATTGACGAATATTAATGTGGAGTATTATTTAACCGTGATGAGTTGGGTAATAGAATAGCTGACAGTCCACAATTAGACTTTGGCGTATTTATATGGCAAAACTGTCACCTCCAATCGTATTCTAATACCGGTTTGATAATAATATTGGTCGGTTTTATCCATCCACTATAGTTAGGTCACAAGTCCTACCGCAGGTCGATCACGTAACGCATTGTACGAACGTCGGGTAGGTCTAAAAGTCACTTTTTATATGGAAAATTGACAGTTAAATTGTACCGACGCGCGTTCGGAACGTTACGTGATTACCCCTCGGAACTCGCTTCCCCGGGTTTCTGCCAATAGTTACTGTATCATGCCTATTTGATTGCGGCACTTATTCTATCTACGGCATTGAGTTATATGGATAAGCAGAGATCCTCTAGCTAAGTTAGCGCATGACTTAGATGCGAGACGGCATCAATTTGCATAGTCTGTGGCGGACACTTAACTAAAATTCCAAGATGGCGGCCTGATGGAAGACTTCAAGAAACATTTTCTAGGTCGCCCGTCGATACATAGTAATAATAATAAAAAGCTTTTATTTTCAGACCAAATTTATCCATAGACGGTTAATTAAATACAGTATCATAACATAATAACTAAGTGAAACACTCTAAAATGGAAAAAAATAAAAATTCTAACAGACTCAAAACTAAATAAAATAGGCTTGTATAGCCATTGACAGGGGCATGCAAGGCAAGCAACCTGCTCTACCTGGCCCTGCCAATAGCCACTTCCACCCAGTAGCGAGTGAGTGGGCAGTCGAGGCGCTCTGCCAACACCCTCAGAAGGCTGTTGCTACTGCTACGCACTCGATTCAGCAGTGATCCTACTCTTTTTCGCCTGATGGCAAAAAAGTAATCTGTTCGCGCCTCTGCGAACATTCCGGATGCACTGCAGTGTCTCGGCAGCCTCAACAACATTATGAGGATGTTGTTGTATTGAACGCGAATAGCGTAATAAACCAATGATCTAAGGATGGTTCAAAATATCATCATCATCACCCCGTAATCACCTACTGGCTGAGCATAGGCCGCTCTTCGACGACACCACCCATCCCTACCCTGAGCTAGTCTTATCCAGAAATAACGCGTGATCTGCCTAATATCGTCCACCAATCGAGCTGATGGACGGCCGACGCTCCTTTTACCTAGAACTGGCCACCTTTTTAGGGTTCCGTAGCCAAATGGCAAAAAACGGAACCCTTATAGATTCGTCATGTCGGTCTGTCTGTCTGTCCATCCGTATGTCACAGCCACTTTTTTCCAAAACTATAAGAGCTATACTGTTGAAACTTGGTAAGTAGGTAGATGTATTTTGTGAACCGCATTCAGATTTTCACACAAAAATCGAATAAAAACATTAAGTTTTAGGAGTTCCCCATACTCAGAACTGAAACTCAAAAAATTTTTTTTCATCAAACCCATACCCATCTATGGATAGGTCTTCAAAAATGAGATTGAGGTTTTTATTATATTTTTTTTCTTAACTGAATAGCGCGAGAGACACTCCCAAAGTGGTAAAATGTGTCCCCCCCCCCCTGTAACTTCTAAAATAAGAGAATGATAAAACTAAAAAAAATATATGATGTACATTACCATGCAAACTTCCACCGAAAATTGGTTTGAAAGAGATCCAGTTAGCAGTTTTTTTTTAATACGTCATAAATCGTACACCGCAATTAATTTTACGGAACCCTTCATGTGCGAGTCTGACTCGCACTTGGCCGCTTTTTTGGTCTACCTGCCATCACTCTGCCTGGCAAGATGTCCTGTTAAAATTATACATAAGACAAAATCGTCGGGTGACAAGCAAAAGTCACTATTAAAACTGTCACTGTTCTTCAAAACCTCGTATCTCGGTACGTAGTCGATTTCGAGATACGACTTTTGATTTAAGTAGGTATTTGTTACTTAGTGAGTTTTGCTTGTCACCCGATGAAATGTCGCCTCGGATTAATCCGTCTGCTGAAGGATTAATCCGAGGCGTTTGAACATGAATGAATATGTGTCAGTGTCATGTTCGAATTGACGTCGTGATGACATGGCGTGTGAGTGACAACCTATTGTTGACGTAGCGCGTAAAAGGTGAAACGGGAAAACGGTTTAATTTAATCACTCTTCTCTAAATTATGACGGTAAACAATTTAAATTGAACATTTACGAAAATCATGGTTAAATTAAGATGTTTGTTTATAGCAGGGAAAAATAAATCGTTGACTTAATGGATTTTTGTGCTCCAAAAACATCCCACAATTTTTTATAAGCCTCTATTTCAATTTCATTAACAAATTTAATATACCTTTGGTGTTCTGTGAAAAGGAAATATTAATTAAATAAATATTTTTATTCCATTCCATTACCAATGCTTTTAATGACAAAGGACATGAAATATTGGAACGACAGTCCGGGCGAAATTAAGTCGACTAATCTAAAAATATGGTAAACCTGGGTCGGCAAAAAGTACAATTACGAATCTGGCGACCTTTCCGTGCGTTCGGAGTTGGGTGACTCGATGTTACCTGTTAAAATATTGGACTGGAAGTGAAATAAGAACATTAAAATGTTGCTTCAATATAATCTTATTGAAATTAACAAATTGACATTAACATTTCAGCATTATCTATACTATAATTTACTTTGAAAACAAAGTTTTAACCGACGAAAAATCAATCATCCCCTATATTCGTACCCTTAGGGTTGTTTTTTTTTCCCAAATTTATATGGGACCAACTTCGGCTTCGGACCCTTTCCAATAAAAAAAGAATTATCAAAATCGAACTACTCTGTAAAAAGTTATGCGTGGTCAAACATAAAAAAAAAATATATACGCGTCGAATTGAGAACCTCCTCCGTTTTTTTCGTCGGTTGAAAATGATAAAGAGGAGAAGTCTGTGTGATTGTTAGCTTTGTAAAATGTAAGTTTGTATGTAATGGGTAATCTCTAGAACCTCTTATCCGATTTCCAAAATTCTTTAACTCGCGTGAAGAATGAACTTTCTGGATCGTTATAAACTATATTATATCCCGCGGGTTTGCCTGCACTCTTTGCAATATGCGGGCGAAGTCGCGCGGGCAGCTAGTCAGATATAATAAATTAGTTATAATAACTACTACAACTTAGAACAGTTGAAAAACCCCCGACATTTTCATTTCAAAGTTCAATATCTCAAAAGCGGCTGAACTGATTTTGTTGAAAAGTAGCTAAGAACCACCTCGATCACGTCAGCTTTCGGATTAAAAAAACCGCATTCAAATCGGTCCATTCGTTTAGGAGCTACGATGCCACAGACAGACACACCGACACGTCAAACTTATAACACCCCTCTTTTTCCGACAGGAGTTAAAAAGCTGATAGCTGGAAATCCGTAGACTTCGAAATCGAAAGGCAGTATTTTTTTTTGTTACCTAAATTATTTTCGTTGTTTTTTATAAAATCATGTAAAATATTATTAACAACGGATACACAGTCAGCGAAGGTTTAATAAGATTCAATATTCAACGGGACGCTACAAAGTAAAAACAAAACAACAATTAAAATCCTTAATTAATTAAGATTTTTTTACTCTTGAAGGTTTTTGTGCCTTTTCATTTAATCAAGACATTATTTATTAATGATAATTGCGATTACAGACTGTTTGAAATGCCTTCACGGCGCCCACTGTGCGATATTATTGTTAGGGAATATTAAATTAACTTACTGAATTTTAGTACAAAAGGTTTTTAAATAGTAGGTATTGTACAAGTCTATTGTAGAACAAGTCTTTCAAAGATTAACGTGTAAATGAATACTAGACAAGAATGGAAATTTGTTATCTCATCTCTTAACATCCCTCTCCCACACACTTTTCTATGCATTGGTGCAAGAGACAGTGAATGCACTCCAACTATTCCTATATCGTTTTGCATGACGTTATCAGTTCGACTAGATTTATTGTTCATTCAATCGAAGTCTAGATTTATGTGGAAAAAGTCTTAAACCAACGTTTTTGTTCAATCTTTTCAAATTGTTGTTATCATTACATTATAACGATAAATTGTCTTCTTTTATCCTTCTTCAATATTAAATCATATCATAAATCAAAATGATACGTAGTCAGGGAATCCGTTAAACATATTTTCAAAGGATGTAATTCTAGAGTAGGTTATACCTATGTATAAACATTTTGAAGTGGATACTTCTTTGCTCGCGTTCTTGTAGAGGGGTACAATAGGGAACATTACGCAAAATTCTTCGTAGGTGGCGACACTAGCAGCGTTGACATTGTATCTCGTTCGCACTTGCGGTATTGTCTATGCAAGCATCCTTGTCACTCATTTGACAATCAATTTTGCATGTGAGTGTGAATCCCTATATTTCTATACTGGTTTACTATTAGTGTTAGTGCTGCCTCTGGCGGCAGAACCTTGCAGTAATGTTCCCTATTCAAAATGTATCACGTGACTTCCGGAATAACTTTTTCTTCTTTTTTTGCTATTAGATGTTAATCACAAAATGTTATTTAGTTTATGTGGCGGACATGAAAATATTTTTTCAATGTATCGCGAGTCAAATGAGCTGCGTCAGTCGATGTTGCCAGATTTTAGTGAATTAATCTAGATATATGTTTTACGGGTAAAGCCAAGAAGGACTTATCCACTTAAATTTAATTAACGATTGTCACAACCGACACAACCCGCTTCTTTTTTAAGCACACGTCTTAATAGAAAATCTGCCAGAGTGCGGGACAGTTTGTAGTCAATCCGTGCGGTTTCGATGTTCCCTCTATAGGGTTTAAGCCTAAAACCCTAGAGAGGCGATTAAAATTTAAGGTGAATAATTGAATATCCACCAGAGTCCGCAAGAGGCTGCGTTTTCATATATTTGAGTGCTTTTTCCGAATTGGTACAATGACTCTTTGAATAAAGCGTGTTAGGGCCTGGCCACAATCTCTGCGGTGCTGCCCCGCAATGTAAAACCCGCTTTCCTCGGTACTAAACGCGGGTTTTTAACCGACTTCAAAAAAGGAGGAGGTTATATGTTCCACTGTATGTATTTTTTTTTAATGTATGTTCGCTGATTTCTCCGTCAGTTGTAGACCGATTTCCAAAATTCTTTTTTTATTCGAAAGAGTATATTCCCGAAGTGGTCCCATTGTCACCAATTAAGGATCTGATGATGGAATCCCAGATAAATTGAGGGCAACCCTCAAATTTTAAAGGCACGCGTGTAGTGATTTCGGTATTTTCTTATATAACTCGTGTATTTACCCTCGGAAATCGCAATTTTTGTGAAGTGGAACTGATGATGAAGACCACAGATGACTTATGGAACTCCTCAAAGATGTAAAGTACGACACAGATTCTGATATGATTCCGTTGAAGAAGCAACTAATGAAGTGTTCATTTCGAGATCCTTGAGGCATCAATGGAACTCCTCAAATATTATCAGCCCACATACAGCGACTTGGGTTTTATTCTGTGATAGTCAAGGCATTTGCTCGCGGAAAGCAGTTCATGTGGTAAATTGGAAAGGAAATGTGGAAATTTTCATGTACCTATGTGGCTTTGCGAAGTAGGTACTGAATTGAAGCCGGTTTGAACATTGTTTTTAAAGTAAATTATTGCGGCAAAATTTTGCGTTGCGGCGCCGCACCGCAGATAAGTGGCCAGTAGGTCGATCACGTAACGCATTGTACGAACTTCGGGTAGGTCTAAATGTCACTTTTTTATAGAAAATTGACAGTTAAATTGTACTGACGCGCGTTCGGAACGTTACGTGACCCCTCTGGCCCTTACAGATATCTTATTTATCACAAAACACATAGAAGGCTGAAACAGACGACAAAAAGAAAAACCTTCTTATTTCAAACCGATCGTTCCCTACAAAGCGACTGGATCGATGTAAACTCGCCATATTTCACGTCAATTAATCTAATTGCTGCTCCTATTGTTTCAGACGTTACTCCATCACTTATGCTTCTTATCCAAAAGGTGTAAGTCAACAACATTTCCTAGGGAGTTACACCTGTGTCACAGAAACGTGTTCACAGCCTCGAAACCATTATGTGGTCGCGGTAATGGAATGGAACACAATGAATAATGTCATTAGTCGAGGTAACATCAAACTGTTCCCTCCTGGGCATGGATTCAGATTCACGTGTAACTTAGGCACTTGTCCCACCGCCGGCGAGTAGCGAGTACTCTCATAGTAATTCTTACTCGCGCGAGTAAAAGCGAGTAAGAATTACTATGAGAGTACTCGCTACTCGCCGGCGGTGGGACAAGTGCCTTAAGGTGCTGATGGACATTCACATGTTACTGAACATCTAGAATACGCCGTTTTTATTAGGGTTCCGTACTCAAAGAGTAAAACGGGATTCTATTACTAAGACTCCGCTGTCCGTCTGTCTGTCTGTCTGTCTGTCCGTCTGTCAACAGGCTGTATCTCATGAACCGTGATAGTTAGACAGTTGAAATTTTCACGGATGATGTATTTCTGTTGCCGCTATAACAACAAATACTAAAAAACATAATAAATAAATTTAATTTTTAATTTTTTGTTTTTTCTTTTTTTTTCTTTTACAATCTTACACAAATCGACCTAGTCCCATACTAAGCAAAGCTTGTAATATGGGTACTAGACGACGATAAACATACTTGTATAGATAGATACATAGAAAACATCATCCATGACTCGGGAACATATATTTGTGCTCATCACACAAATAAATGCCCTTACCGGGATTCGAACCCGGGACCTCCAGCCTCGTAGGCAGGGTCACTACCAACTAGGCTACAGGAGGCTCCACTACAACACACGTGATTGTTTTGCCGTTTTTATAGATAATGGTACGGAACCCTTCGTGCGCGAGTCCGACTCGCACTTGGCCGGTTTTCAAATTTGTCGAACTGAACATACAGAGCAAAACATAGAGCATATAAACTAATTACAGACCGATATACCTTAACTTATTCTATATAAGTACAAAGTCTCAGAGCAAACTTGCTAGTCGTTTTAAAATGAGAGCGTTACTACGTTTGTATGGAGAACCGAGCTTGCCGGTGACTCTTAAAACGCGGTCGGCTACCACCGGGTGCTCGCGCATCCGTTAATCGTAACGCCACACGTTTCGGCGCGGCCCGTTCGGATGGAATCGTACGTAAACGCATGAGGGTCGTGACTGTCGCGAGTGTTTCATCTGAGAGACCATGGCCCACGCCTAACAACCCCAGAGATGGCGACGAAGATCGTTTGGCCCCAAGACAGGCCAACCCCCATACTGGTATTCGAACCCAGAACTTTCAGCACAACTAACTAGGCTAAAATGATCGTATCTTCAGTGACTTATCCTGTTGATTTTATATATTGGTAGGGAGTATATGGAAAAGCTTAGACTTGTATAAGTATCTAGTTTTAATCAGAGAGACGTTTTATAATAACACAACAACGAAACAGCAGCTATGACAACGGTGGAATGCGTAATGTGCCACAGACAAGTAGACACTAGTGCTGTGACTACTAACTAGTGATGTAGTACATCTCAACATATCCTTGTCCAACTGGGCTTTGTCTTATTGATGAACACAGCCATGGAGTTATTCATGAATCCCACATCCATTGCTCTTTTCATTACATCTCTTTCAAATATTTTCAACTTATTATTTTTATATCGTCGAGGACCGCCGGCTAGGCCAGCCATATTCTTTTCAAACTGACTGCTTTGCTGTGTAGTTTAGTTCTATTCATGCTTTCAACATTCATAGGACGAATATTTTCAATTAAACTTTCACCCAAAAATAGGGAATGGAAAACCTATTGCCAATTGAAATTGTTATACTCAGAAAAGTGTTTGACAAAAAATTGTAGCGAGCGTTTAGTTAACTCATCCAGGGCTACGCTCGTAGTGCTACGCCGTAGTCCGAAGCAGCTTTTAAACATCACACGTAGTAATAACTACTACTTAGAAAAGTTGAAAAACTTAGAATAACTTAGAAAAGTTGAAAAACCCCCGACATTTTCATTTCAAAGTTCAATATCTCAAAAACGGCTAAACCAATTTTGTTGGAACGTAGCTAAAAAAAACCATCTCGATTACGTCAGCTTTCGGATAAAAAAAACCGCATTCAAATCGGTCCATTCGTTCAGGAGATACGATGCCACAGACAGACAGACATACAGACACTCAATCAATCTTAATATCAAACTTATAACAGCCCTCTTTTTCCGTCAGGGGTTAAAAAGCGCTCTGACGCATGCGGGTCATGATTGACGCTGAATGGATTAAAAGGAAGTGTTGATGAACATAATTCAAAATATAAGAAAGAAAGAAAAAAAATATTCGTGGACAAAACAATGGGTGTAAGAAACAAAACACAGAACGTAAAAATAGCAGGGTCCACGAAAAGGCCCCGACTCAGCATGGTGCTAACCTAGAAGGCCAGCGCTGGTCTTCCGTCGGAACCTTTACATGAGTTACCTCCTGGAAGGCAACACAAAACAAATACACGCTAAACATAATATATCTTAAAACTATTCCAAATCCGACGCCAGAGTGGCACGGCAGATTATAGTTATTAAAGTATGTAAATATTCACCTTTTGTCAGTAAAAGTTGTACATAAACATTCCAGTAATTTAAATTTATGCATAGAAGCCATTATGCATTTTACCTTTCACTGCTAGGAACCCGCCGAGGGGGCCACTACGCCGTAGTCACTTTCCGCTACAAACGGGAAAAACCACGGGATCGGTTTCGAGCGTAGCGAGTAGCGATTCTTGGCAGCGCGTGTTGTTTGTTCCGAATCGCTAAACTTAAGTGGCAGTGGGTGGGGCACGTTGCAAGTAAAACCGATGGCCGTTGGGGCAGAAAGGTTCTCGAGTGGCGGCCACGTACCGGAAGGCGCGGCGTGGTTAGGCCCCTCACAAGGTGGACTGATGACCTGGTAAAGGTCGCGGGAGTCCGCTGGTTGCGGGTGGCGCAGGACAGGTCATTTTGGCACTCTTTAGGGGAGGCCTATGTCCAGCAGTGGACGTCTTTCGGCTGATATGATGATGATGATGATGATGATGAATGTTGTTAAGTAATAGTCAACTACGTTTTGCTGAGACGAGTAAGTCATTTTTTTCATAAAACCCATAACATCTTAGAAAATACAAAAATATGCTCTAATCCTTGACAAAATACCCACAATGGCTTTAGTTTGAGCAGCATAGCATTTGTATTGAAAATCTTTTGACGTGAAAGGCCCTTCCAGCATCCGTACATCTCGCCCTCAATTTGTAAATGCCCTCGCAAAATTAACCCTGTACCTAATCCTGAAAATCCGAAGGGGCGAGTTTTTCACCGATTCCGTATGAAAAGGATTGAGTTTTTCGCGCAGCGTAATTAACACTGGATTACTTTCAGCCAAAAGTTTTAGGGAAAGTCGCCGTATCAAATAAACGTATACCCCATTCCATATAACATCCGATTTTAAACGGACAAAGGACCATGAGCAACTTTGTATGGAACGTGGACCAAAAACCAACAAAGCTGAGAGTTATGTCATTTTATTTACAGCAAGTTGTTATCTCACTATGTTAATAAGATAAAATAAAACATTTTTTTTAATATTTTATGTATTTTTTTCACTTTTTCTGTTTTTATTTATAACAGAATAACAACTACAAATGATTAAATACAGAATTAGATGTATTCTCCAAATGAAACCCGTTTTCTCACTCATATTCACTTTGAAAAAAATATGAATATCTCAGTTCTGCAATGGAATTCAACTTTACGCCGATAGAACGAAATAACGTAAATACGACCTTTTTAATGATCTAAATTCCAGCTCTGTTTATTTTTGGTCCATTTTGCCTATGATCCTTTGTATACGGTTCTTCCTTTATCTAGGATATCAAAGGCAAATATTGTATTAGTTTTACTTATTTAGATTGGAATTAAAGCGCTTGCTTTCCAAACCTAACAATACTCATTGTTTTGCGTTTAAGAATAGTTTTCCTTGAAATCGAAGGACGATTAACGCACAACTTTTCTAATCTTATATGGTCCAGGGTACTTTTAAATAGTAAAGCGTTCATAGCCCAGCGGCGCCTACTAATCGGAAACGATAACGCAGGTTAAGCAAAGATGGCAGCGGTCAGTCTTTGGATGGGTGACCGCCTGTTTGAGTGGTTACTATGAATGAGCGCTTCCGTGCTTTGGAAGGCACGCTAAGCAGTTGATCCCGGCTGCATGCTGTCTACGACCGTTAAGCTGAGTTAGAAGCCTTCGTGCGGCTTAAGAACCTCTAACAGTCGAGTTGCCCACTCACTTGACAAAGGGGGGACAACTGTCACTTGCGTCCGCAGGGGCTACCTTTTTTTTTTTTTTAATCCAGGGAAAATCTTCATAGATTCCATCGCGCTTTGGGGAGGCGCGGTGGATATGCCGGATTCGTACCGGCTAAAAACCCTGGGGAGTTTTTCCCACTGCCTGTGGCGGAGTCACGGGAACGCTCTCGCACACATCCGCGACTCCGCCAGCAGTTGTCCATCTCACCGGACCCACCTGTGGGGGAATTTTTTTTTTTTTTTTTGAGTTTTCCCCCCCGCCATCGTTTGTGGCGTACGTTTTTTTTTTATTTTTTTTATTTGTAGCTACGTCCCCTGTCCCCTGGGTGGTACTAAAAAGTGACAAACTCAAAGGCCAAATAATGTACATTTGCCAAACGATTAAATAAATTGAGCTTACTTTGGGGCTAGGTTGATTTGTGTAAAAACTGTCCCATAATATTTATTTATTATTTATTTATTTACCTCTTTGAGTCACCCCGTGACCAAGGATGTTGTGACCCATCCGAAACGTCGAGAAACCTTTAAGGGGTTAATAAATAAGTTAATTAAACGCCATTAAGTCCCATTTAGTAAATATTGTATGTGCGAGGATCGTGAAAGTTTAAATCACTATATTGGAGACCGAATGAAAGCAATTAATAAATTTTCAACAATTTCGTCATTATGTCAGACAATTCGGCTCAATTTAATGAACCAATTCATACATGAAAGTTAATGTCGACTCAATCAGAATCATTGCCAAGCGTTGCTAATTGAAATGCCCTCTTAAAACATATTTCAGGCATAGTGTGGCGGCTACCTACCACAACCCTGCACGTGTCCCCTGGGTGGTACTAAAGAGTGACAAACTCATAGGCCAAATAATGTATGCCATACGATTAAATAAATAGTAAAGTTACAATTTAAAAGTACGTTCGAAAACATTAACATTTGTTCAAAAACCAAGTTTAAGTATATAACGGGTCTTTCAAGAATCACACAACATTTGAATTAAAAAGTTTTTTTTTTTGTTACAGTTAGAAAGTTTATTTTTGTTATTGAATCAAAAAATATCTACATTGCATGGGATTGTGTACGAAGCATGATTATAACGTTCAATTTCGATCTCCTTCAATACACGTGGTGGTGTTTATTCCAACTGGATTTTTTAAAAGGAAAAAAACTTAAGTATTCCACTCTTTCATGTAGGGGTGACGTGTTCGAATAGGCATTGGTTATGTGTGTGTTAGACAATTTAAATGTGTAATGTAACCACTACATACAAGAAGAGCTTTAGGTACTTAAGTTTTTTACCTATATAGAGTTATGAACACGCCGTGTTCAGGCATTTTTGACTCGAGCTCTGCCTACATATTTTTACGTAACTTACCTATTTGTTTGCCTTTAAATTTTATTTGCATACAAAATACCTGAATGTGGGCGTTAGTTTGTACATAAGTCAATGCCGCATTGTTCGTTAAGGAGATATTTATAAATATTTACATGAAACTATACTTTAAACTCTCGCGCTTTGTACACAGAATATGTTAAATGATTAGTAATGATTAGGTAATATGAAACTGGATCAACGTATGAACACTATAACATTTATATTTGCCAGTGTTCCGTATGTGTCTAAAAATTAATGTATTTTTTTAAATTTCACTTTCAAATTTTTTGAATTTAAAATCAATATTCTTTTGTCTGACTTGCCATCCGCCAGGAGTATCAGTCCTATGTAAATGCGGCTTAACTCTTCTATTACAATAGATGGAATGGGTTCTTCAAGCTTACCCATAATCATCATGATGACTGGCAGCGTGGACAGGCAGGCCAGGAAGATTGTCATCAGGACTGAAACAAACATACTGTTACGACGGCGGGATTATAACAGTCTCGTTACCATGGTGATAAAGCACGCCGTCAAGGTATTTCAAAATTCGCCGTGTTGTCACAATAAACAATTGGTCCTGTGGTACTTACTGTGTTAAAAGATGTATTAACTCTATCCCGTAACGCTCGTAACAATACAATCAGACAGGAGGACTCCTAAACTATTCAAGATGGACTCATTAGTACGGATATCAGTAGGTGGCAACTTTGCAAAAAAGTATAGTCGGCAATAAAAGCTTGCACCAAAAACGACATTTTAAACAGAAACTTATTGTTCATACTTAAAGTATAAAGTATTAATCCCATGACTCTGTAACAAATTCATGCTCATCATACAAACCCTTACCCTAATTTGACCTAGGATCATCAGCTTTGTAGGCAACTAGGCAGTCAGTAAACTAAACCAAGTTGTCAAATTTAAATATTTAAAAGCCATGAAGATAAGAGAGGCAGAGAAAGAGCGCCTACCCGATGGATAGACTGTGAAGGCATCAGAAGGAACCATCGCACAGAATTGCCTGCGTATGGCGCAGAATAAGAGTGCTTGGAGGAAGGTGGTGGAAGCCGTCTGTAGTAGTCATGACCCTTTCCAATGAGGATACGACTGAAAAACATACTTACCGCCCGGCAGACCAAATCCATGAGGGGTCCAGCCCTCCATATTCGCGTTCTTTAGCTAGTAAGTCATACTTAGTAAGCCCTACTAACCCAGGATTACCAGCTCCGTTGGCTTCTGCTTGCAAAGCTGATGGTCCTAGTGTATTTACTAAGGCCTGAGCCCACTAGCCTAGTGGTTTAGGATACCTCCTTAACCACTAGGCTTAACTAGTCATCAATGAAACTTGCGAAAACGGCATACTTGTTCTGTTCATGATCTTGGCCGCCCGGCAGACGAAGTCCATGGTCCCGGACGCCTCCATGTTGGCGTCCTTGAGCTGGTAAGCCACGGAGCCATACGTAGTCAGCCCGACGCCCAGCCCGAGGCTTCGCTCGTTGTACTTGGCCTGCTCGCCGCAGAGCCGTCGCTGCTCGTCGCCAGACACCTGAACAAAGGAATAAAACAATTTTAAAAATAAGTTTCTGTCAAAAAATTCATTTTTGGTACAAGCTTTTACTGCCGACTGTATTTTTCTGCATACCATCATCAAGTTCTCATTGAGACGATTCTAACGAGCCTAAACTCGATGGGGTTGTGTCGTTTTATTGCGGAGTTCTTATGGCCACCTTCCAGCTCCAGCATCAGATCAGCTCCAAGTCATCATAATATTGCATTGTCATGCAAAGACGGCAGGGGTCAGTCTTTGGATGGGTGACCGCCCGTTTGAGTGGTTACTATAAATGAGCGCCTCCGTGCATTGGAAGGCACGCTAAGCAGTTGATCCCGGATGCTGTCTATGACAGTAGTCGTTAAGCCGAGTTAGAGGCCTTCGGGCGGCTTAAGAACCTCTAACAGTCGAGTTGCCCACTCACTTGACAAAGGGGGGACAACTGTCACTTGCATCCGCAGGAGCTACCTACCACAACCCTGCACCTGTCCCCTGGGTGGTACTAAAGAGTGACAAACTCAAAAAGGCCAAAAATAATATATGCCATACGATTAAATAAATTGTCATGCGATATAAATATGCTTGCAAAATTTCAGCTCAATTGGATAACGAGCAGTGACTGAAAAATGGTTTGCAAATTTTGACGGACAAATTACATAATTTGTCGACCGATAATAAATTTTGACGACCGCTTTAGCCTAGTTGGTAGTGACCCTGCCTACGAAGCAAGAGGTCCTGGGTTCGAATCCCGGTAAGGGCATTTATTTGTGTGATGAGCACGAATATTTGTTCCTGAGTCATGGATGTTTTCTATGTATTTAAGTATTTATTTCTCTATATAAGTATCTATATCGTCGTCTAGTACCCATAGTACAAGCTTTGCTTAGTTTGGGACTAGGTTGATTTGTGTAAGATTGTCCGCAAATATTTATTTATTTATTTATTTATAATTTACATACATCCGAACAGTGCAAGTAAATAATAAAGCTTGTAACAAAATTGACAGAATTATCCGCCAAATGCGGAAGTGGCTTAGCCCACTACCTTATAGCTCATTGACATGCTGGTTTAAAAATAAAATAAAATAAAATAAAATATCTTTATTTCAGATCTTTAGTCGATCCATATGATGTTAGTAACAGTGGAGACTTATGAACTACGTTAGTGACAATAATAACAGCAACAGATATTTTCCGACTATAATTCTATAATTTCAGCATTAGATAATCATCGAATCATCGGCCTGTAGGCGTCGAGACTGATTCGATTGCGCTAAAATCGGACTCGGACCGCGGCCGTGGCAGCCGGTAATTGGATTGCACATCGATTATAAATTATGGTATCGGAAATAAAGGGCATTTTATGATGTTGAAATAAAATAGGGTTGTTAGGATCGGCCAAACTGTAGACCTTGGAAAGGACCGAATAATATCCTAGATAGTTGCCAACTGGTTTTAGAAAAATTTATTTGTCTTATTATAGGACTTATGTCTAAAAATATTATAGGAATGGCCCCGAAAATTTTTAATCGTCTACCTGTTGATATCAAGCAAAAAGAAACTGTTTTAGATTTTAAGCGGGCTTTAAGTGTATTTCTAGTTAAAAAAGCTTATTACTCAATCAACGAATACTTAAATGATAGGTTTAATCTGCTATAATGAACATGTTTTAGTTATAAGATCTTTGTAAGCCTTGGGGCAGAACATAGCTGGACTAATTTATATGTACCTACCATCTAGCATAATTACATTATGTGCATACCTATTGTTCACAAATAAATGATTTGAAGTTTGAAGTTTGAAAAAAGGTTTCTTTTTATTGCTGACGTGGTAATTTTTACACTACCCTACCTAGGCGCAGCAAAATCTTTCTTGAGTTCTTCTATAGTTGTCATCACCACGAATCCTTAACACCACATAGTTTGGATAAATAAAATAGTGAATAAATAAAGGGTCGGCAACGCGCTTGTGATAAATTTAGGTTAGACAAGACAGTGAATCAAATAAAGATACCTGCCATTCAACCGAAAGGAGTCACTCTACTAAAGTTCACTGGTTACACATAAGGGCACTGCAGTACTTCGCCCTCTAGCATTCAACAACGACATAATATACTAATCATGAACCCTATTCGCCGAGTCAGGCAGACTTCATGTCCTATTGTATTCACAAAGGCCATGTTTGGCTTGTCATTCTACGTCGTAATCTTGCTTAGTCACTTTCCTCAATAATCTAAGGTCGTTATACTCTTGCGTAATTATGAAAGGCATGAATAGGTATGTGGAAAAATAATAAGAATTTTCAAAAGATCCTATTCGCCGACGGTGCACTAGTGTATGACATGTGCACTTTATGGCAAAGTGACATGGCTTAAATTCTAATAAAGAAAAAATCTCTTAGTTCGAATTTAACCTATATTGCTTTGATATCAAGTGACCATGTCATACACTAGTGCACCGTCGAGGACAGGGACGTTTACCTTATACTTGAAAACATTATGAATTATATGCAGTTAAAAAATAAAACCGGTCAAGTACGAGTCTGACTCGCGCACCGAGGGTTCCGTACAAACTTTCATACACCATACCCCTCATGTCAGGACTCCATTCATTCTTGAACAATCTTAAACAGCTCATAGTAGAAGTTACCGTTGCAAAGCGCCATCTGCATTTTGGTACTAACAACTTACAACCGGTTTGACTATCAGCGTTAGCTTTTTATCACGCGTACAGATTTCGATTATTTATTTTTATTTGAAAGAAGGGACTTTAAAGATAATTTGATAGGAATTTGAAGATATAAAATTTCATATAAATTTCTACATTTTCCTTAATATATCAAAATTTAACCACTGTAGAAAAAAATGAAAAATTGCAACTCAAGCCCTTTCATATGATACCCCACTTGAACTATTTACTAAACTTTGATTTTTTAACCCCCCTCATATTCTTCATTTAAACAGAAAATAAAAATGTTTATTTATTTTTTTCATTTTCCATACACGTGTCCCTATTATCAGTAGTATTAACCCTTTTAACAGTTGTTTCAAGTTTCAAATTGATAGCTTAAGTAGTTACTGAGATATTTAACGTTGTGACAGACGGACGGACGGACACACGGACAGACGGACAGACGGACAGAGTCGCACCATAAGGGTTCCTTTTTTAGGATTCCGTAGCCAAATGACAAAAAACGGAACCCTTATAGATTCGTCATGTCCGTCCGTCTGTCTGTCTGTCTGTCTGTCTGTCTGTCCGTCCGTATGTCACAGCCACTTTTTTCCGAAACTATAAGAGCTATACTGCTGAAATTTGGTAAGTAGATGTATTCTGTGAACCGCATTAAGATTTTCACACAAAAATCGAAAAAAAAACATTAAGTTTTAGGGGTCTTCATACTCAGAACTGAAACTCAAAAAAAAATTTTTTCATCAAACCCATACGTGTGGGGGGGGGTATCTATGGATAGGTCTTTAAAAATGATATTGAGGTTTCTAATGTCCTTTTTTTCTAAACTGAAGAGTTTGCGCGAGAGACACTTCCAAAGTGGTAAAATGTGTCCCCCCCCACCCCTGTAATTTCTAAAATAAGAGAATGATAACTATGTGAACTAAAAAAAATATATGATGTACATTACCATGTAAACTTCCACCGAAAATTGGTTTGAACGAGATCTAGTAAGTATTTTTTTTTAATACGTCATAAATCGTAAACCGCAATTTATTTCACGGAACCCTTCATGTGCGAGTCCGACTCGCACTTGTCCGCTTTTTATCTTTTTGGTACCTAGGGCGGTAAAACAAAGAATGCCTCAGATAGCCGGTATTTGACGCGCGAGCCGAAAAAATTGGGTTATTTTTTAAAATATTTTACCACCGCCAACTCAAAAAATTACATCAATATTTAACATAATAATCAAGTTTAAATGACGGCATTTTATGGCTAAAGCCTCACAAACTTAAAAAGATATTATAGACATTCGTCTAAAAAGTCAAAAAGCCATTCCTTAAGAATGCTTTTCATTTTCTCGTGTGCGGAAGAAATCCCCTTGAGTGTACAATAATGAAAGTGGTTTCGTATCTGACAGTAAGTCGTCATTATACGTACTCATTATAAATTACATACCTTTTTTATTACATCCCATGGAATTCTAGGTTTTCCTCTGACTTCCATGACGTATACTTTGCCGAAGCTTGAAGTCTTACTGTCACAAAATGAGGCAGGCAAAAGCTAGTAAATATTCCGCCAAAGATAAAGTTTCCTAACTGAAAATCCGTAACACCACATAGTTTGGCTTTGGAACTTTGTCAGGATTTCTGCGGTAAGTTTTCCGGAGGAACACCTGTCCTTGTCACGTCAGGATAGTGGGAAAGTGACAGCTGAATCTGCGAAATAACACACTGCCCGGGGCGTTGGTACATCTTGTTACACTTTATATAGTAGGAACTTTGTGGTTGGTAAAATTGCTCAACGCCTACTCGTTTAATTAAGTTGTGACGTAGTTAAGACTTAAGACACATACCTAAGTTATTGCGGTAGATAGACATATAGATATACTTTGAATCTTTGCTGGAAGTTTGGTAAGATACTGAATTAAACATTAAGTACTTAAACTTTAAAAGTTGCCACAAAAATATTCTTACAAATTTTGGGCAAGCCCGAAGTGTATTCCCGTATATTTATTAGCAGTTACATTTACATGACGAGTACAGTCATGTAAATGTAACTGCTAAAGATAATAGACTCTTCGCCGGATTTCAAAACATCAGGATTTTTATTAGGGTTCCGGAGCCAAATGACAAAAAACCGTTTGTCTGTCCGTATGTCTCAGGCATTTTACTCGAAAACTATAAGGTTTATTTGAATAAAATTTGGTGTATTTTGTTAGCCGCTACATATTTCTGTAATGGGATGAGTAAAAAATATGTTTTTAGGGGTGCATGGAGAACACAAAACAGAAAGTAAAAAAAAACCTTGTAAGTCGACGTAAGGCACATTCAATCGTTAGGCCCTTTAAAATAAATATAAGGTTTTTGAGTAACTTTTTAGATTAAGGGAATATAGTCGGAGATAATCGCCCCGAATTCACAAAAATTGTGCCCCCCCCCCTCTAATTATCAACGGTGTGATAAAAAAAAACATGGACTTTCGCGGATTATTTTGAACAAGATCTGTTCAAAGGTTTTCGAGATATTGCTGAAAAACTTCCCTATAGAAAAGGACGTAAGTGCTAAAATATTTTGTTACGATACGACATTTTTAATAGGCACAGAACCCTTCTTTGTGCGTGGTCCAACACGTACTTGGTCGGTTTTTATAATTAGGTACCGTAAAACTACACAACTATAGTCCACTACCCCAACTATGGTCCAAAAGTAAACTCATTCGTTTCTTTCTATCTTTACCAATTTCGTATTAGTTATTTTGTACGTTTTTATTTAAATTTGTGTTATTATATTGCCTGTCTTTAAGTTCACCCATGAAAATAGTCGCACCTGAGCAAGTAATATGAGAATTGATTTGGACCATAGTTGGGTGACCTGAGGGGTAATCACGTAACGTTCCGAACGCGCGTCGGTACAATTTAAGGATGACTCACGCTAGAACGGGCCGTATCCGGCCCGGGCCGTTTTCTAAGAAAAACGTCAGCGTTTTTGCGCAGCTGAGCCATACCGAAGCCAGGACGAGCCACGGCCAAATAAGGCTCGGAAGCGGCTCGGTATCGGCACGGCCCGGCCGCGGGCTTGCGTATGGCTCGGCCCCGTGAAAACGCCGACGTTTTTATTAGGAAACGGCCCGGGCCGGATACGGCCCGTTCTAGCGTGAGTCATCCTTTAAGTGTCAATTTTCAATATAAAAAGTGACATTTAGACCTACCTGACGCGCCTACAATGCGTTACATGATCGACCTATACTGTAGGTCGATCACGTAACGCATTGTACGAACGTCGGGTAGGTCTAAATGTCACTTTTTATATGGAAAATTGACAGTTAAATTGTACCGACGCCCGTTCGGAACGTTACGTGATTACATATTTAATAATATTTTACAATTTTGGATTTTTTTAGTTTTCATTTAGTGACATTTAGTTTGTTAACCATTTAGGTACTAATTGGTTAAAATCTGCAATTTTAAAATGATTATTGTGTAAGATTATTAATATTATATTGTAGAATACCATTTGACATGTAAAAGTGCCCTTGTGGCCTATTTGCAGAATAAATAATTGATTTTGATTTTGATTTTGATTTTGACCCCTCTGGACTACAGTTGTGTAGTTTTACGGTACGCGCCTTTTTTCTAATTGAATGGAAGTCTTCCAGACCCTATGTGTCCGTCCAACCTCATGGGCACGGCCCACCTACTTTATGGACAAAATACAAACTAGTACAGTTCGCTGCAGAAGAATTTACGGGGGTGAAGAGCTCAAAATTATGGTTAGTGATTCAGATGAATCACTAAATTTCATTTCCCAACTGTATTGTTTGTCCGAATTTTCATTTGTCCTAAAAGCCGTTTTTCTCTGAAGCCATGACATTTTCACGGTGATTATAAAACAAACCTAACCTAACGGGTTCTAAGCGATACCTAAGTATTACAAAAAATTAAAAGCTTTTGGGTTTTCGAGATAATTGGCTTTATGCCGAAAATGAAAATTCGGGCAAACGATACAATTGGGAAACGAAATTTAGTGATTGCGATAGGTTACCTACCCAAAATTATCTTAACACGCTCTTACTGCAGTGTAGTACAAACGTGTGTAGATCGTTTTGACCTATTCTTAAGCGTAGCTACTTCTGCTGCTGACTGTTTCTACCAAATGAGTAGTGGGGCGTTTACTCTTAAACTGAGTGGTCTAAACTAAAGTAAAATAATAATTAACAGCTTACCTGAAAGAAGAGAGATGGAGGAAGATATAGGAGTGGGGCGTTTACTCTTGAACTGAGTGGTCTAAACTAAAGTAAAACAATAATTAACAGCTTACCTGAAAGGAGAGAGATGGAGGAAGATATGGGAGTGGGGCGTTTACTCTTGAACTGAGTGGTCTAAACTAAAGTAAAACAATAATTAACAGCTTACCTGAAAGGAGAGAGATGGAGGAAGATATAGGAGTGGGGCGTTTACTCTTAAACTGAGTGGTCTAAACTAAAGTAAAACAATAATTAACAGCTTACCTGAATGGAGAGAGATGGAGGAAGATATAGGAGTAGGGCGTTTACTCTTGAACTGAATGGTCTAAACTAAAGTAAAACAATAATTAACAGCTTACCTGAAAGGATAGAGATGGAGGAAGATATAGGAGTGGGGCGTTTACTCTTAAACTGAGTGGTCTAAACTAAAGTAAAACAATAATTAACAGCTTACCTGAAAGGAGAGAGATGGAGGAAGATATGCTCGTAAATTAGCATAATAACATAGATATACGAGCAGTTTATGTGACCGGAAGGCACAACGTGGGTAGACCTTTTTTTTCTGCTGTGTAGTAGGGGCGTCATGGTATCGCGAACATTTCACCACGACGCCCCTCGGCAACAGCCGCAGCTGCCCTCACTACTGAGGCACAAGCCCCCCCTCCCGACGCGACCAAAGGACCTCTTCGCCAGGAGAGGATGATAGACCTACAAGGAGTACTGATGACCTGGTAAAGGTCGCTGGAGTCCGCTGGCTGCGGGTGGCACAGTACCGGTCATTTTGGCACTGTTTGGGCGGCCTACGAGTATATCTGTGATGAGTTTATGAGTGAGACATCGCTGGATAAAACCTATTATATTAAGTACTGCCCGCGAGTCCGTCCGCGTGGAACTCGTTTATATCGTAGCTCCATATAAACTTTCACCCCCCAATTTCTTCCCTTTAGGGGACGAGTTCCGTGATAAAAACTATCCTATGTCCTTCACCGGGACTCAAACTATCTCTATACCACCGGGTAGGTAATGTAGGAAGAAACTCTCGTTCTTTTCACATTACTAGTTCCGTTGGCAGTTATGTACAAAGAAGTAAATACTTTTCCTACATTACCCGGTTTTGTACAAAGAAATGGCCGTTCATACTACAAAACCAAGGGGGTTCTCCGAGCAGTGTATTAACTGACACGTGAAGAGGTAACAGACAGACAGAAAAATACACTTTCACATTTATAATATTGGTATGTATTTACCTGACTGACGGAGCTCGATGCTCTTCTGGAGCCCGAATCTGACACGCCGGCGCCCGCCCGGCCCGCCACCGAAGCCCTGTAGGGGGACACGCTGCGGCCTCCCCTCCCTACAATACAATAACATGTTAGAATCTGACACGCCGGCGCCCGCCCGGCCCACCACCGAAGCCCTGTAGGGGGACACGCTGCGGCCTCCCCCCCCTACAATACAATAACAGGTTAGAATCTGACACGCCGGCGCCCGCCCGGCCCGCCACCGAAGCCCTGTAGGGGGACACGCTGCGGCCTCCCCTCCCTACAATACAATAACAGGTTAGAATCTGACACACCAGCGCCCACCCGGCCCGCCACCGAAGCCCTGTAGGGGGACACGCTGCGGCCTCATCTCCCTACAATACAATAACAGGTTAGAATCTGACACGCCAGCGCCCGCCCGGCCCGCCACCGAAGCCCTGTAGGGGGACACGCTGCGGCCTCCCCTCCCTACAATACAATAACAGGTTAGAATCGACATTTAGAAATTGAGTGCCTGAGAAGACTTGAATAGTTAATTATGACATCGTACATTTTGTAGCATATTTTATTATTATTATTATTAAATCTTTATTTCGGACTTGTATTGCATCCATATATTGTTAGTATTTTACTTAACCTAGGTATGTTAGTCTTATATACTAGTTACACATTATTTATAATCTATTTGCACACCAATTGTGCAACGGACTTAGTCTGCCCAACCCAGTGCGACAAGATAGGGCAGTCATACCTGTCTGCAATGACACTTGGAATGCTGTTGGTACTTCCCCTGAGTCGGCCCAGCATCGACACGATTTTTTTGCGTATGATCGCTTGAAAACCGTCCGTGCGGGCCTCGGCGAACATACGCGAGGCGCTACACCACCTAGGCAGTCCCAACAGCATCCTGAATGCATTGTTATAATGAATTTTTGGTGCAGCATGGATATGTTAATGGAATTGGTAGTGACAATATCAATTAAAATTGATAATTAAGGTTAGTTTTAATGTTATGAACGCTAATTAAGCATAACGTTTCAAATTGTTTATACCAATTCCGTTAACAACATACGCTGCAGCAAAAATGCTTCAAAATTTACGATGTCTCATTATAACTTTATACACGCCGAGGGTACTAATTATAAATCGCCAATTAAAAATATTTAAGAGCTTAGAAGGATGTAGTTTTGCAAAAAGGATACAACCCACGTCATAATATTACTATTTAAATGACTTTGTTTTTAACTAGAAGGTTCCAATTTTAAATTATCATTTTCGCCAAACGGATTATTCGCATTAGTTCCTTTGGGAGGAGCTCGCTATAGCTACTTAAACGGTACTGCGAAAAATACCACTAAGCAATGTAATAACGTCGCAATGCTTGACATCTTAATGCCTAATAGTTGACACCTAGTGTTCACCTCTATTGTTTTGATATAAGATTAAAAGTGGCCGTTGTATTAGGCCAGTGTCAGGCACTATTAGGTACGTCTAAACGGTAAATATTAATTGAACCCGAAGGTAACATAAACTTGTTCAATGACGCTTTTTACCAACATTGAGAAGACAAGGTTTTACAAAATTCAAGGTTACACCCTCTGATAACAGACAATTTTAAGTAATCTACGTTATATAAGAAAATACGATACTGTACAGTCAGCGACAAATACTCTGGAGCAGTCAAAGTGGCCAAATAGTTCGATATACCATACTAAATATATGTTGTACCGAACTATTTGACTAGTTTGGTTACTATAAAGTATTTGACTCTGACTGTACAGTCAGTATCAAAAGTAGCTACGCAATCGAAGACGTCAGAAGTCTTTATTAAAAGGAAATAACTTTTGACGTCTTCGATCGCGTAGCTACTTTTGATGCTAACTGTAACTAAACGAGTGGAAAAGCGAAGGGACTGAACCCGTATCACCGTTCAATAGGCAAATAAATCAATAATTAGGAGCAAAAGACCTGACAATAGGGAAAAATGCGAGTCGAATATTTCCCGTAAAGGCCTTTGTCAGTTGACAATACAACGGCTAACAGGGCGAGTGACATTTCCAGCTTCCGAACACATTGAAAATTTGTTCCTTTCAAGCTTTTATTTAACTAGCACTTCGTACGTGTAAGTAGGTTGTCCTTCAAAATGTTCTAACGGTTTTTCAGCCACTTGTATCCGATTGAGCTGAAATTTGACATACATATTTACTTATGTAAGTTTAGTGATAACACGATATTCTGGCATCTGATGATGGGCACAGAAGGTGCATAGCAGGTCCTTAACTAGACAAGATAAGCCGAGAAGACGAAAAGCCGTGCTTGAGCTCTTTGAAGCTCTTTTAATGATTAACCGATGACTGCAAAAAATACAGTCGGCAATGATAGGCCAGTCATATTTGACCAGTAAAATCGCAAGCTAACGGCTAGTTCTGCTTTTTAGGGTTCCGTAGCCAAATGGCAAAAAATGGAACCCTTATAGATTCGTCATGTCTGTCTGTCTGTCTGTCTGTCTGTCCGTATGTCACAGCCACTTTTTTCCGAAACTATAAGAGCTATACATGAACTCTGTGAACCGCATTAAGATTTTCACACAAAAACCGAAAAAAAACATTAAGTTTTAGGGGTCCCCCCATACACAGAACTGAAAGTCAAAATTTTTTTTTTCATCAAACCCAGACGTGTGGGGAATCTATGGATAGGTCTTTAAAAATGATATTAAGGTTTCTAGAATCATTTTTTTCTAAACTGAATAGTTTGCGCAAGAAACACTTCCAAAGTGGTAAAATGTGTGTCCCCCCCCCTGTAACTTCTAAAATAAGAGTGATAAAACTAAAAACAATATATGATGTACATTACCATGCAAACTTCCACCGAAAATTGGTTTGAACGAGATCTAGTAAGTAGTTTTTTTTTAATACGTCATAAATCGTAAACCGCAATCTATTTTACGGAACCCTTCATGTGCGAGTCCGACTCGCACTTGGCCGCTTTTTTAATATGTTGTTAGGACCACTACCAGTACTGTATATCCAAGTTTGCAGCTTCGAAAGACCTGTGATAACTTTGTAGCACTCGAAAAACCACGAAAATTTCGCACTTATTTTGGTATTGTCAATATAAGTTCTAAACTATGCAGTTTTTTTTTTTTAAATCTATGCGTTTTAAAAGCATTCTAAAATCGCTACTCTATGAATTAAATACTTACCGAGATAAAGCTCTCCAAAAAATTGTTGTTAAGCCAACTTTAAACCGTTATAAATCCTAAACAGTTATTTAATCTAAAAAAAGATTAAAGAATCTTGAATTCGCCATTTTGAATTTTGATTGTGACACCTGCAAAATTAAAACGAATCGATTGATGTATGATTCATTAAAATCGACCCACGCGTTGGATCTCTAGAGTGCCACAAAGGAACAAACAAACATACATACATACATATTACATAGACTGGTACTTTTGGCACTATAAAGACCAAGCGTGTGGGTCGATTTTAATGAATCATACATCAATCGATTCGTTTTCATTTTACAGGTGTCACTAAAGAAATAACAATAGTCAATATTCGAAATGGCGGCCACCAGACGCAATATTATAAAAAAGAAAAAAAAAAGTGTACGAACTATATCATGTTGGGTATCGTTGAATAGGTATTTTAAAATGATGATTAGGTTTCTTTAATATTTTTTTAGGTAAATTAACTGTTTTGTTGTGTAAAGGATTTGTAACGGTTTAAAGTTTGCTTAACAATATTTTTTTAGAGAGGTGTAACTCGGTAAGCATTTAACTTACAGAGCTTCTGGTCACAAAATGTAACGATTTTAGAATACTTAAAAAAAACGCATAGATTTTTATAAAAAAAAAACCGCATAGTTTAGGACTTATATTGACAATACCAAAAAAAGTGCGAAACTTTCGTGGTTTTTCGAGTGCTGCAAAATTAGCACAGGTCTTTCGAAGCTGCAAACTTGGATATACAGTACTGGTAGTGGTCCTAACAACATATTAAGAAAGCAGAACTAGCCGTTAGCTTGCGATTTTAGTGATTTTTCTGGTCAAATATGACTGGCCTATAAATATTGTTGTGTTGTTTCATGTCCGTCGGAAACGGATGTAGGCTCCCGGGCTTGTATTTGAGTGAGGCCAGGCGCTTGCAGTTGAAACGATGGGACTCTGGTCAGCCGACATGAAGGCCTTCAATGAGGATCCTGTCGTCACGGCTGGTCCACGCCTCATGCGACCCCAGAGCTGGCGCATACCTTTACCAAAGGATCGCTCTTGCGGTCCAAAGGGGAAATGCCGCCAGCGTCATGGGGTCCATGCCGCAGGCAGAACTTTTAGTCGGACTATTTTTTTGTAATTCGTTTTTAATTTTTTTTATTCGTTATTTTAGTATTAGTTCTTTTTAATTTAATTTAAGTCGGTTTGTTTTATAATTTCTTGTAAGTACATTCTTGTTTACCGTAAAGTTACAAAATTCAATGGAATTTATTTCACTATCAAAAAAAAATAATTAAATACATTTATCCACTTTTAGTGTCGATTTTTAAGGAAAAACATGTGTACCTCTGAAACGGAAGTATTGAAATAACTGGACATCAATTTGTGTTCGTCCTAACTTGCCAGAACAAACTTGCGCAAATATTTAAATACTGTTTTTTTTGGGTCTAACGCGATATTTATTTACCTTTATTTCTGACGTTTCGACACGGGTTGCACCGGTCATGGTCGCAGATAACTGTCCTGCCCAGCAAGTTGGCAACAGAGATATGGGTTTACAATATTTCACTACCCTCCTACAGTCGATAAAAACATGGAGGGTCGTAGGATCGCTCTTGGCATTCAACTGCGTACGTCCCGGGGCGTAGATGACCCCTAACGCGGGTTCCTGGCAGTTACAACGTTAACATGCGACTCGGTTGGGACAAAGGTGAACCGAATGGATGCCTTGGAAGTTGTATAGCTATATTTATATTTTGGTGAAGCTTACGGTGCGGTTTCAAAACTAGTTTAAACTTGTTACTAGTTTGATTGTTTCCGCAAATTCGAATTCTAACTCGCGCCCTCACTGTGCACAATGGTTATTATAAACTAGTAAATATTATTTGCCAAGTATTATGGGGGCAAAGAGGACCTTGGCCGGCAGTAAAGGACAAATGTGTAAACTCATTCTATTTATACAGCGTGTATTTTTAATAAATATTACCTCAAATTGTAACCGGACGTAGGTGTTAGGATATGAATGAACCGATTTTGCAAGAAAATTTTCTTAACCTACAATATTTTTTGTTCCTTATAAAATAAATCAGCACGTAATGTATCACTACTTTGTCTTACTGCCGTGACGTCACAACTGTCACAAATGACCCGCTTCTTCCATGTTTCAAAGGAGTGTACGCGCTCCATAAATTTTCAAAAATTAGTTATACTTTGTAAGTTAAGATTAACTTGAAATTTTCTTGCAATATCGGTTCATAGCCTTATAATACAGTCGATATTGTTTAACCTCGAAATTTCGGGGAGTTTGATGAAATTTGGTACGAATGATCGTTGGAAGCCCTGTTTTCGTCTCCCAAAAGTCCCCGGGTCAGGACCTTGTAGAACGGCCGCTATCTTGGAAAATGTACTCCATTCGTAAGAAATTCAGGTTTTGTTCAAAAACTACGTACTCTATGAAAACACGAGCCTGTAGTACACAACCTTGACGAGAAAACGTGTCTTCATGGAGAAAAATGCATCCACATGTGAGATTTTCCCTCAATATGATTATATTTGATTCGCCTGCCCTGTATAGCATCGGTCCGCACACGCCTGGTGACTGTTGCACTCAATGATACCTGCCGCACCATCACCGGATGCCTCAAGCCTACTCCACTCAACAAGCTGTACCCACTCGCGGGCGTCGCCCTTCCTGAAATTCGTAGAGAGGTGGTAAGTGCCGTGGAAAAGGGGAAACCGGAGACTGACCAGCGCCACCCACTATACGGTCATAACCCGCCATCTGCCCATCTCAAGAGCCGCAGGAGTTTCATGCGGAACATTAGCCCCCTGCAAAGTGACCCCTCAGATGCTCGCTGCCTGTTGTGACGGACTCGATGCCCTCCGCCCAACGTCTACGTGCTAGCTTCGGAACAACTGCCATCCGGCCACAAGGAGCCATGGCCCATCTGGAGGGCGTTAAATAGGCTCAGATCGCAGGTTGGCCGCTGTAAGGAAGACATGGCCAGATGGGGACTGCATCGTGGCCAATCAACCCAATGTGTTTGCGGTACAGCACCGCAAACCATGGTGCACCTAATGGCGTGCCCCACATGCCCACACTCCTGCTCGGAACACGATCTGAGAAACGTGACTGCCAGAACTGTCCACACCGCTGCCCATTGGGCATCTCTTATTTGAGGAATCTCGACACGAAGTAGAAGAAGATAAAAAATATGAAAGATATGCTGCTAGAGAGAATTTGTTAACTCTGCACGGATAACACAGTGTACGTGCGATGTAAAAAAGGTGAAGCATAAAAAAAATAAAAGGATCGACCACACCAAATCATAACTTAACGCTGTATAGCTTTTACGCAGCACGCAGCAAAATGTGTCACCCTTTGTACGCGGTGTCAAGTTTCAGTGCGGTCAGCTCTTAACAATGAGTGCCTTATATATGTCGCTATCGCACTAGTCGCCCGCATTTGTGCTAGCCGAGTCAGGTTAAGGTCACGTTTATGGACCGTCAGGCGATTTTGGAAATGCTCACGTCGTACATAAACACTCCTAGGAAAAGCCATGTGTTTTGTGGGCGACTTTCGACCCGGTGGCCGCGTTACTAGTTCATAAATTCGACTAAAAATAATGTACTTACCAGCAGCTTGGCTGTCCTCACTGGCCCGCCTCTCCCTCGACACCAAAGGCTCTTGGAAAGTCAAGGTCAGACTGCCTCTAGGACTGATCCTGGCCGCATCCAGCTCGCCAGCTACCAGGCTGCCCCTGGCACTCCTCTCTGATGGCGCAATGCTTCCTCTAGGACTCCTCTGAGAGTCTGGGATCAGCGAGCCTCTGTGTGTCCTATTTGGTCTGTCTTCTTGTCCCTTTTCCTTATGTGGTTCAGCTATACTGCTTCTGGGACTCGTTCTTGGACTGGGTCTTAGTTCTTTCTGACTCCGTGCTGGGTCTACTTGAATGCATGCGACAGAATGCCTCGGACTCCTGCCAACATCAGGGACTAGTGAGTTTCTTGGTTGGTTCCAACCAGTGCCTTCTGGCACGAGACTCCGCCTTGGGCTTCGCGCGCTCGTGTCTGGAGTTAAACTGTTTCTAGGGCTCCTGTTGAAGTCTTGGGGATTAAGGCTTAGTCTGGATCCATATGAAATGTCGACACCGAGGTTATTTCTGGAAGGTGCTAGACTGTTCCTCGGTTGAAGCGCTGTTTCTGGTACTATAGGGGCCCTTGGCGATCTGGCTGCTTCGGGGACTAAGGAATGTCGGGGGCTGCGATGATAAGTGTCTAAGGCGGCATCTGGTGCCAGGCTGGCTCGAGGGCTTCGTGGAGGAGGCGGGGTGTCGAGCTCATCGTCAGTCTCTGTGGTCGCTAAGGACGCTCTTCTGGAAGGTTGAGCAGATGACCTTGGGGATCTGGCTTGCGGGGATGTGGCAGCGCTCCGCGAAGTTCGACGACGCCGTGACGACGACGTTCTGTGCAGCATTTTGAGTCCTCCTTACATACTCCAGTTACTCTTTCTTATTGCTCCCCTTGTTCTTCAATGTTGAGCCCCTGCAACAAAAAACAAGGGTTTTAATGGTCTTATTTTTCAATGTCATAAATCTCAGTCGTAACTCAGCCACCAATTTAAACTTCCCCGCTGTAAATCAAAAGATTTCTTGAAGTTACTCATAACTTGCGGTATTCAAGCCTAATTTATCTCGCCAACCGCATGGGAAAACGTGAAATATAGCGACATTTTCACTAGGTATCGGTAAATTAATAATTTCCGTGTAATTAAAACACCACTGAAGCTACGAGGAGCGTCCTCGGGGATTAATACTTATTCCCGGAAGTGCTGGGAACAGTTTGCAGAGACTAACTGAGTGAAATTAACACAAAATTGACGTTGTACTTAGTGGATTGTGTACAGAAAAGGTGCGTTTTATTTAATTTAATATATTTGTCTCATATATGGTTGCATTAACCTTAACTACTGTACACTGTGTGTTTATTTATATATTCATAAAAAAACCGAACAAATTATGAATTTTGAAAAGCTCTATCTTGGAAAATATTGGGTCTAAAGAGACAATTCTAGTCTCATATTGTAGCAAATTTTTCGCGGTATTTTCGATTCTTGACAAAGTTGCGTTCGGCGCTCGAGGTCACAAACTTGGACTATTCATTGGGCCAACATCATATACAAGACTACAAAAAATCAGAACTACCGGATTTGACGCCAACTCTAGATGTATAATGTTACTGGACGTAAATCTTGTAGGTTTGATTGTGACATTGATTAAAAATAAGCACCTACTAAGCAAAAAAACTGGCCAATTCTTTGCTTAGTAGGTACTTATATATGTTTAAACAACATGCACAAAGTAGGTGTCCCGTACTTTCAGGCGACCAGGTTACTGGAATAATTCGGATTCAGATTCTAATTCTCTGTTTCTATACAGTCCAGTTCCTTCGATGCCATTGTAATCGACAAAAGGGCAATTAGTGCCCTGCTTATTATGCGGAATGCTCACTCAAAGGTTTCCGGGGTGGTAGAAAACAAGCCCTTTCTGATTCTTTGAACGGAGATCAAAAGGTTCTTAGCAATAGGTATAAAGTGCCGAATATGAGTTTTACGTGGTTTTTGATGGATCATCTTTACCTTTACTAAGTAATATTATGAAGAGGATAAGTCTAACCTACCTATTTATCCTATCCTATCCTATACTATTAAACGAGTAATATTTGTATATATATATATATATATATATTTGCAATAACGTTCTCGGAAACGGCTCTAACGATTTCGATGAAATTTGGAATATATGTGGTTACGGGGGCGAGAAATCGATCGCGATAGGTCTCGTTTCCGAGAAAATTCGTTTTCTCGAGATTTTATCTCATAAAGTTTTGTTAGTGCAATATAGTACGTAATTTCACTGCAGCTGTCATCGCTTGATTAGACAAATGGTTATACCATTGGCTTACAACACCTTTGGTCGGAAGTTCAAATCCCAGCGAGGGAATCCTTCTTTTTTTATAGAGAATGATTTTTCGTAGTATTAAAGACGGAAAAAGCATGGTCATACGTTTTTTTTTTGTTTATATATCTTTTTTGTTTTTAAACTATATATTAAAAACATGTTTTTTAGCTTCAACTGCTTAGCGTGCCTTCCAAAGCACGGCAGCGCTCATTTTAGTAACCACTCAAACAGGCGGTCACCCATCCTAGGACTGACCGCTGCCATCTTTGCTTAACCTGCGTTATCGTTTCCGATTCGCAGGCACCACTGGGCTATGAACGCTTCGCTAGATGGTGCTCATCATTATCTGAAACTTAATTCAGGCATTAATAATGCCTTTCTTTAAATTTGTGATTCTAAATGTTGTGTTATGAATATTATTGTTAATAATATCGGCCGTAAAAAGGTCCAAAGTTGTGTTAGAGTAAGTATTGCGTGGCGTTGATCGTGTTAAGATGTTTTATAATCTTAACAAAATACCAAGAGTTTTTAATACTGTATTTAAAATAAGCACATAAATGAGTTCTGTACAATGGTTTGATAGCTTCAATTAGAATTGATGACAAACCCACATGGTTTTACAAATCCAACAAGAAGAGACAGAATAGAGACCGTACCTGGTGATTCCAATTAGCCTTATCGTAACCATTGATCAATAGGTAATAATTTAATCATGCATCTTTAATAGACTGGTTAAATAAAAATAATCAAAACATTGTTATGTTTTCTCGCGACACTGGCTTTGTCACCTAAGTCTGAAATCTCGCGAGATTGCATTCGCACTCTACCAATTCTACACCTCTCTATTATTAAGCCTGTGCATTTACTTATTGTATAGTCGGGGGTTTATAGAAATCTCTATTTTATTATTTAACCATTATATCCGTAACTTATGTGGCAGTGGGCGGGGCACATTGCACGTAGAACCGATGGCCGTTGGGGCGGAAAGGTTCTCGAGTGGCGACCACGTACCGGAAGGCACGGCGTGGGTAGGCCCCCCACAAGGTGGACTGATGATGACTGGATGCGGGTGGCACAGGACCGGCCATTGTGGCACTCTTTGGGGGAAGCCTTTGTCCAGCAGTGAACGTCTTTCGGCTGATATATTTGTAAAGAGCATTGTGTACTGCAAAAGCTACTCACCTAATTATATCTAGAGAGCTCAATTACCTACTTTCTGGGCAAGATTTCCATTGATGTTGTTCTGCTCCATCAATGGACTATGAGCAGTTCATTTACCTAAGAATCATTTCTACTGATCCACAAACATCTTACAGAAATCCAAATTTTAACAGGTCAAGTCGTTTTGGAGATAATTGAAAATAGGAAACATCCAAGACTCGGAAACACATATTTATTCATGTCCATCACACAAACATTTGCCCTTTACCGGGATTCGAACCTGGTGACACTTCAGTTCCGTAGGCAGCGTCACTAACTCACTACCCACTAGGCTTACCAGTCGTCAAAACCAATTTTAACCGACTTCTAGAAAAGGAGGATTTTTATGTAAAATGATTGTTACCTCAGCAGGTCGATCACGTAACGCATTGTACGAACGTCGGGTAGGTCTAACTGTCACTTTTTATATGGAAAATTGACAGTTAAATTGTACCGACGCGCGTCCGGAACGTTACGTGATTACCCCCCAGAACTCCGTTATTTATGAACCGATTCGTACCATTCTTTTTTTATTTGAAAGTATTTGCTTCCAGATTGGTCCCATTGTTTTTAAAAGCCTGTTAGATGATGGAATCCATGAGGAATTGAGGGAACCGCTCAATTTTATTAAGCACGCGTGTATTGATTTTGGTTATTTCTATTATAACTCGTGTATAGGTATTACACTCGGAAACCACAAATTTAGTGCAGTGGATGATGAAGACCACATCAGACGTATCCTGATATGATTCCGTTTAAGTAGCAACTAATGAAGTGCTTAAGGTGATTCTGAGATCCTTTAGGAATCGACGGAACTCTTCAAATATTATCGGCCTACATATGTACCCAAGTACGCCAACAATCAACGCATTAGCTCTCGGAAAGTAGTTCATGCGGTAAAGTGGGAAGGAAATGTTAATGTATGTGTTCCTTGGCGAAGTATTGAATCGAAGTCGGTTTAACTTTTGTTTTTAAACTAAATTATGAATACAATTTTTTGGTGTATCTTATTGTATTTAGTTGTTTTCTATATAGTCAGGGGTTTTTTAAAATGTATATTTAATTATTTTTAATTCCAAGGCAAGTTTTTTAAATTTTAATTTAGCTTTTTCCGACAAATGAAAAATACCCCTTCGGCCGTCTACGTAACCGGGGTTTCGTAACCTGGTTACGATCGAAGCTTTTTTTTTACTCCTCCGTAACTAGCTTCGGTCACGTACTTTGTTTTACTCGTGCGTAACTAGCTTCGGACAAGGACTTACTTTACTTTTACGTAACTGGCCTATGTTTCTGGAGTTAGGCAATTTTTGTAAATAATCCTATTATTTACATGAAAACTTCTTTATATTTTTGCAAAATTTTCTGGATATGCTGGCCGGTTTCTATTCTAATTCTCTAAATATAAACAATACGTCAGCCATTAGATATGATTATGACTGCGTCATATATGACAGTGATAAAAAGTGCATCGGGTCAGTGAGAATAACGTTATTAAATAAATCTGTTTAGCTGCGTGCTACTCGTTAATAACATCAGCAGTAAGTGTTCTGAACAATATGTCGTTGCGAAAAATTGAGTTTATCTCAACGCGTAGGGGAGGTGTTGCCATTCTACATGAAGGACATAAATATCATCGAAGGAAAATTTACAAGAAGGAATCATTTTGGCTGTGTTGTAATTATGATCACGGTTGCAAAGGTAGTATTACTGTAACCGAGACGAACGAAGTAGTGGAACAAAAGACGAAACCACATAATGAAGATTGTGTACCCAACCGGGCACAAAATAGAGTATTAAAGGAATTAGATAAGCTTAAAGACATAACTGGATCAAACTTTAATTCCATCCAAAAGCAATATGACACAATGGTATACCAACTAGAAACAGAGGGTGTACACATGATGGCTGAAATACCACATTTCAGTAATATCAAAACAGGTCTATTTAACAATCGAAATAGAGTATTGGGTGTGCCTAAGGTACGTTTTTCGTCAGCATTTGAAGTCATAGTACCAAAAAAATTTCTTGAAAATTTTCTGTTAGCGGATTATGTGGGTGAAGGAAGTGATGGTGAAAGAATCCTTATATTCTGTCGTGAAGATGTGCGGGTCCTCATTGCTAGCTACGACCATATATTGTGTGATGGCACATTTAAATCTTGTCCAAAGATTTTCAAGCAATTATATTCGATACATGGATATAACCAAACCAGCAAAACTGTGATTCCCCTAATTTACTGCCTATTACCTAACAAAAAACAAAAAACATATAAAACCCTTTTCACGCTTATTAAATCCGTATTTAAGGACTGGAAACCTTCAAAAATAACCATGGACTTTGAAAAGGCAGCAATGAAAGCAGTTGCACACGTGTATAAAGGCATAAAAGTAAAAGGCTGTTATTTTCATTTTAATAGATGCCTATTTAGAATGGCCAAGAAATTAAAAATGGCAACCCCCGTAAAGAAGCGTCATGTGTCCAGGTGTGCCGGAGTTGCACGCTTGCCAGAAGAATTTGCTGGTAGCGGCATTAAGTACGTTATGCGTAGGAGTCCAGCGGGTGATGACGTTAAAACATTCAACAAGTATTTCAAATCTGAGTGGCTAGAGAAAACAAATTTTAACAAAACCTGTTGTTGTAGCAAAGAGCAAATAAGAACAACGAATAATTTGGAAGGATGGCACAGTCGTATTAATCGTTTCGTTGGACAAAAAAATAATACAGTTGCTAATTTGCTGGAAATTTTAATCAAGGAGACGAAAGTCAGTGACATGTTCAAAACCAAAAACAAAAAGTCGAAACGCTATCTTGAAATCGACACTGAAATTGAGTGTGCAAATAATGAATTAAAAAGTGGGCAAATCACAGTAGGTCACTGCGTTGAAATAGTTGCTCCTTATGCTTTTTTATTTTGATTTTCAATACAAAGAGATATCTTAACTAAAACTCAAATTTCGTTATTTTTAGATGAGAATTAAATGCATTAATAAGTTTATTTTGTTAATTTTTAACCTAATTTAAAGAATAAATGTTTCTAATTGATAGTGTTATTTGACTCTAATTTTGTATGTCGTCGGGTGACAAGCAAAACTCACTAAGTACACTCAAAAATTTATAGTAACAACCAACTTTATTACACTTGTAACAGAGTTTAGTATCCAATAATTTTAATGATGTTAGTTAGTGAGTTTTGCATGTCACCTGACGATGTGAAGAGGTAGAAATAAGATTAAAGAGGAGAGGACGTCAAATTGCTACCTATCTTACCTATCAGTCCTCTTTTTTATCTTGGGATGATTTTTTTTTTAAAGAATCAGTCATCATTAACTGTCAATAAAAAATCTAGTCATCTGTCATCAAATCTGTTCTGGTCATTACAATGGATACTTTTGAAAATTCATCAAATTTAACGAGGACGCCGGAAAATAGAAACGCCTGTATCTTTGGTGGATGCCCTTTAATGACATTACGTGCAATTCCTGACGCTTTAAAAGCTAAAATGTTGATTAAAAGGAATCTATATATTTCCCCGGGCACGCGTGTGTGTCATTACCATATCCAACGTACCCAGGACTGGGAGGAAATAGTCCAGGCGGAAGATAACTTAATTGATTTTAACCGAACGCACTGCGATGATATTATTAGGATAATTAAATTAGGTTTCCTATTGCCGATTGTAAATACACTGCAAGAAATAATATAGATAGTGTGTGTGTGTGTGTTTGTGCGTATAATAGTAACCAAGATATTTTGATGTTTTAGTTAACTATGAATAAATAATTTTGCTATCCAAAAATATAATCGTTTGTATTTTATTTGTTTATTTTAACTTTAAAACAAGCACACACTGAGCTGAGCTAACTTGGGATAGGTAAGTAAAAGAATTATTTAAAAAAAAATTGCCTAACTCCAGAAACATAGGCCAGTTACGTAAAAGTAAAGTAAGTCCTTGTCCGAAGCTAGTTACGCACGAGTAAAACAAAGTGCGTGACCGAAGCTAGTTACCGAGGAGTAAAAAAAAAGCTTCGATCGTAACCAGGTTACGAAACCCCGGTTACGTAGACGGCCGAAGGGAAAAATACACATCTTTCGAAAATTAAATTAAAATATATGGTAAACTTGTCTCACCCAAGCAGAGCTCGGTTGCCCAGATTAAAACTTAAAATGCCTCTGTTATAAATAAAATGTGTCTTGTGCTTAGAGCATACATAACGCTACTGCTTCAAAACTATTGGTATTAGGGCGGCTTTCCTAAAATCTGAACTTAGATCTGATCTTCACTCTAGAGGTCCTGGGTTCGAATCACGGTAAGGGCATTTATTTGTGTGATGAGCACGGATATTTTGTTCCTGGGTCATGGATGTTTTCTATGTAAGCTATTTAAATATTTATTTAGCTATATAAGTAAGTATGTTTATAGTCGTCTAGTACCCATAGTACGAGCTTTGCTTAGTTTGGGACTAGGTCAATTTGTGTAAGATTTTCCGTATTTTTTTATAGATTATTGCGAAAAGAAAAATTTATTCCTTAATAACAAGGCAATTAATAAAAACAACAATATAAAACTTAACCTAAAGATAAAAAAATTGGCCTAAGTCGCCGTCAACAGGCAAGGTGCCCAGAAGGCTGGCCGTTTTTCCTCGCTGTATAGCGATACTAATACGCTGTGCGAAATAGTGGCCAGCCCTCTGGTCACCCGATGCCTCTATTAGGCGCGTCGCCAAATCCAATTGCGAAATAATCTTTATTTATGACAATATGATTTTTTATTGACATTGCTAATGAGTCTCGGGGCAGTACATTCTTCGCCTTCGAACTAATTTTAGCGAGGGACAGATACAACATTTTTGAGGGTTAAAGTCATCTTAAGTAAGCGTTAGGCTGGGGGGTCGACCCTTTTGAAAGTTACAATCCTAGGCATGGATTCAGCTTGTGAATCCACTATTGTCATTTATGAATACTTAATTTAAAGCTAACAATGAATCTGCGCATAAAATTATGTCGGTATGCATATTTTAGAGAGCTTAATTGAATGTTATATAATTTCGAGTAATATTATTTTAATAAATGCGTTTAATTGCTATAATGTTATTATTAGTATTCGAAATGTTACATTTGTTAAAAACCACACAAATGTTTTTCACTTCAGTTTTAGATTTGTTTACTTGTAACTAAAACATTATATTTAAATAAAAAAAAAGTCTCAAAATCAATATTTTGACGACAACCCCACTCCCCACTCTCACCTAGTTGGTAGTGACTCTGCCTACGAGGTTGACGGCCCCAAGTTCAAATCCCGGTAAAGGCAAACATTAGTGTGATGGGCATGAGTGACTAGACTAGTTGTCCATTTATTTCATTTAGTATTTTGGGTTTATCCCCAAGTGAGCGCTGGTCGATCACGTAACGCATTGTACGCGCGTCAGGTAGATTTAAATTTCACTTTTTCTATGGAAAAATGTCAGTTAAAGTGTACGAATGCGCGTTTGGAACGTTACGTGTTTACCTCCGGAAGTACGAAGGAAATGGTACGAGCGACGGAAATTGGCTAACTTCGCTCCACCGCAAACTTCTGGACAGTGGATAAACATTGTTTGTACCGGCAGTTTATTAATGTCAAGGTCAAAGATAAGGGGGAGATACGACGGATGCTTGAAGGTCTTCTATGGAGACATAAATAAAAATGTACAGGTAGGTATGTCTATCTTCAGAGGACAGAGATATAATAAGGTCTTTGAGCGTCAAAAACGATGTAATAACATCAAATCAGACTGAAATATATCTCATGAGAATTCCACTGAACAGTAGAATGACATAAACTGAACGAGCCCCAAAAACTGCATCCTTTCACGAGTAGGTAAGACGAGTATGTCAACCACCGCCTACATCGACCATATGTTATGGAAGGTTGCGACCCCATTAACGACGCCACCCTAAGCAAAGACCACTAGGCGAGCATGACATTTGACAAACTATATGTGAACTCTCGCATGACCTGTATGAAGGTAGGTGCAGAGTGTATAATACACAGTCTCTGGGCGACCGAGCTCCGCTCGGATGAAAATGGAGAAAATACGGAGAAAACGAATTTTCCCGGACATAAGACTTATCTAGATCGATTTCTCGCCCCCGTAACCACCTATATTCCAAATTTCATCGAAATCGTTAGAGCCGTTTCCGAGAACGTGATTGCACATATATATATGTCACCGTTAGATTGTGAAAACCGTCAGTTTATAATCTTACCCGTTATTTTGTAAACTGACGGAATATTGTGAACTGCCAAAATAATTCATAATTTTACGCATTCATTTTCGTTAGTTTATAAACTAACAATGTCATATCGTCAAATTGTGAACTGAATCTTTGCTTGATTTGGAAGGCAACCTGTGCGCTGTCTGATTGAGCGAATTATTCCACTTGCATCAGATTCCACTTACGTCAGAACAATATTGTATTTTTTTTGTTATTCAGACATTTTATTCCATTTATTTCGGCATCCAGCAGTGTCGACGGAGCCCCGGAGCCCTTCGGGCATTTGAACATACCTTACTAACCTAACCTACCTAGTCTTTGTGTACGTTCCGTAGCAAGCCGATTTGATCTCAGTTCACAATTTGACGATTCGACATTGATAGTTTATAAACTAACGAAAAATAATGCGTAAAATTGTGAACGGTTGTGACAGTTCACAATTTTTCGTCAGTTTATAATATCGCGGGTTAGATTATAAACTGACGGTGTTCACAATCTAACGGTGACATATACATACATACAGAGAACCGTTTTCTGGCCGCATCTAGTCACTATCTAGAATCGATTGTCACACCTAGCTCTATCTAATTATTAATACCCAATTACCCATGTGCACGTACCTATTGACTATTTATTGTTAAATATTATTTACTATTGTATTTTGAACCCATTTAATTACTTTAATTTTATTATAAATTAGTACTTAAGGTTTATCTGTCTGTGCTAATTATTACATTAAATAAAACAAACAAATCCATATATATGTATATACAAATATTTCTCGTTTAATAGTATAGGATTAATCCTTCTGCAGATACAATATATTCCATTCAATTTCAAAAGTGTACACAAATAGGTTATTGACACCGCCAAATTATTAAGTAATCTTGTTTGGCCAAGCCCTTAAAATGTTCACTAAAAGCTTTTGTATTATTTCAAAGATTTATTGAGACTAAGAGAATATTAGAGTAAAAACAAGCCTTTCATTCATTTTACAATAACATTTTCAAAAGACTTTTATATTGTAACAAAAGATAGGCCAGAATCGTCCTAATTCCTACAATAAATATTTTCCCCTGTGGATCGAAAGTTCATTTGATAATGGCATATTTGTCTCATTTGAAAACTTATAATGCCCAATACAAAAACAGTACGTAACCATAACCATTCTTTGTTGAAATTGTATATCTTTTTCGCATTTTAGTTAGTAGATGTGTCAGTGTGCACAAGAAATACTGAACTCTCTCTCACGTCCAAAGTTTTAAGACCTAGTTTAGGGCCTGGGTATGTAAAGCGCCTTTGCCATGCATTTATGACTTGTATGACCGTAACATGATAGTAATAAAGAGGTGCTTCCATTAATGATTAAGGGTAAGATGCACGAGAAGACAAATCATAAGTAGCATTCGAATGCAAAGGCGATATCACATTTTTTTGCGATATTTTATACCGACGTTTATGCTAAAAGTGGCACTGGAACATAAGTTTCATCTGCTCTGCCTATCCCTTTTGGGAATACAGGCGTGAATCTATGAATAAATCAATGCAAAGCCGCATCCATTTTCTAAAGATCAAACGTCAATCTTTTTCACAACTCTAGTAGTTCTAGTACTAGCCTACACCACTCCTGTCGTATACCTGTTGCTGTTGGTACGTGTATTTTCTCCGTTTTCGGCTATTTACATGATTCATATATTGATGTGTGTATATTTTTAGATTCAATAAAGTTTTAGTTATTAATGTTAATACCTATGTACCTAAACCGTTACCTAATCCCAGGTTATTATTTATTTTATCTATCCAAATATCATAAACCCTCCATGATGCGTTCAAGAACCGCACATTATGACCACCATAAAAACAGACTGTTTTGTTAGAACAAATTTCTTATCTGTGAAAATTTTATTATTGCTAAATAATAACATCGATTTCGATGCTATTATTACATTCCAATTTCGAACACGTCGAAAAAAAAGGCAATTTGATTTGACCTCTATTCTAATATCAGTCGAGATGACGTTTAGTTCGAAATGAATTGTCAATTTGCATACAAATTTGACAAATGTCGCACGTACGACTCTAGTTTGTCTCTGAATTAAAAAAAAGTACTATGACAGCTGCCAGAAAACAACGCCGCGATGCCGGTCATAATATGCCGCTCCTGGACGCATCATGGAGGCTTATGATATGTGGATAGATAAAGAAGTGTATGTAACTGTACATAATTAGGCATTAACACACTCGTAAGATGTTATTATGAAACTCGCCTGCGGATCGTTTCATAAACCCACACTCGTGTTTAATGCCCTTCATTATGTACAGTCACATAAACTACTACGAGTATATCGTATAGCATTTTGGTCACTGGATTACATATAAAAGCTTTATAACAAACATATAATTCATCATCATCATCATCATATCAGCCGAAAGACTTCCACTGCTGGACATAGGCCTCCCCCAAAGAGTGCCACAATGGCCGGTCTTGCGCCACCCGCATCCAGCGGACTCCCGCGACCTTTACCAGGTCATCAGTCCACCTTGTGGGGGGGCCTACCCACGCCGCGCCTTCCGGTACGTGGTCGCCTCTCGAGAACCTTTCCGCCCCAACGGCCATCGGTTCTACGTGCAATGTACCCCGCCCCCTGCCACTTAAGTTTAGCGATTCGGAGGGCTATATCGGTTACCGATATATAGATTGAGACTACAAAATTGGCACAAAATCTCTTTGGATCATAACGAACGAAGTTCTCAATCTAGGTCAAAGATCGCCTAACCTAACCTCAGTAAGCCCTAGGGATTTTAAAAATAATCTCATTTACTAAGATAGAGATGCTTTTAGTACCAAATTATTATCTTTTACGCCTGTTTGTGTTTGGCCCAGACTTGAAATTAATGGGAGCGCTTATTAGGAAGATGAAGAGAAAGTTTTTGAGTAAATGAAAGTACCTAAGCATGTTGTTGGAAACTTGACGCCTTATGAATTTAAAGCGTTGGGGTATTTTCGTCATGCTGAGTCTCCGATAGTGTAAAGTTGATAGGCATTTTTATATTATCGTTAGTTGAGAATATTTTTAAATTTATATTCTTACAACAACATATTTTTTTATGTTTTGACCTCGAGTCTCCGTAGTTAGGTCATGGCAAAAGAAGGATGTTTTAAGGGCTCCGTACCCAAAGGGTTAAACGGGACCATATTACTAAGAAACCGCTGTCCGTCCGTCTCTGTCTGTCCGTTAGTCATCAGGCTGTACCTATCTCATGAACTGTGATAGTTAGACGGTTGAAATGTTCACAGACTATGTATTACTGTTAAATAAGCCGCTATAACAACAAATACAAAAAAAACCAGAATATATATTAGATAATGGTACGGAACCCTTCATGTGCGAGACCAACTCGCACTTGGCAGGTTTTTAAAAATTCTTAACTACGTAAATGTTTACTTACTATGTTGCTATCATCGGGACGCTCTACTTGGTTTTTATACTTTTTTTGTTTCTTATCTTTATAATAAAACCAATGTATTTCAGTAGCTGTTGGATAACCGAACATAAATATATAAATAAACTCATTCACCGCAACGCTCGTAGCGCTACGCCGTAATCCGTAGCAAAACTCCATATGTAGCGGAAAGCGTCCGTAACGTGATGCAATAGTGTCGCGATTGGCCCAGAAAAAGCGCCAAAACTCTTTGAACGAGAGAAGCGAACGGAGTTTTCCGTTTCAGCATGGGCTAAAATTCCTTCGTATGTCCGGATGTTACGCTGTCCGGCTGTTCTACTCTACAGGTCGCATTTCATAACTGATTCTCGTGAAATTTTGTGATCAGGTTCAATAATAGGGAACTTGCATCTTTTTATTTTATTACGAAAATCAAAAGTATATAATCCAGCATTAAAACAACTGTAGCATTAAAAATATGCATTTTAAATCTGCACGCGCCGGCACCCCCCGAAAACGCTCTATATTAAACGGGCTTATCCTATGACGTCACAGCATATATTCTCGGCGCGTTTACTATGGAGTAAGTCATTAATTTGCAATTATCTCCACAAAATTTGCGTTTAAGTCTATACTTGTCATACAAAATATCATTTCTTATGTAATATTCTGTATAACTGTAATGTTGTTTTATCCAAAAAATAAAAAAAAAGTGAGATAAAACTAATACAATCGTTTTTTTTTTTTTTTTTTTTTATGATATCTCTACGTATATCCGCATCGATTGAGTGCAATTTATTCGAAATTGAAGTCCCATGCAAGTTACCCATTATAAAGTTTTTTCGTCGATTCAGAAGCTCAAATTAAAAGTATTTAAAAGACAGGTTTGCGAGTGTAACTCACAGAGGCAGAGTCACTTACTAGTAAATAGATGTGTGAACTCCCACACCGATAAACGTACATCTACGTATAGATTGCACTCAACAGTTTAAACGAGGAGACTTGATCACGGCTGGGAATTGACCGGCGCACCGCCATCGCCACTTGATTCCGCCGCCTACCCGATACTTCATTATACAGCGAGTATTCCATAGCGTAGGTTGGAGTCTAATATTGCGGGCTTTTGGGATACACTTTTGCAAAGATTATAATAATCGTCGAGACAAGAAAAATATAATTTAGGTAAAAGTTTTTTTTTGTTACATGTTTTTATTCCTCTCTGTACTTTTTTGCACAGTCATAAATAAATAAATAAATAAATAAATAAATATTTGCGGACAATCTTACACAAATCAACCTAGTCCCAAACTAAGCAAAGCTTGTACTATGGGTACTAGACGACGATATAGATACTTATATAGAGAAATAAATACTTAAATACATAGAAAACATCCATGACTCAGGAACAAATATTCGTGCTCATCACACAAATAAATGCCCTTACCGGGATTCGAACCCAGGACCTCTTGCTTCGTAGGCAGGGTCACTACCAACTAGGCTAAAGCGGTCATGTCATGGACTAGGTACTTATTTATTGAGATCTAATGAGCTCAAACACGACGGGTGTTCTCTGTAGAAGTGCTAATTGGGCAGTTCTTTCAGGAAAATAATTAAAATCCATTAATCTTAAACATCATAATTTTTAGGGTTCCGTACTCAAAGAGTAAATCGGGACCCTATTAATAAGACTCCGCTGTCTGTCTGTCTGTCCGTCTGTCCTTCTGTCACCAGGCTGTATCTCAACAACCGTGTTAGTTAGACAGTTGACATTTTCACAGATGACGTATTTCTGTTGCCGCTATAACAACAGATACTAAAAAACAGAATAAACAATATTTTTTTTCTTTTTTTTTTCTTTTAGAATCTTTCACAAATCGGCTTAGTCCCAAACTAAGCAAAGCTTGTACCTACTATGGGTACTAGACGACGATAAACATACTTATATAGATAAATAAATACTTAAATACATAGAAAACATCCATGACTCAGGAGCAAATATTTGTGCTCATCACACAAATAAATGCCCTTACCAAGATTCGAACCCGGGACCTCCGGCTTCGTAGGCAGGGTCACTACCAACTAGGCTACAGGAGGCTCCCATACAACAAAAGTCATTTTTTTGCCGTTTTTATAGATAATGGTACGGAACCCTTCGTGCGCGAGTCCGACTCGCACTTGGCCGGTTTTTTAAATTATGATTCGCAGGAGAAGCATAGCATATGCAGCTGAAAATCGCGCGACGAAATTTAGAAGGTAGCTTTACGTATAAGTACTACAGATAACTTGTTGTTTGTTCAAAAAACACCAGGAATAGTTAAAACACAATCACAACTATCCGAACGATTCCCCTCAAATGGCTCCCGCGGCTCCGCAATTCCGTTATTTCATATCCACTATCACGAGCACAGCAAATATGGCCGCGAAGAAACATTGGCTTAGATAAAGGTGATTGCTGACGGAGGAAATTGGATATACTACAATAGCGAGGCTCTACGACGTTTGTGCCACGTTCGAAAATAATTCTAGGAAAGGAGGTCAATCAGACATTATTTAGTAACACGAGCAGTTCCAAGATTTCGTAGCCGATTCTGTGGTTGTTCTGCTTTGTTGAGGAAAGTGGCGACGACCAGCATGTCTATCTAGCGGGTTTCTGGCTCCAAGTCTTTATGTTGTAAGTGTTCAACAGAACTCAGACTTGTTCTAATCTGGTTATGGTTGATGTTATATGTCACCCGTCTTTGTGATTTTTAGTAGCCTGATATATGTCTACCCCCTTTCATTTGTACCGTGCAAAGCTGGATACTTGATGCTGTCAGAATGGGGAATGGATGAAAATTTTAGAAGTGCCTGATTATTTTGTTGGTGGTAGGAATAACCTTCCTTAGCACGAAAAAAAAGTTGCAGACTTTTCAGCTGCGTCAATTATTTTTGAAAAATATAAACAGTTTTCTCACTTACGTTTTGGGTTTAGGACGGCGAATGAGACACTTTGTCACGTAAGTCTATTCTTTATCAATATAAGAGCCAATTTCGAAAGGGGTTTTCAAACATAGAAATAATATGAGAATAGTCTTGATACCTGCTCGCCTTTTTGCATTAGAGCATAACTCAACGTGTGTGAGCGTGACGTACTTTTGACAGAAATTGACATTTACTTTTTGATTGCAAAATTGAGGCCCTGTTCAAATGAAGTTGACGTTTGATTATGTTCAAAACCAAAGGTCTTATGTAACTATGACACTCCATGGTGATACACCTATTTTAAAATTTAGAATACAGAATAGAGGTGAGACTTAGATCGTAATTATCGATATTTTATATTCTTGGTATATTTATATCGTTTATATAGGATAATATGGTATGTGTATGTATATAGTTAAATCAATGTTAAATGCCCTTATTTCTTAGATTAAGAGCGTTTGCGTACTGCGGCTGAGCCGAACCTGATTAAATATCAGTCCGAAGTAGCAGTATAGTGCTATTTTTGACAAATTACATCCGAAGAAATCGGGTAAGTATTAGCGAAATTTTGATCTTGTACGCAAACGCTCTAAATGGAGATGGTGCTGAAAGCAACTGTCAGAGATATCGTGTAGCTCACGAAAACATGCTAACACTTCTTAATCAAAATACGTACAAGTATTCAATTGGTTTTAATATTTACAAGGATACTAAGGACTCACAAATATATACCTAGGTACTTTGACTTTGATTCCGAAAATTAGAATTTTAAGATATGGCGACTCCATAGATTCTAGAACCACGGCACGCTACCGAAATTCCTAAGCCTAGAGATGTGGGTCTACAAAGAGTTAGTATTTGTTGTATTGAAATCTTGTAAATTGCCTGATACCAATCGGTATCTTTTCATTTGTCGTCACTGTCATCAGTTTTAATTTTGTAAGAACTAGGACGTCGACTTGACATCTCCCTCTGAGAGGCCCTTCAGGCCCCCAGAGTGGACAACACAAGCAAATCCGTAGCTGGCCGCAATGTTGGCCAAACGGGGGGAAAAAAAAACGTCGACTCGACACAACAAAATTTACTACCTCACTTTATTAAGATGATATCCAACGATATTAGAAGATAAATTACTCTCAACTTTGTCAGAATAAATTAAATAAACCTGAGATTATTTAACAGACACTCCAAATTCAAATTCCGGACACGAATCCCAAATAGGGCGCTACAAATTTCCAATTTCACTAATAACACCTCGATATTAATCGCCAATTCGTTGAGTAATAAATCGGTTCTATTGAAAATGTCTCTAGGGACTTGGTAGCGGTGGTTATTAGGTTTCAATATCGGATCTGGATTCATTTTTATTTTGTTTTAACCATCGACGTAAACGATATGTTATAAGTTTTACGTGTGTATCTGTGTGTCTGTCTGTGGCATTGTAACTCCCAAATGGAGGATCCGATTTGAGTGTGTTTTTTAAAATTGAAAGTCGTGTCTGTTGATTTTCTCAGCTATGTTTTTTGGGGTCTCCCTTGTTAGACCTAACAACTTTAGCCTTAATGTTTCATTAGACCTAATGTTTCACTAGACCTAATGCATTTTCCTTCGAAACAGTGACCTTTTCGGGTTTTCTTTGAACATCATCGAATGGAAATAGAAGTCATTAGGTTTGTTTTTCATTAAATCATATAAAGTTTACTATTTAAGAAGCAAATGTGGAAGGTCTACTGAAACATTAGGGTTAAAGTTGTTAGGCCTAACAAGGAAGAACCGTTTTTTTTCAGGGGTAGTTTAGAAATTTAGTTTAAATATGTAGGTATTACTTAAATTAAGTTTTATTCGATTTGCACTTGCCTTGAAATGTGACATTGTTATGTACTTATGTTAATTTGATGGCAACGCGATATTATGGCACCACAGAATATGTGGCATAATTACGAGTACCTATTCGTTGTCACCAAATTTACATATGTGAATTTGGTGACAACGCGATATTATGGCACCAGCGAGCTGCAAGCGTAGGACTGTACACACAGATACTGGAATATTATAGGGTTATATGTTGCAATTTTATAAACTTTAAATTTGAAGTCAGAGTGAGCTAGGTCTAAATTGAAGTACCCCGACAATGTAACATAGGACCCTATAATATTGGGGCAGCGAGTCGTGTCGTTGACGATAAGACATCCTTCACTCTCGCTCTCGCATACTTGTCGGAACGTGATGGATGTCTTATCCACAGCGATAAAGGCCGAGCCACACTGACTGCGTGCGCAGCACGTATGCGTGTGCAGCACGTAGACCGCTGCGTTGTAATATATGAATTCTCATACGACATATCACACCGGATGCGTCTGCGACCTGCGTAGACGTGCACGCACACGCATCCGGTGTGATATGTCGTATGATGATTCATACTTTACAACGCAGCGGTCTACGTGCTGCACACGCATATGTGCTGCGCACGCAGTCAGTGTGGCTCGGCTTTTAGTGATAAAATATCAACCATGCTACAGCCGGCTCGTCACAGAAAGACACACAGATACATAGATACCGTAGATAGAGGATATATAGATGGCGTCCTAGCGTATACCCAAAAGGGACGATGGTAAATTAACCATACTAAATTAAGAAGTATCAGAATCTAATACATTCTTGACGTCTAATGCCATTTATAATTTAGTAGTATTATATCGGTGACGTCATGGTGGTGTCAGTTTCAGTACAAATTTTGACAGGTGTGGTGGCAAACAAGCTGGTGGCAAACAAAAAATCCGTATACGCGATGAGGGACAGAAAATATGACACTGTATCTCGTTCCCACTTGCCGTATTGCCTATGCATACATCTTTGTCACTCATGTGTGTATGTGTGGGTGACTCCCTCTATCTATTCTACCTCTATGATAGATACACATTTCAAACTTATAACGCTCTTCGTTCTTCGTTTGCGTTTGTTTCGTTTGCTTAACGTGACTTTAATGTGTAGGTAGTATGCCAATTTTTTTTAGTTTAATACCTATTAGATACGCAAAGCGAAAAAAGAACATTGCACAGATGAAAAGATCTCAGCATTAGCACATGTAAATACAGAATCAACTCTTAGATCCCTTAATCGGACTTGACCCCTAACATTTCCATTAGTTGGGATTTATTTATTTGAGGCTTATTCATGAACCAACTGAATCCTTTGCAGTTTGGGACTGGCCAGTAATTTAATTTGGTTTTTCCATTAGTGGCGTTTTTTGGTACAGGTCAGTGATGTAAATATCTCGTAAAATATAATTTGAAACTACCATAGACTGATGGATGACATAGTAAAGATTGCGGGGTTCCGCTGGATGTGGGTGGTAAAGGAATGGTCGTTGTGGCATTATTTGGGGAAAGCCTAGAAGGGGTAATAACGTAACCTCAGAGCATAGAATACTAGAGTTCTAGGTGCGGGCTGAAAAACAGCGCTGTATAGCCGACAGCCTAGCAGCAAACGCTGAGCCCCGAGCCTATTGTTGCATCATTTATTTTCTGCATTGTGTTGTTTTATATAAGTATCTACATCAGTGTTCGATTTTGTGATTTTGTGTTTTTTTTTGTTTTTTTGCGACAATAAATCTTTTTTTTTTTTTTTAGAGAGAGGACAAGCCGCCGGCGGCCGTGTCGCAGCTGTATGCTCAATGGGCATACACTGCCATACTGTGCACGCGTGCTGATCGCAGAGGATATTACGTTTTTTCCCAAAATGCCTGATATGATGCGCGTTTATTGTCAAATAAGCGTGTAGGTATACAAGAGTGTGTGTTTTAGATGTGTGCGTGCTTTGTCTTGTCAATTACTTGGGCGTTGTGTGGGTTAATGTACTTGCGACAGGCTCACTCTATACAAATCGGCCGCCATGTCCGATCTCCTTATATTCATACATCTGTGAACGTAACGTTCCGAACGCGCGTCAGTACAATTCAACTTTTTTTTAGCAAAAATGACTGACTGGTGAGTTTGTTTCGGCGTTTCTTCTTAACAGTGGTCTTATTTTCCAGAAACGCTAGTAGATTTTTGACTTGTAAAATTGCTATTGCGGCCTATTTACAGAATAAAATTCATTTATTTCATAGGCCACGGTGTCAGCTTAATTGCCACTTATTTACGTAGTCAATTAATCAATCATATCAGCCAAAAGACGTGCACTTGCTGCAGGTCGATCACGTAACGCATTATACGAACGTCGGGTAGGTCTAAATGTCACTTTTTATATGGAGAATTGACAGTTAAATAGTACCGACGCACGCTCGGAACGTTACGTGATTACCCATGATTACCCCTCTGGTAAAGGAAGCGGAAATCTCCTGGATGCAGGTAGCGCAGGACCGAACACTTTGGCACTCTTTGGGGGAGGCTTATGTCATGTGGTCGTCTTTTGGCTGATATCATGATGAATGTATCCTTAAGAACAATACCAGGTTTTCGGTATCCGCATCGTCCAGCCGTTTTCGTCACAAGCTTGGAGTGATCTATTCCCAATTAGTTGGCGATTAACGACACGATCGGATCCGAAGTACGAACAATCTGACAATGTCTCTCAAAGGCAGTCAGCCCTTTATAGGTACTGCCGATTTTAAAAATGATTCTTAAATTGAACTTTGATTTATTTTCATTTAAGATTCGGCTTTGACTTTGAATTTGGGGTTAATTGTTAGTTTAATCATGGAATATTGTACATTTTGAGGTATAATGAGTTATTTTGATAATTAGGCTAGAAGTCACCCACAAAGCAATGTAGAGGGTTATACTAACACTATAGGATACTAGAATAAAATTATACTAACAATATATGGATGTACAATAAAAATTACCGAAATAAAAAAAATCTATTCTATTCTATTCTATACTCGGAATTTCTCAGTGATCGCATCAGAAATGAGGTTTATTAATTGAATGATATAGTAATAATGCATGTGAAATTTGAATATTAGCTAGTTTATAATATTATATTTCCGACACGATTGTCAAATTATTATGGAATAAAATAAATTGAATTGAATTATCCGCAGCAGAACTAAGGTAACCGTTCTCCGAATCGCTAAACTAAAGTGTCAGTGGGCGGAGCACATTGCACGTAGAACCGATGGCCGTTGGGACGGAAAGGTTTTCGAGTGGCGACCACCCACCGGAAGACGCAGCGTGGGTAAACCCCCACAAGGTAGACTGATGACCTGAGGGGTAATCACGTAACGTTCCGAACGCGCGTTAGGACAATTTAACTGTAATTTTTCCATATAAAAAGTGACATTTACAATGCGTTACGTGATCGACTGCTGATGGTAAAGGTCGCGGGAGTTCTGGGGAGGGCCTATCTCCAGTAGTGGACGTCTTTCGGCTGATATGATGATGATGCTGATGATAGACGGCTAAGCCTAGTTGTTAATGACCGAACGAACTCTACGAAGCTGCCGGTCGGTTCGAATCCCGCAAAGTGCAAATATTTGAGTAATAATAGGCATCAATATATTGTGTATTTGTCTCGGATGATTTCTACGTATTTAAGTATTTTACGTGTAGTACCCATAACTCAAGCCTTATTAGAGTTACTATGAGGCTAGGTTGATTTGTGTAAGAGTTTTCCCCTAATATTTATTTATATACTGATAATGAGACTATGATGAAAACAAAACTTGTATTTTCCTAGATTAAATGATTACTCTTACAGAAGCTGGATCTATTATTCATAAAATATATTTATCATTATGGAAGGAAGACCTTGATCAAAATGAATTGCTATTACAATGTTAGAGCAGAAAATATAACAGTAAAAGTGGATAAGAATATCGTAAAAGCAAAACGTCTCAATATGCATAAAAGATAAGATTAGCAAATAAATTCTACCAAGTAATCCCTTCGTAGCTTTTATACAAAATCAGATAATTCATAAATCAATAGAAGAGAACATCGCTGGCCCTGACTACTTATTGCCAATCGCGATGAAAAAGCTAATAATTCAACAAAATTGACTTCAACAGAAGTAATATTTCAAACTCAACACAATCTCGCCGTAAATAAGGCGATGAAATGAAAAATAACACGATACATCTGCCGAACTAATTTAAAGCTTAAAAGGTAGACAACAGGGTGTGTATTAGAAAGAAAGAATTCCCACAAAGAATGTTCGAGATGGGATGAAATTCTCAAAGTTATGCTTGTTACGCCGTGGTCCTTTACCTGGATTCTACTTTTAATTGAATTAAAAGTTTTACCTGCTCAAAGGGAAATTGAATCTAAATAATTCAATTGGTGCTCAATGATTTAAAGTGCCTTGAATTTTAAGAGGATTTAGTAATGCCGTGACGCGGGTCGGGTGAATGAATGAATGATATCTCCGGTCACGGGCGGGGTGAATGGATTACTTTTTGTAAGATTGGAAAAATGGGTGAACGGGATCAGATAGCCTTTGACAGTTGATTTTTTTCGAAAGGAATACAGTGACGTGAATTTTCTTATCAAAATAATTTGAATAAAAGGTGTTTTATCGCTTTTATTCTCCTTTTTTTACAACCTTTATATTAACTTGACCTGTTCGTATGTATGTAAATATATAAGTATGTATAATATTTATACACTTATTTATTACGCTTAAGAATCAATACTGTCTTACTAACATTTTTGACGTTTTGTATCTTTTATTGCAGTTAGGTGCAGAAAAAAATAACTAATAGCATGCCACGCTTCCTGTCAAATTGTATTTTTGTTACTTAGACGGCATTCATTCTTAAGCGTCATTTAAGTTGTCCGTCAAAATTTGCAATCCATTTTTGAGTCACTTGCCGTTATTCGATTGAGCTGAAATTTTGGGTACTAGTATAGTTTGGATGACAATGGGGAATGGATGAAAATTTTAGAATTCAAAATATTTTTTGTAATATGAGACGGATCAAAAAAAGTGTCTCATTCGCCGTCCTAACCCCAAAACGTAAGTGAAGAAACTGTTTATATTTTTCAAAAATAATCGGCGCCGCTGAAAAGTCTGCAACTTTTTTCTGGTGCTAAGGAAGGTTATTCCTATAACCAAAAAAAAATCAGGCATTTCTAAAATTTTCATCCATTCCCCATTCAATATTATGGTACCATCGAGCTGATCTGATGACGGAGACAGAAGGTGGCTATGAGAATTTATTAATTAACCGACGTAACCCCGTTGAGTTTGAACGTTAGAATTGTCTCAATGAGCAATAAAAGCTTGTTACAAAAATGACATTTTTGACAGAAACTTATTATAATGATTCGAGTCTCGTGCCATATTAGTGATATTAGACACGTTACCGTTATAAAATAGATGGGTCGTAGGTGGAAAAAATTATTCCAAACTGTAAAAGAGATTTGGCATTTTCGAACGAAATTCTATGCTTCAGCTTGGGCCGAAAATCGTTTGTATGTCCGGTGTCTGTCCCGCTGTTCTTCTCTACAGGTCGTGCGTACTCAACCGAATCTCGTCAAATTTTGCGAGCACATTCAAAAATTGTATAATTTTTTTTTCGATCCATTTTTTCGTTTTTTTAGGGTTCCGTCCGTCCGTCCCTCTGTCTGTCACTAGGCTGTATCTCACTGATACCGTGATAGTGCCAGTTGAAATTTTTACAGATTATGTATTTCTGTTGCCGCTATAACAACAAATACTAAAAACAGAATAAAATAAATCATTTTATTGATAATGGTACGGAACCCTTCGTGTGCGAGTCCGACTCGCACTTGGCCGGTTTTTAAACGCCCAGCCCGAGTTTTTCCCTCACAGACCCACTACACTAGTTTATAGGTAGGTGTGCATAAATAAGATGTTCAGTTGTTATTTTCGTAAAAACGCTTAGGGATATGAAGAGTACTTCTTTCGCTCCACTCATTCATTCAACTTCAACTATATCACTGATAATATAAAACAGACATACATACTGTCATCGAATATGTAACTATTTAAAACCAATTCTGTGTTACACAAACTACGTATCAGCACAAACCCATAATTCACAAGCCCAACGACCACTTTACTTCACGAAAACCAGTTTAAATCCAGTCTCATACACACAATAACCAGGGGTCAGATTACACTGGGGCGTGCTCTTAATCGAGTTTATAACTTTTAGTGAATACAGGTTGGCTTGAAAAGTGTGTCAGTCGAGAACGAACAAGCCCACTCGGTGTTCGCTGACGCGACATTTTGCTGTCCAGACTTCATACAAAGCTAGTTCTGATGGATATGAACCTTAGTTTCTAATTGAGAAGGTTCAAATTGTGATGTTTTAAAAGTTGTCGTTCAAAATATTTTAATTGATCTAACCCTGTTTCTACTAGGTCACGCACCAACGTTAAAGTCCGATATTTTTTCATTTAATCGTATGGCGATCTATAGAGTAGGCGAATACCCATGTGATATTTTTATAGTAGCGCCTTTTTCGTAGCGTCCTAACTTTGACCGACAATCATAATCATAATTATTTATTTTGCTAAAACATACACAAAGATTGTACAATTGACATGTCAGTGGTAATAAAATTACATGTATGTATGTTCCGCCACTATATGGCATGCAAAACTTACACTAAATTTATAATATTAATTAGATTAACTAGGTACATTAAAATTTAATATTTATAACAAAAAAAATATTATTAATAATACATAACTTGATAAATTAAAATCACCTAACTACTAGTATTTATAATATACTAGCTATTGGCCGCGACTTCGTCCGCGTAGAACATGTTATCGTCTAAATGTTTGTTTAAGGAATGAATTAAAAAAAAACATTGAAATTAGTTTTGTAGTTTTTTAGTAAACAGTCTAAAACCGAAGTTACAAATCTCTTACCTTCAAAATGTCTTGCTCTCTATACAAACTTAGAACCCTCTTTGAACCCTCATAGTATAAGTCTGAAACCGTAGTTACAAATTTCTTACTTTAAAAATGTCTTGACTTGCTCTCTACATAAACTTCGAACCCCCTTTTAACCTTCTTAGGCGATAACTTAATTAAAAACGCTGAAATAAGTTTTGTAGTTTTTCAGCAAACAGTCTACAACCGAAGTTACAAATCCCTTACATTAAAAATTACTTGCTCTACATACATACTTGGAACACCCTTATAATCCCCTTTAGAGGTTGAATTTAACAAAACGCTGAAATAAGTTTTGTAGTCTTTTAACAAACAGGCTAGGATCGAAGTTCCAAATCTCATACTTTAAAATTTTCTGACTCTCCATACCAACTTTGAACCCCCTATTAACGCTTTTCAAAGAAAAATTAAGAAGAAGAGTTTTTTTTGCTGTAATAAGCATTTTTTCTACAAACTATCAAGTATCTAAGCTCAATAAAAGTGTTTCCCATACGAATCTTGCACCCTTTTTAACCCCTTAAGGGGTGGAATTTTCCAAAACGCTGAAAGTACTTTTTACTCAAAAAAGAGTTTCCCTCATACAAACTTTGCAACCCTTAGTAACCCCCTCAGGGGTAGAATTTATCAACACGCTGAAAGTATTTTATTTATATTCTAATAAGTAAGCTATCTACAAAGTTTATAGTCTCTTGCTAAAAAAAGAACGTTGCCTCCATACAAATGTTGCACTCCCTTTTCACCCCCTTAGGGGTGGAATTTTCTAAAACGCTGAAAGTCCTTTTTTGTATTTCAATAAGTAGGTAATCTTTCTCCAAACGTTTAACCTTGTATCTCAAAAAATAATTTCCCTCATATAAACTTTGCAACGATTTTAACAACCCTTAGGGGTGGAATTTTCTAAAACGCTGAAAGTGCTTTATTTTTATGCTAATAAGTAAGCTTTCTACAAAGTTTTAAGTTTCTAGCTAAAAAAACATGTTACCTCCATACAAATGTTGCACCCCCTTTTAACCCCCTTAGGGGCGGAATTTTCTAAACCGCTGCGCTGAAAGTAATTTTTTTCTTTCAATAAGTCATCTTTCTACAAACTTTTAAGCTTCTATCTCAAAAAAAGTTTCCCTGGTACAAACTTAGAAACCTTTTTTAACCCCCTTAGGGGTGGAATTTTTCAAAACGCTGAAAGTGCTTTTTTTATTTCAAAAGTAATCTTTCTACAACTTTTAAGCTTCTGTCTCAAAAAAGAGTTTCCCTCATACAAACTTTGCAACCATTTTTAACCCCTTAGAGGTGGAATTTTCCAAAACGCTGAAAGTACTTTATTTTAATTTTAGTAAGTAAGCTTTCCACAAAGGTTTAAGTCTCTAGCTAAAAAAACATGTTTCCTCCATACAATTGTTGCACCCCCTTTAACCCCCTTTGGGGTGGAGTTTTCTAAAACACTGAAAGTTCTTTTTTGTATTTCAATAAGTAATCTTTCTACATAAGTTTAACCTTGTATCTCAAAAAATAATTTCCCTCATACAAACTTTGCAATGATTTATTTTTAACCCCCTTAGGGGTAGAATTTTCCAAAACGCTGAAAGTACTGTATTTTTATTCTATTAAGTAAGCTTTCTACAAAGGTTTAAGTCTCTAGCTAAAAAAACATGTTTCCTCCATACAAATGTTGCACCCCCTTTTAACCCCCTTAGGGGTGGAATTTTATAAAACGCTGATAGTAGTTTTTTTTGTATTTCAATAAGTAATCTTTCTACAAACTTTTAAGCTTCTATCTCAAAAAAGCGTTTCCCTCATACAAACTTTGCAACCCTATTTAACCCCTTAAGGCTGGAATTTTCCAAAACACTGAAAGTATTTTATTTTTATTCTAATGAGTAAGCTTTCTACAAAGGTTTAAGTCTCTAACTAAAAAAAACATGTGTCCTCCTTACAAATGTTGCACCCCCTTTAAACCCCCTTAGGGGTGGAATTTCCTAAAACGCTGAAAGTTGCTTTTTTTGTATTTCAATAAGTAATCTTTCTACAAACTTTTAAGCTTCTATCTCAAAAAAGAGTTTCTCCCATACAAATTTTGCAACCCTTTTTAGCCCCCTTTAGGGGTAGAATTTTCCAAAACGCTGAAAGTACTTTATTTGTATTCTATAAAGTAATCTTTCCACAAAGTTTGAGGACTCCAGCTCAAAAAATAAAGTTTCCTCCATACAAACTTTGCACCCCTATTTAACCCCTTTAGGGGTGGAATTTCCAAAAACCCCTTCTTATCCGTCGCCTACGTTATAAAAGGTAGTATGGGTGTAAATTTCAAGTTTCTAATTCCAGTAGTTTCGGCTGTGCGTTGATGATCTGTCAGGAAGTCTTCTTTTATATATATAGATAATAAACATTCACATTAGTCATAAATCTTCTCGAAATATTCCCGCAAAGAGAAATAGGGTCTATCTAGTAAATAACATTTAAGCTTCTTTGAGAACTCATTAAAATTATTAAATTGTTTTATATAAAAAAAAAAAAAAAAAAAAAAATATATATATATATATATTACGGGACAATCTTACACAAATCAACCTAGGCCCACGGTATTTTTAGGATTCTTTATTATTTGTCAAACTTGCTTATTTTATGATGGGTTTTAAATTTATGTCACATTTGGAGATTAAACCGTGATATAATCATGCCACGATGTGTCTTAGACATGTAATCTATATTATAATATCATAAACAGGAACCAACAAATAAAATTTATTAAATCATACATATGGAGCATAGCATTGTACGGAAGTGAAACTTGGACCTTGACCCAGAAAGATGCGGAGATATTAGAAGCGTTTGAGATGTGGAGTTGGAGGCGAATGGAGAAAATTAGCTGGAGAGATAGAGTAACCAATGAAGAAGTGCTGAATAGAGTGGGGCAAACCAGGCAGTTAGTTAGGAACTTAGAAAATAGAAGAGGGAAGATGATAGGGCACCTCTTACGACATGACAACTTCGTACTTAACATAATTGAAGGAAAGATAGAGGGGAGGCGAGGAAGAGGAAGACCTAGAATAGACTACATGGAGCAACTCAAAAAGAGAGTTGATGTTGGGTCATATCGTGAGGTCAAAGAGATTGCGTGGGATCGGAGAAGATGGAGGGCCTACTTTGAGCTACACCGACAAGAGCCTAGCTCTTAAGTAAGAGAAGAGAAGAAGAAACAGGAACATTTTGGCTTTTGTTCACTTTGGCACTCTTTAGGGGAGGCCTATGTCCAGCAGTGGACGTCATTTGGCTGATATGATTATGATGATGATGATAAACAGGAAAGTCTGTGAGATAGTAGCTTTGTATGTCTGTATGTAATGGGTAATCTCCGGAACTGTTTATCCGATTTAAAAAAATCTTTCTCCTGCGTGTAGAATGCTAGAACTTTCTGGATTGTTATCCATAGTAATATTATAAATGCGAAAGTGTGTCTGTCTGTCTGTTTGAGATGATATTTGGTATGGAGATAGGTTGAATCCCGGGAAGGTCATTAGGATATTATTATTATCCCGGAAATCATCCTCTAAGGGGGTGATATGCGGGGTGAAAGTTTGTATGGGGCTACGATTAAAACGAGTAGTGCGAGTTCCACTCGCACTTGTGTTTTTTGCAATACGCGGACAAGACCGCGTGGGTAGTTAGTTGTTAATAGGCCATTTAATGGCCGTTGGGCCGGAAAGATTCTCGAGTAGACCACGTACCGGAAGGCACGGCGTGGGTAGGCCCCCCACAAGGTGGACTGATGACCTGGTAAAGGTCGCGGGAGTCCGCTGGATGCGGGTGACGCAGGACCGGCCATTGTGGCACGCTTTGGGGGAGGCCTTTGTCCAGCAGTGGACGATTTCGGCTGATATGATGATGAGGCCATTTAATATATCTACGGTACAATATAATTAGTCACATCACGAATAATTTACTTTAAAAACAAAGTTTTAACCGACTTCAATTCAGTACTCCGCCAAGCCACATGAACATTTCCACATTTATTTTCAAACATACCACGTGAACTGATTTCCGAGTGCAAAAACATTGATTACTAGAGAAAAAAACCAAATCGCTGTATGTGGGCCGATAATGTTTGAGAACTTCCGTCGATTCCTCAAGGATCTCACAATTACCCTTGGCACTTCATTGTTTGCTATTTCAACGGAATGATATCAGAATCTGTGACCTACTTTTATAGTTTGAAGTATATCATTGAGAAGTTCCACAAGCCACTGTGGTCTTCATAATCACTTCCACTTCACCAAATTTATGATTTCCGGGTGTAAATACTCGAGTTATATTAGAAAATACTATATGTATTCCCTCAATTCCTCATGGTTCCCATCATCCAACTGGAAACTGGATTTGAAAACAATGGGACAAACCTGGAAGCATAAACTTTCAAATAAAAAAATAATGGTACGAATCGGTTTTTAAATGACGGAGTTATGATGTAACAAACATTAAAAAAAAGATAAAAAAAATCAACCGAATTGTGAAACTCCTCCTTTTATTGAAGTCGGTTAGAGAGATAAGTATATCACTGTTGAATGTGACGAAGTGTCTCAGATGCACGACCCTCATTAAAACTAATTCACTGCCACGCTCGTAGCGCTACGCCGTAGACCGTAGCAGGTAAACACATTAACTGGCATGTATCGCTACGCGCTACGCTCGTAGCTGATCTCGTTGCTTTTAACCGTATGTAGCGGAAAATGACCACGTCGTAGGCGCTCGCTCGGCGGGTTCCCGGCAGTGAAAGTGTTAATTTCTAGTATGTGGTTGTTTTCACTAAAATGTGCAACTTTTACTTTTTTCTCAGAATTTAGTTTTTCTTTGATTTTCCGGTTCAGAATGATGAGCCCTCTTGATCGCGATAAAAAAAAAATGTCCCCAATTTACCATAATTTTTTTAGGAGTCCACTATGTGACGGTCCATACAGAATGTATAAAAAAACGTCACTTTTTTATTTATCGGGATTACCCGCCGATATCATAAATGAACAATCTGACGAAACATTTCGGCTCAAGCTGAGAAATCTTTTGTTGATCAACCCTCTGTACTCCGTGAACGAGTACATGGAACTTATTTTTTAAATGATGTACCTATTAAATTGACATTGCCGCCTGTTAATTGATTTTAATTGTATCAAATGTTTTATTAAGTATTATAATATTCTGTTTTAAGTTTTAGTGATAGTATTTACTGAGAGAATTATGTTTTGATATTTTTTTATATATTTGGTTTTCATTATGTTGACATGAATAGTTTTTAAATTTTATTATTATACCTACTGTATAACAAATGACGATCCTTTTTGGGAGATATAATTATATTTTATTTTTACATTTAAATTATATTGACGATCATGGTAGAAATTCTTGTTATTTTGACATTTATGCAAATTTATATTGTAATTTTTATCCTGAAATAAATGAAATGAACTGAAAATGAAATTAAGAACAATGCATAGCTGAGCAACTTTTGAAATCTCAAATTTTTGACGCAATGTTTCTGTCTGGCTGTTGTGGGCGGGAGTTGTCTATGCGATAAGGACAACTGCAGCTCGAACTAAAATTCCCACGCAAAAAACTCAAAAATCGAGGTTTCGCTCTCAACTGTTTCCTGCTCCAAAACGCTACGAATCATCATACAATTTTGGAAACTGCAAGAGGAAGAAATAATCTACGCCGCTATGTTTTTATTTTTGGATATGTGTTGTTATATTTGTATACTGCGTCTTTTTTAGCAGCCATTTCAATTAAGCCGTTTTTACGATTTTTGAGGCGCTGTAAATTTATTTTAAATAAAAAAAATCCGAAAAAGTGAAACATAACGGCATATATATTGATGATATTGAGCTTATTTGAAAAAAAACATTGCTCTAGGTTCAAAAACCAGGGAGGAAACAGCCGAGAGCGTTTGTATGGGAAAATCACAGATAGGCATTCCTCTGAAGAGTGCCCATGATTCTGAACAATTTGAGTGAAAACGCCCAAGTAGACGCATAAGTAGTGAAAAGCGCCCGTACCGCTGTGAAGCACGTGCGTCATGGTTGGCGCTCGATGGGTTAAGAGTGCGGTCTATTCTACTAAAATGTGGTTTAGCAATGGGCTTGTGACCTTAAACTTGTTTACGATGCCATTCGAACCAGTTTTTGTAGATGAACAAATGTTTGTATGGAAGCAACTACATTTAAAGGACATTAATACCCAAAAAATCGAGTTAAAGACGGACCTCGCTGACAGCAGCCGAAACGCTTCATACTGATTGGCTTTAAAGTATGACGTCACACCGTGCAATTTGTACTAACCGTTGCATGGAAAATTAAGTAAATTGCTGTTTTGGTCGCGAAATACAACGTTTAGGTCCATAGTTGTCATACAAATGTGTTTCTATAAAAGCGTAAGAATTCTATTGGTACCTTTAAATTTACTCTTGGACAATAAATAAAAAAACTTTTTTTTCTAAACTTTCAAGGTTTATATCTTTTTATGATTTGAATTATATTTTGTAATTTATACTTTATTACAATCACTTGCTGGTTTACTATCCATTTAGCAACACGACGATATCAATTTTAACACCACGCAACAAGCCTATTAGATGTGGTTGGTCTCAAAAGCAGGCTACCGATTAAACCGAGTAGGAAGTATTTTAATCACGTGTTCCTTATCAATGTAAGTAAACTGATTAAAGAAATAATTAACTTAGCTCATTTTCACTAGATTCCGTGCTAGGAACAACCGAACTGAAAATAATCAATCATTTTGATAATTGCCAAAGCAATAACTATCATTATATAACAAATAATAACTATCATTATAAGGTATACATTAAATATCAGTTGTTACGGTGAACCGCAACACGCAGGGCTCACGTAAATCTAGAGGGAATAAGTTGCTTTAGTATTACATGATTCTACGCGACTATTTTTTTTGTCTTAATTAAAATCTTATGCAATAGTCTTAAGATTCATTTTACAGTGACCCGAAATGAAGAAATGGTTCTTTATCCAATTTTAAAATTTACAAAATGAAACCTTGATTGTGGCTGGCGTTTACGACTTACAATGCCGTAGTTGTATTTTAAATTGGTCAAGTGAGAGTCGGTCTTACACATGAAGGGATGCGTAGCAAATAAATAAATTGGCTGTGACAGGAACGCTTCTCTGATTAATCGGAGAAGCGTTCCGGTGTGTGGAACACTGAAACAAAGAAAAAAAAACTTGATTTGAGTTTCTACCTTCTACCTTGATACCTTGATTTGAGCTTGATACCAACTTCATGTTTAGTTTTATTTGTCGTTTTTCTAAACCATACTTTTACTGTTTATTCGGAAAAATAATCAATACATATAGTTACTATAACCTGACAAATCATTGTTCCTTATATAAATAAACATTATGTTTTAATTGACATAAAGCTATTTAACAAACCTATTCAAAACAAGATTTTGTCGGAGTCACCATTTTTATAACGGACGAAGAAACAGACAGACATCAGAGTTTTAGTAATAATAATAATCCTACTCATTGACACGCAATCCTACAAATGACAAAAGCAGCATGACTAAGTTGCTAAGCCGTGTTTACTAAAAGTAAATTTTTATTTCGCATTTTTATTACACAATAAGACGCCATTTGCATAAAATGGGAGTAAAATCTTATATTATGTTGTAAAAGTTAAGCGCTACTTTAATGTAAGTACCTACATGAGCTGAGACTGAAATTGGTATAAATATCTCATCAAGATTTGACGGGGCAATCTCAAATGTGAGCATTTTTATTTTATAACTCCTTTTCTTATTTTATATTTCTTATTTCATAATTAAAAGTCTTTGAAGATGATTGGCTTAATAATCGTATGTTGAATCGTTGCAAGTATTCGACTTGATCAAGTTTCTGTGTAGCATACCTTTTTTCATAGAGAAAATATATTTTTTCTTTAAAAATCAACCGTGGTGTTGAAACGTGTAGTGTTCGCCATGAATTAATTTTGAATAAATAACTGTGACTTTGACTTGGTGATCATTAAGGCAATGGATAGCTAAAACTTTATAAAAAATATTAGGATAAACGTGAATCCATGCATTTTTGGTATGAAATTGAAAAGAGGTACCTTAATACTCGTAGCCGTACGGCGGTTCGTTTTTCAATCTACATTTTGATGCCGTTAAGCTACACGTATTTAGGTACGCTACGACTGCTAAGAGTACTCTTAGCAGTCGTAGCGTACCTAAATACGTGTAGCTTAACGGCATCAAAATGTAGATTGAAAAACGAATTGTTAGAAAAGTTGCAAGTTAAAACTCAATTGACAACATTTCAAATTATGTAATGATGCCCGATTCGAAAACCATTTCGGTAATTATGTTACCAGAACTTAATAAAGTAGTTTTCAGATTTCATTTCTCATCCGTTTTTAAGAAAATTACGAAATTGTATATATGTGGTTTAGGACGTGTGTGACGTCAATACTGTCATATGAAAGGTGTGCAAGCTGCCATACAGAGCTATAACGTTGACGTCATAATTTAGTTACGACCTTCTGGATCTCGCTACTTTTCAATTTGATATTTCTGAATGAAAATTTAATTTTAGAAAGAAATAAAAAAACACGTGCCGCTGAAAAAAACATTCTCTAGCGAAATAAATAATAAAATGGCCCACTTGACAAAATTAAATGTTGTCAATTTTTTTTTGAATCCTCGTATTCGCATGCTTTTCACAGCCTGCATTAGAATATAAAAGTTCAGATAGCATATTCAGTAGTATGTATTGTAGTTATCTTTAAAGGATGACTCACGCTAGAACGGGCCGTGTCCGGCCCGGGCCGTTTTCTAAGAAAAACGTCGGCGTTTTTGCGCGGCCGAGACATAACCCAAGCCCGGCTGAGCCACGGCCGAGGCTCGGAAGCGGCTCGGTGTCGGCACGGCTTGGCCGGGCTTGGGTATGGCTCGGCCGCTCAAAAACGCCGTCGTCTTTCTTAAAAAACGCCCCGGGCCGGGCACGGCCCGTTCTAGCGTGAGTCATCCTTTATTCGTCTTATAGTCGGCATTGTTCATATTATGTTATAAATGTTATAATAATGCTTAGATATATAGCTTAGTACCTGTGAAGATAGTTTTAAGCGTGGAAATAAATACCTAAATTAAAAAATATTTAAATGGTAAAAGCAGGGATTGTAACCGGTTTTTTTGCAAAAACCTCGAAATAACCACATATCTCGAACTATTTTATACTTCATATATAGGACTCAGTTGTGTTTTGAGGTAACGAGTGCGTATTATTAGATTGCCCAATTAGAAAATGAAATAATAAACAAAGAACGAAAAAAACCGGTTACAGTTCTCATACAAAAAATAACCGGTTACAATCCCTGGGTAAAAGTGCTAAAAACGGGCAAGTATAGCTCATATAGATATTTGAAGGGTCCACGGAAAGAACATCTCTTGTCACTTTATTTTCGTAATGAGATTTTAATGTCACGTACCTAATATTTAGTTCATAACGAGCTCAACATTTTGACATTAAAATCTCATTTGAAAAAGAGAATGTGAATAGACATGCTGTTTTCGTGGATCCTTCATTTGTTATTTTGGTAACGCTCATATACCTACATATTTACGACTTTAACATATTTCGTAATAAATCTTCGTTCCTCCACTAATGGATAGGTACTTAGAAATATAATTAAACTCAAAGTTAGTCGGAGTTTCAGTTTCGGAAATTGAAACTGCGCAACTTGACGAGTATTTATTTAACAGCACAGTAACAGCTGTGGCGCCTAAACGCCTAATCTTCTATTCTCATCTGATTGACTTACAGATATACGTACTAAGGGGTCGATCTGAGAGGATTCACGATGCTATGTGATAACAATTTGTTACGAACGCTAGTTTTGATTAAAAAAACTTAACGCGTAAAACGGGTGCTTGAAACGTATTCCGAAATAGGGATAGTGACACCGAATAAAATAATCAATAAATTTGAATTTTCTAGTAAGTATCACAAGACACTTATAATCACAACGTTATAAGTCTCCAAAGTTTTAAGAGGCGTAAATCCTGTATCTATTCCGCAAAACGCACCTTCACATAAAGAAACAATCGTCATTTACTATGAGGCTCGTAATTTTTTCAGATATTTAGATAGGATTTCCGTCATAAGGTATATTTTTTTGCCTTCTTATTTTTGGAGTAATAATTAGCGTCCACAACCACACATTATAAAGAAAGAAAGAATTCATTTATTCAAGTAAATGGTATGGAAACATTTAAGCATCGTCATACACTGCACACTAATAGATACACTCAGGTTCTATTAAATATACTTAAGACTAATAATAATTAACTACACACAATATATTATTATAGCTAGGTGTATATTTTCAACCCGTATCCACTCACAATTGAGTATAGGGTTTCTTTACGGTACTCTCCTCGAATCTGTGATAAGTGTCCACTGTTTACTGACCGTTCGGCAGATATGGCAAAAAGTTGGCACTTTGTGTATTTTATACATACATACCTATCTTCACGCCCGTTTTCCGGAAGGGTAGGCAAATATCTCGGATTTCCATTAGTGTCATTTTTATACTTAGTATTTTTTATGAACGGCATAAGTAATTAGATTTTCAAAAAATAATTAATAGTAATTATTTTTTGAAAATCTAATTACTTATGCCGTTCATAAAAAATACTAAGTATAAAAATGACACTAATGGAAATCCGCTAGCCCTCTATAATTTTCCGTGGTAACTTTCAGATTGGACAATAGTGTCTAATCTGTAAGTTACCACGGAAAATTATAGAGGACTAGCTGCCCGCGACTTCGCCCGCGTATTGAAAAGAACGCAGGCAAACCCGCAGGATAAAACATTGCCTATAACTATCCAGAAAGTCCATTCTACACGCAGGTGAAAGAATTTTTGTAATCTGTTTAGCGATTCCGGAGATTACCCGAAAAATACAAACTTACAACGGTGGTATAAACTTACAAAGTTCCCTTATAAATCTACAATCTCACAGAATTTTTACCTCTTTATAATGAATACCATTCTGAAAATGATTGCGGATAAGCCTGACTGTGCCATTATGCTACACAACGCGGGGCTGCATTCTCCCACTTAGTGTAATTGAGTGGTAAATGTCACTGTAGTTTGTATTTAGTTTAGTTTTATTTATATATATATTTTTTTTTTATTTAGGTAAACAAACAGCCACTACAAGGGGTACTTATGCATACTTATATGACTAATGATTACAATATGTGTGACCCACACAATTTACCACATATTAGAAAACATGTGTTTGCCATTCAGGGTCATTCATAGCACGATTAGCACCTTTAGTCTTAAGGACTGCCGGTGTCAACAATAACAACATAAAGGTGACTAAATCCTTGTATAGATCTAAATATTTTATTTATCATATCATATCATATGTGTCAGACATGTAGTTACACGAATTAAATGATTGAAATTAAAATTGAAATGTTAGTATACCTACATAAGAAGTTAGAATTCTACCAATGTCATGGCATTACCGTTGAAAATGTGCCATTCCGTGTTGAGAATCGGGATTCCATATCAGGCTACCGTATCGGGGCCGGTATCAACGGAACCGTTATCAGGGTTCAGCAGGAACCGACTCAAGGAATGACGCTCTATCGTTTCCTATCAGCTAGTTAGGGTTGCGGGGAATTAATTTTCTGTTATCTAGTTAAGGGCTACTAGTGATGTGACTTTGCCGAAATTGGAGAATTGAAATGGCCGTTGGCATTGCGACGGCAAATATTTTGTCAGTATGTTTGAGACAGACGCAGAGCTAACGATTGCTTGATACTTTTATATTTTTAACTAGACCTTGTTGACAATAAATAAAAAAAAATAAAAAAAATCAGGGTGTCATCGACCCATAAGAATACATTTTTAATCGTTACACAATAAAATCTGAACTAAATACACAAATTTAAAAAATAAATAAGTAAATCTGTATACATACATACATACATATACATACATACATATACATACATACATATACATACATACATACATACATATTATAAAACAAAGTCGCCGGCCGCGTACGTCTGTGGGTATGTTATTGATAAACTCGAAAACTACGGGACCGATTTTTATGACGTTTGGACTAATACGTAGTAAATTTCACGGTGGTGGTTTTAGTATATAATTTATTAATGTTGCGTTTGTAAATAATTAGTTACAAAGATTTATTTCAATCAATACAGATGAGTTCGGTGTTTGTTCGATGTGACAAATGGCTTCCTAGATAGACAAATGACAACGTCATACGCTGATATAGAATACTAATTTCGGCAACTTTGTTAAAGTCTACGGTGGCCCATCGGATACGACGCTGGTATAATGTTAGTAAAAGTCCCGTATAATCGAGTCTCGGGGTAGACAAGGCAACTTTTTGCTTTTTTTTATTCATTTTTTTAAGTATACCAATTTTATATTGTGTATTGCACAAATAAAAAAAAAAACTAAGGGCGGACTTAATGCCTAGATATTTTGTACGTTTATGATCCATATTTTTTCTTAAATATATATATTCATAGTCTCCGTAGCAGAGCAGTTTAAGGTTTAACTCATTATACACTCAAACTTTTCTTTGGTGTTATAGTGCTAACATAAGAAAGAGATAAACTTATGGATTCATTCGTCATTCATTAGTTTCATTACCTATTTTAGCTATAATACCGTTTATCTTTATGATCTTTATGACCTGTCACTTAAACATTGGTGCATGTTTGTGAGACAGGGCCAAAACTCATTTTAGTTAACAGGGTTTGATGATAAAGGGGCTCCGTACGTACACGGATGGTTAGTTAAACTACGAATAATTTTGTTCTGGAAAAGAAAAATGGACTTCACAGTATATTGCCGTGTTGAGGAGGCACGGGAAACATTTTTAACAATAATTTACTTTGTTCAATTCAGTTCTTTTCCAAGTGACATAGGTATTTACATGAAAAAATTCCACTTTTCTTTTCCGATTTAGCAAATGAACTGCTCTCCGAGAGCAAACGTGTTGATTATTACAGAAAAAAACTCAAGTTGCTATCTGTGTAAAAGTTCAATATCTCAAACACGGCTGAACTGATTTTGTTGAAACGTAGCTAAGAACCATCTCGATCACGCCAGCTTTTGGATTAAAAAACTGCATTCAAATCGGTCTATTCGTTTAGGAGCTACAATGCCACAGACAGCAACACACACACACACACACAGACACACAGACAGACAGACACACAGACACGTCAAACTTATAACACCTTATTACACCCGTGCGAAAGCCGGGGCGGGCAGCTAGTATTATAATAATTAACAAATATAAATGAATTACCTAACTATCTTTTACCATAGAAAGGTGGCGATTGGCTGGCGCGATTACGAGTACACCGGTATCCTCACGATGTTTTCCCTCACCGAGGAGCTACTGTTAAATCACCATCATCTTCATTCTCCTAGAGATTTCTTGGTTGTGCCCAAGTTGTGCCCCAAAGGAGCCCGGGGTCCACTTTGACACCTAATCCCAAGATTTGTCATAGGCACTAGTTTTTTGGTAACGGCTATACGCAACCAAAGAAATTCAAGGTGCTCCCGTTTAACTGCATTATCTGTTTTGTGGAAATGATGGAGCAAGCCTGGGAGCAGGCATAAAGGAGAGAGCATGTGCACAAAAGATCCCACTGGGTCGAAGTGCATTAGAAAGGGCCCTCACCTAGATGAGATAAGATAAGGCACTAGTTTTACGAAAGACCATCTGACCTTCCAACCTAGAGGGAAATCTAGATTAGACCGGTTTCCTCACGATGTTTTCCTTTAACGAAAAGCCACTGTTAGATATGAAAAACAATATTTCCCACGTAAGTTTTTTTTTTGTAAAACCCAGTGGTACGATCCGATTTTAGAACGCATGATCTCCAGACAGAACTTAGAAAATAGAAGAGGGAAGATGATAGGGCTCCTCATACGACATGACAAATTCGTACTTAACATAATTGAAGGAAAGATAGAGGGGAGGCGAGGAAGAGAAAGACCTAGAGACTACATGGAGCAACTCAAAAAGAGAGTTGATGTTGGGTCGTATCGTGAGGTCAAAGAGATTGCGTGGGATCAGAGTAGATGGAGGCCTACTTTGAGCTACACCGACAAGATCCTAGCTCTTAAGTAAGAGAAGAAGAAGAAGATCTACATATTAAAGTCGTGTGCCTTACCTAGTTACCACTCAGCTACAACGAGTAGATGTATACATAGCATTGTATTATAATATTGGAAATATGATTATGATTTGTGAATCCAATTACGGTGGGTACCGATGCCTGAAATATGTTTTAAGAGGGCATTTCAATTAGCAACGCTTGGCAATGATTCTGATTGAGTCGACATTAACTTTCATGTATGAATTGGTTCATTAAATTGAGCCGAATTGTCTGACATAATGACGAAATTGTTGAAAATTTATTAATTGCTTTCATTCGGTCTCCAATATAGTGATTTAAATTTTTCACGATTCTCGCACATATTTACTAAATGGGACTTAATGGCGTTTAATTAACTTATTTATTCACCCCTTAAAGGTTTCGGATGGGTCACAACATCCTTGGTCGCGGGGTGACTCAAAGAGGTAAATAAATAAATAATAAATAAATATTATGGGACAGTTTTTACACAAATCGAACTAGCCCCAAAGTAAGAAGCTCAATTTATTTAATCGTTTGGCATATGTACATTATTTGGCTTTTGAGTTTGTTACTTTTTAGTACCACCCAGGGGACACGTGCAGGGTTGTGGTAGGTAGCCCCTGCGGACGCAAGTGACAGTTGTCCCCCCTTTGTCAAGTGAGTGGGCAACTCGACTGTTAGAGGTTCTGAAGCCACCCGAACACCTCTAACTCGGCTTAACGACTACTGTCATAGACATCAGCCGGGATCAACTGCTTAGCGTGCCTTCCAAAGCGAGGAAGCGCTCAGTTATAGTAACCACTCAAACATGCGGTCACCCATCCAAAGACTGAACGCTGCCATCGTTGCTTAACCTGCGGTACCGGTTCCGAGTCGCAGGCGCCGCTGGGCTATGAACGGTAAGCTCAATGAGGCCTGTGTTATGTAGACGACGATTTATTTAATTGATATAAATACTTAAATACGTGGAAAACACCCAAGACTCCGAAACAAATATTCGTGCTCAACACACAAATATTTGCCCTTACCGGGATTCGAACCCAGGACCTTCAGCTTCGTAGGCAGGGTCACGACCCACTATGGGCTAACTGGCCGTCAATAAGTTAATTACTTATACGCAATCTCAATTGAGTCCTGCAGGTCGATCACGTAACGCATTGTACGCGTGTCAGGTTAATACATTTAAATAAAGGAGACAATAATAAATATTTGCGGACAATCTTACACAAACCAACCTAGTCCCAAACTAAGCAAATACTAATAAATAATAAAATATTTATTTCGGAATACAAAAGACTCCATAGTTGTAAGTAACATAAAAAAACACACAAATTATATTAAAACTATGTTAGTTTAAGTACAATACAAGGTAACTTAATTAAATTAAATACAAATACAAATTAAAATACTTTTCAGTCGGGGTTTAGGGCTACCCCTTTAATAAGTCCAACCCAATGTTTGAGGATTGCGCTGTCAAACCTATTGGCAAACACACTTAAGGCGCTATAGGTTCAGCGAAGTGAAGCGAACATAGTTTTTGAAACAATATAATGCGTCTGTTTATAATAATATGGTTTCAAAAAAATACGAATAGTAATCTTGAGGCTTTTCTGCAGGAAAATCAGTGATTCGAAACACGATTAAGCATTTTTCGCTCGATAGAAAAAAATCACGAACATAGGTCTAAAACATATTAAAATGCACTTAAAACATTCGTAGCAAATTATGCACAATAGCCAAACATATTAACATTGGTTCTAAAAATCGGCAATATCGTGTTTGAGGGAACTTAGTGATTACTTTTTTATTTATTTAAACGCACAAAAAATTAAAATTAAAAAACATGATATCCGCGCTTCCAAACACGCACTTCCATCTCGCTCACGCTTATGCTCAGCGAGAGGGAGAGAAGACCATGATACTATAGCGCCTTAAAATGCTGTTGGCGCTCCGTCTGACTCGCCCCAGCAGGTACACGATCTTTTTGCGCATGATTGCTGGGAAACCGTCCGTCCGTGCTTCGCAAAACAAGCTTGTACTATGGGTACTAGACGACGATATAGATATACTTTTATAGATAAATAAATATTTAAATACATAGATAACATCCAAGACTCAGGAACAAATATACGTGCTCATCACACAAATAAATGCCCTTACCGGGATTCGAACCCAGGATCCCTACCAACTAGGCTAAAGCGGTCGTCGAAAAATTACAGTCGGATCTACCTAACGCACCATGTTCAAAACGTTACGTGATTACACCTCCGTTCATTTTAAATTATTCTCTAGGTTTATATCATTTGCAGGACCAAATTACGATCAAAACAGCAGTTTACTTATTGTTTCATACAGTGAAGTGTATAAATATGGCTGCATGCAACTAACTCATAAATATGCCCCATCGCTCTTAGTCAGCGGATTAAGGTTTCGGTACATATTGATGAGAGGATTAAATCGATCCATATTTTTCCACTTGACTATACAACGGTTGGTACGAATATAATGGTAGCGACGTCATAATGCTGACGGCTTTTTCCATTGCGAGCGATGTCTGATTTTGCCATTTGTTGTGTTGTAATAGGCTTGTGTCCTAAAATTTTTGTACGATGCTATTCGAACGAGTTTTTGGACAGGAACAGATGTTTTTATGGGAGCAAATACAATTGAAGAACATAACTACCCAAAATTTTCATTCAAAGATATAATAAATTTATCGATGATTGAGGGTGTCTTCCCAGATCGGCTAAAAGTTAGTATCATTAAGCCTTTATTTAAAAAAGGAGATAAGGAAATATGTGACAATTATAGACCTATTGCCATTATACCAATATTGTCTAAAATATACGAAAAAGTTCTGTACAGACGATTGCTCCACTTCCTTGACAGATATGAAATTTTGAATACCAACCAATTTGGATTTCGAAAACAGAAATCTACCACTTTGGCTATCTATGAACTAATTAAAGATATAACGATATTTAGAGATAATCGAACACCTGTAACAGCGATCTTCATGGATATGTCCAAGGCCTTCGATTGCGTCTCACATAGCATACTCTTAAGCAAACTTTATCACTACGGCGTACGAGGGAATTGCTACGAATGGTTACGGACATACCTATCCGATAGGAAACAGAGAACGGAAATTACATCATACTTTGAGAAGACAAAATCTTTGACAAAAATGCATTCCAACCAATCTAATGTGAACATGGGGGTGCCGCAGGGGAGCATACTTGGCCCGTTATTATTCTTAGTATATATTAACGACCTCCCCAATGTCACGCACAATAAGGTCCTTCTTTTTGCTGACGACTGCTCCGTGATTATTCCCGGTAAAAACCCCGCAACTTACCAATCAGAGGCAAATTTAGTTTTCAACAATATCAACACCTGGTTGCTGAGAAACAAACTGAAGGCTAACATTAGCAAAACCAAGTACATGGAATTTTACGCTCCTCAAAGCAACGCTAAAAATCTGGTAATAGAACATAATCAAGAAGCCATCGAAAGCGTTCAAACCATTAAATTTCTCGGAGTGATGTTGGATTGCCATTGTGACTGGCAAGCTCATGTTGAGTACCTGGTCGGTAAGCTGAACAGATTTGTGTTTGCTCTGCGCAGGATATCACAGGTGGTATCCCAAGATTCTGCTCTATTGGCGTTTCATGGCCACATTATGTCAAAACTTCGTTACGGTCTTATCTTATGGGGAAACTCCACACTTGCCCAACGAGCGTTCCTATTGCAAAAAAAATGCGTTAGAGCGATATGTGGCGCCAAAACGACAGATTCATGTAGACCGTTGTTCAAAAAATTCAAAATCCTACCGTTACCTACATTGTACATTTACGAAATGTGTCTTTTTGTGAAAGCTCATATTAGCCAATATAAAATGATGAGATCTAACCCTAGGCCAACTTCTAAACACCATGGACTCAATATCTGTTATCCAAATCATGTCTCTTCTCATTTCGGAAAAAGTATTATTTTCATGTCTGTCAAAATTTTCAACCATTTGCCTAATGACCTTAAATCCTTGGATTGTCAAGGTTTCAAAACGAAATTATTTAAGTGGTGTCTACAAAGAATGTTCTATACAGTTAATGAACACTTTGTGACCACAAATGCCTAATGAATTTTATTATTTTCTCTGACCACTTTCCTTTTTGCATGACATTGATTTATTATTAATATATTGACATTGCTACACTTTGACTTCTATTTTTATTTAATTTTTTACTTTTTTACTAATTTAATTCGATATTAATATAACAATGAATAATAAGGACATAATTTCAATGACATGCATATTGAGAATCAAAATATTGTACGCCAAACTCTGGCTGATTGTGATGTAACCAAAATACTAACCCTATCACCATTTTTATAACCACTCACATTCGAACAATAAATAATTTTGTATTTGTATTTGTATTTGAAGACGGACCTCGCTGGCGGCAGCCGAAATTATTCATACTAATTGACAAAGAAGTATGACGTCACAGTTTGCTGTTTTGTACTAATCGTTGCACGGAAAATCAAGTGAATTGTTTTCGATCGCGAAGTACTGCGTTTAGGTCCATAGTTGTCATACAGTTTTGTTTCTATAGAAGCGTAAGGATTGGTAGCTTTAAATTTACTCTTCGACAATTTTTTTTAAATTTTGTAATTTATACTTGACTGGCTTCCACACGGAACTTCGTCTATGGGATAAAATACCCGGGATAAAAACTATCCTATATTTCAATCCAGGCTATATAGGTAATATCTTCGTACAACATTTAATCCAAATCGGTCGAGCCGTTTCAGCGTGATTGAGTAACAATCATCCAAATATCTAAACATCTAAAGAAACAACCAAACATCCGAACTTTCGCATTTATAATATTAGTAGGATTACAATAAACTACGACCAATTTTGTCTGGATTTTTACCCGACTGCCGAATGAGAGGAGGGTTATGTTTTTCGAGCGTATGTATGTATGTGACGGAGACAGGTTCACTGATGATCGTTACTGTCAGGCATCGTTGGGAGATCCAGTATTGAGACTTCGACGTAAATCAAAATGCACTTTATTGAAACACTGATTACTCTCACAAGTTAAAATAAAACTTAAGGCGCTATAGGTTCAGCGAAGTGAAGCGAACATAGTTTTTGAAACAATATAATGCGTCTGTTTATAATAATATGGTTTCAAAAAAATACGAATAGTAATCTTGAGGCTTTTCTGCAGGGAAATCAGTGATTCGAAACACGATTAAGCAATTTTCGCTCGATAGAAAAAAATCACGAACATAGGTCCAAAACATATTAAAATTCACTTAAAACATTCGTAGCAAATTATGCACAATAGCTAAACATATTAACATTGGTTCTAAAAATCGGCAATATCATGTTTGAGAGAACTTAGTGATTACTTTTTAGGGTTCCGTAGCCAAATGGCAAAAAACGGAACCCTTATAGATTCGTCATGTCCGTCCGTCTGTCTGTCCGTCCGTATTTCACAGCCTTTTTTTTCCGAAACTATAAGAGCTATACTGTTGAAACTTAGTGAGTAGATGTATACTGTGAACCGTATTAAGGTTTTCACACAAAAATCGAAAAATAACATTAAGATTTAGGGGTCCCCATACTCAGAACTGAAACTCAAAAATTTTTTTATCATTAAAACCAAACGTGTGGGGTATGTATGGATAGGTCTTCAAAAATGATGTTGAGGTTTCTAACATCATTTTTTTCCAAACTGAATAGTTTGCGCGAGAGACACTTCCAAAGTGGTAAAATGTGTCCCGTCCCCCCACTGTAACTTCTAAAATAAGAGAATGGTAAAACTAAAAAAAATATATGATGTACATTACCATGTAAACTTCCACCGAAAATTGGTTTGTACGAGATCTAATAAGTAGTTTTTTTTTAATACGTCATAAATCGTAAACCGCAATTTATTTCACGGAACCCTTCATGTGCGAGTCCGACTCTCACTTGGCCGGTTTTTATTTATTTAAACGCACAAAAAATTAAAATTAAAAAACATGATATCCGCGCTTCCAAACACGCACTTCCATCTCGCTCACGCTAATGCTCAGCGAGAGGGAGAGAAGACCATGATACTATAGCGCCTTAATTGTAGCGTGGACAGTTCCTATGTGGACCCAATTCGTCCGGTCACTAGAGTGTTCAGCCAGAGAATGCTCGGAGCTCAACCCGCTCGGGTCCATCCTAGCGCACGGAGTGGGGAACGATGGTTCGATGTGACGCCAGCCACAAATCAAGCAATCGTAGCCATTCCCTTATCTTATCTTATCTTATCTAGGTGAGGGCCCTTTCGGATGCACTTCGACCCAGTGGGATCTTTTGTGCATTTGCCCTCTCCTTTATACCTGCTCCCAGGCTTGCTCCATCATTTCCACAAAGCGGATGATGCAGTTCACCGGGAGCACCTTGAATTCCTTTGGTTGCGGGTAACCGTTACCAAAGTAGTTCATTCTTTGTCTGGCAAGGGCATGACATTCACACAATAAGTGTTCCATAGTCTCATCCTCCTCGCCACACATTCTACAGTCTAAACTATCAGATAGTCCCATCTTGGCCAAGAGATCATTGACCCCGAAATGACCTGTGAACACCCCAGATATAATTCTGAGTTGCTTCCTACTGGATTTCCAGAGTTTTCTGGTCCAGCCCGAATCCACTCCTTCTATGAAGAGCTTAGAGTGCCTTAAGCCATTCCCACGCTGCGCTACAATTTAGTGTCCGTACTCATGACCATCCTGTCTCCGACATATGTATGTATGTATGTATGTGTGTATGTCTTATTCTTTGACACGCCCTGTTACTTTCAGTTGTTGCTAATGTCTTGTGTACAATAAACTATGTACATACATACATACATATAGTCAAGGAATTTAATTTCCAACTGACATGGTGAACTGAACTTTTGAACGTGTCATCTGAGTACCTATTCCTTCCTGGTGTAACTTCACTATTTGAGCTATTAATCGTAGTTCACGGTTAGCAGCAAGCATTTTATTTTTCAAATTAATAACTGAAAATTATTTTACAATTTTCTCGAATTATGTAGAAAAGCAAATAATAACTTTTCGCAAAGAGGTTATCTGTAATGTGAAGTGACAAATAAAACGTTGACATTTCAATACTATTCATCATCATCACCATCATCATATCAGCTGAAAGACGTCCACTGCTGGACATAGGCCTCCCCGAAAGAGTTCCAAAGTGACCGGTCCTGCGCCACCCGCATCCAGCGGACTCCTGTGACCTTTACGCGCGGCGTGGGGGGTCGCCACTCGAGAACCTTTCCGCCCCAACGGCCATCAGTTATACGTGCAATGTGCCCCGCCCATACTATTACTGCATTGCGAATGTCTAACGACATTTCAACGAAATGGGTAGGGAATTAAGTTCCTTGACTGTACATAATTTGATGGTTTACTTTCCATTCAGCAACACTACGTTATCAATTTTAACATGAGGAAACTATTGCTAGGTTGTCCCATACATACATTTCATTTCATAGGACAGAGCATATTTTTTTTGGAAATTAAAATTTGAGTTCGATTTATGGGTAAGTTGGGTATCTTGATCCAGAAAAAATACGTTAAAAGTGGGGGGGGGGGGGTTTAAATGGAAGGGGGTGATTTCTGGTGGGAAATTATTTCCCCTTATTCGATGATCGTATTGAAAAAATCGGTCCGACCGTTGAGGTAATCTTTATTATTTTCTTCATTTTATGACTTTTTATGAGTTTTCTTTGTTTCTTGTTATTTTCTAATACAATCTTAAAAATAAAACAGGGAAATTCATAAAAAAATGAACTTTTAATCATATACATATATAAACAAAACGTAAAATTGGAAAAGTAATTACAAAGCCTAATTTTTATTTGTGTTTATCACAAAATTACAAAAAAATCTAATATTATACATTAGTTTAATATTAATACACCATTTTACAAGTCAGTCACCTGTTTCACACATATAATTTACTTTAAAAACAAACATAAAAAAATAAAAAAATATACCTATACGCGTCGACTTGAGAACCTCCTCCGTTTTTTTCGTTGGTTGAAAGACGTTATAAAGTAATGGTTGTGTACTAAACTCAAACAAATAATATCAAAGACTATTTATTATATAGAAACGGGCTTCAAAACTCGTCATAACATTGTATATCTTACTATATATATTTATAAGAAGTTTACGGCGTGATTTTTTTAAGTTCGTGAGCGAACAAAGGGAATTATTTTCCCACTTGGACCCTCCAACTTCAAAGGACATTAAGCCGGACAAAACAATGGTTTCAGACAGTAATTTCTATGCTAAATAACAAATAATACAGTTAATTGTACGTAACTGCCATCAAAACCCTCTTACCTAATTTTTTTTGATGGATCCGGACACTCATCGGCGAAAAACACTGTTGTTTACGATTTTTTCACAACTTTTGACTTTGACATTGACGTGTGTTGACAGATGAAGTCTGAGTGAAAAGTGTTGCCAGTATAATAAGTATAATACTTACTAAGAAGTGTAAAACTGTATGGTAGGTTTCATTAAGAGTTGCCGTATACAAAATACATAAAATTTTATACCCACAGACGAAGTGGGAAATAATATCCCCTTGTACTAATAAGGGTTAAAAGCACGATTGAATGGCATCATAAAAAATATAGGAAAGAACCCAATTAACGCGGATTTCACAGAATCGCATTGGGTCGTACCTAAATTGATTTGAGCATCAGCAAATGGGTTTTGTAATTGTACCCTTGCGCAATGGATGAGTGTGCTATCGAATACATTTTCAAGCATTTGAATTCGATATTGTTACAGGTGTAATTTAAGTTTTAGATGGGTCAAGACATGACACATTTCTTAGTTTTCGAAACTAAATATTTAAACAACGAAGCACTAATGACACCGTTGAATTAAACGATTTAAACGGACTAAATCGCGTATAGTAATTTATTTATTTAATCGTATGGCATAGGTACATTATTTTGGCCTTTGAGTTTGTCACTCTTTAGTACCACCCAGGCGACACGTGCAGGGTTGTGGTAGGTAGCTCCAGCGGACGCAAGTGACAGTTGTCCCCCCTTTGTCAAGTGTTTGGGCAACTCGACTGTTAGAGGTTCTTAAGCCGCCAGAAGGCCTCTAACTCGGCTTAACGACCATAGTAATTGCAAATGTAGGTAGGTAACTCTGAACCGAAAGAGAAGGAATTTGCTTCGGAGACAGTCACCGAAATTGACAAATGATTTACACCCGGTCGTGACGGGAGGTTTGAGGGGGCAGGACTATGACGATACCCATGTAACATTACGAGTTAATAATCAATTGATAGGCGTGCCTTTAGCAGGCACTGAGATACGTACCTATTACTTATTTAAGCGTATGGTATTCAAAACAGAAACATAATAAATATAAATTAATTCTAAGGTTTGTCAGCCACTTGATGGCCTTGTCGCCAAGTGTGATCAGTGGGTCGATCACGTAACTTTTCTTACGCGCGTCTGTAAGGTCTAAATGTCAATTTTATATGGAAAAATGACAGTTAGATTGTGATTTTACTGTCAGACGCGCGTACAATGCGTTACGTGATTACCCCTCTGGTCTTCTGGAGGTCCGTCGGCGTAGCACGTTATTTAGTAATACGAAACAGCTAGTTAACTATCCGAATTGTATGGAAATTTCAACTAGAATATGCGATTGAGAATGCCCCTGGGATGATAGTTGCGGCCATATTGATTCTATTGGCAGTACTCGACGACGTAATATGCCGTTTGGCATGCAATTAAGGTTGGCTTGATCCCTTGCCTGCGCCATATTCAACACATTTTGAGGGTAGCTCGTGTCATTGGTCATATGGCTTGTTATTAGTGACATGCCGGAGCACTGGTAATCTGCGAACCATTGCTATTCAGAATCAAACGAAGCTTGTTACGTCGGAGACATATGACAACGACTTAAGTTTAGCTGGTAGCTGGATGTGAAATTGTATAATTAAAGTAGGTCAGTAGCGCAAAGGTTCAAATCGTAGGACTTACATTTAGGTCGTCAAATGTAACAATTTACTACAAAGTGGTGATACTATACTATAAAGTGGTTATATCTTCGATTTACCACACAATAAATAGGCGCCACATCGCTAGCTCCCTCGAAATGTCCCGAATAAGTCCCCTGGTCGCCATGTTGTGTTAAGTTCTCGATGTTTGTGTCTCGTCCCCAGTGTGTTCCGAGTCTGGTTCGGCAAACATGTACAGTCCACCTGGATTTGTGTTTACAAGTTGTCTGTATCGTATTGGTAAGGCTAGACGCTAACGTACCTATATAGTTACCTAATTCTCAAGCGCTTTTAGTTACAGCAACCGTTTCTAAGTAGAAAAAAATTCTTTTGCTATTCCGCTAAAGAACGTGCAGCACGGTTAGCACAAGACGGCGCGCGAGATTTCCCGCGGCGAGATAGACTATCCATCTCTTTCTAATTAGAACACTTAGAAAGATGACGGATGGATTTCTCGCCGCGAGAAAGTCGCGCGCCCTTTTGTGACAACCGTGCAAGTCTATGTCCATCATCATGGTCTCCGGTGCGCATGCCACTTTCAGCATCAAGTTCTATAGAATGTAGCCGCATTTCCATACAACTTGATATTGTACGCGGCGTGCAGCGTCGACCGGCGACCGTGTCTTAGAAGTGGCTAGCGAGCCGCCTCGGCTTCGCACGGGTAATATGTATTATACATATAAACCTTCCTCTTGAATCACTTTATCTTTACAAAAACCCGCATAAAAATCCGTAGCGTAGTTTAAAATATCTAAGCATACATAAGGACAGACAGCGGGAAGCGACTTTGTTTTATACTATGTAGTGATAGTGATAATGCGAACTTGCGAAGTAGAGTATTTGTCGCAAGTTTGCGCATCGACTTTAAGGGTGAGTACCAGAGCTGGCAGCGAGCGGGGCTAGCAATACTATTCGTGTTTTTTTTTCTGCGCAAGCCGTTCGGATACCTTGCACAGGCTCCGGTACATCCTTACCCTAAGTGCATTTAAAGCGTCGGAACAAACTCAAACACAAATATGACATTGCGTAGCAGTGTTTATGTACAGGCGTGAGCGCTCCCAAACTTACCTGACAGCACGTATCTCACGCTGCTGACCACCCCGCTTGTGCAGAAACACAGCCTTTGCTTAGCTACCTATTTCAATCTCGATAGACTGCGGGCCCGACTGTACCACATGCCCAAACAATTCATTGATTTTGGATCCCGAATTTCAAGTTTGTGTCAGCAACTTCCCGCAGTTGCTTCAGTTGTTATCCAGAGGCGCTGTTTGCAAATGACAATCTCAATATCAGTAGGATGCGCTCACAGATCAAGTCAATCTTAGTCAAATTATAATTATTACTATGATAGTACTTTACCTTCATTAAATAAGTATTTAATCTTGAATATGAATGCAAAAAAGATAGTGAATATGAATATAAAAAATATGCGTAGTTCTAACCTTGTCAAAACTTTGTTACAAAATACAAAACAAAAAGAGAAAATAACAAATAATGGAAGCAAATAGAAATGTGAAAATGAACTAAATTTGATAGGTAAGCTTTCTGCAAAAAACTGTGTCATCTAGTTCCTTAGCTGTGATTCTGTGACACAATGAACACTTTTAAATATATAGACAAAACTAACGTAACTCTCCTTTTTTCGAACCTATCAAAATTCTATCTAGCCTACTTCATCCAGCTACATATTTTTAACAAACTTTTCCACTTCGAATATAAAGCGCCCAGGCTCGTTAATCTGCTTTGGACAGAAAAACAACATAATTTTAAACCCCATTCTAGGAACGGCTGTTTTTCCAACATTTTCCAAGTCACCGTTAATTAAAATCCACGCGAAAATACAATTAGTGCCGAGAAGAGGCAGCTTTTTTATCGGGGGTTTCATGTAAATTCACGCCGTGAACGAGGCTATATCAAATGACACCCAGTCAACTTATCTATAGAACTTTGAAACTATGAAGAGGCTCCTACTTCTCGTTCAGTACATCGTATCAGCCGATAGACGTCCGCTGCGAACCTAGGCCTCCCTTAAAGAGCGCCACAATGACAGCCACCTCCCGCGACCTTTACCTGGTCGTCAGTGCACCTTGTAGGGGGCTGGGGGGGGCTACCAACGTTGCGCCTTTGGGTACGTGGTCGCCACGTGAGAACCATACCGCCCCAACGGCCATCGGGTTTAGGTGCAAAGTGCTCCATAGGGCGCAACTGGGAACTCTTTCTTCTATTGCCATATAAATGCAAAAGAAACTTGATTCATCAACTTCCGTCAAACCTCTTTTACTTAAAATGCTGTTCAAATTCGTTTGTCCTTAGCTCGGCCACTTTAATATGTGTGTTAAGCCGCATTTACATGGCGCAACAACTCGTATGCGATTTCATGACATAGCGGAGCTGCGGGCTACCGATGTACAACGAATAAAACTCGCATTCTAGTTGTTGCACCATGTGGTCCTTTACTGAGAAAGGGACAGAACTCATTTTAGTTGGCAGGGGCTTGTAAAGACAGAAAAAATTGATCTCCAATTAGACTGTGGGGCTTTGTTAGGGCAATCACTTTAATAGATAAACTACTAGGTATTAAATAGATTAATTAAAATGTATCTGATCAGCCTACAAATATCGAATGCATAAGCGGACAATCCACATAGCTCTTGAATTTCAATACCTGTAAATGAAATCATACCTATACCTGCATTTCATTATACTTACCTTTAGACCTGATTTGTAAACTTACTTAGCTCTGAATTAATTAATTGCCCTGCGACCTCTCCTTCTCATTAATTAGGTTTTGTTATGTATAAATTTTAATTAAAAGTTAAATTTTAAGATTTGTATCTCTCTCTAGGTGCCCTGAAAACCAGCGCCTTTAGCATACGACTGGTATCCATTTTGATGCATTTGAGTTGTATGTGTAACATGTGTAATTTCTTTGTCACACGTAATAAATATATTTATTTCTTTCTTTACTATCAGAATGTTCCAAAGTTGTCAAATAAGAATCCATAGGTATGTCGTATAATTATGTTTACATTGACTTATGTCTTTCTTACCAGTTGATGTTAGAAATACAGCGTCACGTGTAATTTCACTTCATTGGCATTTTCGTGAGTTGAACTAACTTTTGTAACTTGAAGTTCCTTCCCCAGGTGTAGGTACAAAACTCGAAGTCATTAGCCGGAGTTAGGGCGAAGTTGGTACGGCATTCCATTAGATTCCATTCACTTGCCGAAGAACGATTGATCTGGAGGTCGTTAGATACCTATACGTGAATTGGAACATTTAATAATAAAAAACCGGCCAAGTGCGACTCGGACTCGCGCACGAAGGGTTCCGTACTATTATCTATAAAAAACTATTTTATTCTGTGTTTTTAGTATTTGTTGTTACAGCGGCAACAGAAATACATTATCTGTGAAAATTTCAGCTGGAACTATCACGGTATCAGTGAGATACAGCCTGGTGACTGACTGACGGACAGCGGAGTCTTAGTCGTTTTACTCTTTGAGTACGGAACCCTAAAAAAGCAATACCAATATTATAATAGAGTAACCTTGTCGCCGAAAAGTACGGGACACCTACTTTGCGTCAAATTCGATAGTTCTGATTGTTTGCAGACTTGTTTATGATGTTGACCCAAGGAATAATCCAAGTTGAGACCTTGAGCGCCGAACGCGACTTTGTCAAAAATCTAAAATACCTTGAAAACCCTAAAGGACTAAATTTTGATAGTACCTTCTCGGGAAGTTTTTAAAGTAGACTAAATTTATAAGCTTATTAGTTTCCAAGATAACGCTTTTCAAAGTTCATAATTTTATCGAACTTCGCAATTTTTTGCATTATTTTAGATGCCACTCGAACAACTCTAGCGGGATGAAGTTCCCAATTTGGGAATGGATGAAAATTTTTGAAGTGCCTGATAATGTTTTTGGTGGTAGGAATAACCTTTCTTAACACCAGAAAAAGGTTGCAGACTTTTCAGCTGCGTCAATTATTTTTGAAAAATATTAACAGTTTCCTTATTTACGTTTTGGGTTTAGGACGGGGCGAATAAGACAATTTGCTTGATCCGTCTCATATCGTAGAAAATATCTTTAAAATCCGTGGTACTTAAACTGACACTGGCAATGATATTGACAGCTGCAGCAGCTATATTTGTCATTGCCAGGGACAGATATTTAAAATATTTTTTGTAATATGAGACGGATCAAGGAAATTGTCGCATATGGCGTAAGCTTAAAGGCTATTTGTTGACGCTCCAAAAATCTAAATTGTACTGCACTTTGACAGCAAAAATATACCAATTGCTTATTTTTGGCTACTTTTTGTTTTTAGTTTTATACGTACCTAAACGACCTTGACACATTTTGTACAGATTGGCGAACACTAGCACTGGATCGAGATAAGTGGCGGAAAAAAGGGGAGGTCTTTGCCCAGCAGTGGACGTCTTTCGGCTGATATGAGAATGATGATGATGAACCACTGACCGTAAGCCGAAACCTTAACTTGTAATTCTAGACACTGTGTTAATTAGACAATTCGCTGTGTCGAAAGCAAGATAAAACGGTAGGTAATCTTAACACTCTTCATCCTTGGGAGCTCTGGTGACCTTTCCCAGCAGGAACACACACTCCATGCATGCAAAGCAAGCATCAGTGTTAATTATGGTTGCAGTTAGGACACCTTCCCTAATGTCCATAGTTGGGCTGCCCCAAATATGAGCAAGATGACATCTCCAGCTTACTTCTCTTTGACAGTATCCTGAGCCGATACAATATGCTGGACATAAATCGGAATTCCATTTTCAAATCTATCGATTGCTAAACCAGCCAATAAGCAGGTGCAAATTTGAATTTCGAAAGTGCTCCAAACGGTTGAAGCGTGTGTGTGTACGGATGCGGATTCTCGTTTTCTCGGAATTCAGGCGTTGATTGTGACGTGTTTACTTGCAGACAACTTCAGGTATAATAAAATAACTACGAGTATCTACACTAGTTCAGCACTATCGGGTGCGGATGACAGCTATCACATCGGTAGTTTAATTTTTTAGTAGTTTCTTAGTGTGTAGTAATTAATTATCTGAGTATGTTTTATTCAAATACGATTAGGATTCAAGTCACAAAGTTTGACAGCTTGATGTTTAATAGTTGACACCTATTTAAATGAGCACACATATTTTCCCGGGATTTGAAACCGGGACTATCAATTTCACAGTCGGGGTGACTACCCACTACGCTCAAGAGGTCGTCAAAGCCTTACTGCCACAAAAATAAACAAAAACTGCACAAAACGCCATAATGCCTTGCTGTGGCAAAAATCAGCATCTAATTAAAAGGCATCATAGTGTTAAATCTTTCTTTAGTTAAGCACGGTTGTATTCTCATGTAAATGCATAAATGTACGTTAAAGTCTACACAAACAATATTTGAAAGTCAAATGCGTGGAGCTAGGTGCATCGCGATTTTAATGTTTTTATTAAACATTCCATTTGAATATTCTGGGTAATGCATTCCCGTATGTGCATTAGCGAGAAGTGAAAACGGGAGTTTGTAATGGTGTAATGTCGAATTTATTAGTAGCCTTGACACCTTGTATGTCATTTACGCGTGTGACAATTTCCTATAACAGTTTATAACAGTTTTTTTATTAGGGCCCATGCAGACTGCGTTTTATAAGCGCGCCACCGGCGCGTTTGTGTCAATTTATACGTGATTTGACACAATCGCGCGTCAACGTCGCGTTTAAAAAACTTAGTCTGCGTGGTCGTGAAGTTAAAGCGACATGGTACGAAAGTGCAGCCCCTACCTCTAATGCAATTTGCCTCAAGAGAACAAATCGTCCGGTGTGACAAGCAAAAGTCACTACCAAAACTGTCACTGCTCTTCAAAACCTCGTATCTCGGTGCGTAGTCTATATCGAGATACGATCTTTGATTTGAGTAGGTATTTGTTACTTAGTGAGTTTTTGTTGTCACCCGACGAAATGTAACTGTGGCTTGCATCATGTTTAGTTATTACGAAACTCGCGGTAAATATACCTTAACTAGACGTGACCATTGAGATGAGTGTAATTGATGGGGAATTGCATCTTGAAATGCACTTCATTTTGTCACCGGTATTTGTTTCTTCCAGGAAACGAGTTTTTATTGATGTTTGTTTTATAGGTAATAACGAGCAACATAAGGTAAATGTCTAAATGCTCGACACCTTAATGCGTAATAGTTAACACCTATTGTTCACCACTATTGTTTTGAGATAAGATTGAAAGTGGTATGTATTAGGCCAGTGTCGGGCACTGGGACGTTTTACCTAAGCTATAATCAACCATTTTCATTTATCTGGGGGCACGGCGGTGCCCACGCCAAGTCGAGCAAAACAAAGAGGCACGGCCGTACCATCCTTTTCTCGAAGCCATTCAGGCCATTTTCAACATCCTGTAATTTTGTGCTGGCTAAAGCTAGAACCCTGAATTTTCAGAAACATGTAGAGCATAATATGGCTAACATACAATATTAATAACATTCAATTTGAACTTTTAGTTTAAGATAAGAACTATTGTCCGTCAAAGTTCGTTAGTTTTGTCACTGACATACTCACTGATAATGATCACGCTAATTCTAAAGTACTTCTAGCAGACCCACAAGCTCCAAATTTCAAACGTAATTAGTTTCTAGCCTAATAATTAGTGTGCGGAGTATCGGTGGCAAATTTCACAACGAGAGTATAGGAGTCGTTTCTATGAGAAACTTTTTAAGATTGAATGAATAAATAATTAGTATGACATTAATTAGGTACTCGTAAATTTCAAGCACTTAAAACTATTTATTTTCATAAAACGATTACAGGAACACCCAAATGTTATGTCGTAAATGTTTTGGGTTGTTTTTATAGACTAGTCCTAAAAAGACAAGTTTTTATAGACATGCTACCATGACATCGGTAGATGTAGAGCGATCATTTTCCACTCATAAATGGATATTCAATAAATTAAGAAACCGATTTACTCCGAAAAACCAGGAACATGGCCATAGTCCATTCATTTTATAACATGGATACGCAGTTAACTGAAGACAGTGAGGAGGACCTTGAACGCTTACTTCCAGTCACCAATTGTTATGTAGTTCAATGGACTAGAAAATACTATGCAGGTATGGCAGGTATTACTTCTTAGTCTAATAATTTTATTTGAATAAAAATGTGACTAATATTTTGATTAAAAAAAACATATTACCATTTCACAAACCTTGGTATAGTTAATGCTCGCAAGATTATTTATAGGAAGTATTATGCAAAATTAATCATTTAATAGTTATTCGTTTAATCATAAAAATACTTAGGCGACTCCATTTCCCTCTGTGTGAAATTTGCCACCGATACTCCGCACACTACTGATAATTAATAAAAAACCTAAAAATATTGCAATGTCAGTCACGTTTTAGAGATATACAAACCGCATAAGTAAGTTTGTAATCCTATATAAATACACTTACTTCTTAGAAAAGAAACGCGATCCCATAAAAACATTCCATGTAAAAAATAGGCCAAGTCTCGAAACTCTCTCACAGTAAAAAGTGGTGAGATATTTCCTAGAGCCAAGTCAGGCATTCTTATTAATCTGTATTTGCTTGCTAAATAAATTTTTGTGACTTGGCAATCACACTTACCTACATAGTTTTAGATACCTATGCAAAAATTAGTAAATGCAGTAAAGTTGTGTGTTTCCCAAGTTGCAGAATTTTATTTAGCAAGCAAATAAAGATTAATAAGAATGCCTGACTTGGCTCTACGAAATATCTCACAACCTTTTACTGTGAAAGAGTTTCGAGACTTGGCTTTTTTTTTACATGGAATGTTTTTTATGCGATAGAAGGTAGTCTAGAGGCAAAGTCACTGTTCCACGCAAGTTCAATCACGGTTACATTTTCTTTGTATTGGGTTTCTGTACCAAAATTATTTTCATCTGTGTTGTCGATTGCCGTTTCAGACAAACTATTATTGTACAAATCACGAAATTATTTTCTGTTCATTCAATGTACTCGTATAAATAATTTAAAGAAAATGAATAGGTAATTAGCTAAAACTTCTTCTTCGTTAAGAGAAAAAGTCGTAAGTGTAACGTACAACTTTCTTTCTCAGGAGTACCTACTTCGATATTGAAAACACGAAAATCCAATTTAAGCCGGCGGTTTAATAACCACCCTCATTTTAATAAACTGCCAACGATAAATAACGGACGAATGAAATGAAACAGATGCTATTTAAATGCATCCATGGATAAAATCGCTTTACGAGTAGAATACCGACATAATTATAGGTACGTATTTGTATTAGTAAAGGATTTTATTTTATTTTATTTCTTTGTATCATTTATATATTGTAATGTAATGGGTTTATTGCCTGAATAAAGAAACATTCATTCATTCATTCATTCATAGGTACCCAAGCCATCACTAAATCCTAAAACTGGCCCTGCGGGATAAGATGGTTGGAATTTTATCATTTATCGTATCGGATAAGACATCCGTCACGTTCTGACGAGTATAATAAGTAACTAATTAAGTAAGTGTTTTATTTGTAAACATAGGTAATTACAGTGGTTGTCTTTTTTTACAGTTTCACTATGTTTTGCCAATAGGCGTACAAAAACTTTGAGCTTAATACTAATTAAGTACCTTATACCTACTATGATATCATGCATACAAAATTCAGGTGCCTTTGTACAAATTATAATTATATTGTAAGGCCAGCAATGGAAGTTAAACAATCTGTGATAAAAAAGTTATATAGGTAGATGAATGTATTAGTGCATGTCCGGTCTTAAGAATGTCTATTAAATATGTCAAGTATAATTATAAGAGAAAAAAAAATATTATTAAAAGAGTCAAAGAAATGTCAATCTAATTTATCATTAATATAATCTGAAATGGAATAATAACATTTATGTATTAATAATGTCATTAATTTATTTGTTAATTCTAACATATTTAATGACTTCATGTTGTAAGGTAAGTGGTTATAAATTTTGCTGGCTAGACAATACATACTTTTTTGCATCAATGCTGTCTTTGCAGGAACTATGCAAAGATTTAGAGTATTTTTCTGTCTCAAGTTTCTTTTTATGCGAGTGCGAGAGTGACAATGATAGACGTCTTATCCACAACGATAGGTGATAAAATGAAAACCATTTTAGGCCCGCTGTAAAACAAGTAAAAAAATCTGCACCGATAGCACAACCCCACGCGCCAGATAGACTACCGATCGCGTTCTAAGTAACAACTGTTTTAATTAAGCCTTGCGTGCGAGACAGCTAGCCCTTGCGCGGTCTTGTGCTAGCCGTGCTAGACAACACACGCTATTTATATAAAATACCGCATACCGAGCCCCTAGCCTTAGGATCTACGATAATTTCAGCACCAGCATTTCACTAAACAATATAGGTACATTAAACCAGGTAATTCGTTTCAATTAGGCAATCAGTGCTCTCATGAAAAACCAAATAACTAGCAAATTTTCCCTTTACAGTTAAGGCTGAACTCGATTGTAATCCACAATTAGCTAACTAATCAAGCTAGTATTGTGATTTAGTATTTACCTACGCACACACTAGAAACTAGTTTTTGCCGGGCTTACGTCACAGCTCTGTAAGTAGTATACTTACTCGTAATGTCATCATCATCATCATCATATCAGCCGAAAGACGTCCACTGTTGGACATAGGCCTCCTCCAAAGAGTGCCAAAGTGACCGGTCCTGCGCCACCCGCATCCAGCAGACTCCCGCGACCTTTACCAGGTCATCAGTCCACCTTGTGAGGGGGCCTACCCACGCCGCGCCTTCCGGTACGTGGTCGCCACTCGAGAACATTTCCGTCCCAACGGCCATCGGTTCTACGTGCAATGTGCCCCGCCCACTGCCACTTAAGTTTATCGATTCGGAGGGCTATATCGGTTACCGTGGTTCTGCTACGGATAGCCTCATTTCTGATGCGATCACGCAGAGAAACTCCCAACATAACTCTCTCCATTGCCCTTTGGGCCGTACTCGTAATGAAGTGAATTGAAATACAGCTTCTGAGTTTTGGTCGTGAGACACAAATGACACAATTCTACTTATTTTAATGAATTTTGTAAAAGTAGCAATATCACCAGTAAAATGTGTACATTAATCATAGAAAAATGTAATAAACAGTATACTGCCGCAATCATTATCATCATCGTCATCATCATCATCATATCAGCCGAAAGACGTCCACTGCTGGACATAGGGGTGGCCTCCTTAGGAACTCCAAAGAGCCCCATTCTCATGTTTCTAGAGTCGATATTTCCCGTGGTGTAGCTATAGGCAGGCGGCTTAACTCAGTCGTCGCCTACGCGACTCACGGGTGCAGGGGTATGACGATACCGGGGCGCTGGCGACGTGTGGGAGGCAAAGCCCGGCGCCCGGCGCAGGCAAGGACTTGAGTCTAACTATAGCATGGTTGGGGACGCAGAGTGTAGTGTTGTGTGAGTGTCGCCCGGGGTGTTTATATAAGAGGTATATAATATTAAGATTAAACACATATTATCCATATTAAAACTATTAAGGTGAACGTCCCAGTGCCCGACACTAGCCTAATACATGACATTGTCAATTTTTTGTCAAAACAATAGGTGTCAACTATGTGGCATTAAGGTGTCGACCATTGGAATAATTAGGTACCTAAAAAAATACTCAAAATAAACATAAAATAAAACAGAGACAAACCAAACGGTAAGATTCACACATTTTTCAGCTCGGCTGAACAAAATTGTATCTGAAGTACTCGTCGTAAGCTCTTACTTGTTTTTAACTGTAAGCAGAACGGCAGATTTTTCATTAACGAAACAATTGAAAATCCGGCGTGCTCCTGGATAATTAGACGGGCACAGGTGCGAAAAGGTAGTAAAATAAAGTACAAATAGGGGAAACATTTTTAAAAATTGCTTTTATGGCTCGCGCTTATTGTATATATATTAGTCAATTTGAATTGCCAAGTTTGCGGCTGTAACGTGCTAATTAAACTGAATTCAGATTATTATTATTTAATACAAATCTTACAAAAAGGAGAAGTCAAAAGAACCCTAAACCGACGAGCATGTAGGTATGAAGAATGTTATGAAAGTGAGTGAAGCGAAAGTGGTTTGTCAGGATCGTAGCAAATGGAGATCCGTGATCTAGCCTACCCCACTGGGAAAGAGGCGTGATTGTATGTATGTATGTATTTATATTAAGCTACGGTAGCCTATTGGTTCAGGCTGCCAAGCGGCGGTCGTGGGTTCGAATCCCGGCTCGTACCAATGAGTTTTTCGGAACTTATGTACGGAATATTTACCGTTAGCTTTTCGGTGAAGGAAAACATCGTGAGCAAACCGGTCTAATCCCAATAAGGTCTAGTTTTCCCTCTGGGTTGGAAGGTCAGATGGCAGTCGCTTTCGTAAAACTAGTGCATATGCCTAATCTTGGGATTAGGTGTCAAAGCGGACCCCGGGCTCCTTTAGGGGCACAACCGGGAATAATAACGCTAGGAGAATGACGATTGGATGATGTATGTATTATTTAATACTACGACGGAGGCTACCAAGCGTACAACCAAGACAGCCACTGTAGCCTATGGACGCGATTTCAGAAGAATCATAAAGCGCGTAGCATACTCTTTATTGATTTGAGACCTGATACTCACCACCAGGATTACTTAACCCATTCAGTGCTCATGACGACACATATGCGTCAGAGCGCTACGAGCGCTTTCCGCTACATACGAGGTTTAACCTGCTACGGACTACGGCGTAGCGCTACGAGATTAGCGTGGCCGTGAATGTGTTAACACACTAACACTACAGAGTAAGGGGGCGTTCCTTTCCGATTCATTGTATGCAGTGAAAATTAAAATAACACTACTACTAGATTAGATTATTTATTTCATGATAAAAAAATACATTACAAATTTGCTTTCATGTCAAAAAAATAAGATTATTTATCACGATCGTCAAAAACAAAGAAAAAATTAAGATATAATATTAAATTAATACAATGTCAACAAATTTACTCAATAACGAGTAAATATAAAAATAAAACAAAATCAGAAGAACAAATATGTCAACCACTAGGTATCGTCATTCAATTTACAATATAGTGTAATGTGCATTAGAATATAGGTGATATTTAATGTCAAATCATATTAAAACAAATGTAAATAGGTAAAAATAATAATTTAACATGTCAGATCAAGATCCATATACTCTTTAACTGAGTATAATGGATTTTCCAATAAAAGGTATTTCAGGCGGCGTCTAAATGCTTCGTCAGATGGTTCCAGTCTAAGATCAGCGGGTAGTCGCTCGTAGTAGGTAGGCCCAATGACACGCGGGTTCTTCTCTGCAAGTGCCATGCGATGGGGAACTGTTCTCAAACGCCCAGTGCGGCGGAGTGTTTTGCCAATCACATTTACGGTATCGAACGAGGAAAAATTATTCCTTACAAACATTATAATTTCGAATAAGTATATAGAGTGAGTAGTGCGTCATAATACCGTGCGTTGGGAAGTGGCCTCTACACGAAGTCCTCGATTTTGCCCCAATCATCTACTTAATGATGAGTGATCAAAAGTCCTCCAAAATTTATTTAATTTAATTTCAATATTCGATTATTTATTTTAAAATTCGGTTCGAATACCGCTCCTGAATATTGAAATGACTTCAAACGTGGCATTTGCAATTTAAATTCAACCGACAGTTTAATAGCGTTCTTCAATTCAATTTGATTAAAATGGATTCATAACAGATTGTATTTCAAATTGATGGGAGGAGATGATAATGACATATTGAAATTGGAACGATTGAGGGCGTTTTTAAATGTGATTGTGTGCTTGATCGATGGTGAGTTTCCGAGCTACGTGAAAGAAGAACTCTTTCGGCATTTGCGTGGTACTTAAGGAAAAAATGGACCTACTTTGATCGTTTAGAATGTAGTAGGTATAAGAGCAGAACTATTTGAAATTAAGAAGATTAGATAGAGTATAGAGCAAGATATATAACTAATATATTCACTGCCACAGTTCACCCACAAGTAAAAACAACATTTCGGAGAAAAACCTATTTGATCAAATTCGCCCCCCGAATCAAAATAACCCCTCTCCCCCTCATTCCACCGGTATTGGCCTATTTATTACATACCGTAATGTAAATCACATCTTTTGACATTAAAGGGAAATGCGGGCTTAACGAAGAATTATACTGTCTCTATGTTTAGTTTTTTTTTTTAATTTGTACATTTAACGTCTATAAGCGATAAGGTTAGTGTATATTTAGCGTTCTACAAGTGGATCTAGATCATTAACAAAATCAGTTATCAAACAAATCACAACATAGGAATTAGTTAATCTATAGTTTATGTTACAAAGATTATCACCATAGATTTTGATTTAGCGAGGAATACGGATCTTTATAAAACCGGGGGTCAGGCAACTAACTTATCGTAGTTTTCCGCTCATCGATCGAGTCCAAAGTAAACAGCCTCGATTTAATAGGCAAACATTTACTATAAGTCGGAAATGATTGTAGAACCCTATTTTTGTCTAAACGGCAGAACGCTAGGTATTCCTCACTATCTAAAAGGCTCATTATATTATATAATATCAATACACTTACGACAGAATGCAAGTCAGTTCTGAACAGTAATGGCGGCTACACACTGCAAGTTTATCGTACTATTGGTTATTTTGGAAATTTACTTATTAGGCAAATAGATAGGCCGAATCGGTGACATTCTGGAAAATGGTCAATTCGATTTTCATCATCATCATCATATCAGACGTCCACTGCTGGACTTAGGCCTTCCCCAATGAGTGCCATAATGACCGGTCGATATTGATCTGTTTATAATTAATTTTAATGCTGGACTCACAACATCTCCAGCCAGCATCTCCTAATAATGTCCAATAGATAAGAGAAACACGCGTCGAGGTTTTTTCATTATTGGTATTTGATTGATTTGCGTACTTGGAACTGCATGTAAAACTACGCAGGTAGTTATATATTATTATCGTTAATTAATAGCTCTTCTTCAGCGGAATAGCAAAATAAAATAAATATTGTTCTAGTAATTAATTATGGAATTGCATTAATCATGGAACAACAACTACTAACGCCTGATTGAATCAAACTACTGTCTTCCTGCGGTAAAATAAACTTGGTTCATGCTTCGGTCTACAGGATTTACTATACAAACGAAGCTAGAAAAATTGCGAAATACATTGGATCTCTTTGAGATTTATCGATTCGATTTGTACACGCCCGGGGCTCTGTATCTCTAAACGTGAACTTTACCGTGAACCAACTTGTCTGAGTTGAAATATCGTGGATTTGTCCTGCAAAGTTTTGTGGAGATTCAGTGTTACTTTGACGGTAAAATATATACAGAATCGGTGGTAGAGAAACACAAATTAATAACAGTCAATAAACATTTGCAATTTACACATACATAAACAAGCCTGCCGTAAACAAGCCTTAACATAAATAAACCTGTACTCTGGCTTTTTTACACCACGTCGGTGGCATTCAAGCGTACGCCTTATTGTAAGCGGTTACCGTAGGCTATGATGCTATGAACACCTACAACTCCAGGGGACTCGCATGCCCGAAGTCCACACTTAAAAACCTGTACACAAGAGCTGCATTCTATAAATCCTTCGGGGAAACCACAGCAAGGACACCACCGCACCGCTCGCCGTCAGCAGGGCATTCATCCCCACACCCCGGAACCTAAATGTTCGCGTACCGTACGGTTTAAGAGAAATTCCCTCCCTCGGACGCTCAGGTTGTGAAATGTGTGGAATGAGCTCCCTGTTGAGGGTTTCCCTAGGGAATACCCTAGGGAAACCCTCAACAGGGAGCTCATTCCACAGTATGGGGTTCTTCAAAAAAGGAGTGTATAAATTCTTAAAGGGTCAAAAACGCGCACTTAACACCACTGGAGTTGCAAGGCGTCCATAGGCTACGGTTACCACTTACCATCACGTGGGCCGTAAGCTTGTTTGCCACCGACGTGGTATTAAAAAAAAGAAGATCATTCCACAACGGGAGCGTTTGCGGCAGAAATTTCCTCCTAATGTGCGCGACCATTTAATGGTCGATGAACACCCTGCCGTCGGCGAGTGGTGCGATGGTAGAATTGTTTGATGTGAAGCCTAAAACTACGGGCGTCACATCAAATAATTATTCGGAGCACTTCTTCTCTTCTTAATCGATCTCTCATGACAGTCATGAGTGAGAATCGTGCCCTCCATGCAGTTCGATTCTTTGTCAAGTGGACTGCATAAGAAAGACTGCATTTAGCTGCCCTCTTATCTAATTGTATGAGTCCAGCCAACTGGAATCCTTTCTCCAGCTTCCACTATGCCTAGATGAACGCACGATATGTCCAAAGAAACTAAAAGTCTTCTTCTGTCAGATATACAAAAGTCATCTGGCTATGGCACACAGCCAACGAGGCCGTCTTTCCTTTCAAAATAACAGATAAGTACACATATCGTTTTCAGATCTCCCTTATTTTTGAGGCACGTGTCAGATCCTTTCTCAAGTGCTCTAAAGGTCCGGAAGGCTTCTGTTTGCAAAGGTCACTAGGGCTCCATAGTTGAAGATATAGTTTCAAAGGAAGGTCGGAAATGAAACCGAGATGGTTTGTAGAGCAAAAGGGTACTATTTTTATCCCATGCTCCCGATCTCAATCGTATTACAATTTGTTTCGCTCGTTTCAACGCTCAGTTACTAGCAACCCGTAACGTGTCGGAGCGAGTAAGAAAATCATATTCAAATGTGGTTTAAATGTGAAAGATATAAACTAACATGAAGTTAAATGCTTGCATGCATAATATAATAACATAAGGGGCGAGAAAACCTCCAACACACCCATGCATACTCAGTTTGGTTATTTTTAAACATTGCTTTCTTATCAATCCCGTCAATCTAATTATCTGTGACGCTTACTAACTAAGGGCGCTATTGCACTAACTAACGATTAGAGACCGATCAACGTTAAATAAGGCGCCGGCAGCTGTCATTCCATTTATTACATGTTTATATTTTTTCATTTTTATACATCGACGGTGGCAAACAAGCTTACGGCCTGCCTGATGTTAAGCAGCTACCGTAGCCTATGGACACTTGTGACTCATGAAGAATCACAAGCGCATTGCCGACCCTTTATTCACTTGAGGATTCGCTGTGTTGGCAGATAGAGACACGCAGGTCCTTCACTTCCAACACAGCGCATCCTAAGGAGCTCTGGCGACCTTACTCACCACCAGGAACACAACACTACATGCTTCATAGCATGCAATGATATAGCAACACTACAAAGCAGTGGTGCTATTATGGCTGCGGTCTTCTGTAACGTGGAGGTACTTCCCCAGTTGGGCTGCTCCACATACGAGCGAGATGACATTCCGCTGTGCCCTACCTCTCTTATTTTCTTCGGTTTTTCTTCTTTTCTTCTTCTCTTCTTTATTTCCATACATTCAGATTTTAACGAACACCGCTTACGCAAACGGTTTGGTTCAACTTACACACACACTTAGCGTTCAAAGTTACAAACGCATTCCAGTCAGATGGCCATACGTAATGGGTCAAGCACTTTTGTGTTGATTGTGTGTACACGGAAATCAATAAGTACAGTCAGCAGCAGAAGCTGCTAAGTGGTCCTAGTGCTCAAAATGATCAACACACGGACTCTAATATCAAGGGAATAAGGAGTGTGACATAGACGCTGTTTAAATTGAAATCATCTTATCATAGATGTAACAGTCGCCATCACATACATAGGTACACTGTAGGTGTTCAAAAATATCGGCACATGCACCCTAATGCCTTGAAAATAGAGGTGTGTTCCGATGTTTGTGACGTGCTTGTTTGCCCCGATGTATGTGATGGCGACTGTAACATACAAGGCCAATGATGATGAAGGATCTGTGTACTTAGGTCATTTTGAGCGTGTCATTTTGCTTAGCTACTTCTGATGCTAACTGTAACGGGTAAGAAAATTTAGTAAGTAGTCACCTTTAAGTCGATATTTGCTTGCATCAAGGTCATCAGTCCTGCCAACGTTTAATTTCAAACGAAACAGAAATATCGCATTGACGTTTGCATTTGCAATAACGTCTCTAGAGTAGACGTCAAATAATAATACCACTACCGAGCGACGTGGTCATATACTAAATTAAATAAGAGCGACAGAGAGAGATATATCATTTGTTGTCGAACATTACAACCGGTACCGCCTCCGCACCGCGCCGCGCCGCATCGCCACTGCTTTCAGTGCGTTACAGCCTTTAAGCCCCTAGTGAGACTGACCCTGCACTAGCTATATGATAGGATTCGATCTGTGTAAATTCTGCAGAGATAACAGAATTATTGCCTGCAGGTCGCAGCAATTTTGAGATACGACAGCACTTATATCAGCTATGTACAGCATTTATAATAATTACACGTGTTCATTAATGTTTAATTATTATATTTAAATGCTATTTTACAAATAAGTACATAATAGCTTTCCGAAACTAATAACCATTATAAATTAACTTGATAATCTATTCAGTGGCACTACAAACAGTGGAGAAAACTATCGCGGAAAAGTCATGTTTTCCAACTTCCTGTGGCATAATACCAGTCGTTTCCGACCGCAAGCCAGTACATTATTGTTTACTTCATTCAACTCGAGCTTGGCAAAGGGATTACCGACACCGCAGCCTGGGAGTCTATTCGACTTGAAGTACTGGTATGATATATTATCTAAATTATATTAGTTACGTGCAATCTTTGTCGGCTGTAATGTAACGGTTCGGCTACGATTTGAGTGGCGGTGGCATTAAGCAGCCCCGCTATTCTGTAACTTGTTAATAACCTCACCTCACGGACACATCACCTTGAACAGACACCTAATAGAGGTGGAACTTAGGTATCACAGACAGCCCCATGTGCAGAGCGTGCATGGAGGCAGAAGAAACGTCTAAACATATTCTACTGGACTGCAAGCAGGTGGAAGTATTTTATTTTATTTTCATTTTATTTATTTAGCACATCCACATCATTATATAACATTTTGTATACAAACATATTACGAGAACAATATTCCTTTGCTATTCCGCTAAAAACGTGCTGGTCGATCAGCGGAGATCAAATGCAACTATTTGCGTAAAATCATGCAAATAATTACAGCAAACCACCACCAATAATGAAAAACCTCGACACGTGTTTCGCCTCTCTACGAGGCATCATCAGGAGATGCTGGCAGGAGATGTTGCTTGCGCCACGTCCACTGAGCCAAACTGAGGATTAAAACTGGATATTGTTCTCGTAATATATCATGGACTTCCGCAAAATAACGCCTGATTCAATAAATTATTTGCATACCGTCGGTGGGCATAAAAAAATCGCTATGTATTTTTACCCTACTTTACAGGAGACGAAAAAAACTGTTTATCTCGGAACTGCGCAGATTTCTCATATTGGAAGTATTTTTTTTATTATAGATAAAAGGATTTTACATAATATGATAGCTGAAAAAAAATGTTTTGTTTGTAATATTTTACAATATAAAGGAAAAACTAAAATCCAGCCACATGGCGACTTATTTTGGCTTACTTTAAATCGCCATGTGTCAAATATACACATAGCGTAGTTCTACAACGTGGAAGGCGACACATAGCGGGTTTTGAAATGAGTACAATTTGGTAATAGAAATCAACTTTTACTATTATAAATATAAAGAACATTTGAATATCATGAATCTTTATCGTCATCCACGCTCAAGTTAGTTTGTTAGTTAAATCTAATCAATAAATCAAGTACTTAAGTGTAATAAAAATACGGTACCTACTTACATTTTCGATTACACTAGATTTGCATATACTTTTCGCAAAAATGCCATTTTGAGTTAGACTAGTAAGTACTGTTTTTTTTACATACATATTTATAGTATACATTTTTAACATTTATACAGTCTAGTATATAGTTTAGTTTATACGTTAAGATTATCGTAGAAATGATGATAATCTTTGTGCATTTTAAAGATTGTGCAGGCTATATATATTTCGATTTATAATTTTTTGGCCGGCTATTATATAATGGTCGCCATTCGAGAACCTTTCCGCCCCAATGGCTATCGGCTCTACGAGCAATGTGCACCGCCTACTGCCACCTAAGTTTAGCGATTCGGAGGGCTATTTCGGTTACCTTGGTTCTGCTGCGGATAGCCTCATTTCTGATACGATCACGCAGAGAAAATCCCAAGATAGCCCTCTCCATTGCCCTTTGGGTGACTTTGAGCCTTCTTATAAGGCCCATAGTAAGCGACAACGTTTCAGTGCCATATTATGTCATCACTGGCGACACACACTGGTCAAAGACTCTCACTGCGGAATATTGGACGAAAGTCGGATTCGACGAGGACAGTCTGTTCTTCTTCGAGAGTTAAGTGTCCGATTGTAATGGTAAATTGGTACTACATGGGCATTTGACATGATCTCCGTCTTATCCATGTTCATTTTTAGACCAACTCGCACGGAAGCTTTACTGAGGTCATCGAGTATCGTACTTAAGTCCTCCATGATCTCAGCCAAGACTAAGCTATATCGTCCACAAATCGAAGGTGTTGTACTCGCCGTTGATGTTGATGCCTAGCCTTCTCCAGTCCAGAGTAAGAAACATCCTCCAGTGCAGCGGTGAACAGTTTTGGAGAAATAACATCTCCTTGCCTGACTCCCCGCTGAAGCGGAATAGGTTTCGAGTGCCGGTCCTGGAGTCGGACTGACATAGTGGCGTTCTCGTACAGACACTTCAGTACTTCGATATAGCGGTAGTCAACTTGGCAGCGCTGGAGAGACTGTAATACAGCCCAGGTTTCGACCGAATCGAAGGCTTTCTCGTAGTCCACGAACGCTAAACAGAGGGGCAGGTTATACTCCTCAGTCTTCTGTATAACCTGGCGAAGTGTGTGGATGTAGTATACAGTACTAAAGCCTCTTTGGAAACTTGTTCGGGAGGCTGGAAGTCATCTAGCCTGCGTACGACCACGCATCGGAAGGCGCGGCGTGGTTAGGCCCCCCACAAGGTGGACTGATAACCTGGTAAAGCTCGCGGGAGTCCGCTGGATGCGGGTGGTGCAGGACCGGTCACTTTGGCACTCCTTGGGCGAGGCATTTGTCCAGCAGTGGACGTCTTTCAGCTGATATGATGATTATATAATGGTAGTGCTTCATTATATTCACGCTGTACAGGTCGCCTTTGTGGTAAAAGAGTGAATATGTCAGTGTGACGCAGTTTATATTTTGACCTCGCCATTGTTGTACCACAGGCTTCTTATGTCGGTCACCAAACCGTTTACCAGGCCTAATACTTATATAATTGCTTTTCTTCGTAATTTAGAAAAAAAGAGTGATCTAGATAATTTACAATTTACGGTTGTGTTGGCCTTGCCTGTCTCATGCGTGTTATGTAGTCAGTAGTAGGTGCATGTATTGGAGGCCCAAGTTTGTTTTCTAAGGTTGAATGAATACTGTCGACTTCCATCGTGGTGTGACCTTTCTCCAATATCAGCTGTTTTTTCCTCTTGAATATTTGTTTGACGACTTTGACGACATGTCTATAAGATAAAAATAACAAGTGAATAATATAATGATATTTGTCTGAATTTTAGTAGTTAAAGTACCTACTTATGCCATTTTGTTGAATTATTATTAAGTTATAGCATAAAATACGACGTTACAATTTTTAATTTATGTGTATGTTTCAGAACCAAAAGTAGCTACTAAATATGCAAGCATTTAATTAATTAATTAGGCATTTATAAAGCCCGTTTCACAGCACACAATTTAAAGATTATAACAAAATATCATATTTATCTATTGATTGGTATTCACACCTACCCACTTTTAACCAAACGCAATGTTTACACCGTATTTAATGCGTACTTAGTGACAGCTTACGACAAAATATTAAATGATACGTGCAATTTTACTAAGTAGAATAAAATGAAATAGGTACCAATAACAAGTTTACAAACCTATAATCTGATAAAACCTGATTAACTTTGAACTTACCTGAGAAAACGACAAATTATAGCACTTTTTAACATTAGTTTCTTCAAATTAGTCTCACTGTCGGGTAATTAATTCAAGAAATAATCGCCATATGCAACAAAATACTGTCATAAACCATTGATTTTGAAGGAAAACCTCACGCATAATTTCGCTATGTGCTTAAAATCACATAGCGATTTATTTCAGTTCAAATTTGTCCCGCATGCACATAGCGGAATTGTTATTTTCAAAACCATTAAAGATATCAAAAAACGGTTTTGTGGGATAATGTGGAATATTAAAAGGAATCAAATTATCAAATAATCGCAAAATCGAAAAAAAACACATAGCGATTTTTTAATGCCCACCGACGATACAAACGTTTTGAAGCGGCATCGTGCCAGCGCTACGCCTCTGCCTTACGCTGTTTGTGGGTATTTCACGCCTAAGAATTTATTCCTATTGATTCCTATAGTCGTTAGGACGTGTCAGATATTTTTGCCAGTTTTTTTGGCAGATATTAATGCTGGTGACTGTACTATGGAAACTCAAACTTGTGATTCTACAAAGAGCCCACGACGCAACAATTCCAGCTCAGATTGTTCGACTTCTGCTTGGTTTGAAAGAACTTAGTTCCGATGTTTGATGTGAAGAGATATTGGATGCGTCAGTGGTCACAATTGTCTAGAGTTGAGCTCGCAGGTTTGACTTAACAGATTGTGCTCTAGTTTGAAACAGGGATCGGATACCGGTATTTCCACCATACAAAAATACCGGTATTAATACGTTCTATTTCGTTCTTTGGTTTTTGTTATCATTTTTGATCGGGCAATCTAATATTACGAAAATGTTACTTAGGTAACATACATGATAGAGTCCTAACTTGAAAGCCTAAAATAACTCAAAATATTAGAATACTTTGGGGATTTCTGAAAAAACCAGTTCCAACCCCTGGTTTGAAACGATTTTAGGGATGTATTGTATAATGAAATTACTAATATCAACAAAATTTTTGACGGAAAAGCTGAGACAGTGAGAAAATACTTTCGTAATAGTATAGTTTGTTTCAATTTAGATGATGAAAAGTAGGTACTGGTTCCCGGTCCGGCGGACGGCAAACCAACAATTACCGGCGACATATGTTGTTGTATTATTATCTTCAAGAATGGTTGAAAAACAATTACGCATAAACGATAGAAAAAACAGTTGCTACTCCAGTTGCTACACGTGCCACACTTCGATCCTTTGTTATAATTTCCTGTCATAATTAGCAAAAGAAGTTGTAAAATCCCACGTTAAGTGCATTTTCGTAATTTTAACTAAACCAAACTACATATAAATATTGGAGGAAATTGCAAAGCGTCGGGACTGGAAAAATAATGTACTTATGGAAAGAAGGCGAGCATTTCTTCTTAAGGCAATTGTCGACCCATTTTCCCATTCTATTTCCAGATCCTGAGTGATCCCGAAACTAAATTAAGATAAAGAGCGATTGGGGAGTTTTTCAAGTCTTGGAAGTCAATGTAACTAAATGTCGTCGTGTATTGCTGGCTATTTCGAGATCAGACTGAATAAGTTTGTGTAAAAACAAATATTTTTAAGACAAGATGTTGCGATTTGTATTTAGCTTTTATCGCTGTGGATAAGACAAACATCACTCTCGCTCTCGCATGGTGGTCAGAAAGTGATGGAAGTCTTAACCTTAGGACCAGAAAACCCCTTTTCAGGCCTAAGCCTATCGATTTCGTAACCCTATCAATTTGGTAACCTTATGATAAGATTACCTTACTGATAGGGTTACCCTATTGTTATGGTAAGCATAGATAGATAGATAGATAGATAGATTCATTTATTTCATTTTGAAAATTTACATGTAATTTTTATAAGTTAAAATAGCATGAATTCACAAAAAGATATTGGATGGGGTAACCATAAGGTAACCATAAGATAACCCTATTGAGGTAGAGTTTTTTTATGGTTTACTTATGGTTACCACATCCGATATGCTTACCATAACAATAGGGTTACCATATCAGAAAGGTTACCTTATCAGAAGGTTACCATTATAGATTGTTAAGTTTGAGGTTAGGACGCGGAGATTAATACACAGGCACGGTCCGTTGCTAACTGACTTTATTAATACTCTGATGAGCTATACATGCATGACAGCTAGGTAGGTACTTATATATATTGTGCATCGCTCCGTAAACAACCTATACACTACAAGTATAACTACGTAGGTAGGTACTCATATTAATCCTAACACTCCCTCACACCAAGTTAAAAGTAATCCTGAAAGTCAAAGGGTCGTCGTGGCCTCGTATTAACTTTGGATATCGCTTCGGTTGCGTCATTATCAGCTCCAGGGCTCCCTTCTTCCGAAGATGGCACTTCCACTGTGCTTGAGTGACTTGAGTCAGACGCAGGCATCAGTGGGAGTGAGCCAAGTGATTCCATGGCGAGCGGGGCGCTCGGGCCGGTATCACAGTCACGACCAGTGACGGGAGATCCAGCAACTGCAGCCTGGAGACATGCTCGAGGTGGCGAGGAACCTGCTTGGAAAGAGCTCGTCTGACCAGCTTGACTTTCTGTCGCCTGCTGAGGGCAAGACGGAGATGGCCAGATGATAGCTTGTAAAGTGCCAGGCTCAATCTCCTGAGCTTCAACAGAAGGGCTGAGAAGTGGCGTCAGCTCCGACGTAGGTTGTTCTACTTCTTCAACACTTATCTCCTCCCCCTTATACTTTTGCAGTTGGTCCAAGTGTTTCTTGAATGTTTTATCGTTGTTTAGTTTCACAATATATATCGTTTTACCTATTTGTTTTATAATCACACCCACTGTCCAAAAGGATTTTTGGTTCTTATACACTTTAACTAGCACAGTCTCTCCATTATAAAAATGTACCTTCCTTTTCCCACCATAAAATTTAGTCTGCAAGGCCTGTTGGCGCGAGACGTTATCAGCTACTGTTGAGTCAGACAGTGGTGACACAGGCGATGTTTGCGTTAGATACAATAGGTCTAAACGACTTCGTAATTTACGGCCGAATAAAACCTCTGCGGGAGACATGTTTGTCGAACTATGTTTGGAGTTCCTATACATAAACAAATACTCTTGTATTTTTACATAGACATTACGTGATTGTGTCCCTGATGATATAATTTTATTTAATGCAAATTTAATTTGCTTAACATAAATTTCTGCCTGCCCGTTGGAAGACGGGCTGTAAGTAGGCGTGGTAATATGTTCTATACCGTTAATATTACAGAAGTGCTCGAATTCTTTTGATACAAATGAAGTACCGTTATCTGTGCAAATCTTGCGAAAAACACCAAACCTAGACATTGTTTCACAAAGTTTATCTATCACTACACGACTACTGTAACTGGCCGACACATCAAAACATTCTACCCACTTAGAGTAAGCATCCGCCATTACCAAAAAGTATTTACCATGTGCCGGCCCCAAAATATCGAGATGAACGCGGTAAAAGGCCTCTGGAGGGAACGGCCAGGGGGCCAGCGGCGCGCGCGGCGGCGCGGGCCGCGTGCGCACGCACTCCGTGCAGCCGGCTGCGCGCCGCTCGATGTCGGCTGCCATGCCAGGCCACCAAAAACGCAAACGAGCGTCCGCTTTCATTTTATTCATACCTAAGTGTCCTCTGTGTAATTCTTCAAGGATTTTATTTTTAAGAGCACCTGGTATAATTAATTTCGCACCTCTGACCAAACAACCCCTTTCTATAGACAACTCTAATCGACATTTGTAATAAGGCTGTAAATTTGAATCCCTAATTTTATTAGGCCAACCATTCATTACATAACTAGACACCTGTTTGAGTATGCTATCAGCGCGTGTTGCAGCGCAAACGTCATCAATAGAAATAGGTACATCCCCATCCACAATAAAATGTAGATAAGCCGCACGGTCAATACCTTCGTCTCGCTCTGTCGCCGCTGCATCGATATCGCTAGACTCGTTCACGGAGCGGCTGAGAAAATCTGCTGTATTGCGCGCGCTGCTAACATACTCAATATTGTAGTTATAGGCAGATAAAAACAACGCATACCGTTGGAGGCGGTTGGCGGATACTTCTGGTACTCCTTTATCTGGTCGGAAAATACAAAGAAGGGGTTTATGGTCGGTTCTAAGAGTAAATGGCTGATCCCGCCCGTACAAATAATGGTTAAATTTTTTTACCCCGAATACTATAGCCGTAGCTTCTTTATGTATTTGGCTGTATTTTTTTTCGGCACAGGATAACGATCGAGACATAAACGAGATGGGTTGCTCGATACCATCTTTGTTTATCTGACTTAAAATAGCCCCTAGACCCGAGGGAGAAGCGTCCACGGTTAAGATCAACTTCGCGCTGGGGTCAAAATGTGCCAGTGTCAAGTCTGAGGCTAACTGGTGTTTTATATTAGTCACAGCAGCATCATGTTCACTCGTCCAAACCCATTTGGTGTTCTTTTTTAACAAGCTATGAAGCGGGCTCAAAATGGATGACGTGTTTTTAACAAATTGTCTATAATAATTTACTAGTCCAAGGAACGACTTTAGCTCGGTTACATTTTGCGGCGTTTTTGCTTCAAGCATCGCTTTAACTTTGTTAGGTGACTTATGTAAGCCAGACTTGTCTATGTCAAAACCTAGGTACGATACCGAGTCTTGGAAGAATGAACACTTGTCTGTTTGTAAAACTAGTCCAGCATCCTGCAGTCGCTTGAATACTTCGTGTAAACGCTGCAAGTGCTCTGATTTTGTACGTCCAGTTACCAAAATATCGTCTTGAAATATACATATGTCAAGGCCAGCGAGGACGGTTTCCAATGCTCGCTGAAAGCATGCTGGAGCTGAGGCAAGTCCAAAACAGAGCCTCGTATACTTAAATATGCCCTTGTGCGTATTTATGCAACAGTACTGCTGTGAATCTTCACTTAAAAGCAACTGATTATAAGCACTAGAAAGATCTAGCTTTGAAAATTGTTGTCCGCCATGTAGTTTTGAGAATAACTCCTCTATGCGAGGTAAGGGATATTTATCTACTAAAAGTTGCTTATTAAGTGACACAGAAAAGTCTGCACAAATACGCACTTTACCGCTTTGCTTAAGTACTGGCACAATTGGACTGGCGTAGTCAGAATAACTGACCGGTTGTAAAATACCTAATTGAATCAGTCGATCCAATTCTGATTCTACCTTACCACGAATGGCAAAAGGAAGGGGGCGCGCCCTGTAATAAACCGGTTTGCTGTCCGGTTTCAGGTTTAGATGTACCACTACATCCTTACAACAGCCCAGCTTATCCGAGAACAAATGCGGATATTGGTTGCTATTATACCTGTTAAATCGGTAGCGGTTGCTACCTTGTTGATACTATGCAAATCATTTTCTGAAATCGAGCACATCTGTAATTTAAAGGTAGATATAAAGTCTCTCCCTAGGATCGGAGGACCTCCGTTCTTTACGACATACACATTGATGGTACTAGTTTGGGTTTTGTAAGAAAATGTCAACCTAATTACTCCTAATGTGTCAATGACCTCTCCATTATATCCCTTTAATACTGTGGACACCTTACTCAATGGCACAGAAGCAAAATGATCACAGTACAGCTTTTCGCAAATAGCTGTCACAGCTGAGCCGGTGTCCACCTCAAAATTAATAGGCAGTTCATTAACCAAAACACGCTCCCGCAATGGTTCGCCTTTGTAGGTACGTATATTAAAGAGCAAACACTTACCTTCCTCATCACCACTGTCCAAGCAACATTCTACAAAGTTGAGTTTTTTATTTGAGTACTTATTACGGCACACGCGCTTAATGTGACCTTTAGATCCACATTTGTCACAAACGGAGTTAGCAAATCTGCAACTAGTTGCCAAATGTCCACGGTAACCGCAGGCAAAGCACGAGGCGCCAGTAGAAACGACGGGCCGCACGCCTGTTGAAGCGGGCGCCCTGCTGGCCGCCATTTTGTGCACACCGAGCTCCTTGTCCGCTGCCGCTGCACCGGGACCCGTAGCCCCAGCTGCGACGGCACGCGCGCCACGTCGGGCACTGCGTACACTCTCCGCCGTTTGCAAAGCGTTGGAGAATGTGAGGCAAGACATTACCTCGGTGAAGAGCCTGTCGCGTTCCGGTCCCTGAACCATGCCTAAAACAAATCGATCACGTAGGGTCTCGTCGAGCGTCGCTGCTGAGAAACCACAATGCAGTGCCAGGCCTCGTACTCTGGCTGCCCAATCCGATAAGGCTTCATTGTCGAACTGCATAGCACTGTAGAAGTTATTCCGCTCAGCGAATCCACATACTTTTGGTTTGAAGTGGCCGTCCAAAAGCAATACAACATTAGCGTAACTTAGTGTCCCCAGTTCCTTTGGCAACGCTAGATCACGCAACAATTTGTATGTGCATTCGGCTAAGGTGCTCAGCAGTATGGCACGACGTTTAGCCCCTGTCGACTTGTCGTCCTCTGCCTGTTCCACTATGTCGTTCGCCAGGAACCACTGTTCCAAACGATCTTTGAAAATCACCCAATCCTGGTTTTCATGATTAAATGTGCTTAACACGCCAACCGAAATTTTAGCCATCGTCGTCACTGTTAAGTTTGAGGTTAGGACGCGGAGATTAATACACAGGCACGGTCCGTTGCTAACTGACTTTATTAATACTCTGATGAGCTATACATGCATGACAGCTAGGTAGGTACTTATATATATTGTGCATCGCTCCGTAAACAACCTATACACTACAAGTATAACTACGTAGGTAGGTACTCATATTAATCCTAACAGGTTTTAATAACAACCTTTAAATAACCCTTTCGAAAACCCAAATTAAGGAAACTGGTTCCGGTCCCTGTCTTAACCACCGTGATAAATTATTATAATTTACTTTAAAAACAAAGTGTTAACCGACTTCAAATCAGTAGCCAAATTGCTTCAAATTTGTCTATAAAATTTGAATAGTTTCCTAGATTTCTCAAGGATCCCATCATCAGAACTGGACTTTGGTGACAACGGGACCAATCCGGAAGTTATGCTTGCAAACAAAGAAAATTTTTGAAATCGGTTCATAAATTACTGAGTTAATTAGCGTAACAAACACAAAAAAACATACAGACGAATTGAGAACCTCCTCCTTTTTTGAAGTCGTTTAAAAATGGCAACTATTACACGCCCAGTGGATCATAAGTTTATACAGACATGTGAGATCGCTAAGTGGAACCAATAATGTTAAGTGAATGTCGTTTGTCTGACATTCTGACATCGACTTCTCTTTGACCTTTACATAAATATCATACTTAAGGGTTGTCTTCTACCCACGCCATTCCCATCTTTATTATCACACAAATAAGTTCCATAATTGCTTGTATAGTTCCGCTTCGATAGTTACCAATTTATAGTTTGCGGTTGGAATTGGCGCAGTCGCTAGGGTTTTGTATTAGTGTTCAATTTGACGAATTGAACATGTAAGAATATGATTACAAGTTGAGGCTGGAATTATGTAGGATAAAAAAACAATTGTTTGGTTCACCAAGATTCCATTGAGTAACGTAAGGAATTTCATTTATATTTCTAAGGGAATAATTATATCGAAGTTTGTTTATATAAGTTGCTTTCTGTATTGTTATAAATCAAACAACCTAACCTAATAGGTTCTATACGATTCTATTTTTCTAAGATTAAAAGCGTAAAAGATTTTAGAAAATATTGCGCCCGAATTAATGAGACATTGGCAAATTACTTATTTGTGGAAACTAAATTCGAAACATCTATATTGTGCCCATTGGTATGGTATTAGTTATGAGTGTTATGACATACTTAAATACCTTCAATTATATAAGTAGTAATACTCGTTTGACCTGCAAATCGGAGCTTTTTCACCTGTACCAGTAATCTAACCGGCAAATGAATAACGATGCTCCAACTTTATGAATTTTACTCTAATCAGTTTAAGTATTTACAAAAAAAATATACATGAAAATTCGTGAAAGCTACTACTCTACTCTAGTTTAAGCTTTATTTTAGGGAACAGAAATTGATGACATTGATGACACTTCCATTACGTTGACTTTGATGAATCATTAATCCACGAACATCGTGATTTTGTACAGTATCGCTCCATATCATTAGTACAGTTGTTCCTAAATCTACTATTAGAAAAGATTAATGGTGGCATATTTCTTGTCATTCTTATAGCTACCTTTTGTTTGTAGGAAGCTTTTGTTTTGTACATGCTACACATCGTCATCATATCATTGGAATTATCGCTATTGTGTTTGCTTCTTTGACAATGCCTTTAGCTCCTGATACGGATATTTTACTACTCCACATACTGTTCAAAAACTTAATTAATCTCATGTTTTAGTGCTGACCACCTTTACGGCTGACACTTAGATTAAAATTAGGTAATTTATTGTTGGGTCTCGTGTGGCACCCTGGGAGACTCCCGATCCCCTGCGGATTCTAATATATCCGGGGAGTCTGCTGAGAGAGCAATATATACCTATATGAAAAATTTGTAAAATGTCTTACGCTCCAGAGGTTTCTCAAAATATTGATCGTCGCGGAAGTTTTATAATTTGACACCGACATAAGCGTTTGAAAACGTCTGAAAAACTCTTATAGAAATGACGTCCTATGACTACTAGCTTCGATTCTTTTTATCTTTATCGTCCACATTTGTGCCCAGTGCCTATTAGGGCCCTTTTGTGTATGTGCACTTATGTGTGTCTAATGTTATGGACCTCAACTTAGTTATGTTGTAAATCATATCGTACCGTTATTCATCTGCCTCATTTCTCTCTTTTTACCTATTGTATAGGTATAGTTAGCTACAAGTACAGCTAGTTTCTGTGATTTTTTTATCGCTTGTATAATATCATAATTATTCAATTTATAAATAAAGGACTAGATGAAATTCTACAATTACTTATTGGTTCTGAAGCCTTCGTTTCAGTCCAATCTAATATCCACTTCAGTGCAGTGTATAATCAAAAATGCCACCCAGCCCTGTCATTAGAACAGACATCCCTCTAAGGGATCAGCCCATCTGCATTCCTCTACCTTGCTGACCAGGAGGTCAACCTGGTACGTACATTTCGCATAGAATTATGATATAGGTTGTCCTAAAAGTCGACGTATGTTTTGAATTATAATGAATACAATTTTTAGGTTTTGTTGTTGAATCATACAGTACCTACACAGTATAGAGTTGTATATATAAGTGGTACATGGGGCACAATGGCCTCCGCGACTTTTCTAAGGGACGCACGCACTCTTTTGTTGAAAGTTTCCATGACCATTTTGCATACACGTTTCTGAATTTCATTTAAGCAGCGTTGAATGTCCCACTTCAATACATGGTGGTGTTGAACCCCACTAGAATGGGGTTACATGAAGTCATATCTTTAGGTATACCAACGAGCCCTCAAAGATTCGCGTATTAGAAGACATACAACGCTATTTAAACAAAGGGAACGAGTGTTGCGCCCACTCGCTCTTACGGTTTAGCTGGGCATGAGTGGAAGCAAAATGCACGAAACATATATGAATCTGGAATACGAAACATAATTGTCTGATCGACCCCTGTTGGCGTCGGAATGTCGTGTCCGAGCGGTGTTCAAGTGCTTGCTCTCTAATTGCGGTCTGCATTCCATAGAGAATTAACGCACTTGGCACCATGCCTGTTGAATTAGCGATCCCAGGTTTGAATCTTGGTAGGGGATTTTTTTTTATTAATGACGATCCAGTGATTGACCCTGGTTTCAACTGAAGGTAAGCGACGACAATGACTAAGATGAAGCTCACTGGTTCAACTGGTTTGAAGGCACCTAGATCGTAGTTCTCAGGAAATACCTCAGATCATAGAATACTAGAGAGAGGACAAGCCGCTGGCGGCCGCGTCGCAGTTGTTAGCTCAATGTGCATACTCTGCCATACTGTGCACGCGTGCTGATCGCAGAGAATATTACGTGTCTTCCCAAAATGCCTGATATGATGCGCGTGTATTGTCCCATAAGAGCGTAGGTATACAAGTGTGTGTGTTTTAGATGTGTGCGTGCTTTGTCTTGTCAATTACTTGGGCTTTGTGTCAGTTAATGTACTTGCGACAGGCGTACTCAATACAAATCAGCTGGCATGTCCGATCTCTGTGGGAAATACAGATGAGGGGAGCAAATTCCATTCAGTGGAGGAAATTGGCAAACTAAAGTCTGGGTGCTTTAAATAGATTTATTTAATGCAACGACTGTGGCAATCGTATGGCCTGCCCGACGGCAAGCCTATAGACGCTTGCGACTCCTAATGAATCACCAGCGCGTAACTGACCCTTTTTTGATTTGAGGATTCGTTGTGATGATATGCGGGATTGATAACGCAGCCTCGGGAACTCTGGCCACCTCCGCATTCCAAAGGAGCAAGTATTTAGTGTTGTGACTATGGCTGCAGTAAGCTGTAACGTGCCTCCAGTTGGGCTGCTCCAGGATAACTATGAGCACAATGACATTTGGTTGTGACCTTTCTCTCTAGCACAGTCGCCATCACATACATCGGAGCAAACAAGCACGTCACAAACATCGGAACACACCTCTATTTTCAAGGCATTAGGGTGCATGTGCCGATATTTTTGAACACCTATAGTGTACCTATGTGATGGCGACTGTACCTATTTGTTTTGCTCGTAATATAAGAATGTGGAAAATAATTGCAAAAGCAAATTCCTTTTGAAACTTGCAATTTGCTGAGAATGATTACAGCCATATTGTCCGTCGTGTTTATAAAAATAGTCTTAAAAACATAACTCAATTATTAAAGACAACCAGATATGATTCTACGTTATTTTACGTTAGCTAACAATGCACTGACGAGATATTTGCAAAGTCAAGAACCTTTCTTTATGGACAATTCTGTGTATTTTTGGAAAAAATTTCTTACAAAATTAAATATATTCTGAATCTGTAACTTCCAAGTTCTCTTGTACCTACCTTGTGTTCCAATATAGTGCACTAGCAGCAACTGATGCAATGATATCTGAAAAAGAATAGAAAATAATGAGTAAAATGACTGAGACATATTGGCTAGGAATATTTCTCATGACAAAACAGATAGTCAAGTAACAAACCCACATTTAATAATGTGTCATCGGAATATATTTGATTGTAAAGGAATAGCTTACGTGATTAAATGATGTATAAAATGTAAAGGACAGACGGATAGCTCAGTTGGTAAGAGCAAAGCACGGAAAGCGAAAGTCGCCAGTTCAAATCCCGACCAAGAAGCGGCAGGGTCATCAGGGTTGACCAGGGACACAGGATTCTCAATAATAGCTATATTAAGGCAACGTAGGCTCACGGTATTCTCTCTCTCTCACTGAGCATAAGCGTGAGCGAGATAGATGTGCGTGTTCGGAAGCGCGGTAGTAGCCAATTTCCCTCAAACATCATATTGCCGATTTTTAGAACCACTTTTAATATGTTTAGCTATTGTGCATAATTAGTTACGAAATTTTTAAATGTATTTTAGACCTACCTTCGTGATTTTTTTCTATCGAGCGAAAGTCAAAAACTCAGGATTCAGATAGCTATAGTCCCTCGAGAAAGGCCTTAAAATTGCTAATTATATTTAGGGGAGCCGTATTATGATCCAAACAAGCGCTACGACTTTTTAAAACACCGTTTTCTGAGCCTACGTCGCCTAAACCTGATGACGACTCTGTGACACGGCGTCTCAATTACCTACATCAAATAAGCGTTCACGGGTCATTCTTGAGAATTGTGCCTGCGGTTGGGTCTAATTACCCCGACGTTTTACTAACATTTTATATGGAGTCAGGGGAATAAGACGCAATCATGAATCTAGAGAATGACCCTCACCTGATACAAAGCTGAAGGCCAGGAAATTGGTTGCAGGTAGGACTTTTGACGAAACAATAATGAAAGGATAAAACCAGCCATTATGCTGCGATGTGGAAGGGAAATGGGGAAACCACCACATTAATATTCCCCAATATGACGTAACACTGGCAGACAATCTAACAGAATGGCGATAACTTTATCGACAATTGCTAGTCTCATGTGATGATGAATCCGAGAGAAATTGCGGTAGTATCGGGCAATATTCCAGAAACCATAAACGGAAGTATAAAATTGTAATTATCTATCGTGCCAACTTATAAAGTCAAATGTAATAGTAGTTTATGTGACTGTACATAACGAAGGGCATAAAACACGAGTGTGGGTTTATGAAACGAGCCGAAGGCGAGTTTCATAATAACATCACACGAGTGTTTTAATGCCTAATTATGTACAGTTACATACACTACTTTATCTATCCACATATCAAAAGCCTCCATGATGCATTCAGGAGCTGCTAATTATGACCGGCATCGCGGCGTTGTTTTCTGGCAGCTGTCATAGTTTTTTTTTAAATTAATAGACAAACTAGAGTCGGATCCAACTGATCCGACTATCATATCGTTCGATATCTTACTTACGTGCGACATTTGTCAAATTTGTATGCAAATTGACAATTAATTTCGAACTAAACGTCATCTCGACTGATATTAGAATCGATTTTATTATTAAGCAATAATAACATTTTCACAGATAAGAACTTTGTTTTAACAAAACAGTTCATTTTTATGGTGATCATAATGTGCGGTTCTTGAACGCATCATGGAGGGTTTATGATATTTGGAAGATAAATTAGTTTAGCATTCAACCCTTAGTGTAAGAATATCACGCAAAACAATAATCCCGTGCCGGGCAAGCTGCCCAATCATAAATATTAAGTACATGTACAGTTACCGGCGTAAATATATGATGGAACAAAGGCCGCAAAAATGTCTGATGACAACTCTATTCCTAGAGCCGTAAGAGCCTGTCAAATATTTTTGCGGCCTTTGATTCATCATATATTGATGCTGGTGACTTTACTTATTCAATTCAATTTTCATTAATTCAAGATAACAAGGATCTCTTTTTTGATTACCTACACGAGCGCCAGTTTGAGAATCACTGAACATACTTAGGTTGCCATGGTGTTGAATTTTTTGATGTTTAAGTACCTATAGGTATTGTATATACCACAGTACATTTGGAGCATAGCATTGTATGGAAGCGAAACGTGGACAATGACTCAGCGTGATAGAGAACGGTTGGAAGCCTCTGAAATGTGGTCCTGGAGGCGGATGGAGAGGATTAGTTGGACGGAGAATATGACGAACGTGGAGGTGCTTGAAAGGGTGAAGGAAAAAAGGACGTTGTTAAAACCATAGAAAACAGAAGAGGCAAGATGTTTGGACACTTGTTACGACACGATGATTACACGAAAACTATAATAGAAGGGAAGATAGATGGAAAGAGGAAGAGAGCGAGACCAAGAAGATCTTTTAAGGAACAGATCTAGGAAAAAGTAGACAGCGTGTCGTATCAAGATGTCAAGAAGAAAGCTGAGAATAGAGACGAATGGAAATTGCTCCACCGACAAGAGCTCTTAAAATATATGATGATGAAGTACCTATAGAGTTTCGTCATGTTTAAATATTTCGATGGATAGAGTCTTTGAAGCGAGTCGTGACACTGAAAAATGGCAGCCAATTAAAAAAAAACGCATGCTGGTAACACTAAAAAATAATTGGTATGATCCTCTCTTTAAATAAACGATATTTTATAACACTGTAGCAACTCGGACCTCAAAAAAAATTACCCTATTGCATTTTTACTTAAGAGACATCGGAAATTGATTACAACCATGACGTCAGCTAGAATTACTTAACAATCTAAGCACAAAAGGCCTTTTATCAGTGCGGCTTCACGATTTGGAATCACTCGAAGCTTTAGCGGCAATTTTACACTCCATCGAACTCTGATATTGCGGGTGGCGAGTGACATCAATTTAAAATACAACGTCATTTTTAAAGCTTTTATTTATCCAACAGCTTAGGTACTAAATGTTTTGAGAGACTGAAGAGTGGCAAGCATGTGGAATTCAGCCTTCATTTTTACACAACCTATTCTCCCTCGTCATAATAGGCTGGTCTCCAATTTTTATTCATGAATCAATTTGAATTATTTGAACCAATGTTTAGACCTTTAGAAAATAATGCCGTTTATAAATAATTCTGAGTTATGGAAAAAAAGAGCATTGTGAAGAATAAAGAACAAGAAGGAACGATCATGTGTAAATAATACCAAGCATTATCCAACACACGTGCGGCCTGCTTGAGGATTCTGCCATCTGATGGCTGCAAATCCGGAGGACTCACATACACATTCATTATCATCATCATCATATCAGCCGAAAGACGTCCACTGCTGGACATAAGCCTCCCCCAAAGAGTGCCACAATGGCCGGTCCTGCGCCATCCGCATCCAGCGGACTCCCGCGACCTTAACCAGGTCATCAGTCTACCTTGTGGGGGGACTACACATTGTCGACGTTTTATTTGAGGATTTGAGGAGTGTTAACAGCGAGGGACAGTAGGCCTCACTCTCAATGCGGTGCATCCTCGAGATCTATGGCAACCTTTCTCACCACCAGTAACCAGGGCTACCGGTATTTTCCGGAACCGGTGATCTGGAACGGTTTCTGGTTCAAGAAGAGGTTTTAGACTTGGTACCGGTACGTTGATGAAATTTACCAGTTTTTAGCAGTAAATACCAGTACTCGAAAATTATCACGGATGGAACTAAATCACTTCTCGCCCGCCACTGGCTCGGCTGGCAACGCTGCCGTACAGCCGTACGCAGCTGCGCTATTTGTACGTAGGTGCCGCGCACTCGCACGGAACGGCAACGTCGCATACACGAGTAGGATATAGGTATTTTTCTGTGCGAATACCGGTATTTTTCCTTTACAAAACGAAGAGAACCTATAAATACCGGGATATTACAGGTATTTTCGGTACCGGTTCCAAGCCCTGCCAGGAACACAACACCACATGCCTACAGAGCGCGTAGTGGTGATATTAGTTATGGCACACTGGCGCGGCCTGCGGTGGCGGACCATCATAAATTTGAGAGCTAATGACAAGTTTTCTATTGACCGCCGCGGTCAGGTCGCGCCAGTCTGTGATGCCTTAAGCTGGAGGTATTAACCCACTTGGGCTGCACCAAATATTCAGCTGTGCTCTCTCTTAGACGATTTTATTTGCGGTTGAGATTATTAAAGATGGCCGACTTTTTTTTGAGCTGTCATTCGAACTTTAATCTTCTACCTTGGGTAGTAAAGTCACTTTTTGAATGGACTATTTTCATGCAATTCGGCCAACCGTAATAATCTAAAGTATATCTTGATATGCTTTCTCCGCCGTATGTTTGAGGGAAAACTGTTTAATCTCGAAGGGAAACCTCCGTGAGGTTATATTTGTTTGCCCAAAGCTGCAAACTCACATATTTACTTAAAATTTACTCTATCGTTGACTCCGTCATGCCTACGCAAACAAAGCAAGCCTTGACTTACTCTACGAAATCAAATTCATATACTTAACTATATTGTTTGTTGAAAGTAGCAACTAGGGTTTGCCCAAAAAACTCTTTTTTTCATAACACTTTGGAAATGTCTCTTGCGCAAACTATTCAGTTTAGAAAAATAATATATTAGAAACCTCAATATCATTTTTAAACACCTATCCACAAATACCCCACACGTATGGGTTTGATGAAAAACCATTTTTTTTATTTCAGTTACAAGTAGGTATGGGGAACCAATTTTTTTGTTTTTTTTTCTATTTTTGTGTGAAAATCTTAATGCGGTTCACAGAATACATCTACATACCAAGTTTCAACAGTATGATTCTTATAGTTTCGGAAAAAAGTGGCTGGGACATACGGACAGACAGACAGACAGATATGACGAATCCATAAGGGTTCCGTTTGTTGCCATTTGGCTACGGAACCCTAAAAACGCTCATAAACGACATGGAGCTCCACGCGGTCGAAGTCGCGGGCAAAAGCTAGTCAAATGGTAGGGCACAGCGGAATGTCACTTGGCTCATATTTGGAGGCTGGGCCAAACTTTTTTGCATTTTTGAAACTTTGATGAAAATGAAACCATAAAATTTAATTTCCTGAGCATTTAATTTTTCCGAATAACATCTTTAGATAACCCCTATATCGTCGCTGGCACTTCGGCAAACGACTACGCAATTTTTTTAAAACTCACTGACACATGCAGCGAGGGATCTCGACTATCTCATCACAGATGTTTTGCTTAACTTCGGATACTGTCTTTGGTTTTTTAACTTAGAACTCGACGTTATAAATATCCCCACACGAAAAAATCGGCGGGAATGAGATCTGGGCTTCCTCTAAATAGGCGGCGAACTGCTACGTACAAATTGAAGTTTTTATAAAATTGTTTTACACAAAAAAAATCCAGGCAGAGGCGTTATATTGACCACATGCAGCCTGTCAAACATATATTTAAATAGCAATGAATAAGACTGACATTCGATTGTCACTTTTCAAAAAAAAGAAATTTTGGAAAAAGGTGTATGTAAAATTTCCCGGCACTCAAAAACTATTTACTTTATTTTTTTTCAAAATATTCAGTGTTGCCATTTACAAAAAAATATGGCCCAACCTGTATAATAACGCCACTAGGTACCTAGATACTTGCTCTGCAAGCATGTGGTGTTGTGTTCCTGAGCATACAATACAATACAATGCAAATAATATTATTTATTGCTCACCAGAAATAGTACATAGGTGCATAGGTAGTAATAGTCCAACATGTCCAACATGCAAACGAACTCGTGGACCGCCACATTCAAGATGGATCGACGATATTAAATAATTTACTTTAAAATCAAAGTTTAAACCGACTTCAATTCAGTACTTCGCCAAGCCACAAGGTACATGAAAATTTTCACATTTAACCCAATTCGCTAATATGTGGGCTGTTAATATTTGAGGAGTTCCGTCGATGAGTATCTTAGAATTAACACTTCATTAGTTGCTACTTCAACGGAATCATGTCAGAATCTTTGAAGTACTTTACATCTTTGAGGAGTTCCATAAGTCATCTGTGATCTTCATCATCAGTTCCACTTCACCAAGATTATAATTTTCAAGGGTTATAATAGAATCGGTCTTCAATTGACGGAGAAATCGGCGAACATACATTAAAGAGTCCTACATGTATCTAGGTTTAGAAAGTAAGCAATACAGATTTTATTATTAAAAAAAATACATACAGTGGAACATATAACCTCTTCCTTTTTTGAAGTCGGTTAAAAATAAAGTCCTGATAATTGGCACATGAAAGCGCAGAACCGAGAGGATTGGCGAAAACTGAGAGAGCCGTTTACTCGTATAGAGGTCCACTCATTAGATCAAGTAAATAGCAATAAATATTAAGCGGATACGAACATGTAAAAATAGATTAATTTTGGTAATGTAAGTTAGCTGATGAGACGGAATAAAGGACTTTTATATTTTATTTTATTAAATATAGGGGGGAATTAAACACATTAATGTACCACAAAACGTTACCATCTTTGCATAAGTCATCGTTGCAATTAACATTCTAATAATATGTATATTCGACATCAAAGAAAAGTATACACTTTTAAAAGAAAGAAAGAAAGAATAAAACATTTATTAGAGACAAACAATAAAACGAAAAAAAGAGTGTCAGAAAGCGTTTGTCACGAAACGTCTCAGCATAATGCTGGCATTGTTGGCATTGTTTTGCATCCTACTACACTGTAAAACATCGAATATTGTATATTTATTTTCGACGTTGACTGTACTACACCAGGTTATTCGCACTGAAACAGATTTTGCATTCCAAGTACAAATTCTCCACGCACTGACGAAATAAAAAAATCATAAGTACCTACCTATATATTTTCTTCACATTAAGTATATTCTTCAAGTGTTTTGCTCAATTGCGAGCAAAGCTATGCAATGCACTGAGTTGGAACCGGTTTGTTTTGCTGCAATGCACACAGTTTTTTTCTGTGCAAAAAGACTATCAAAATAACTAAAAACAATCGTTTTATGTATTTTTCTCGTGTGTTGCTGTTAAGTTTTGTGTTTTGTTGTATTTTTTCTTATTTGTACCTTAAGTGTATGTGGCAAAAAAAAAAATCATTCATCTTTGTATATCATTCCAACCTTCAGTCCGACCAGCCAGAGTCTCTCCAACTTTGATATTGATACTTATTGGGAGAATAAATGGAGCGTAGAAGCAGATGTAATTTTTGCCCGAGTCGCAGACCCGACCGCCAAACCTAAGGGCTTCAATCTACCTCGAAAGCTCTGGTGTAAGTTAAACAGGCTCAGATCAGGACATGGTCACTGCAACTTCTTTCGGCACAAATGGGTTTGGCGTGATTGGACCTATGTGATTGTGGCAAAGAGGCCCAAACCGTGGAGCATATAATGCAGCGATGCCCAATACATTCATACCCGACCCGGGACCTTACTCAAGACATGGCTAATTGGCTGAGAAAGCTGAATATTAACTTATTAAATAATTATTCCAACCTAGTCTGCGATTGTTACTTCCTTTGATACCTACAATGAAAAAAAGCGGCCAAGTGCGAGTCGGACTCGCACATGAAGGGTTCCGTTAAATAAATTGCTTTTTACGATTTATGACGTATTAAAAAAAACTGCTTACTAGATCTCGTTCAAACCAATTTTCGTTGAAATTTTGCATGGTAATGTACATCATATATATTTTTTAGATTTATCATTCTCTTATTTTAGAAGTTAGGGGGGGCACACATTTTACCACTTTGGAAGTGTCTCTCGCGCAAACTATTCAGTTTAGAAAGAAATGATGTTAGAAACCTCAATATCATTTTTGCCATGCCACACGTATGGGTTTGATGAAAAAAAAAATTTGAGTTTCAGTTCTTAGTATGGGGAACCCCAACATTTATTGTTTTTTTATATATTTTTGTATGAAAATCTTAATGCGGTTTACAGAATACATCTACTTACCAAGTTTCAACAGTGTAGCTCTTATAGTTTCGGAAAAAAGTGGCTGTGACATACGGACGGACAGACAGACAGACAGATTGACAGACAGACAGACAGACAGACATGACGAATCTATAAGGCTTCCGTTTTTTGCCATTTGGCTACGGAACCCTAAAAACACATTTATCCGCTCCACGTGTGTGCAGATTAATTAAATTAGAGAAAGGTTCGATCGGACAATGCCCTCAATCCAGGAAAAGGCGGGAACGGCGATAAATGACTGGACACGTGCCTTTTGATCTTTTACATACAATACGCGCCACATAAGTTTACGTCTCTGATTATTTTAACACAAGGACTTACGATAAAAGTAACTTACTTTTAACATAGCGCTTATTTAGTAGACTTACGATTTCTATACACATTATCAATAATGATATTACGGGATTGTTATTTATTAATCACTATTTAAAACCCTTCGTTGACCGTCATTACCCGCAGGATGCGGGTAATGGTGGTCATCCGAAATTACCACCGTTTTGCTTCTTAAATGTAGGTACTAAAAACATTTTATTTAAATTATAACCATACATCGTCTTTATTTTTTTATATTTTAACTAAAGTTAACCAAAACATTCTTTTTTATAATATACCAAATATATTATAAATTATTTATGTATATTAGGACTATGAAAATTACAGATCATGACGCCGAAGTGTTTTCCGTTTGCTCTCACAATAATCGTACAAATAGGTAGCAGGGGAATCAGCACCACTGCACTCTTCATGAGTCCACCGCCCATAACTTCGACATCTACGAGTATACCATACTTCGTTCTAGACCGGTATTACCCTCTTAGAATGATTGCCATAACCCCAAAATATGAAAATGTATTCTTTGGTTGATCACTAAAAACTTAAATAACTTTCATAAAATCCAACAAGCACATGGGAAACACTAATGCACGTGTAATTATTTAATTTAAGAAAGATATTGATGTGTATAAATCACTGTAAGCTTACCTTTAATCGTTTTTTTTTTTAAAGAAAACACGTACTAACTTTTAGACAGCTCACTGCACGCGATACAAAATGGCGCTGCTCCGTATGTTAATATACTCGGTCATAGATGGCTGCACTAGTAGTGACAGTGAAATGTTTGTGAAAGTTTTAGATTTTGATCTGATCGGCATTGCCCGCTGACCACCATTCCCCCATCTTACCTTAGCTAACATCCCAGATGCAAACTTATGTGGCACGGACTGTACAAGTATACCAGAGGGCTAGTAGCGACTAAGGTTATGATGTAACTTTTCAAAAGAGCGTTAGCACAATTTATTTTCCATACAAAAAGTGACATTTAGATCTACCTGACGCGCGTACAATGTATTACCTACGTATTCGACAAACAGAGGGGTAATCTTGTATCTTTTCCGTTATAAGTATCGTATCAAGTTGATCTAATGACGGAACTAGAAGTCGGAACCCTTCAATGGCTGAAGGCATTTTTTAGCAGGTGGACGATTCGTCTCGTGATTCAATGAATTATAATTATAAAAGTTTGCTGATACGACGAACGTCTCTTTGAATTTCGTAAATTGATGAGTTAAAATTACAACGAAGCGTGTGGATGACAGTTTAATTATGTGTTTGATGTAGCGTTCGACGTTTTATGAACATAATTAAGTCTCTGAAATAATTAAATAACAACATGTTGCATTAAATGACAACATATTGGTTTAAGAGTCCCCAGCACGCAGTTTGTTTCTCATTTTAAAAAGGCGTACTGGAATAACATGAAACTTTTTATACACACTGAGATCTCCCATATCTTGGTCGGAAACTAGATTTTCTTGCTATAAAATACAATATAAACATTATAGTTAGAAAAAAAAGCAATTCGAGACTTTTGTATGAAGAACGTTTTCGCTCTATTTATAGGGTTCCGTAGCCGAATGGCAAAAAACGGAACCCTTATAGATTCGTCGTGTCCGTCTGTCTGTCTGTCTGTCCGTCCGTATGTCACAGCCACTTTTATCCGAAACTATAAGAGATATACTGTTGAAACTTGGTAAGTAAATGTATTCTGTAAACCGCATTAAGATTTTCACACAAAAATATAAAAAAAACAATAAATTTTGGGGTTCCCCATACTAAGAACTGAAACTCAAAATTTTTTTTTTCACCAAACCCATACGTGTGGGGTCTATGGATCATCATCATCATTGGCCTTGTACATCTATGATAAGATGATTTAAACAGCGTCTATGTCAAGGTGGTGCGGCATTTACGCACATGACTCGTAAGGCCGATACGGGAGCGACAGGCCCGACCGCATAATTGACAAGTAAATGTTGTGCACGATGATATAGGGAGGACAGCATCACGCTGGTGTCTCTGTTCTCGTCGGAACGACAAAAGATCGAACCAAGCTGCATCATGCGCAACCATACCTTCGCCCAGGGTCTTCCTCCAGTGGTCTCGGTCCCCAGATTCCAGTTCCCATTTGGTTGGGTCAATCTTAAAGGACAACATGTCTCGTTTTGTGCTGTCCTTAAAACGAAGCATTGGTCGCCCTACTGGTCGTTTCGCATGGGCTATTTCGCTCAGGAGAGTTATACGTGGCAAACGAGAGGGCTCCATCCTTTGCACGTGCCCCAGCCAGCGAAGACGTCTTTGCTTCAAGATAGCAATAATGCTGGGTAAACGTGCGATGCTAAGCACCCTCTCGTTTGTAACTCGATCCTTCCATGAGATCCCTAGAATACGCCGAAGACATCGCATATGAAAGTTGTTCAATTTCCGCTCCTGTTTAGCATACGATGTCCAAGTTTCAGCACCGTACAAGAGTATGGAGAAGATGCATGTCTGGTACACGATCATCTTCGTATTTACAGTTAGGTGTTTGTTATCCCATACCCTTGTACTGAGTTTCCCAAACATCGTGGATGCTTTGCCAATGCGGACGTTGATCTCTATGTCCAGTGAGAGGTTGTTTGACACGGTGGACCCAAGGTAGCAGAAATTTTCTACAACTTCCAGAGGCATATTATCTAACAGTATTGTTGGGTGTAGGTTCAGGCCTTGAGCCATTACAACGGTCTTCTTGGCGTTAATTGACATGGAAAATAGCTTACATGCTGCATTAAACTTGTCCACAACTCTCTGTAGCTCCTCCGGCGATGTTGCAACAAAAGCGGCATCATCGGCGAACAGCAAACTATCAACGTGAAAATCCTTACGATATTTTTGAGATTTTAAGAGTGTAATGTTGAAAAGTTTACCGTCAGCTCTGGTATGGAGGTGTATGCCTTGAGTGGTATCGCCGAAAGCAACTTTTAGGAGTATGGAGAAGAATATGCCAAACAATGTGGGCGCCAATACGCAACCTTGCCGCACTCCTCTACACATTTAGAATGGATTTGAGGTTTTACCGTTATGGACAACCGAGCCCTGCATGCCTAAATGGAAAAGTTTGATCAGGTTTAACAGCTTTGGCGGACAACCAATAATCTGCAGAATTGTGTAAAGTCCTTCCCTACTGACGGTATCGAAGGCTTTATTTAAGTCAACAAATGCCACCAGCCGGGGAGTTTTCTGTTCTCTGCACTTTTCCTGGAGTTGTCGCAAAGTGAAGATCATGTCGGTGGTGGAGCGCTGAGCACGAAAACCGCATTGAGACTCAGGATACACGCGATCTGCTAGTTTTTGTAGCTTAGCCAAGATTTTTTTCTAAACTGAATAGTTTGCGCGAGAGACACTTCCAAAGTGGTAAAATGTGTGTTCCCCCCCCCCCCCCCCCTGTAACTTCTAAAATAAGAGTATGATAAATCTAAAAAAAATATATGATGTACATTACCATGCAAACTTTAAAAGAAAATTGGTTTGAACGAGATCTAGTAAGTAGTTTTTTTTAATACGTCATAAATCGTAAAAAGCAATTTATTTAACGGAACCCTTCATGTGCGAGTCCGACTCGCACTTGGCCGCTTTTTTTCTATTTTAATTTCTAGCGACAGGAACTAGTTTCCGGCCTAGTTATGGCAGATCCAATTGTGTAAATACAAAGTTATATGTTATTCTAGCATGCCGTTTTATAATGAAAACAAAAAACGTTTGTATGGAGAATCAAGCGTCCGGTTTTACCTTAACTTAAAGATGTTGTACACGTGATTTCGGAGACGTGATCCGAAGTCACTCTGTATAATTATACAATAATATAACGTTATATAATAAATTATATAACGTTTAATTAAACACGATAAGCCAAATTGTTGAAAGCGATGATTATGGTTCAATGGAGAATGGATGAAAATTTTAGAAGAGCCTGATTATTTTTGTGGTGATAGGACGTTCCTTAGCACCAGAAAAAATTTGTAGACTTTTCAGCTGCGTCAATTATCTTCGAAAATTATAAACAGTTCCTCACTTACGTTTTGGGTTTAGGACGGCGTATGAGACACTTTGCTTGATCCGTCTCATATTAACAAAAAATATCTTTAAAATCTGTGGTTAACTGACACTGGCAATGATATTGACAGCTGCAGCTGCTATATTTGTCATTGCCAGGGTCAGATATTTAATAGTACATTACATCAGAGGCCGGGAAAACACGGATATCCGGCCAAGTAGGTATAGACTCGGATAGAGATACGAGGCCGGGAATCCGTTTTTACGCCGAGGCATGTATAGTGCTTTTCTCAAACATGCAATGAAATAAATAAATAAAAATCCTCAAATCAAACTAATTTTCATGGCTGAATGCCGTGATGCTGTGCCACAAATAGTGGAATGAAAATTAAAAAGTTACTTTACAGGCCTAAGCCCGAAAAGTTGTACGAAATCCCATTTCAGGCAGCCTCGAGATGCTGCGCCCGAAAAAGGATACTTCCAAGTCTATTATAAGGAACGTAAAGAGAATATTTCATTGCATGTTGGAGAAAAATACTTTTTGTAATATGAGAAGGAAAAATAATCAGGCAGTTCTAAAATTTTCATCGTGTGCCGACTTCAGCCACTTCCGCACTACGGTACGGTAGCGTGAAAACTATTAATATTTAAAAAAGCGAGCGGAGCGGCGTCTGTTGCTGCTGTTTTGCTCTACAGTGGCTCTGTGAGAGGTAGAACTCGAGAGCATGCCTTTAAAACAAACCAAATCTGAATATATAAAAAAAAACTACATAAATATTGGACATGCTCACAAAATTTCACGAAAATTGGTTGAGAAAAGCGACCACCGTCTGGTTGAGAATGTGAAAACAATACTGGACACACGGACGTACGAAAGAATTTTGGCCCAAGCTGAAGCACATAACTTCTTTCGCTTTGCTCCCTCGTTCAATTTATACAACTGTGACCTTTGTAATCATGTAAGGTGGTTCTTATTAAAATATAGGTAAAAACTTTGCTCTTATTAAGTTAAATAAACCTCGCAAATACACCTGCTCTGTTATTATTTTATGAGGAAATAACCAGCGTGTGTGGTATAAGTAAAATGTTATTGCCCACCATTTTAATGGACCCATCGGAGCGTAGGTATCCATGTGAAATTTAATTTACTCCAGCCATCATCGTTTATGATATTGAGCTTCGACGAACTCGGTCATACCCATTTGACGTTTATGAAGCTGTACTAATCGCATAGACAACACGAAAACCACACAGTATATTTTTTTACGCCAATCTTGCGAGTTCTACACCTCACACAGATGGCTATGTGAGGCTCTGAACTCGAAAACTTGTATTAAAGAAAATATCAAAAATGTATCGTCAAAAAAAAATCGTTAAAAGTTAATACTATTACAGTCTCCAAATTGCAGGCTCTTACTTTCTACCGAAAGAATTGAATACAAGTGATCGATACCACTCGTTTTTAAATTTTCTATGCCTATTTCAGAAATAACATTTCATAATTTTTGTCATTTTTAGAGTGAAAGAGTCGAGCGCTCGAAAGTCAAAAATCGGTCCCCTGTAGAGGAGAACAGCCGGACAGAAGACGGACATACGAAATAATTTTCGCCCAAGCTGAAACGGAAAACTTCGTTCGCTTCGCTCGCTCGTTCAATCAGGATGAATGGGCGGGTGGAAAGGTGGCTAGCCTAGTGGGTAGTGACGAAGCTGACGCTAATGGATTCGAATTACCAAATAAATGAATTGTTTGACACGCGTGTGTCCTGCACACGCCTGCTCGGGTTCCACCTCGACAGTGCACTGACATGGGAAAAGCATATAGATGAGCTATGTGGTCGGCTGGGGCGCGCATGCTTCGCGCTGCGCCGGCTGGCGCGCACCGCCGGGCGGGCCGCCGGGCGGGAGTGTTACATCGCGACGGTCCACTCGGTGCTGACGTACGGCGTGGAGCTGTGGGCCCGGGCCGCCGACTGGTACCGCGTGTTCTCCATGCAGAAGAGGGCCGTGCGCGGCATGGCCGGCAAGCCGGCCGACGCCCCGGCACGGGACCTATTTCTAGAGTTCCGAATTCTGCCCCTGCCATGCATATTGATACACCAAGTGGCAGTCTTCACCCACGAAAACCTTGATCAGTTCAAACGCAAGGGCACGAACTCAAGATATCCTTTACGGAGCAACAAGCATGGAGACAGGCTGTTGGCGGAGTACCATAGACTAGCGAAGTCAGCAAAGTCGGTCTATAGCCTTGGACCTTCCGTTTACAATCGTCTGCCAGATATCATCAGAAGTGCACCTTCCACTGCAGTGGGTCGATCACGTAACTTTTCTTACGCGCGTCTGTAAGGTCTAAATGTCAATTTTATATGGAAAAATGACAGTTAGATTGTGATTTTACTGTCAGACGCGCGTACAATGCGTTACGTGATTGACCTACAGGATTTAAATCCAGTTTAAAAAAGTGGCTTTTAGAAAATATGTTTTACCAATATGATGAATTTTTCAACATACCATATGACATTTAAATAATATATTAAGATAAATAGAACAATGTATAATATAATATAATAATAAATAACAACCATTATGAATAAATGTATGTACATACCTAAAACCTAATTAGGTATTTATAATTAAAGCATATCTATTCTACTGTAAAATAACCTATAACAATTGTTATCAATAAAATTTTCATTCATTTCATGAATGTCAATATGAATAAATGTCAAAGGGAGGTTTAGCGGAAATCATCAATCGATCCGCGAATCAAACAACCGCAGCTATTTCTGTTCCACCGTAATTGTATACAAATATCAGATATTTGTTCTCAATTATCTTCCCTCCACTCTGGGGGAAATAAACACTCCTTTCAATTTGTATCAAAAAGATGATTGTTTTGTTAGATTATTGCGCTCCAGAAGGGTAATCACGTCAGGTTTCGAACGCGCGTTAGGACAATTTAACTGTAACTATTTATTCCGTATAAAAAGTGAAATTTAGATCTAACTGACGCGCGTACAATGCGTTACGTGATCGACCTGCTGTTAAAGTAAACGGGCCAATCTCCGAGCGTTTGAACCGCTCGTTTCTAAAGTCATTGTCGGCTCAACATTATTTCAGCGGAGGTAAAACATACCGCGGAAACTTAAATCAAAAAAGACTCAGCACCGGTATTGGCTTAAGTCTTCATCAAAAGTGGACTCTGATATTTGTCTCTTTTAATAGTGTTTCCTGGAGTCGTCAATGATGAAAAAAAACCGCCTTAAAACGCTGAATATTCGCCCAAACACGTAACGAACGAGCGTTACAAAAATTCAACTGTCATTTTCTCATACTAAAATTGAAATTTAGATGACGCGCGTACAATGCGTTACGTAATCGACCAGCAGTTAGGTTTAGCACAGTGGCCCTGAGGTGACGGTCCTAAGTTTGAATCCCGGTAAGGGAAAATGTTTGTGTGATGACTTGATGAGCATGAATATTTGATGCTGAGTGTATGTCGGCGGCCGATCGTAAAATCCGGCAGATCACGAAATTCCAAGGCATATCGTGAAACGCCGCCATTTCTTGATTTGGCTAAATGACATCCGCCATATCGTTCAAAACGTAACGTTTAACGATTTGTTTAGTGACGTTTAGGCAGATCATGAAATTCCTAGGCATATCATGAAAGGCCGCCATTTCATGATCTGGCTAAGTAACACCCACCCACCAGTGACGTTTAGGCAGTTCATGAAATTCCTAAGCATATCATGAAACGCCGCCATATCGTTGTTCTATACTCGCCGTTATACGTTAAGTAGGGTTTGCAAACAAGTTTTTTCCCTCTTTTATAAAAAAATAACCTCGAAGACGAAAGCGTATAATCGCCTGGTCAACTTTTAGCCAAATCATGAAATGGCGGCGTTTCATGATATAGGCTAGGAATTTCGAGATCTGCCGGATTTTTACGGAGTGCCCGGTACCTATAGAGCGAGGAATATCGACGAATGCGTTGCTCTAATCGATCTGCCGTATTTTTTATCAGGCACATCATGACATGCCTGGTCAACTATTATCCAAATCATGAAATGGCGGCGTTTCACGATATAGCCTAGGAATTTCGTGATCTGCCGGATTTTACGATCGGCCGCCAACATGATATTATTATTGATATTATTTGAGTTGGCCGAATTGCATCAAAGTAGTTCAATCAAAAATCAACTCTACCGTCCAAGGTAGAAGATTTCAATGGGGTTCGCCGGTGAAAGCTAATTGTAGATGGCGCTCTTCTAGATTCCATACGATGAGAGAGTAAGAAGGGAGATCGATTGTACCTACTATGTAAGTACGGAACCAATATACAGTTCTTAGGCAAAAATCTTCCCCATAGCTTTAATCCACAACCTTTTACTTTTAGCCTTTTTCGGATAACGGTGGATTCCCACTACGGAGCAATTAGGGACGAAAAATAAAGCTATTCTCGCAAAAATAAATGAAAAGCGGCCAAGTGCGAGTCAGACTCGCACATGAATGGTTCCGTAAAATAAATTGCGGTTTACGATTTATGACGTATTAAAAAAAAACTTCTTACTAGATCTCGTTCAACCAATTTTCGGTGGAAGTTTGCATGGTAATGTACATCATATATTTTTTTTAGTTTTATCATTCTCTTATTTTAGAAGTTACAGGGGGGGGACACACATTTTACCACTTTGGAAGTGTCTCTCGCGCAAACTATTCAGTTTAGAAAAAATGATTGTAGAAACCTTAATATCATTTTTGAAGACCTATCCATAGATACCCTACACGTCTGAGTTTGATAAAAAAAAATTTTTTTGACTTTCAGTTCTGTGTGTCGGGACCTTTAAAACTTAATGTTTGTTTTCAATTTTTGTGTGAAAATATTAATGCGGTTCACAGAATACATCTACTTACCAAGTTTCAACAGTATAGCTCTTATAGTTTCGGAAAAAAGTGGCTGTGACATACGGACGGACAGACAGACAGACAGACAGACATGACGAATCTATAAGGGTTCCGTTTTTTGCAGTTGTTCCCGCCATACACATTTAGCATTTTTAGGTACAACTATTGGAGCTGTCAGTTTGACAGTTGCCTTCCCCATTGCATTGACAGTTTTATAAAAAAGTCGACTACAATAATTTCAAACACAACCGCTCTAACTGGAAGTATCAGATATGGCGCGTATTGCAGATACGTAACATACGGCCGTTAGGTACAGTCGCCATCACATACATAGGTACACTATAGGTGTTCAAAAATATCGGCACATGCACCCTAATGCCTTGAAAATAGAGGTGTGTTCCGATATTTGTGACGTGCTTGTTTGCTCCGATGTATGTGATGGCGACTGTACCTCGCCGGGGCACCTAACAAAGGGATTATTTACCACTTAATCTAAAGTATAGACCGTCATAGTCGTTTCAAAGGGAAGAAATACATAGCTATTCCTACATTATATTTCGTCTTTTATCTTGTTCAGCATCCCTATTTCTGTCCTTACAATTTATCCTACCATATTTGTAGTATACGTATGAAATTTAGCATTTTTAGGGTTCCGTGCTCAAAGAGTAAACCGGGATCCTATTACTAAGACTTCGCTGTCCGTCCGTCCGTCCGTCTGTCTGTCACCAGGCTGTATCTCAAGAACCGTGATAGCTAGAGAGTTGAAATTTTCACAGATTATGTATTTCTGTTGCCGCTATAACAACAAATACTAAAAACAAAATAAAATATTTTTTTTAAGGGGGGCTCCCGTACAACCAAACGTGATTTTTTTGCCGTTTTTTTTGATAATGGTACGGAGCCCTTCGTGCGCGAGTCCAATTATGGCACCTTCTGAAGGAGCTGGCAGAGCGTCTCAACTGTCCGCTTACCATGTCCTGGTTGCAGGTGGTTATTGGGAAGGCCAAATAAATAATAAATTTTGTTAAATAACGTTTTAACATAGTTATAATTTAGTTATTGTTATTTTATAATTTTTTGTACTTACTATTTAACTAACTCTTACTAACTCTCTATGGATCGTATCTGGTCTGAAATAAACGATTTTTTAATTTTTTTAATTTTTTATTTATGGACAGTCAGCTTCTCATACATTGGACCAGAGTACACGCGATAGTCACCACGTACACGTGAGTGTCCTAGTTTTTGAAATGCCTAACACTAATAATGAAGTATACCTAGATAATAATTTGAAAATATATTTTCTGGTTGTCTGAAATATACTTTTTTTTATATTCATAGTTATTAAATTAACAATTTGCTGGTCGGTTGTTTGTTGATGTGAATTTGAAAGGGAAAATGGCGGTTGAGTGAACAGTGGGGCGTAGGTAGTAAATGATACGATAATAGATGGTTGTTTGTTTATTGAGAGGAAATATGTAACTATGGGTTTTTATAGTAGTCTTACTACGTCGGAGGTCTAACCCTACGTAACAATAACCCTACACGTGACCTCCGGGTGGTGCTAAAAGAACAACAAACTCGGCAGCTGCACTGTTCCTTCTGAACCTCGCAGCGCACACTGGAACTTTATCAGCGAGATCAATACGAATACATATTATATGTACCAGTGTGTAACCGCCATACGATAAATAAATAAATACGTCATTTGCACGTGTGTGACCTTCAAGCTTATCAGTACTTACCTTAGATATCGAATGTTAAACATCTTAATTGGGTTGTAAGCTGATATCCTATGTTTATAAATTGAATCTGTACCTATGCCCACACCACACTACACAGATTAGTTAGAAACGAACAGTCACAAACTTGTTCTTCTGGAATGGAATATTTAGGACACTTTAATTTAAGTTCACAGCGCAGAGAAGCTCTATAAAAACAAATAGATAGATAAGTCGTTTATTTGCTCGAATCATCGTCATTACAGGTGTTACATTTGAATTTTATAGTCTAGCACAATAGGGAACATTACGCAAAACTCTTCGTAGGTGGCGACACTAGCAGCGTTGACATTGTGTCTCGTTCCCACTTGCGGTATTGTCTATGCAAGCATCCTTGTCACTCGTTTGACAATCAATTGTGCATGTGTGTGTGAATCCCTATATTCCTATACTGGTTTACTATTAGTGGTACTGCTGCCTCTGGCGGCAGAACATTGCAGTAATGTTCCCTATTGGGAACGGATGAAAATTTTAGAACTTTTTTCACAGCAATTTGAAGCCGACGGCTATTTCTCCATCGGACAGAGACGGTAGGTATTCCAAATTCAAACTTATTAACTGCCAGTCTGTTTCAAAAATTCAGTAAAAGTGTTTATACAACCTTTACAGTAAGTATGTACACATACGAGTAGTCTAATAGACAGGTGACGCCCACCAATCGATGATTGTCGTTGCTAACCTGACACCCTTAGTTCCATCGATTTGTTGCCTAGTTTGATGCCTTACCTTTGGTCAAAGAATTTTGGCAACTACTTTCGCCAAAAGTTTTCAAATGATTCGTACATTCTCAATAAATAAAACTCTGGGAAATAATTCTCGGAAATCACAACGCTTCAATTTATTTTTGCTATTCCGAAGATTATTATGAAATATGACGATTTGTGCAATAGTGTTCCCTAATATTTATTTATAAATATATAACATAAAAAGTTCGAAATTGAACGCTGTTTCTTGAACAATATCGTGACGTCAGTTAAATGTTCGTGTTTCCCTACTAACTTCATACTGGTAGAGCGTTTTTGACTTTTCATTAAAGATCACAAACAAAACGTTTGACGTGATCGTTGTTTTCATTGATTTTAGCAAAGCGTTCGACATGTTGCAATTTAACACTTTATATGACAAGTTGTACCAAACTGGAATACAGGGCCCTCTATTGACTTGGTTCAAAAACTATCATAACAACCGAAAAACATTTGTTAAAATAGACAACGTAATGAGTACAGGTTCAGGCATAGAAACCACTATGGGCACAGCCCAAGGCTCAATAATTGGGCCGAGTGAATACCTTATATACGTAAATGAAATGTGTTCTATGATCAGAGAGGGTTCTGTATACCAGTTTGCGGACGATACCTGCCTGATAGTCGCGGACACAGACATTGTAAGGGCAGAACAGCAAATGCAGGCAAACTTCGACCTGCTATGCCGCTGGTCGCACGATATGGGGCTTGTCATTAATGCTCAAAAAACCAAAGCTATGCACATACATACTAGACACAATAAGGCAGCTCACATCCCGTGCCTCATAGCGCACAGCGTCGACTGCTTGCATAATAATTACGATGTTAAATGTATTAAGTGTAATTGTACACAGATTGAAATAGTCATGCAACATACTTATGTGGGTTTAATAATTGACCAGAGATTTAACTGGGGTCCGCATATAAAGCATGTATGCGATAAACTAAGAGCACTACTCAGTAAAATACACATTTTAAAATATAAACTACTGTTCCGACGAGGAACAGATGTAGGATTTAATTTTACTTATTTTATTTTTCTTGATAAAGTAATAGGTATTTTTTCATGCATACAAAACAACACAATTAGTAAAGAATTATTTTCCTTGTATTTTGGGGCTAGTTTTTCGGAACTGGCAACTTTCTGGTGAATTCCAAAGCCTTTTCCGGCGCTTGCAGCGCCACCTGGAGATTAGAAAAAACTCTTGCTACCGTTGCGACAAGAAACGCACGCTCCGCGCCGATCGCGAATTAAAATTACTTTTTACCAACATAGACTGTTGCATCTTGCTCGACAATCAACCTGGACATCCATAAAACCAGTGCCTATGAGTGAAGTGTGTGGGTCCCAGCTGGGGTGGCTATAATCCCGAAATCCAGACCAGAAACGACGAGGAGAAAGCGCAGCTGGATTCACGTGAGTAGCTACTCTGATAAACTGCCCCTACATAATTTTTTGATCCGTTCGATCCGGATATTTCTTTATCAGGTTGTGTTGTCTTGTTTTCTTAGTTTTTTGCGGTATTACGTACCCATTTCTAACACGTTCGTAATTCAATTTCACGTTGTCATTGCCGCCATCTTTGTATTCGCAAAATGGTACCTAATCCTAACGAAGATAATGTCGAACCCGATGATACGTCGTGTATAATTACGCAAGACATATTTGAACGTGATTTAATTCTCGACGGATTAAAGAGAACGTTACAATTCGCAGCGACAAACATCGACCAATTTCGGTCTAGAACAATAGACTTAAATGCACAACAGCGAAAGTTTAAAAAAATTCAAACCAAAATCGAAAAGGAATTAATTAAACTGCAAAAGTTCAATAAAGAAGCAAATATTAAGATTCGTAACGATTTCGATGAGTTGTACTACGCGATAGTTACTCATTTAAATAACATGAAGGAGGTAGAAACAGAAAAGCGTCGCGCGAGCCGCGTTCCTGCCCCGTACGACACGTTTATAAATGATCGTCGTACTCTGCCGAAATTATCGTTACCCGAATATAACGGCGACCCGACGGGTTGGCCTGCCTTTTTCGATTTATTTCAATCGCTGGTACACAACAACAATGCCTACACGGGCGCGGAGAAGTTTAGGTACCTACTTCTATCACTTAAAAACGAGCCACACAATTTAATCAAATCCATTCCCATAACGGAAGATAATTATTCAGTTGCGCTAGATATTCTAAAATCCCGATATGACAATAAACGCATAATTGCATCGCAACATCTTGATCGACTGTTTGACATTGAAACCTGCATCGGCCGATCAGCTGTTGCCATCCGGAATCTATTAAATGTTTATCACGAAAATACCAAAGCGCTCGAAGTTATGGATTTTCCGGTTAGGCAATGGGACTTCGTACTTTTAAATTTATTACTACGTAAGATTCCCGTAAACACGAGAAAAGATTACGAACGATCTTTGACTAACCCGAGAGAAATACCTAATGTAAATTCACTGATTAAGTTCTTAGAACGCGAACTTTCGGCTGATCTGATGATTAACGTTTCAAATACACAGTCCACAAAATATCAATCCTTAAGTAATCATTGTAATAAAAGTAACGTAAATATAGGCCAAGGTCAAACAAATACGAAACGCATTTTTGCAGCGAGTGTGGCTCCAGACCAAAATCGACCTTATGACTACACAGATAAGGTTCGATCTTGCTTGAAATGCCAAGGTGGGCATCATTTAACGAGGTGCTTAGAATTTCTAGATCTATCGGTACATGATAGACATTCATTCGTAAAAACTAAAAACGTGTGTTACAACTGCCTTTGTCCCGGACACGACGTAAGGAGTTGTAAATCGAATTTTTCGTGTAGAAAATGCAATAAAAAGCACCATACATTAATCCACTTAACAACCGCGAGTGCCTTACCGATTATAAGTGACACTGCGAAACCTGATGCTGTCTCGCTCGCTCCTACGGAGCAGCCTGGGACTTGCGCGGTGATTCAAAATTCTTATGCAGCAGCTAGTCAGCGAAATGCAGATAAACAGGATAGCATGGTGTTATTGTCAACTGTTTTAGTTGACATACGTTTAGAGGGCAATAAAATTGCTACAATTAGATGTCTAGCGGATAGCGGTTCTCAAGCGTCAATAATATCGGAATCGTGTGCGCAACGTCTTAATTTGCCGCGACGACAGAGTAGCATTCCGATATTAGGTATTGGCGATGAGAAACCAGTAGTACCTAAAGGTACAGTTTCGTGTTTAATTACGCCGAACGGCAAACAACAGCCGATTATTCCTGTAGAAGCATTGATTTTGCCTAAATTAATGCCAAAAATGCCTAGGGTACCACTAGCACCGGCCGAATGGCCTCATTTACAGGGACTTGCGTTGGCGGACCCTGAATTTCATACACCTCAACCTGTTGAAATGTTATTAGGTGCGGATATTCTATCCCAAATTTTACGTGATGGCGTTATCACGGGTAAACCTGGAACGCCCATCGCAATGAACAGCGTGTTTGGTTATTTACTATTAGGTAAATTGTCATTGAATGCTAGTGTTTCGGCTCCACTCCATTCATGTTTTAGCTCGTTTGACAACGACAATCTTCAAAGATTTGGGGAGCTGGAGTCAGTTCCAGAGATGCGAGGTTACACCTCCGATGAAAAACTATGCGAATCCTTTTTTCAAAAGACGCATACGCGTGATGACACAGGGCGATACGTAGTCGCTCTGCCGTTCAAGCCCGACGCACCGCCCCTCGGCGAGTCGCGGCAAATTGCCCTAGCACGATTCCATAAGATGGAATATCGTCTAGAACGTAACCCCCAGTTGAAACAGGATTACCACGCGTGCCTCCAGGAGTACGTGGATCTCAACCACATGGAGCTCGCGTGCGATAACCCTCCCACTGGCGCGAGTTACTATATTCCGCACCACTCCGTGGTCAAAAATTCGAGTGAGACAACCAAGACCAGAATTGTATATGATGCTGGTTGCCGGACAACCAGTGGTTACGCGTTGAATGATACCTTATTGACGGGTCCTAAGTTACACTTAGACATCGTTGATGTTCTTCTGAAATTCAGAATACACAATATTGCATTCTGTTCCGACATCAAACAAATGTATCGCAACATTCTGGTTCGTGAAGAAGATAGGGATTTTCAGCGTATCCTTTGGCGTCAATCGCCCGAAGAACCTATACGCGACTATACACTTCGAACTGTCACATTCGGCGTTTCCTGTTCCCCTTACTTGGCGTTAAGGACTATTAAACAGCTCGCTCATGACGAAGCTGAGCATTTCCCGCTCGCAGCACCCGTGCTGCTAAATGACGTCTTTGTCGACGACATTGTCACCGGTGCAGATACCGTAGCCGGAGCCCTCGCTCTGCAGCAGGAGTTGGTAGGTATATGCGCCACTGCCGGGTTTGAGTTACGCAAATGGCACAGCAATTCGCCAGCGATCCTCGCTGCTGCGCGACCGCCGGACTTTCATGGTGAGCGGCGCGAAAGTGTCCACTTTGCTGACATGGAGAGTGATAAAGGGGTCAAGGTCCTTGGACTTCAATGGAATTCAGGGTCTGACTCATTGAGTTTCCAAGTACAACGCACTTCTACGGTTTGTACGAAGCGGGCTATCCTGTCGGAAATCGCCAAAATTTACGACCCGCTCGGGTTATTATCTCCGGTAACATTGTTTGCCAAACATTTGATTCAACTGCTGTGGTTGGCTAAGGTTGCGTGGGATGCAGAACCACCGATCGATATAGTTAATTCATGGACAAGTTTCGTTAACGAGCTGCCGCTCTTATCACAAGTGTCGTTTCCGCGTCATATTTTGAACACCAATGACTTCGATTCAATCGAAATTCACGGATTTGCAGACGCAAGCCAGATTGCGTATGCGGGATGTGTTTACATACGTCTTACAGACAAAAACGGTAAGGTTCAAACCTATTTGGTTATGGCAAAAACGCGCGTCGCGCCCTTACGTGTGTGTCTTACCATCCCGAAATTAGAACTTATGGCATGTGTGACACTTTCAAAATTGATCGAAAAGGTGATGCAAATTTACAATGATCGTATTCGCCCCGACCAAGTTTACGCATGGTCCGATAGCTCCGTCGCGCTGGCATGGCTCCGATCATCCCCGCACGAATGGAAGACTTTCGTCTCTAACCGCGTCAGTGATATTTTGTCCCGCGTTCCGGCGAGCTGCTGGCGTCACGTCCCATCGGCCGATAACAGTGCCGACCCCGCATCACGTGGCCTTCTGCCCGCCGCGCTGGTACGAAACGACTTGTGGTACCATGGTCCCGCATGGCTCCAACACAGTCAAGAATCCTGGCCTGTGCAAAAACCGGTCTTAAATACAGTCGAAGAGAAACGTAATAAAAGCGAATCGGTAAATAATAATTGCGCATGTGTGTCCACATCGCCTCCTTCCCCGGACGATACCCTAATTACGCGATTTTCGTCGCTAGGTAAATTAGTTCGCGTCACCGCACTCATATTTCGTTTCTATAACAAGTGTAGAAACCATAAACAATCGTTCCCTGAGTACATCACCGTACCAGAGTATAACTTTGCATTGAATCGACTGATATTGATGACGCAACAAATAGTTTTTAATGATGACATTAAAAATATTTCAGCAAACAAATCACCTTCCTTAGGTTTACAGCGTCTCTCGCCCATTTTAGATAATGACGGATTATTACGCGTCGGTGGACGCATTCATAAATCTTTTTTACCGTATGAAGCCAAACATCAATTGATTTTACCTAAACGACATCCGTTAACAAATCTCATTATTGACGATACTCATATCACTGAGCTTCATGCCGGTCCGCAGTGCGTGCAAAACTCGCTCTTACAGCGATATTGGATTATATCAGGTCGTGATATTGTGCGTCTGCGAGTCCATCGCTGCATCCCATGTTTCCGCACACGCCCGACGCGCGTGCAACCGAGGATGGGAGCACTTCCCGCAGTTCGCTTGCAACCCGCTCGAGTATTTCTAAAAACTTCATGCGATTTCTGTGGGCCATTCTACGTTCGCGCAAATAAGGTGCGCAACGCAAAAATCGTAAAATGTTACGTTGCAGTTTTCGTATGTATGTCTGTCAAAGCCGTACATCTAGAACTCGTGTCTGAACTTTCGACAGAAGGTTTTTTAGCGGCATTACAACGTTTCACGTCCCGACGAGGATATTGTACGGATATATATACAGATTGTGGACGGAATTTTCTGGGTTGTAATAATTATCTTAAAGACTTATACGCGTTTCTGCGCAGCGATTCTGTAATGAGCGCGCTCAATCAACAGACTTTAAGACAAGGATTAACTTGGCATTTTCAGCCACCTTATGCGAGTCATTTCGGTGGACTCTTTGAGGCAGCCGTTAAAAGTTTCAAAACACATTTGCACCGCGTAATAGGTACTCGGACTCAAACATACGACGAAATGCACACTCTAACTTGTCAAATAGAGGCCGTGTTAAACTCGCGCCCCCTTTGCGTGTTAAGTTCGGACTCGTCAGATCCGCTTCCTCTGACACCATCTCATTTTCTTATTGGCGAACCCTTAACGGCTTTGCCTGATGTTCCATTAACGGACGAGAACCCTAATCGTCTTACTCGTTGGCGCTGGATACAGCAAGCTGTCCAGCATTTCTGGTCTAGATGGAGTAGAGAGTATCTACACCATATACAACAAAGTACAAAGTGGCTTCAAGATCGCGGTCCCGCCCTCCGTGAAGGCACTGTTGTTGTGGTATGCGATGACCATTTGCCACCGTTGCAATGGAAACTCGCGCGCATTCACGCGCTACATTCGGGATCTGACCAAGTCACTCGCGTAGTGACATTGAAAAGTGGGAATACATTATATAAACGACCGGTGGTCAAAGTATGTCCCTTACCGCTAGAATAACTATATGAAATCGTTACGACCCCTAATATATATTAGTAATTAAGTTTAGGTATAGTTCTAGTTAACTTTGTTAAACATTCGTGTTTCTTTAAAAGACACTACGTGCTTTTAAGGTGAGCGGCATGTTCCGACGAGGAACAGATGTAGGATTTAATTTTACTTATTTTATTTTTCTTGATAAAGTAATAGGTATTTTTTCATGCATACAAAACAACACAATTAGTAAAGAATTATTTTCCTTGTATTTTGGGGCTAGTTTTTCGGAACTGGCAACTTTCTGGTGAATTCCAAAGCCTTTTCCGGCGCTTGCAGCGCCACCTGGAGATTAGAAAAAACTCTTGCTACCGTTGCGACAAGAAACGCACGCTCCGCGCCGATCGCGAATTAAAATTACTTTTTACCAACATAGACTGTTGCATCTTGCTCGACAATCAACCTGGACATCCATAAAACCAGTGCCTATGAGTGAAGTGTGTGGGTCCCAGCTGGGGTGGCTATAATCCCGAAATCCAGACCAGAAACGACGAGGAGAAAGCGCAGCTGGATTCACGTGAGTAGCTACTCTGATAAACTGCCCCTACAACTACCTTATCGCACACTTAAGCTATTGTATACCTCCATGGCAGATTCAGTGGTTACATACGGACTAAGCAGTTATGGTAGAACTTACAAAACTTACCTGAACGATATTTATAAACTACAAATTAGATTACTTAAAAACATTGTACCCAAAAACACAAGGAAAAAAATATCCCCAAACTATGAGCGTTTGTTTAATTATTGTGAAGTAATGTCAGTGTTCAATAAAGTTAAACTATGTATTTTAGGGGAGGAGTATGCGTACAAAGAGCATTTAGTATTATATGTAAGAAAAAGCAACCTTAGACAAAATTTACCAAAACAAGCTATGTTCAAATTACCTAATTTTGTCAATGTGCATGGGAAAAGAAACGTCAGATATCTTCTTCCTTATATAATAAACCAACTACCAAAAGAACTACAGCATAAATACGTAAATAGCTTACAATCGATACCTAGTATCAAAAGGTATCTGACGTTATCTGAACCCAATACGAGTGTATTGTAATAATTATGAGTCTATAACGGTGATGTATTCAAGTAAATTAATGTACCATAGCGAACTATTCATCAGCATATAAACCCTAGAGGTTTCCGCTGGTGAAAAAATGTATACCAAAATGTACTACTCAGATTATATTGGTCAATAAATTAAAAAAAAAAAAAATAATAATTAAACGAGCGAGCGAAGCGAACGAAGTTCTCCGGTTTTTTGTGAGCAGGTTCGATAAATTATAGATACTTTTTTGTTTTATTTATTATTTTGCAAAAATATAGACTCGCTCGGTCTACAGCTTACAAAGCCACTTGTGGTAGTTTATTAATAAATAAAAGTAAAAAAAAATTAAACACATGTTAAATGTTATAATACCAGCCATATGCGAGTCGGACTCGCGCATGAAGGGTTTCGTACCGTTATCTATAAAAACGGCAAAAAAATCACGTTTGTTGTATAGGAGCCCCCCTTAAAAAATATTTTATTTTGTTTTTAGTATTTGTTAATATAGCAGCAACAGAAATACATAACCTGTGAAAATTTCAACTCTCTAGCTGTTACACTTCTTGAGATACAGCCTGGTGACAGACAGACGGACGGACGGACGGACGGACAGCGAAGTCTTAGTAATAGGGTCCCGTTTTACTCTTTGAGTACGGAACCCTAAAAAAGCTTTTATTTTTAGGGTCATTGTCAGTCACAAAAACAAAAGTTTACATATAATAGGTTTTTATCACATATAATTAGAGAAGGGGCAACGCCGTTTATGCGGATTCAGAGTACAACCAAAAATTAGGCTTTATAGCCCTTTACTTTGGCAATGTCCACCGAAGAGACTCGAACCTAAATCTGACAATGACCCTTGAACGAAATAGACATCTGTAAACTCAACACTGTACTGTTTGTTTGTTTTCATTTACAAAAATTGGTAAATCAATACTATACCAGGTTGAATATGCTACTGTTTCCACGTAACCATTGTTTTCATTTACGAAAATAGCAAAATCGAAAACCATTCCCTGCAAAGCTGTCAATTCAACTCTATAAACAAAAATAGCGTAATCCCGTGAATTCGGCCGAATCCAATTACAGGGCAGCCTGAACAATTCTCGCGATTAAAATTGTTCGCTATCCATGCTGGTAACAAATGGTGGTTTCACACGGAATCCATTGAGGTAAATATTCCAATGCTCGACACCTTATTGCCGAATACTCGACACGTGTTCACCTCTATAATTATTTTGGCATACGATTGAAAAAGGGACGTGTTACTTACCTTTAAAGGTGCTGATATACATGAGCATCACTATCAATACAAAGTCGCTTCCCGCTCTCTGTCTGTCTGTCCCTATGTATGCTTAGATCTTTAAAACTACGCAACGGATTTTGATGCGGTTGTTTTTAATAGATTGAGTGATTCAAGACAAAGGTTTATATTTATAATTCATGCATGTATTATACATATAAACTTATATAAACCCGTGCGAAGCCGGGGCGGGTCGCTAGTTACTTATATTTACTAAAAATATTCATACATCCATTTTGTACCTATAATATGTTGAACATACTTCATACTTATTCATACATTAAATACATTAAAAAATGAAATTCAGCTATCTTAAGTAACTTTATAGATTCCTTTAAGGATGATTCACACTAGAACGGGCCGCGTCCGGCCCGGGCCGTTTTCTAAGAAAAACGACGGGGTTTTTGCGCGGCCGAGGCATACCCAAGCCCGGCCGAGCCACGGAGGAGGCTCGGAAGCGGCTTGGTGTCGGCGCGGCCCGGCCGTGGCTCGGCCGAGCTTGGGTATGCTTCGGCCGCGCAAAAACGCCGTCGTTTTTCTTAGAAACCGACCCGGGCCGGACACGGCCCGTTCTAGCGTGAGTCATCCTTTAATTGTATCTAGCATAAGTAATACCGTACATATATATTACTATTCATACAGCTTTTAGCTAATAAAATGTAAAATCAATTAGGAGCGTTGTTTGCCAACAAACCGCATTGTGGTTTGGCAGATTAATTGTACCTATGTAAATTTAGCTATAAGCCTTAAAGAGAGAATAAAAAAAAAATATATATATTATTTTTTGCAATAATGCATAAATCTTTTTTAATGAAATCAAGCTGTACCTACGCTGCATTTTCTGTTGTATTTAGATCTGCTTTTATTTTTGTCATGTTATTTGTGTAAAATGGATTCACTGACAATCGTCGTTGTTATTTTACGTCCGTAGGAATAAACCAAAAAACCTTACACGTGACCTCCGGGTGGTGCTAAAAGAACAACTAACTCGGCAGCTGCACTGTTCCTTCTGAACCTCGCAGCGCACACTGGAACTCTATCAGCGACATCGATACGAATACATATATGTACCAATGTGTAACCGCCATACGATAAATAAATAAATAAAAAACTGAAAATCAGCGTCGTGGCTTTCCATGCTCTGAGACATGCTGAGTGGACTCCTTTTTTGAGACCGCCCGTAACATTGTACTTCTTTTTTTTCCCTAGATTTTGCATTTGTGTTTAATGTTGTGATCGTGTTTTACAAGTAAATCATTCATTCATTCATTGTAACAGAATATCGATCATTCGCCGTTTTTAAATTTGTCGACCTGAACAACCTACAGGGCAAAGAATGAAGCGAAACATCGATCATTCTAGGTAGGTATACCTACTGCCGTACTGCCCTAGTAAATGCTCGACAAAAAATGTATTCTTCACGAAGATGTCAGACTTGACGGTCGTGTAACTAATTTCCTTGCCTAGGCAAAAAGCTCGTAGCAAATTTAATGTCGTTTCGCTAGAACGCTCGCTAAAACGCACCAGGGCTGTTATTCGCTACGCGTTAATGAGGCTCACCCTTGGAAAAGGCCTTCGACCGCATACCCAGACCACTGATTTGGCAAGCTTTACATCACAGATTGTTCCTAAATGTTACATTTGAGTAATGGTCGATATGTACAGCGGTGTCACAACTAGAGTACGATGTCCAGCTGGAATGGGCGACGAGTTCCAAGTAGAAGTAGGAGTTCATCAAGGATCGGCCCTCGGATCTTAACCTTGTAGTGTTTAACCTTGTAATGGACTACCTGACCTCCAAAGCCCAGCAAGCAACCTTCACCCTGGAACATACTGTACGCTGATGATGTTGTGCTGATCGACTTCTGACCCCGAGGGTCTCCAAGCTTCATTAGAAATTTGGCAAGTGGCACTGGAAACGGCAGGACTCAAAATCAGCAGAGAAAAAATAGAATATATACACTGCAAGTTTGCCGATTCCAGCGGTCACCACACTGTCTACCTGCAATCTACTGCTCTTAAGACTGTCTCAAGCTTCAAGTACCTAAGCAGCGTGTTATCCAACGATGGTAACATCGATACAGATATTGAACACCGCAGAAACGTAGGTTGGCAAAAATGGAGAGAGCTCACCGGAGTCCTCTGCGATGCTAGAATGCCCATTCGAACGAAGGGAAAAGCTTACAAAACTGCCGTAAGACCCACATTAACATACAGTTCAGAATGCTGGCCCCTTAAACAGAAACAAGCCGACAAACTCCACGTCACGGAAATGAGAATGCTCTGATGGTCCGCGGGAGTCACACTTCTAGACAAGGTGCCTAACCATTACATAAGAGGAACTTTTAAAGTTAGACCTATTGAAGACAAGCTAGCAGAAACACGACTGCGATGGTCGATGTCATGAGGAGACCAGCGGACCACATGACCAGAAAAATTCTCGAGCTTGAGTCAGCGCCGAAGAAACGTGGGAGACCCCGACTCACATGGATAAAAAACGTGGATAACGACCTTAAGAGAAATTATATTGACCCAAAGACGACCCAGAACCGCCAGCTCTGGAGGAAAATGATTAGGAGAGCCGACCCCAATTAAAAATGGGAAGAAGGCCGGTAGAAGAAGAAGTTAATGAGGCTCACCCCGCCGGTCACCCGTTACGAAACTAGACCTCTACCTACGCTTAATTACTACGCATCGCGGTGTCAAGGTATGGTTGTGGGTGAGCGTTGAGGTGAGCTTAAAACAAGTTACAGAAGAGGGGGGCTGTTTATTTTGTGATAGTTTACCTGTTGGTACTCGTAATGTAACATTTGCTAGAATGCTCATTACAAGTGAATTCATGCTCAAGTGAATCAGCTCCTGAGTTCTTAATGCCTTTTAAGGGTTCCGTACTCAAAGAGTAAAGCGGGTCCCTATTACTAAGACTCCGCTGTCCGTCTGTCTGTATGTCTGTCTGTCCGTCTGTCTGTCACCAGGCCGTATCTCACTGGTACCGTGATAGTTCCAGTTGAAATTTTCACAGATGATGTATTTCTGTTGCCGCTATATAACAACAAATCCTAAAAACAGAATAAAATAAATATTTTTATAGATAATGGTACGGAACCCTTCGTGCGTGAGTCCGACTCGCACTTGGCTGGTTTTTTTTATAGTTGAGCTTGACTCCAAATACAAGTGATATATATATATATATATAATTTTAAGTTTCCTTGTTATGTGCTGAGACCATTTAAATTAGCATTTTTACTAAGTAGTCTGAAAAGGTAACACGGGCCAAAAGGCCAATCGTTATTTACCTCCACACTTTCGCGAGAAAAATGACCTTGACAGACAAACAACGATTTGATATTTTAAGGTTTCCTTTTTAGGGTTCCGTACCAAAATTGATCCAACTGAACTTTTTAACCAACTTCAAAAAAGGATGAGGTTCTCAATTCGTCTCTATGTTTTTTAGGGTTCCGTAGCCAAATGGCAAAAAACGGAACCCTTATAGATTCGTCATGTCTGTCTGTCTGTCTGTCTGTCCGTCCGTATGTCACAGCCACTTTTTTCCGAAACTATAAGAGCTATACTGTTGAAACTTGGTAAGTAGATGTATTCTGTAAACCGCATTAAAATTTTCACACAAAAATCGAAAAAAAACATTAAGTTTTAGGGTTCCCCATACACAAAACTGAAACTCAAAATTTTTTTTTTCATCAAACACGTACGTATCTTTGGATAAGTCTTCAAAAATGATATTAAGGTTTCTAATGTCATTTTTTTCTTAACTAAATAGTTTGCGCGAGAGACACTTCCAAAGTGGTAAAATGTGTCCCCCCCCCCCCCCCTGTAACTTCTAAAATAAGAGAATGATAAAACTAAAAAAAAAAATGCCGTTAGAGCGTGTCAGATATTTTTGCGGCCTTTGATCCATCATATATTAGTGACTGTACAGCCAAAAGGTAATTCTGTATAACCCATTAGGTTAGGTTAAGTTTGTTTTGTAACAATCCTGAGAAGTTTACTGATTCTGAAAAAATGGTTTACGATGAAATGATAATTCTGCGAAACATATACATTCGATGGCACATTTGTCGATAAAACAAGATATATCTGTACACGCCTTTATGACATTGACAGTAGAACCCTGTACATATATTTGTGTCCTTATTTATTAACCGGCTTCAAAAAAGAAGGAAGTTCTCAAATCGTCTGTATGTTTTTTTTAATGTGTGTTTGTTACGCGATAACTAAGTAATTTATGAACCGATTTGAATTTTTTTGCTTTGTTTGGAAGCACATCTAGATTGGTCCCGTTGTCACCAAAATTCAGTTCTGATGATGGGATTCTGGAAAAATCGAGGGAACTCTTCAAATCTTAGTGGCAAACTTGAAGCAATTTGGCTACTGATTTGAAGTCGGTTAAAACTTTGTTTTGAAAAGTAAATTATTATAGTTATATTCGTTTATCCACAACTGTACAACCCTTTGGATGGCCTGGGTGGCCGTTTACTATCTGACAGGCCTTCTAAATACTATTTATTCCGTTTGCTGAAGGACCCAAATATAATCTTGGCCTACGACACGAGAGCGCGCCATTTTTCTCGGTTCTGTGGTAACTCTTGCCAATTGCAGATTATCAGAGTTTGCGCAGGCAGGCCTTATTGAACTAGCGAGCGAAGCGAATGTCCTGCTGCCCCACTGTTCGCCTTCTCGTGATAGGTATTTTGTAAGCAGGTTTGATTATTATATAGAACTTGCTGTCGTGTGTTCTAAACTGCCGTGCTTACGATAACAGCAATAACTCTATTCGGAATATTATTCAATCCTTTACTTTATTTGAATTAGAATCAGGTAAACATTTGAATTACTACATTTCGAACGCAGTTATTGCTATTATCGTAAGCACGGCAGTACAACTCACAAAGACAGCTCACATAGCCTAATAGTTTTTAATGATTTTCCACCGTCAAGGTCGAAAACAACTAACTAATTATCAAAACTACCGAACTCGTCAATTCATCATTCAGTAACTTCTGGATCACTGTGACAATTAACCTAAATCGAAGTCGCAACATTTACCTTTGATGGTTATCGAATGGAAGCCATCAGCAAATCTTTGTAGTTCCCTAGAGCGGAAAGTAAACATGACCTTTACATCAAATCAACTTTGTCGTAATAATTGTCAAATAGTTGGCCGATGTGAAACCAATTTGATTACAATCGTATAGGACACCCATTAGCCCATTACTGAACATAAATTGCAATCCAATTGGTGAACGGATAGGTAGATAGATAAGAGAACTATATGAATTAGTATTATTTTGCTGAACGATCTGTTATTTCTTGTATTACAGAATATCATTCGATATTTGACTATGAGCACTAGCACTAGCCTATTACGGTTCTTAGTCGAGGGTTTAAAAAAACCTCCTAGCCTTGCTCAATCGCAGCAATTATGCGGGTTAAACAATCTTAACGAAGAGTTTGAAGACTTCTATCAACGATGAACAAGAAAATATACTAATTTATTGCAAAAGGTACCAAAATAATACCACATCACCATTTAACTCTGAGGGGTAATCACGTAACGTTCCAAACGCGCGTTAGGACAATCCAACTGTAATGTTTATATATACAATTTGACATTTAGATCTACCTATGGGTCTGGCCTGGCCACATGTCTGCGGTGCGGCGTCGCATCGCAAAATTTTGTGGCGTGCGCGCCGCAGAACCCCCCGTTTGTTACCAAACCCCGGGTTTTACGGCGCGCGTGCCGCAAAATATTGCGTTGCGGCGACGCACCGCAGATATGACATGTGGTCAGACTAAATAGGGTTGCCAGAGGCCTGTCCGGTAAAAAATAAATGGTCATACAGGACAGAACAATGTCCGGTATTTTGAGCAAAGTCGGTACTACTGATCACAAGCGCCTACAAAAGTAGGCATATGAAATCCCTCAAAAGCAAAACTCGCGCGCGCTCCTCACTCGCTGTCTGTATTTGCGTCTGTGGGCTCTCACTTCACCAATCACCTTCTTTAAAAAACCCGTATTTTTTGCGACCAAGCTTACACCGACCCCTTGTTTGTAGTTGTCCGGTATTTTTTCGCGACTCACCTGGCAAACCTAGGCCAGACCCTAAGCTGCATACAATGCGTTACGTGATCGACCGATAGCCACTGGTGGAAGTGCCACAGCTGAACTAAGCCAACTAAGGCGCACACACTGCCGCCGCATGCCGTTGCATCGGTGCCGCGTACAAATTTCGCTGGACGGAGGTGCAGCGCAGTGTGAAGTGCTACCGTACTGTCACGTGCTTTCCCGCGGAAGACCATGTGAGAGGCAAACACGCTCATCTACACGTACGTGTAGATCAGATTTGAAGATTAAAAGAATGAATGAATGAATGAATTAATGAATGAAAGAATGAATTATATTTATTCAGGTAACACAACATAAGTAACACAAGACAAAATACATTAACATATACATCGAAGACGTAGATCGGGATGTGAACCTGAAATGGCCTCCACTCAGCAACGCAGTTGGCACGGCTAGCGTGATCAACGGCGCTGGTTTTCTGTGGAGCCAGCGGGGTGTGCGGGACAGCGTACTGTGCGACTTGTGTCGGATGATACAATAATATTATTAATATAAAATATAATTATAAATATATATACATGTTACAGCGCTAAAATATTATACATATAATTTTATTATTTAGCGGTTAACTAATTTGGGGCTAATAATTTTAGGAATTGGTACTAATAATGGTGTTATGGATATCCTACCCTCAGGCAACAATACCTTGTTGAGCCATTAAGTGTCTTTTCAGTTTGGATTTGAACCCTCTAACAGTAATGCTCTCCTTGATTGGTGGTGGAATGTTATTCCAGCATTTCGTGGCAGCATAACGAAAGCTGCCACGAAATGCAGCGGTTTTGTGCCAAGGGCAATCCAGACGTGGGATACGCCTGGCTCGCCACGGGTAGAATATTAACTTACTATGCAAATACGCGGGTTTCTTAGCGTGGAAGATACCAAAAGAGATACATGCCTGTCCACCGTATAAGGGATTTCCTCTCAGAGGACGTAGTTTAGTATTATATATAGAGAGTAATGGAATGTAACGAGGATAGAAGGAGAAGAGAGTTGTGAACGCATATACTATGTTCAACCACTGCTGAGTGTTTTCCCTCATCACACAACCCCAGGCTACGCATTTTACAACCAGCGCTGGCTGTAAAGCTAGCAACATGCTGAGCTGGGTCCATTTCGTGACAATGTCTTATGTGTTTTTGAATTTATTTATTTTATTATCTGTGTGTTTGAGTTTGAAGTAGGTACCATGCGGAATATGAATACTACGCATACAACGCATACAACGTTGCAAACCGTCCCTCCGCCCGCCGCAGCGGGATGCGTCGGCAGTATGATGACAGCCTATTCCACTCACTTGTCGAAAGCCTGAGCCCAACAAAGTCTACTTTATTTTTACCAAACGGGAATTATCGAGTTTATTTATTTATTTATTAGCAATCATGATTACACAGTCATACAGTTCTGTTTCTTTAAATTTACTTTTTGAGGTCAGCACTCGTCGTTCGTCCAGTCTGTCGGCTGACCTCAAAGACGTTAATAAATTAAATTATACGCGATGAGTTCCGTTTAGTAAAAATATTGTCTGCATGAAAATCGTGAACGTGTAAATATGTAAATAAGGTCTGCTTTAAATAAGGTTTCCTTTGAGGTGGAAGGTCAAATGGCAGTCGCTTCAAGAAAAACAAGTTCCTATAACACACAAGATGGACTGATGACCAGGTAAAGGTCGAGAGAGCCCGCTGGATGCAGGTGGCGCAGGACCGGTCACTCTGGCACTCTTTCAAAACTGTAGCGGTCAATGATAATTGGCTGTTTAGCGTGGCTGGTTGGATATCCAAACCAACGCCACCGCGCCATCCAAATTTCCATGCATTCATTTGTCGTCAAGACAAATTGCGCGGAAGTGAATGTTGAATACAAGACACCGTGCAAGTAACAGCGATGTGGCGCGCCTGTGAATATAGTCAATTTATTGGGTCACCCGTGTTAGACCTAACAACTTTAGCCCTAATATTTCATTAGACCTAATGTTTCACTAGACCTATTGAATGCATTTTCCTTCGAAACAGTGAACGATTCGGGTTTTCTTTGAATATCATCCAATAGAAGTTATCAGGATAGGTTAGGTTTATTTTGCAATAATCCTATAAAGTTTACTATGTAAGAAAAAATGCATTAGGTCTAGTGAAACATTAGGGCTAAAGTTGTTAGGTTTAACCAGGGAGAACCCAATTTGTTACGTCCATATATTTGGATGCATCCATTTGGGGCCGATACAAACAATGCGGCACGACGCCAAGGTAAATGCCCAACTTTCGTTGGGCTACAAACTCTAAAGAATCCAAACACGTAAATTGTGGTAATAGAATAATTCGCATTGTTACTCGGAGATTTGTCTCGATAAAAGTCCAGTGACCAGCGGAAATCAGTGGGTAATAAAGCAAGTCCATTTCTGTGATGAATAAAAGATGTGAGCGTATTTACGGGCTTCGGGGCACGCGACAGCCGTGCACAAACGGGGTTTTAATATATAAAACCCCAACCCCTAAAAAACCTGATAGACACCTTTTTCCCTCGGTTTTATAAAGATCCTTATGTTGGTAAGTAATTTTAAAAACCGGCCAAGTGCGAGTCGGACTCGCGCACGAAGGGTTCCGTACCATTATCTATAAAAAAACTATTTTATTCTGTGTTTTTATTATTTGTTGTTATAGCGGCAACAGAAATACATCATCTGTGAAAATTTCAGCTGGAACTATCACGGTATCAGTGAGATACAGCCTGGTGACAGACAGACGGACGGACGGACAGCGGAGTCTTAGTAATAGGGTCCCGTTTTACTCTTTGAGTACGGAACCCTAAAAATGAACAGTACTACTAAAATTGGATCTGATTATTTGGTCTAAAGTATCAATAAAATACCGGGTCTGGGTATATTACCTTTGTTTTACAACCGACTTTAACAAAGTAACAAAGTCTTTTTTATGTAAGTAGGTATGTTCGCCGACTACTAAAAAATATTTTCTTGTTTGTAAGGCATCCCAAGTGGTTCCATGGTCATGGTCATACAGCCAGGGTTAGATGACGGGATCCAAAAGAAATCGAGGGAAATAGTCAAATAAGGCCGTGTACTGATTTGAAGTCGGTTAAACTTTGTCTTAAAGTAAATTATTATTGAGAAATTTTACCTACGTCAGTTTTTGATCGTCGCTTTTTAAGGGAGGTTTACCCATGTTACGCCTTCTAATCTTTTCACCCGCATTGTCCTTTCCAAGAGCATTGTGTTGTGCTCATTGCATCTTCTTACAATAATCATCTGATATTTCGGGTCACTATCAAATTGACCTTATCGTTAAACGACCATTTCAGCTAGATGATATAAAATTTAAATACACAGTCAGCATATAGTCAATTCATCTGCGACGACATGAAAGTAGAATACTCAGTCAGCAAAAATACAGTTTAGCTGGATGGCTAAGAATTAGAATGAATAAGTAGCCAAACGTCTGAAAATATAAATAGTCCATATGATTACAATATCTAATGAGCCGAAAGAGAAATTACTTAATTGACATAAACACAGAACGAGTTAATAGCAAAACGTCATGAAATGTAAATAGTCTATATAATTAGAATTCCCAATTCGTCGAAAGTAAAATTATTTGATTGACATGAATACAGAACGAGTTAGTAGCAAAACGTCTGGAATTTTAATGTGTCATAATTTATAAATATGTAACAGTTCAAGCTAGGCTTATAATATAAGTCATAATATTAATATGGATATTGTGACATTTTTAGGGTTCCGTAGCCAAATGGCAAAAAACGGAACCCTTATAGATTCGTCATGTCCGTCTGTCTGTCCGTCCGTATGTCACAGCCATTTTTTTCCGAAACCATAAGAGCTATAATGTTGAAACTTGGTATGTAGATGTATTTTGTGAACCACATTAAGATTTTTACACAAAAATTGAAAAAAAACATTAAGTTTTAGGGGTCCCCATACACAAAACTGAAACTCAAAAATTTTTTTTTCATCAAACCCATACGTGTGGGTTATCATTGGATAGGTCTTCAAAAATGATGTTAAGGTTTCTAAGATCATTTTTTTCTAAACTGAATAGTTTGCGCGAGAGACACTTCCAAAGTGGTAAAATGTGTGTCCCCCCCCCCTGTAACTTCTAAAATAAGAGAATGATAAAACTCAAAAAAATATATGATGTACATTACCATGGAAACTTCCACCGAAAATTGGTTTGAACGAGATCTGATAAGTAGTTTTTTTTTAATACGTCATAAATCGTAAACTGCAATTTATTTAACGGAACCCTTCATGTGCGAGTCTGACTCGCACTTGGCCGCTTTTATTTGTTAGTAACGCATACCCCCTAAAAACATTGGTTTATCCCATCACACTTAAAAATCTTAGATTGTGCGACAAGGTTTTAATTCTTAAGTGTCATATTATACTTATAATACTTAACATTTGAAATCCAGACGTTTTGCTAATGGGTCGCTTGGCGTTTATTCCATTTAGCAATAAAAACATTACACAATCCAGACTTTTTGCTTCTTGACTGTTTAGCGTTCATGTCTGTTTAGTAATTAAGACGTTCTAAGATACAAACGTGTTGCTACCGGACCATTTAGCATTTGTGTCTATTAAGAACAAAAGACATTCGAAGATAAAGATGTTTTGCTGCTAGATCATTTTAAATTGTTACATTCTAAGATCCAGACGTTTTGCCAAAGAGTCATTTAGCATTCATGTCTATGTAGTTACAAAGACATAACACAATCCAGACATTTCAGCTATATTGTCCTTTAGCGATAAGGTAAATTTGATAGTGACCCGATATTTCTCTTTTTAAGTATTGTAAGTATTTTAATTTTATATTTATAATTTTTGACTTTTGTGTAATGTGTATTCCATTGTGTTTAATAAGTTGTTATCTTAGCTTGTAAGTGCTTTAGTCTCGAACTGTAAACTTACATTGTGTCTAATAAATAAATAAATAAATCTTCATCATCATAATGTCTTATATATGTCCCACTGCTGGGCACAAGCCTACTCTTATGGATGAGGCAATAGTCCCCACACTGACTTATTGTGGGTTAAGTACTTACCATACCCTCACGATGTTTTCAAACAGCTAATGAGCTACACCAACTTCCCATCTCTGGATATGCATTTATCTAAAGCTCAGTGAAAAGATCCCGAAACACGAAACATAGAGAAACGCCTCGTCAGATAAGACGTTTTATGTTTAACTAGCTTTTGCCCGCGACCTCGTCCGCGTGAACGAAGTATTTACTTCCATTTCTTATTTCATCAACTACCGTTAGGTAACATTTGTATTCAATTGCTTAATGCAATAATAAACAATTTACCTGTGGGGTTGAGTCACCTAAAAGTGTTCTGCCTTTTTAAAGTGTCTGAATTTGCAATTATATTATGAGTAGCAAGTGAAAAACTATATTATGGTTTTCAATAATTGTGTGAATGTTGTTCTTATAAATAAGAGTCATGGAAATTAATTACGATTCTTATAAACCATTCAAAACTAAAAACGAAAGTGACTACTACCTAACCAAGTAACCACACCCATTATTCAGTCCCTCGCCTAATGCTACGGTCTGAACTTGCCACGCGAATCGCCGGTCAAATAGTGGCAATAATGGCAATCAAAATGTCAAACTTTTTATTACTTACTGGATTACCGGCGACACGATATTTTGTCAAGTCTGTCTGTTAGCCGTCAAAGGTCCAGTCAAAGTCAAGTTAAAAGGTCTCCTGTGGTCGCTGCCGGGGGTCCACGGGACATGCCAACAATGCGCGGTCTGTCACAGCTCACAGCACAAATTCACCAATTGTCTGCACTGTTTTCCACCAAATATTCAAACAAAACCACTCGGGCAGCCGTATGCCTTCAAGGCGAGCGATATTACCAATTATCCAAACAAAACTCGAACACTGTGTGTCTGCAAAGCGAGTTATTATAACAAAAAAAAGGAGCACGCTCTCCGACGCGGTGTCCAAAATATTACAAGCAAAAATGTGACAGCTCAAATGTCACCTTCTAAACCACAGACTAAACGCCCGTACACGAGAGGCGTTTACGGCGCGGGCAGACGATCGGCCCGAACAACCATAAAGCCCGGCTTTTTAATGAAAAATGCACTACTTAAGTACTGAATTCTTAACACTGCGCTCCCGCGTAAGTATCCCATTTTCTCGAAATGTTCATAAATTATCTTATTAGTCGTAAAAGCGATTGTTGTAAACACGAAATCGGAGCCCCGGCAGAATGTAGAAACCTAGAGCTACTTTCCTCCTTCCAAGTAGCCACAATGTAACAATTTGAAGCAAGGCGGAAGGCTATTCTTTTTAACAGAGCCTTGAGCCCCAGCCGATTACCAAAGTGGGAGTAAGATCGATGCAATATCCTTCCATATCTCTCGCACGCACGTAATAATTTCAAAAAGCCCGTTGAATGATGGGATCCATGAGGAATTGAGAGAACTCTTCAGTTTTATTGGCCCAGCGTGTATTGACTTTATTATTTTCTGTTGTAACTCGTGTATACACTCGGTGTACACTCGGAAACCACAAATTTGGTGAAGTGGAACTGATGATGAAGACCCCAGATGACTCATGGAAATCCTCAGTGATGTAAAGTGCGTCACATATTCTGATATAGCTTCTTGCCCACGACTCCGTCAGCGTGGAGCACGTTTATCCCGAAGGTCCATACAAACTTTCACCCCCCATTTCATCCCCTTAGGGGATGACTTCCGGGATAAAACTATCCTATGTCCTTCCCCGGGACTCAAACTATCTCTATACCATTTGGTTCCACAACAGATAAACAGACAAACAGACAAAAATTCTAAAAACTGTTGGAACGTGTTCTGTTATAGATTCTTAGTATCCCCAGCCCGATTTTTTTCGAATATCTTCCATGTACAGACTTTCGACACTCTTCAGCTTTATTATATGCATATATTTATATTTGAGAGCTACGATACCACATACCGACAGGTGCACATGCAAACTTATAAATAGGTACCCTCATGTGTGTCGGGGTAAAAAAATAATTCAGAAGATCAGATTTTACTGAGCTGCGGATGTTTTAAAATCCGTCAAATTATGAATTGAATATTGAAACCGAAGTGAAACCAAAGTTTTCACAAATTATTCTCTAGAGCCCTCACGTATTAAACGAATTCACCTACTTCCAGTAAATTGACTCCGCTTAACCTAGTTCTGAAAAATGTTCGTCGGCAAACTAGTTATCGGCGAGTGGCAGCCGCATACTGATCGGAATTCATATTAAAGACGAGACCGTCATTGCGGTATTATGACTCAATAGACGGCACACGTTTTATTGATGAATCTTTAATGATGAATTAATTATCAGGCGACAGAGGTGCGATAATATTATGTAAATATTGTAAATACAATTAGTTATCTTTGTATTAACCTTTAATCAGTTCTTCCCTTTTGACGACAAATATGTTTCTGTTTAGCCCAATGGTTGACTGGTAGAGAATGCTTTATGGCATTAAGTCCGCCATTTGTACTTTATTTTATATTGTGCAATAAAGTTTTAATAAATAAATATTGCTCGATTTGCCATTCGAAAATGTGGCATGCTGCCTACACGTATACCATATTCAAGATAACTCTTAGAAAAATCGTGCTATAATCACTATGCGATTTCAAGAAAAACCGTTTTGAAACCCTAGAGCCTAGATAAATGAATTTTTCCGTTAACATTCTAATGTTTTATGGAATGAGGTAGTGACAGGTTTATATTTTTCTACATGAAAATGACAGAAACATACGGTGACATTGCTGGAACATACTTAACTATTATTAAAAATACCACCCTAAACCTACCTACTATTATTACCTATTTTCAAGTCGAATACTGGCCCAGACAGATTTGAGAGCGAGAATGATACTGATATCGTTTGGCAGTCGGTAGCTCTTAAAAAGATGGTAGTACCACAAAAGATAATAGTACTTAATATAGTTATACATATTAGAAGGTCCTCTATCTGACAAGACCAATGTTTGACAGCGCGACTCACTGCCCATGGTGTCATAATGGTGTCATATGAGGAAATTATTCTTATGGTGGTTATCATTTAAACACTTTCAAATAAACATTGCACGTAGAACCGATAGCCGTTGGGGCAGGAAGGTTCTCGAGTGGCGACCACGTACCGGAAGGCGCGGCGTAGGTGGACTGATGACCTGGTAAAGGTCGCGGGAGTCTGCTGGATGCGGGCGGCGCAGGACCGGCCATTGTGGCACTCTTTGGGGGAGACCTATGTCCAGCAGTGGACGTCTTTCGGCTAATATGATGATGATGAAGATGAAATAAACATTGAGCTAAACAATATTTTTACAACACGTTATCAAGTATTTAGTGAGTGATTATTATAATAATTTGACCTTCGACCCAATTTGTGAAAACGAGTCCCTAACACTAATAACACTTAAAGAATATTTGACTAACAAAGCCTACTATTCTCTAGACGAATTCCTTTGCCAATCATCCAATGATGTGTAATGATAATACCTAATATAATAATGATAAATGTACCTAATGATAATACTTAATATAAAAATAATGTATAATATTGAATGTTGTGTAGCTATATGAAATGTTCAAATTAATATTATGTATGTAAATATTGACCGGTAACCATGTTATCAATAAATATTGAATTGAATTGAATTAAAATCCCCTTGTCGTATCTTTACGACTCGACCCACTCGCCAGTCGTATTGCGTATATTTGAGTTTTTCTCCGGGATGGCAATTTTACGCATCCGGAGCCAAAAATGCATGAATTAGTTGTTTGATATTTTTGAATAAAATCACACATAAACTTCAGACTTCTTGATACCTGAAAATACCTAGACAGCTATTAAAACATGCTGAAGCTCTTCAGAATATGGTTGAAGGAAAAAATAAATAGTGCCAAAAATGACTTTCAGTGGCAGCGTCCGTTACCGAAGTTGGTTTAAACAAAAAATCATAACACCAGATAAGAATATTATTAGTTTACATTCTTAGACTGGTTCACGTACTCAACATTAGTTTGACCCTTATTTTATTTATATAACGATAATTTATCAATTAAATTATCTGAATAAAAAGGTTTTTTCTAAGCGTCTGAGGCCGAGGGTAACGCGTGATATCAGTGGCATTAGAAAACGCGTCGGTATCATTACAAATAATTCTGTCAGGAACCCCGCGCCGCACGCGCAGGTATAAATAGCTTCAGTCGCACCGCATTTACCAACGAGAGCGGACGTCGGCTAACGTCCTATAGGCAGATTGTATAAAAGTTTTTTCATTGTTCGGTGGGTTTGGTTACGTGATTTTTTGAATTCGCTGAAGCAGTTTAATTGTTTGCCATTTGTGTTTTCGTTGTTATAATAGTGAGTAAGCTATCCCCAGAGGTATGTGATTACTCTCCCGAATAACTCTTTCCTGTATTATTTATACTTTTTCTATAATTTGCAAATATAGTTCAATTTTGAAATAAGTGAGAGTGATTATCGCTGATTTGGTGTAGTCTACAAAATTACCACTGCTATCAACGTATGTTTTCATCTTTTATTGTTGAAACATTTAGAAGTTAACAATAAGCGCTTTTTGTAGCAAACATTAGGTACTTGTTTTATTTCAATTCTGTTGAAGCATTTTTGAATTCGGTGGTACCATTTCATGAATTTCGATATAGGTGACTATGTTGATTTCGGTGTTTGTAAACATTCCAATATCTCATGATCATGAACTACAAAGTTCATATAAAGGCATTTTCAAACAATATTATTTATGATAAGGCCTGTTTTTGAATATTGACGTCACATATCAATAGGTATACTGAAAAAATAATCGTTCACTGAAGTCACGTTAAACGGCTCGGCTCGGAGAATCGCCCATTTATTTATATAACAAATGAATAAATACTTATTTTGTTTAAATTCAGACATGTGACAACGAATTTGACAAGGAAATGACGTACGTATTACGCCAACATAATAAATTGGCAAAATGTGAGCATCTTTTAAAAAGTTGAATAGGAAGTCTGTAGTGCTGACTAGTGACGTCAGAATTATTTGTTTAAAGAGCGTTCATTTTTTATCTTTGTGTTTTTCAAAATTTTTAAAATAGCAATAATAAGTTAAAGCTTGAGGTTGCCCGAGTATTACCTATGAAAAATAACTGAAAATTTACCTATATTTTGGAGACGAGTTAGAGACCATTGATGTCGTTTCTGAAGTATTGGAAAGTAAATACCTGTTGCTGTCCCAATATAATACATTTTAATAACCCAAAAAGACATTTGATAACAAAAAAATAGAGTATTCGTATAAAGGAACCCCCGGTTGATATTCTAGGTAAAAACAAAACTAATTCATCTCCTTTTTACGGTAGCGTTTTTACCCCACAGAAAGGGACGCGTACATTTTTATCAGCTACACTACTACTGACGCGCTGAACCAGGTTATGGATTAATCCAAGCGCGAAGAATACAGATAAGGCAAGGCATAAATTGTAATATTAATGTCCTTTGCAATGTCACTCTTCATTAGGGGTGTTATTGTGTCAAGTGTAATTTGTTGAAGTGTTAATAAATCCAATATTGCTGAAAGATAATACGAATACTCAAACTCAAGCTTAAAGTCTTTGTGTTAGTCAAATAGATTATAGCAGGAACTATGGTTCACTAGTTGCTCTATGACCTCTAGACTTCTTAGAAGAAACAATCTATATAATTATTGAACCTTCTTAAAAAAAAATCACGTGTATCGATTGAGAAATGGGTGGATTGTAAAAAAATTGTACATAATTTAGGACCTTAATCTAATCTTTGCTTTAACTTTTCTCAACTTTTTTTTAACAATGTCGGGTAGGTAATTGCCGTTACACAATGGAAAAAAATTGAAGCGTAGATTAGAAAGGCTCTTAACTATGTACAAATTGTTTGCAATTCACCCAAATGCGACCTCTAGAGGAGAACAGCCGGTCAGCCGGACATACGAAATAATTTTGGCCCAAGTTGAAACGGAGAACTTCGGTCGTTTAATTATAACCTGGGGTTAAGGAGTATAATAAAATTATCATTCTCGTTATACCCCGTTTTTCCAGTACCGATAACCTAAAGGAACCCGGTGTCTGCTTTGGCATATCATCCAGTACCTACAGTTTTCTGTACAAACAATGCATTATTTGTACCTTTAGCCCCTGTATTTTTTAACAAAAGGAAAGGAATTGTATTGTTAAGTACACAAAATACTTACTCGTCACATTAATGTATATTTAATCAAATTCATTTCGTTATGAATCGTAATCTCTATAAGTGAAATGTATATTTCTTTGAGAATCACTACATAGTATAAAAAAAGTCGCTTCCCGCTGTCTGTCTGTCCCTATGCATACTTAGATCTTTAAAAGTACGCGACGAATTTTGATGCGGGTTTTAAATAGATAGAGTGATTCAAGAGTTTATGTGTATAAAACATGCATGTTATTATTATTTGCATACATATAAACCCGTGCAAAAAGGGGCGGGTCACTAGTAATAAATAAATCTTTAACCGCAGTTTAAATACGAATAAATCCATCATGATATCAAAACAGTAAAATACCTAAAAAGTCCGGAGCCTCGAAACAAAAATGAACAGGAAACAAACTTTCAAGGAAAAACGGTTTTAAAGTTCCCGCAAAACTTGCTCTCAATAACGTCCTTTGTTCTTCGATTTATCCCCCGCATCTTACAAAAGTTATTAAAGACGCTCGGAGTGCCACAGGGCTTGATGTCATGCCCCGTACTTTAAACGTGGCTTCGAATTATAATCAGCGGTAAATCATCCCTTTGAGGGGTGTTAACGTAACTTTTTCAAAACATTTACTCGTGACAAACAATACAGATAATAAAGGAAGTAAATTAAAATAACACTTCAGGTTTTGTCACGAAATGGACCCAGCACAGCATATTGCTAGCTTTACAGCCAGCGCTGGTCTTCCATAGGGTCCATTCGGTGAAGGCACAGGTAGCAACAACAGGCGGACAAATTAAAACAATAACATTTTTGAACGAGCGTTAGGACATCTGATCTGTCATTTTCCCCTAGGGCTAGGACACCATGTCTGCACTGCCGTGCAGAACCTAAAGTGCAGTAACTCGAAAAAGTCCATTTCAAGATAAACGCAAAAAACACTTTAAAAGTAGTTTATTTCCGTTCGTTCAAGCGGTATTTACTTATAATTTATTGTCATGGAAAGCGCTCAACACATAGAATACGATGACGTTAAAAACAATGGTTTCAGTGTAAACTAAAATTAATTATGAGGCTTTTTCAAAATTTCAAGCTCGTACTGCACTCTTTGAGACAGGCAAAAACAAAAGAAATACCGCTTAAAACACAGTAAAAAGTCGGGTTACTGTCCATGTTTTGCATTTACTTACACAGAAAAGTGATGAATTACCGTTTAAACCACAGTACGCGGAGCTATAGGTACTACTGCGTTTTAAACGGTATTTTGCTTGATTTTTAGTACTACGAGCATCCGTTACTGCATTTAAAACAGGTTTTTGTAAAAAAAAAGTATGACTGAAGCCTTTTTGCCAATAAAATGATTTAATATTTAATTGTCTTCAAAACTACATATGCTCAGTAAATGTCAAGTCAATCAGTCTTCTTTAAGTAGGAGAAAAACGACTAGCAAGATTTAAATAAACTTATTTGTGATTTATTATTGGAGATCCTAAATAAAACACATATTTCGTGAAATTGTAAGCAAACAATGTTTATTACACATAATTATGCACACTTTTTTTATTAGTAGGGAACTAATAAAAAAAGACGACTACTTCAGTATAATGCTACTATTTATTCTTATGTACTGTTAAAATAGCACTTTAATTTTATTGTTATTGTCCGTTCAGTTACTTTGTCAGATATTAAACTATAACTAATAAGATCGTAATTACTAATACATATATAACCATTCATTAGGCTATTAGTATCAATAAAAAATACAACAATATACAAAAATTACTACAACTAGAGCTTTTTCCAGGGTGTGTAATGATCGGTATAAAAACAAATAATATAATTTCATTGGGTATAACCATTTTTGATATAATTTCAAAGGGTAGAATCATTCATAGTATATAATAAACGTTTGGTATAATATCAAAATATATATTTTTATTTAGTATAACTATCATTCGGTATAACGCTTATTTCCTATAACCATCATAGAGTATAATTCTTATTTGATATACATCTCATATTGTATAATGATCAAGCGGTATAATTTTTATATGCAAATTGCGTTTTACGTTAGCTAACCTACTATTTTTCCGTTCTAACCTAACGTAAACCTAACCCAACCGCCAGCGTGTCGACGTCACCCCGCTTCGCGGGGTGCCTATTTCCGCTCTAAGGGACACAAGTGAACCCTAACCTAACCCACCAATAGTACAATTATTGCGAGTGTTGGTTTTTTTTACTGCGGGGGACTTCGCCCCCCGAGCCCCCCGTCCCCCCTTTTTGTGGCTACCCTGGCTTGATTATATCAACTGTACATTAGACGGAATAATAACGGATAATTTTTATGTGCAAATTGCGTTTTACGTTAGCTAACCTACTATTTTTCCGTTCTAACCTAACGTAAACCTAACCCAACCGCAAGCGTGTCGACGTCACCTCGCTTCGCGGGGTGCCTATTTCCGCTCTAAGGGACACAAGTGAACCCTAACCTAACCCACCAATAATACAATTATTGCGAGTGTTGGTTTTTTTTACTGCGGGGGACTTCGCCCCCCGAGCCCCCCTTGTGGGGGACTTCGCCCCCCCCGTCCCCCCTTTTTCCGGCTACCCTGGCTTGATTATATCAACTGTACATTAGACGGAATAATAACGGATAATTTTTATGTGCAAATTGCGTTTTACGTTAGCTAACCTACTATTTTTCCGTTCTAACCTAACGTTAACCTAACCCACCAATAGTACAATTATTGCGAGTGTTGGCTTTTTTTTCTGCGGGGGGCTTCGCCCCCCGAACCCTCCTTGTGGGGGGCTTTGCCCCCCGCCCCCCTTTTTCTGGCTACCCTGGCTTGATTATATCAACTGTACATTAGACGGAATGAGCATTATATCCAATGTTCAATATAGCAAATATGCATTATACTTAATGTATGTTATACTAAATATTATAGAAATAGAAATAGAAATAGAAATGTTTATTGCATATCACATTACAGACGTAGATGGTATTAATAAGTAGGTATACATGTGACACCCTGCAAGGGCACAGCAATATCAGAGGGCTAACTAATTACAATTATTAATAGTAAAGTTATACATTAAAAAGCCTGATAAGAAAAAAGAAAAACACACATCAAGATTTTTAACTTTTAGGCATCATTAAAGTATTCCTTCAAGTTATAAAAACATCTGTTTGTTAAAAACATTCTCAATTGTTTGTTAAACAGTTTTGGACTTTCCAGATTCTTTATAGCATTCGGAAGGTGATTATAAATTTTGATAGTCATATAATGAGGGCTACTGCAGACTAGTTTTAATTTCGAGAATGGCAGGTTAAGTTGGTTATGGTTACGATCATTTCTTTTAATTTGAGTTGTGTCTTTCGGTGAAAATAAATTTATCTGATTCCTAACAAATTTACATGATTCTAATATATAGATGGAAGTAACGGTTAGTATTTGATGTTTGATGAAGTAGGGTTTGCATGACACCATTTGGTCTATATTAACTAAAATTCTGATGCACTTCTTTTGCAAAATAAATATTTTATCAATGTCACTGCTATTTCCCCAAAGGACTAGGCCATATGATATTCGCGAGTAAGCATATGAATAGTATGCCGTAAGGGCATAGATAAAAGACGACAATTTTTTTGTTAATTTTTGTATATGATATTTCCAGCTCATATTTGAGTCTAATTCTATACCTAATAAGGTGGCAGAACTCACAGTCTCTATTTTTGAATTTTTATATATATAATCTATTGGTAATGCAACTTTTTGATATGGTTTAAATTGGATTATTTTTGTTTTTTTCAAGTTGAGCTCCAAATTGTGAGATTGCAACCAGTTTGTAATTTTATTTAACGTTGAGTTTAACTTATTTTGAATTTCTAGCGTGCTAGAGCAAGGAAGCAATGCAGATATGTCATCTGCGAAAAGCGTACTATGTTCATCTAATATGTTAGGAAGATCGTTTATATAAATGAGGAACAGAACACACCCTAAGACGCTACCTTGGGGGATAGAGCCCTTCACGGGGACTCTATCGGATCTAATGTGTTGTATTATAGCTGTATCAAAGTCTGTGTGTTCTATTTCTACATATTGAAAGCGATCATTTAGATAAGACTTAAACCACTCCAGGGCAACACCTCTAACACCCGTATTATATAATTTGTCTAAAAGGGTTTCGTAACGGACTCTATCATAGGCCTTACTCATGTCGAGTAAGAGACCTACAGCATATTTTTTTTTGTTAATAACGTTGAAGATTTCCTGGACATATTTATAAATTGCTAGGGTAGTAGAATAATTCTTCCTAAATCCATTTTGGTTTTTATGAAAAATATTGTATTTTTCGCAAAAACCATAGAGGCGCTTTACCATCGCGGTTTCGAATATTTTAGCTGATGTTGGTAATAGAGCGATTGGGCGGAAGTTATTTACATCTGAAGTTTCTCCCTTTTTGTGGATGGGTTTTATTATTGAAATTTTCAGTGCATCCGGAAATATGCCTTGTGAAAAGGATTGATTTATAAGTAACGTATAGGGATTGTGTAGATACTCTGCACAAGGTTTTAATAGGGTGGGAGGGATTTCATCTATGCCGAAAGAAGATTTAGTTTTAAGGTTTTTTAGGATATTCAATATTTCTTTAGGTTCAGTAGGGCGGAGGAAAAATGAGTTATTTACAGAGTTTGTTAAAGGTAATTTCTTTACTAAGGTGGGAGAAATATTCCCAATGGAGGAGAAAAAATCATTAAAGATGTTTGCAATTTTTTTGGGATCATTTATTATGCCTTTATCTAATGTTTTGATTTTAAAGTTTTTTTTGTAATGTTTTGATGAATTTTTGTTTGTCTCTTTGTTTATTATTTGCCACATTACTTGAGTTTTATTTTGAGAATTAGAAAATAGATTTTTATTATGTATTTTTTTAGATTTATGCACTGCTTTTTTAAGTATTTTACAGTATAATTTGTAATGGTTCTGTAGGATTTTATTTTTTGATTGTGACACCAGGACCTTTAAAAGTCTTTTATTACGGCACGACACTTTTAATCCTGGTGTTAAATGTGATCTCTTTGTTTTTATCAGTATGTTTTTCTTTGGGATACATTTATCAAGTAATTTTTTCAACGTATTATTGAATGAATTATAATTTTCATTGACAGTATTATTCATTTTAATTATACTATCCCATTTTATGCTTTGGAGTTCGTATTTGAATTTATTTATATTTTTATAATTAAATATTCGTTTCCGGATCACCCAGGGCTTTAAGTTTATTGAGGTTGAGGGTGTACTAAACAGAATACCCCTGTGGTCAGAGAATCCAAATTCGTTGACACTTAATTTCGAATCCGCGACTTTAAAATTGGTAAACATCAAATCAATACAGGTAGAGCTAGAAGCTGTAACCCGCGTGGCCTCCTGAACTCTTTGATGAAAATTATATGAGGACAGCAAGTTAGATAACCTGGTTCTTTCATGATTATCTATTAAAAAATCTACATTTAGGTCACCTCCAATTATAACGCGTTTGTTATTGTCTTTGCGAGCAATTATACTTAACAATTTATTTAGGTATGTATAGAAGATATCAATTTCTCTTTTGCTATTGGGCCAGTATATATTTATGATTAGTAGGTTAAATTTTGGTAATTCTATTGCACAAACTTCGAAAATCATTTCTAAAGATATAGATGTAATATCGGGTCTCTCATAATGTTCAATGCCATTTTTTAACATTATAAATACACCGCCTCCTTCATGATATTCACGGCAAAAGAACGCGCCTATATTAAAATTAGTTATATTTAATAAGTCTTTTTTTTCCCTGCTAAGCCATGACTCGGAAACACATATTACATGTACGTGTGGGTTCTCCTCTGTAAATGCTTGCAATACATGAATCTTATTCCATACACTTTGCATGTTTTGATAGAGAATTGTTAAGTTAGTCTCGAAAAAGCGTGTTTCTTGTAGTTTTTTCTTTTGGGGGCTGTATCGTCGTTGATGTCGCGGTCGAGGTCGATGGGTTAGTATGTGATATTATTTGGGGCACAGGCATGCTTGATCTTTTATCCTTTTGGCTCTTTCCTGCACGGATTATGGTGTCCTGGCAGGGATCTCTGGTGCAATTAATTTGAATGTTTTCAGGTTCTGGAATGTAGAGTTTTCCATCAATAAATAGGCGATCGTTTCGAATTGTAGCATATTTTCCTTGCTGTCTTGCTGTTTGTAGGATGCGCTGCAATTTCCTTTTCGTTTTCAGGTCCTCCGGATTGAGGAATTCTGTTACACTGAAGCCCGCTTCCTTGAAGTATTCTTTGTTTTCCAATATATATTTTTTCATCCTTTTATTTATAAATTCAATTTTGACTGGTCTTGGTCTTCCTCTTTTCCCAATAAATGAAATTTCTTCTATATATCCAGACACATTCAGGTTCAGGAGGTCGTATAAGATATTAGATATTCTTTCAATAACATCATTTTCGCATTCCCAGTAGTTTTCAGATAGACCATGCAAGACCAATGCTCTTTCAGATGAGTCCTTTATTTTCTCATAATTTGTATTTTTGTTAAGGTCCTGGATCTGTGTTCGTAAGGCGTCATTTTCAACTTGTAAGGCACAGCATTGCTGGTTCAATTTTTCAATTTTGGAGTTTATGTTTGATATACTATGTTTAAGTTCTGTCTGTTCTATAGATATGTTTGTGAAATTTTGTTCAAAATTGGACTTTATTTCAGATATAGCATTTTCTATTTGATTTTGGAAGGAAGACTGTAGTGACGAAAGTAGGTATTTGTTATTCTCTTCCATTATGAGTTTAAATTTTATAAGTGAAATTTGGTCGTCACTCTGCCTATGCCCGCGAGAGGGCGCCTCTGCCTCTGTGTGTTCGATGCTTTGTAGGGATTCGTGTAGAACTGTATGACCTTGGAGAGAGATTATCGAGTCATCATCGCTCAGCGATTCGATTTTACTTTGACAGTGCGGTCTTTTTCTTAAGGTGATATTAGATTTATCTATTGTACTGAGTTCAACTGAGTGGGTTGAATTTGGCGCGGCAGACTGTAGTTGCGGACGAGCGGGAGAATTTTGATTGTCTCCCTTTGGCTCTTTGGAAAGACAAAGTGGACATTTCCAATGTTGTTTACGTTCTGGGGACATGAGGTTGTCGAATATCTTTTCAGGTACTCTGACGCAGTCTATATCATAGCTCTGGCGACACGATTTGCACGTTAAATATCTCTTTTCGGCGATTTCTTGGTAGCACCCTCCACATAGTAACGCCATCTTGCGATTACGTCAAAAACTCAATGAGTCTACTAAAGGTATACTAAAGGTTGATTCGTATCTTGATGGATAGTTCGCCCCTAAGATAACAGGTGGCACGGTTCTCAATATGAGATCTATCGATGAAATGCAATTTTGATTTTGAGGTTATTAATATATCCAATGGAATGTACCTTAGGGGCTGACGCCAGTAGTTGTTCCTTTAGTCACTAAATAGGTAACTTTCACTTTTTTTCCATAAATTTCCACTCATTGCCGAGTTTAGCCTCGAATTGTTTGATCAAAATCTCCTATGTCGCAGGGTTTATTTGCGAATATTTGCGCACGTACACCGAATTTTGAGTAGATAACACTGTTTCACGTCCAACACTACCATAGGTATGTGAAGTAGCACTTTAATCGGTTGGTATTGATAGTTTCATGTTTAAATTCATTATTATTCACGGAGCTACTGTTTACTCGGCTACTACTAGCGCCCTCCTCTCTTATTATATCAAATGATCGTTATATAAAATGATAATTATACCATATGAAAATATATTAAGTGTTGTTATACAACTCGAGAATTATATCAGATGAGCGTTATTGCGAGTAATATTATATCAAAAATATTTATAGCCATCGTTACGCACCCCTTTTTCCAGTTAGAACAATGTGACTTCTAAACATAATTACATTAGCATACTTTGGTAACCCCTGGGAATAAAGATATATCTTTATTATACTGTGTATACCCTTATAAAATAGCTTAGCTGGGATTAGCTATATTAATTTATTATAGTAATGAGGTATACGAATAAAATTTGTTTTTAATAACTCACTTCTAAACTGTTTTGTAAAATATTTCACCAAAACTTTTAAATATAAAACGAATTAAAAATTGGTCAAGGCTTGGAAAACCTAACTGTGTCAGTTCAGGCAAACAAGAAAAAACTAAAAACAGGTATTTAAATTTAATCAATCAATAATTTTATTTCGGAATAAATCCATATTTGGTTAATTACAATAAATAACTTAAATGTAATGTTAGTACACTTTACAAATTTATCCACTTATATTAAACATTAATACATATATGACAAACTAAAAGGCATGCTTGGCTACAAGGATATCACATGCAATTTATTCCAGTGATACAGAAATGAGCCATCGTTCCTTTCTGCCACTGTCTCCAGGAGGCTGTTGGGGCTAAGGCCGATACGTCTCTGCAGAGATGCAACACGTTTTCGCAATATTGCGTGAAATCCATCCGTGCGCGCCTCCGCGAACATTCCTGACGCGCTGCAATGTTTCGGCAGCCCCAACAGCATCCTGAAAGCGTTGTTATACTGGACGCGCAGGGCGCTGTAAGCTTTTTGAGTATAATTGATCCATAGGCTGCAGGTGTAAAATGACTGGCAATAGGCCTTAAACAGAGTGATTTTTACGTTTTTAGTACACCGAGCAAACCTACGGATCAACATATTACTTCTAACCGCCAGCGCCCTACGCTCCCTCTCGATATCCTTGTTGTCGCTCAGTGACGCGGTAACCCAATGGCCCAGGTATTTAAACTCGTCAACTACCTTCAGAGGAGTGCCATCAAGCTTGACTTGGGGAAGATGTGGATAACACTTTGCACCTGCCTTGAATACCAGTAACTCACTCTTCGAGGTATTGTACCTTAGGCCATGAGTCCTCGCGTACCGCTCACATATTTTAATTAGATCCTGTATAGCACCGATTGACGGGCCCAGCAACACTGTAACGAGATAAACCGTGTTTGATGGTATGCGTAGACGGCTATCACTTACCTATGTGTGTAACAGCAACCTGACGAACCCGAAGAGTCGTCCACACTTGATTTTATGCACCGCGCTAGTCAGTCAGATAGATTTCTCACAGAGGTGGGTATGCTTTGGGTTCACGGTCATAGGAGCAATTAGTGCTTTCTAAAGAGGGCGCCATGCATTTCAATTTATACTCTAAAATGCAAAAGAGTTGTATGCAGGAGACCTATTTAGTAGCTAGCCACATAGAAATATGAACAAAGATTCAATTACAGAAAGCAAGTTTATTACAGTTCTCACAATCGTTTTAAATATTTACTAAACCTTAACTCTACTGTAGGGATAGCGGCGTGGCTCTCTCAGATGAGATTAAAATATAGGTCCCTGACCGAGGACGAAGTTTGACTCTAAAGTTAAATCTTTATATATAAGTAGGCTTTATTATTACGCTTAGGTCTGTGTGAGGCTCGTTTGCATTATTAAATTACAACATTAATATCTCATGGCAGATTCCATGAATGACACCAAAAAAAATGGAGGGAGGTCACCTCTAGAAACCCGCTACACGTGCGTCACGTCCCGCTGCGGTCCACTGCGTCTACCCAGGCTCCCAGATGAGAAACTGCTCGTGTCGGCATCCGCATGTGAAGTACAAAAGGGGCGTATCACCGCGCGCGAATTCTTGCGCCCGCTCAATTGCCTGTCCGCAACTGGAGCCCCCGCAAGGCAGCCAGCACGTTGTCGCTGTAAATCACAATCAACATTTAAGACTTGAACGAACAAACAACTATCACTTTCTCTCCGACCACATTTCGACAGAAATTACTAGAACTAGCTTTACCTGGCAAGAGTTCAAAGCTAAGCGTTGGTGATTTTCCGCCTCCCAGATATCTTCTTTAAGAAGTAGTGTGTTACATCTGAAACAAAGCAATGTCCCTCCTCTAAAAAACCGCCGCTTGAACACGATAAATATTTCTTCCGCTAGATCGGCGACAATTTCATTTCACTCACCGACATTTCCAAAGCGTCAAAGCATCTCTGTGTCACTGGATGTATGCTGCTACATTTAAGTTAAACAAATGGCCTCCCGGCCGAAGCGAGCACTTCTCAAAAATTGCGACCTTCTCGCTCAACGCATTTTCGAAGAAGAACTTCTCATTGCTTTTGACAGCCGAGAAAAAAAAAAGAAGCTACCATAGACAATCCCCATATTCTGTTCAAATACCATAGAGGTATAGACCTGTAGTTATGCCTTGGATGCATGACGACAAATTATTTATCAAAAATCAAATATGATCATATTTTCTAATAGCTTGTTAAAAGTTAAGGATTATTCCTAGCGCTTTGACAACACACAAAAAAAGACTTATATCGTTGCCTTGAACGAGATGATAAACGCTCTGGCGCAGTTCCTCCGTTGGTCAACAGATGTCGGAATCGTCGCTTGCGCCGTTCTGCAATAGATGGCGCTGTGAGTCTGAAAGTTAATGTGTCGATGCCGAAATTACACCGTAACATTACCGCTTCAGTTAGATAAAAAAAATTTTTTTTTTTCAAAAAAAATTTTTTTTTTTTTCAAAATTATATGTCAATATAAACCCGTAGAGAGAGAGGATATACATAACTCCTTGTCCAACCATCCCACTAAGAAAGCGCACTGCCTTCACTATACATCATACGCAGCTCAGCCTATAGTACGACCATGCCGCATATGAAAGGTCATCGACCCCTGACATACACAAGAGTTCCTCCTTCAGGAGCAAAAAAAAAAATCCAAAGATGTACGTGGCGATATGACAGGTGTCATAGCGTCTCGTTAGAAGCTAAAACTAGCTTTCAAAAGTTTGAAAAGTTCAAAACGATAAAATGCCGCTGACTGCTCGTGAAGCTTCCAGCTTGCTGCCCATGACGTTCTGAAATATTTCAATTACCATAACAAAGCAACACTAACGTAAAGTTTTAGGAAGTACTGTCTATGATTAAAACCAGCGCTTGCATATGTTGATAAGACATATACCCGTGATATATACCTACTCACTTTAATGCACCAAGTAGAAATCGTAACAGACTAAAAAATAACAACCCCTTTTTCACACAGAAATCTTTAAGTAGTAGATCTTAAAAGTTATACTAGATATGTCCATATGACAGAAGCAGAGATAAGAAGACTTATTGTCCTTTTAGAGAAGTACCGAATTATTTCGTTCAGCAGTAGAATAATATCAAGTGGATACAGAAGTTCCAAGTAGCTTAAGCCTAACGTCGACAGTTATTTACCTAAACTAACACGCGCGTTCCTATCATGCGACTTATGCCATACGTATGCGTATGCGTATGCCTATGCTATGCTATGCTATGCTATGCTATGCTATGCTATGCTATGCTATGCTATGCGGGCGTCCCCACTTCTATGAACTTAACTACAAACCTAGCTATCTATACGATGCGCTAGTTCTACGCTACGTTACTTACCTATTTATTTACCTAACAAACCACACTTAAAGCATGCACTAGTGTGTTTGATATTTATCGTATATTGTTACCTAACACAATCGATGGCCAACTCGAAGGTGTATCCTAATATCGAGGTCAACTGTACATTCCGGGAATTTCGATTTGAGTGCATAATAATTACCTACAGGCATTTACCTAGGAAATACTACGTTCCTATATCTGACTCAACGAATAAGGGTTACTCAAACTGTAAAAAAAAATCCATGTCTGGTTTCACATTGACAGACGTAATGTGCTACTTACGGTTCGTTTATTACCTAATATACCTACATGAATTCTTCACCAATCAGTGGTTATCAAAATAAGCTTGAAAATAAAACATGAGTCTACCTAACAAATAGGTCAAGGTCATTATCATTAACCTCATAGTAACTCTAATGATTTATTCGAATAGTATTCTGTCTGACTGTGTCAGTCTGGTTGTGACTTCTGAGTGAAATTGTAAAGTCAAATCCGATTAAATGAATTGTGATAGCATACAGTTCAGATACTTATAGTTATTAGGTTTCCATAAAAGTTTTCCAACTCTTTCCTATTTTGTGTCTATATGTATGCGAACATACATACCATGGAACTAAATTCCATTAAAGCGACCCCAAAGAAAAGAAACCACCATAACGTCAACAGAATGATTCACATCTAGTACTATCCAAAAGATGTCGCTAGCTTCAACGAGACAACATCCATCTGTACAACTATAACATAGAATGCCCTTCATGTGGTGGTACTGTAGAATACTACTCTCAGAGGAGAAATAGACTCCCACCCAATATTTAAGAAAATACGGATTAAATGCCAGTTACCCCAAACAAGAGAATCCTACGACAATTATATGAAAGATAAAATGTCTAACATCAAACACTAGTGAACACCTTGAAAAGGTAGCCAGTCATACCCAACGACCGCTGCAACACGAAGCTGAGAAGCGATCAACCCGCAGTAACAGTTGTTGACCTTAAGATGACATGAGCCAGCTTCGACAAACATCTCCTTCGCAGACCTGAAATTCGTCATCAATGGACAAGCCTGAGATAAAAGAATTCGCTTTTATGGTATAAAGCGCAGTTAGCAGATTTAAATTGTTGTTTGAGCTCATCCACAGTGCTAATAGGATCTACCTCTAAGCCTTTCGCTTGCAATACAAATAAAACAGTTCGTCTTTGGTCATGTTATCTAACCCTGAGTAATTATAATAATAAGTTACACAAGATAACATTCAGCTTTTCTGAACAAAGAAAGAGAATACTCCTTTGAGTATTACAGTGATAAAAAGAAGAGTATTTCTTTTACCATTAATTAAGCTTAAATCCTATAAATATACTGACTCAGTAATGTTGTATAGTAACATACAAAATAAAACCACCATCTTGCATTGTGGCTATTACAGTTTTAAAAGAGCAGAGTAGAAGTAGCAAGCTATTATTAACATAAAAGTAAAATTCTTACTTGAACCTTCATACCTACTTAAAGTTATGAGTGAGATATACTTCTTTCCACTCCAAGAATAAATAATGACATATACATATATATGTAATAAGGTTATGGCCTAATGCCATTTAATTAATTAATTAATTTAACAAATAAGTAGTACTTATTATCAAGCATTTTAATGATTGGCTTATTGCCTTAAGTATTTTGAGAAGTGTTACATGAATTTACCATTCCATAGAATACAAATAAACATGGTAAAACCATTTATATATAAGTATTCTATGTGCCAGTAACTGTATATTGCAGTGCATAGTTTTGCTTTCACACAAAGCAGTAAAAAATATTCCAAGTTTAGTTCAGGAGAATTGAAATGTCAAGTTTGACAGTTAATTTATAATAGTTACAAACAGTACCTTATATTGTGTCCAGTTGGAACACCAAAATTTATATTTCACTCTACAGAGTGATGAGAAAAAAAATTACACCCGTTGACACAAATAGTAAAATGTTTTGACACATGAACAGTAGATATAGATATTTGATAAAGACTATGTAACTCAACAAAATATAAGCCTCACACAACCCCACTCAGACCGCATCTAATACAGGTAATTCCTACTATCAAAAAAAAACACCATGCACCGATAACCGTTGAAACCTCAACCCCAAAGCATCACGTTGGGCCGACAAAATGTAACGAGATAAACCGTGTTTGATGGTATGCGTAGACGGCTATCACTTACCTATGTGTGTAACAGCAACCTGACGAACCCGAAGAGTCGTCCACACTTGATTTTATGCACCGCGCTAGTCAGTCAGATAGATTTCTCACAGAGGTGGGTATGCTTTGGGTTCACGGTCATAGGAGCAATTAGTGCTTTCTAAAGAGGGCGCCATGCATTTCAATTTATACTCTAAAATGCAAAAGAGTTGTATGCAGGAGACCTATTTAGTAGCTAGCCACATAGAAATATGAACAAAGATTCAATTACAGAAAGCAAGTTTATTACAGTTCTCACAATCGTTTTAAATATTTACTAAACCTTAACTCTACTGTAGGGATAGCGGCGTGGCTCTCTCAGATGAGATTAAAATATAGGTCCCTGACCGAGGACGAAGTTTGACTCTAAAGTTAAATCTTTATATATAAGTAGGCTTTATTATTACGCTTAGGTCTGTGTGAGGCTCGTTTGCATTATTAAATTACAACATTAATATCTCATGGCAGATTCCATGAATGACACCAAAAAAAATGGAGGGAGGTCACCTCTAGAAACCCGCTACACGTGCGTCACGTCCCGCTGCGGTCCACTGCGTCTACCCAGGCTCCCAGATGAGAAACTGCTCGTGTCGGCATCCGCATGTGAAGTACAAAAGGGGCGTATCACCGCGCGCGAATTCTTGCGCCCGCTCAATTGCCTGTCCGCAACTGGAGCCCCCGCAAGGCAGCCAGCACGTTGTCGCTGTAAATCACAATCAACATTTAAGACTTGAACGAACAAACAACTATCACTTTCTCTCCGACCACATTTCGACAGAAATTACTAGAACTAGCTTTACCTGGCAAGAGTTCAAAGCTAAGCGTTGGTGATTTTCCGCCTCCCAGATATCTTCTTTAAGAAGTAGTGTGTTACATCTGAAACAAAGCAATGTCCCTCCTCTAAAAAACCGCCGCTTGAACACGATAAATATTTCTTCCGCTAGATCGGCGACAATTTCATTTCACTCACCGACATTTCCAAAGCGTCAAAGCATCTCTGTGTCACTGGATGTATGCTGCTACATTTAAGTTAAACAAATGGCCTCCCGGCCGAAGCGAGCACTTCTCAAAAATTGCGACCTTCTCGCTCAACGCATTTTCGAAGAAGAACTTCTCATTGCTTTTGACAGCCGAGAAAAAAAAAAGAAGCTACCATAGACAATCCCCATATTCTGTTCAAATACCATAGAGGTATAGACCTGTAGTTATGCCTTGGATGCATGACGACAAATTATTTATCAAAAATCAAATATGATCATATTTTCTAATAGCTTGTTAAAAGTTAAGGATTATTCCTAGCGCTTTGACAACACACAAAAAAAGACTTATATCGTTGCCTTGAACGAGATGATAAACGCTCTGGCGCAGTTCCTCCGTTGGTCAACAGATGTCGGAATCGTCGCTTGCGCCGTTCTGCAATAGATGGCGCTGTGAGTCTGAAAGTTAATGTGTCGATGCCGAAATTACACCGTAACAACACCATGTCGTCTGCATAGCTTATATTATTTATAAATTTACCGCCCACTGAGCATCCGACCATAGCATTGCTGAGCTCACCAATCAGACGGTCAACATACAAGCTGAAGAGCTTGGGTGACGTGAGCCCCCCCTGTCTCACCCCGCACTCCAACCTGTATGCTTCTGATACAGAATCAGCCCATCTCACAACATTGTCTTGATGGATATATGCCTGCTAACAGACCACTCATTTTGTACTTAAATCAATGAAATACCTCAAAGCATTTTACACTGTAACTTCTAAAACTAGGGTCTTGTTTTGACTAATCACTGTATCTCTAAATACAGTGTTTTGCCAAAACAGCACTGACGTTTTTTGTCGACCGTTATCTTAAGATACAGTGTTTTGTCGTAACTGTTACCACAAAACACTGTATCTTAAGGTAACAGTGTTTACAATCGCGCAACACCAGCCTTGAAGTGAGTGTTTTGGTTGTGAAGTGTTTGTAAACATTACTAATGCCCGGTTTAATATACTCTAAAAAGGGTTCGTTTTGACTATCGATTAACAGTTCACAACTAAGCGTCAATCAAAACTGTTTCTATACTATATTACGCGTTATAGCATAACCATTCCCCTAAACAGAGCATTCGAAATATATGATTTTCATGAAAAAATAAAACAATCTAGAAAAAATAATGAAACGCTAGTTCTGACACACAAAAATGTTTATTTATTCCAGAATGAGAGTAAAGTTAAATATCCTGATGGTTTTAATATACATAGGTTTGAAATTGAACAAAGGAAAAGGCTCTCTGTCTTTATTTGTAAAAACGAACTATGATGATACGAGTTACAAGGAAATATCTTTTTTGAAAAAGACTGGAAATTGCATTGAAAAAGTTAATGGATGATAAAAAGTTAGATAAGATTAAAAAACAAGAAAACCGGAGAGGATTTTGCAAAGAAAATAAGACAGAACTTCTGAAATTATGTCAGTTTATGCCACAATCAAGAAGACAATTTTTTGAAGAATTCGTTGTATCTGATGTTGATGATTTGGCAACGGAACGAGATATTGATTTTTAATTACTACGGATGATAATACTTTAATGATAATGAGAATATAAAAGATTACCTAACCTTGCCCTCTTTATTTTCATTTATATTTATGTAGTCCTTTGTTCCCTTTCAAATACTGAGAACAGATTGACCAAACAGGAATAAGTACATAATCTAAAGTTAAACGTCAAAATAGTACCTATCTAATCTTGGCATAAACATTATTCTTTTTTCGGTCAAATCTGGTCTAAGAAGAATTGATGGTGTTAATATTAATCAATAGCTAAAATTTAAAGTAGAGTTTTCATACTTACGAGTATACGACAATACACTGTAACGTGATAATTACAGTGTTTTGTCGTAAATCTATGTACAAAAGCGGTAATTTGTTGTGACAAAACACTGTAACATGATAGTTACAGTGTTTTGTCACGACGATTTATATTAGTATTACCAACTTATGTCGTGACAAAACACGTTTTGGTCTTTAAATGAATGAAATAATAAAAAAAAATGATATTTTATGATTTGTATACTTTATGAGCAACATTATCAATACTTTGCCCAAATTTCATAAAAATCGGATAAATATTCACAGTTTTATGGCCACTTAACGAGAAAAAACGTTTATTGCGATTTCTGAAGAATGCACTTTTTTAAGTTACAGTGTTTTGTCATGACACGGCAGATTGCTGAGCTCACCAATCAGACGGTCAACATACAAGCTGAAGAGCTTGGGTGACGTGAGCCCCCCCTGTCTCACCCCGCACTCCAACCTGTATGCTTCTGATACAGAATCAGCCCATCTCACAACATTGTCTTGATGGCCGTACCAAAATCTAAACATTTCTATCAACTCAGTGGGTAGTGTCGTGTCCTCATACAGTTTTTGCCATAGTATATTATATGACACCAAATCAAAGGCCTTAGACAGGTCAAGAAAACACGCATATACAGGTGTTTTCCTGTCCGTGTAATATCGGACAGTATGCTTGAGAGAAAGCACTGCCGCCTCGGTGGAGAGCCCGGCTCTAAAACCAAATTGGGCGTCATTGAGACTTAGATGCTTGTCCAGTTGTTTGTCAAGCATACTGTCCAACACTTTTGCTACAATAGTGGCCAATGAGATGGGTCTATAGTTGTTGAGTTCAGAGGCGTCTCCTGTCCGGTTCTTAATAATAGGGACCACTATAGTCTTTATCATTTCTTCCGGCATATAGGAGTGGCTAACACACAGAGAAAAGAGCATGGCGAGCACTCTCGACATGTGCACTCCTGCATGTTGCAGATGTTCTATACTCAAGGAGTCATGACCAGGTGATTTCCCACGCGTCATGCCCTTCACCACTGCTGCCACCTCCTTCGCTGTAAACACAACAGGGGACACGTCTGACGACTCCCTTATGAGATCCGACACATGATCTCCACTACCCAGAGCGGAGTCCACCTTAAAATGTGATTTAAAGAGGCCTGCAATCTGGTCCGGCTCACTAATCCCCTCTATACTCACTGGAGGACTAGACCTAGGGCTCAGTTTATTTGTACTTTTCCAGAAACCAGAAAAGTTTTTACTTGCATGATGTGCCGCTATAATGTCCATTTTGATTTGTTCAGCGTTATCTTGACACCATTTAAGTTTTTGTTTGAAAACCTTTCTAGTCTCTGACATGTCATTAAAAATAAAGCCTTGGTTAGGTTTTCCATGCTCAACCCAAGTCTGAAACGCACGTCTAGCCCTCATGTGAGCCTGACGGACGTGCTTATTCCACCCGGTAATATATTTATTTTTAGTCGATTGAGCTACATTACAGGTACTACTGGCCGCAAAACTAAGGATGTCAACAATATTAAAATACAAATTATCAATTATCATTTTATGTCCTTCGTCATTACACAATCTATTGCTACATTCATAATTTAAACTACACTGTAATAATTTGGATGGAAATTCAATTAATTTAAGTCTTTCATTACAGTAGTTTTCATACATTGTCACTTGGTGTGAGTTTTTTTCACCCCACAGGACTGCATTACACTTTTTAATTTGATTTAACATTTTCCTACTAATTAGTTTAATATTACATACGATTTCTAATGGGTAGTGGTCGGACCAATAAACATTATTATGCACTTTAACATCTGAAACGGTTTTCCACGCCGCATCCGAAACTAGGCAATGGTCCAACCAGCTTTTAGCACCATTAATATCACTTAAGTATGTGTAAGTGTCAGATGATTCGCCTAGAAATTCAATATCCGCGCATCTCCACTCAAGATCATAACAAAAGTTAGCAAGTTCGCGTCCAAATCGTTTACCGGGCTGAGCGTTAAAATCACCCAGGACAAACACAGTGTCTATTCGGCAGTCCTCCACAACGGCCGCAATCTCCCCTAAACACTCTGCAAACTCAGCAAGCGAGTCCGCCGAGTCAGTAGGCATATAAACCGAAAATACTAAGAGCGAGCTCTCCGATAACACTATTTTAATCGCAGTTATTCGCACGCTTTTACATGTCACCACCGACACTGACCTAAACACACTTTTTCGCCATAGCAGTGCGACCCCTCCAAACGGTCTCCCTCGCAATAAACCCTCACTCGAGTCCACTGCAGATTTGCCTGTGTATTGAAAGTCTAAGTCGACGGTGCCCAGAACAGGTAAGTCTTCAGTTAAAAGCCAAGTTTCCTGCAGTGCAACTATGTCAGCTGTGCGACATAAACTTCGAACATCATCGATTGAGCGCGTTACAGACCTACAGTTGAAACTAATAAGTTTTATGTTATTATTTACTGCCATTGGAAATAGGTTCATTCACGTCATGAGTCATTTTTTTAATGTTTTGATTGTACAGCTCTCTATTGAAGTACACAAATTTGCGGAATTGTATTCCTTCCGGCCACAGGTTCTTATCTAAGAACAAAGCTAACTTGGTGTGTGGTACAAACACTTTATAGGCGTCATAGCGTTTTGACTTCCTCATGTTAATTTTCTTGAGTTCCACCGTAACACCAGTTTTCTGCTTAATATACTCTAGGATATCATTTTCACTTGTCTGCTTATTAACATTATTTATGAAAAGGGGAGTTTTTATGTTGGCCGCTTTGAAATTGCCGCCGGTGTTCCCCGTCGCATTACCATCAAATACTGTCAATCTGCTTTTCTTCCTATTCCTATTGCTTTGTGCAATATTCCAGTCTCCCTTCGATTGCCCACATTCATTCGATTCCATATCTGCCGCTTTGACATTTTCTGTTGCTTTTGACTTGGACCACACGTCAGGAACTTGTTTACTCTGCACTGATTTACGCGCAACCGGCGGCGGCGTCTGCGCATTGTTGGACCTTTTGTTCTCGCTCTGGCACGGGCGCTGCGCAGGTGCAATAGGGCTCAACATAGGCAAATCTTGTCGGTGTGACAAAGATGACACTACTTCCTTTGTTGGTGCTACAATATCTACGCTTGTTCGTGCGTTACTGTTTCTACTCGAACGCTCCGATATTTCGTCCAGCATTGGGGGTAGTCCCGTCGGACCGCTATTTAAACAGAAGCTATCCTTGAAACCACCCCCGCCTCTTTTATTATTTATATTGAAGTCGAAGTCGTTGAAGTTGTTTACAATAGATGCGTGCTTGAGGTTAATGACTTCATTTTTTAGCTCGCTCAGCTGTTGTTCTGTTACATATGTGTCTTTAATATTACTTAATTCGTTTTTTATCACCAAAATATCCTTAAGTAATCTCGTTGCATCTATGTGATCAAAGGTCACTGGCGGAAGCTTGTGTAGTTCCTTTGCCACGAAAATAGGCAACTCCTCCACATCCGTCTGCTTAAATATTGCTATCATGTCATTTAAATTACGCTGCGATTTGCCGTCATTTTTTCTTACAATTTTCTTCTGTTTATTTGGAAGCGAGTCGAAGAGTAAACTTTTGGCCGTCTCGATTTCAGCCGCGGAGAAAGCCGTCGTACACAGTCTCACAATACACTCCTCATTCATCACTTTAACTTTATTTTGAATAAAGGCTAATAGTTCACAGATCACTATGTTACACGTTTTACACTTAATCATTGTTGAGGCCATTGTTGTCCTCACTACACACGTCTAATCGCAAGCGCATTAGCGAGCGAACTGTGTCAGTTCAGGCAAACAAGAAAAAACTAAAAACAGGTATTTAAATTTAAATATGGTGATCATTATTATTAGGAAATACCCCACGTACTGCCGTTGTCAGAAGGGTAATCACGTAATGTTCCAAACGCGCGTTAGTACAATCGAACTGTCATTTTTCCATATAAAATATGACATTTAGATCTACCTGACGTGCGTACAATGTGTTACGTGGTCGACCTGCTGGTGCAGATGAGACAAGATAATTCTTAATGGAAGGAGTTTTTCAAGATTTCATTACCGGCGACTGGGCGAGCGGACGAGACAGCGGAAATGTGAAAAGTCAGTGGCGGGTGTAATTTCATTTTCTCCAACACGCAATTTGTAATGTTGAACCGTGAGGGAATTTAGGACCGGAGATATAAATGGTATGATATACAGAACTAGAAACTTTTTAGATGTAAATAAGTACCTAACTGAGTTCTGCGTCTCTAATTAATCTATCATGCTGAACGTAAAATACTTATTTAAAGCATAAGACACCACTTTAATTGCATGTTGCGAATTGAGATAGTTAATGACATTCCTGGCGAGAAAACGAAATGACAAACGTAAATTCCATTAATTTTTATGCCATCACTGGCCATCAGTAATCTTTTTGTAGAACATCGGTACAGAAACGTGGCATTAAAATTAATTAATATTAAATATTTGTGTCTGCCTTAGTCGAGTTACCAAAATTTTGATAATATTAATATCATGTATTCACAAACATTAAATTTGTTCAAAAAAATATCTTGTAAAATAAAACTCCGCGTTACGTTTGCTGAGACGTCCTGTGGGATCATTCTGACGTGAGATTATAACCAAAAGAGTAGACAAGGTAGCCTCATAATAACTGTAAAACGAGTAATATTTTGTAAGTTTATAATATTATAAACCCATATTTGTTTTCATGCTCTGGAAAACTAGAAAGATTGGAATATGGTGGTTAACGGGGGCGAAAAATCTATCCAGATATGTAGTTTTCATGTCTGGGAAAGTTCGATTTCTCAGTATTTTTTCTCTTTTCACCCGAGCGGAGCTCGGTCGCCCATTTACAAGAACATTTATATTTTTGGGAATAGGTTGACTGCAGGTCCTGTATAATTCGAGATTTAAAATGTGATGTTCCCGGCATGTCGCAGGCCACTTACAATTATCTGTCATCCCCTTCGGTCGAGTAGTCGAATGATATAATAATTATTATCTACGGTATACCCAAGTCCATATATAGGTATAGCTAGTCCGTAGGTTTACGCAAGTCGAACGTTGCAATTTAGTAGTATACCTATAATATAATTATAGTAAAACTACTAAATTATTAAATAAATTTTAGTTCTTTTGAAACTTTGATGAAAATAAAACCATGAAAGTTAATTTCCTGATTATTTAATTTTTTTTAAATAACATCTTTGAGATGACCCCCATCTTGTCGCTCCTGCAAACGACTACGCAGATTTTGGTAAACTCGCTGACACATGCTGCGAGGGATCTCGGCTATCTCATCGCGGATGTTTTGCTTGAGTTTGGATATTGTCTTTGGTTTTTTAACTTAAAACTCGACTTTTTAAATATGCCCGCTCGAAAAAATCGGCGGGAGTGAGATCCTTCCTCCTATAAATAGGCGGCGAACTGTTTTACACATAAAGCTCGTTGGTGATCAGTAAAACGCTTCATTGCAAATAAAACTGCATAATGTATAATGTCTTTCCCTCCACTCAAAAACGACATAATTTATACAAGATATCCAGTGTTGCCATTTGCAAAAATTTATGGCCCACCCTGTACATATTATTGCCTTTAAGTATTCCAGCAGCATACGCTCCGCTTCGCGTTGCGCTGTAATTTCCTAGAATATTCCCAGGTCATTTTGCATTCCTTTACCTACCGCACTGGCTTATTATCCAGGAAAAGTCATTAAATAGCGGTTGATTTCTAAGAATTTACCCAGTAACTGGTCCATCACTCTATGAATTTCATGCGAACTTTTACTTAGCTGTAGAAGAGATAAAACTTAGTCAATCACGTCGTGGGTAATAGACCTGCTGGTCGATCACGTAACGCATTGTACGAGCGTTAGGTAGCTCTACGAGTGAATGTCAAATTTTATATGGAAAAATTACAGTTGGATTGTCCTAACGCGCGTTCGGAACGTTACGTGATTACCCCTCTGCTGTATGGTACAAAATATTAAGCATTCAAATAAACGTTTTATCTATCTATCTATCCATCTCATTAATTCTCGTTTCGCTCCACTGGGCGTACCCATCATTAATTGACCAAAGTATTACAATTTGTGTAGACTTATGATTTTGGTATGTGTAAACCTAGTGTAACGCATCTCCTCTTCATTGGATCGACGGCCTGGCACTATCCGTCACATAACGCTAACGCAATAAACGAATCGATTTCTTCGTCGGAGAACTTACCTAACTAACTTGGGACACGCTAACTTGTCTTAGGTATTGGTAAAATGTTTTTGTTGGAAAGCCAAGGCTAATATATAGCTTCTCCAACTTAGGAACAGTGTATTTTACGATTCCATGTGTAACTTACCCTCAGTTTAGGATCCCTGAGACCCTATCTGTAAGTAATATGCTGAGTTGAGTTACTAAAGTTTCATGTGACATTTTGTCTAAGATATCTTTCTCGGCAAGTTTACCTTTGATCCTCTTAAGTTTGAGTCAGGTATTTAGTTATTTGAAATCCATCTTATGTAATTAACAATGCCTATATTTATATTCGCATGTTTTAACTACCTGCATCTAACAACGACGCTTTAACCACAATTTAAAAGTATCTACTTCGTTATGTTCCACTAACAGGCAGAATTTGAACTGAAAACCTGATAAAATACCGAAAAAAATTCAGCTGTAACGCAACCGCACAGGGTTTGAATTTCAACGGTCAGTTTTTTTTCTTTTATTCTCGGAGTGGGGCTGCCAAATAAAAGAGGTACCGAGCAGCAGTGAACTACAAAAAACGAAATCCGATACTTTTTTCCCTGCCCTTCTCTGGTGATCGAGGGACTAATAATTACGGTGAAACGAGTCCTTTCAATCATTTGATTATTCCTGTACCTACTGATATAACTAGTGCCTCTCTGAGCTCTAGAACTAGCGACCTATGGTTTTTTTTTTTTCAAAAATTCTGAACGCTGAATCAACAGAAAAAAACTATATAATTATCGAACCCGCTCACAAAATATCACGAGAATTGGTCGAGAAATGCGACATGTAGAGGAGAGCAGCTGGACAGACGGACAACGGGACATACAGATATACGAATGATATTTGCCCAAGCTGAAACGAAGAACTTCGGTCACGTTGCTCACTCGTTCGCTCGTTCAATTGACGCGTTTGTAGCTTCTTCCTACTTTTACCTTACTTAATTAATCAATGTTTTTTTTTCATTACTGAAATTCGCTTATTTCCTTAGAGTAAGTGCACACTAAGTAGAATAAAGTATAATCTCCGAAATGCAGGAAGGTTGAAGAAGTAGTCCTTAGGGACTACCAACAAATACGAAAAAACACGAGATCTAATTTAATTTGCCTGTGGCCTTATTATATAAGAGTGTATGTAGGGAAGGTTCTTGAGTGGCGACCACGTACCGGAAGGCGCGGCGTGGGTAGGCTGGCGGCAAGGTGGACTGATGACCTGGTAAATATCGCGGGAGTCCGCTGGATGCGGGTGGCGCAGGACCGATCATTGTGGCACTCTTTGAGGGAGGCCTATGTCCAGCAATGGACGTCTTTCAGTTGATATGATGATGATGATGATGCATGTGGGGTGTCAGGATATGCGCAAAAATAAACATTTTCCGTAGCCATTTTGATTCGTTTCTAGGCCAATCAACTATTACCTGAAGCTTATTGCAATTACCACTTTACGAACTGTTTAATTCTAATACTAGTGGCACTGTGAGTTGTAGAACTCACGAGCATGTTTTTGAAAAAAGACAAAATCTGAATCGCCAAAAAACTCTATATAATTATAGAAGGCTGCGTACAAAATTTCACGGGAATCGGTTGAGAAATACGACATGTAGCGGAAAACAGCCGGACAGACACCGGACACACGAAACAATTTTCGTCGCTCCCTTGTTCAATACGAGTTAATCTTATCTTCGTTTACTACACTTTCCGGTTCATTTGAAATTTAGCGTATGCCCTTTGGTATAACCATCTATCTTCATAATTGACAGTAACAAATTTAGGTTTGTGTATCTACTCACTTTCTTATCAATATTATTATTTATTATTATTAGCCTTGTGTTCAGACTTTTTTAATTTTATATGAATTCTACTATTTACGTCTTGCTCTTCTTCTGCAGGTCGGATTGTCCTTCAGCAAAGGCCTTCTCCCGCCTCTTCCGCTCGTATCTGTCACGTGCGACCCTGTACCATGTCTTTCCTGCCACCTGGTATATATCATCGGCCCATCTCTTCTGCGGTCTGCCTCTCCTTCTCTGTCCTTCTCTTGGTACATTCTGTGATAATCTTGCACAACTTTCCCTTCCCTCTTATCATATGACCGCTTTAGCCTAGTTGGTAGTGACCCTGCCTACGAAGCAAGAGGTCCTGGGTTCGAATCCCGGTAAGGGCATTTATTTGTGTGCTGAGCACGAATATTTGTTCCTGAGTCATGGATGTTTTCTATGTATTTAAGTATTTATTTCTCTATATAAGTATCTAGATCGTCGTCTAGTACCCATAGTACAAGCTTTGCTTAGTTTGGGACTAGGTTGATTTGTGTAAGATAGTCCGCAAATATTTATTTATTTTATTTATATGACCTGCGCAGCGCCACTTGGATCTCCTTAAGTTTTAAATGTTGAAGACTTTTGTTTTCTTTCTAATGTTGGCTGATTTTAGATTATCCGATTTTAGTTTATCCGATTTTCATATTCCGAGCATGCTCTTTCATGCTTCTTGTCAATATACTAAAACAATTCTCCAAAACCGATAGATAATAGAGTCCCTCATATCCCTCCTTTCAATAATCGTTAACGTACCGATCGAACGGGTCCATCGGAGACATACATTAAGCATTCCAATGTCATTTTAGTGTCTTCCAAGTGCTCATTCTGACACCCTTGCTGGATGCTTGCAGTAAAATCGTACGTTCGACTTGAAATCAAATTGGAATGTGAAATGTGTGTCTAAGATTGACCGCTGGTAAATAAAAGGGTAAGCAAACAACGCCGTAAAGACTCGTATGTAGGTTAACGTCCCGTTTTTAATCGCTTAATAGTTCAGCCGTCCGTTTACTGATGGGTATCTTGAGCTGTCATTCGTAAAGGGACTTTTATACAAACAAAACACACAATGTAAGAAAAAATAAACAATTTTTTCCATGTGAAGTCTTGTAATTGCAACTAGGTAGGTATATCTATATGGTAATGCCCTCTATGATCACTATCCTAGTTGCAAGTTGCAATTACCAGATAATTGCAATAACAAGACTCCACCTTATAACTAGTTATTCTGCTATTCGGATTAAAGACAAATCCAATAAATTAAACATCATAAAAATCGGTTCAGCCGTCCTTGAGTTATAAATGGTGTAACTATCACGACTATGTATGTCTTATAACTTACATGCGACCCGCCCCGGCTTCGCACGGGTTAACTTTTATATGTATAATAAGTACATGCATGTATTATACATATAAACCTTCCTCTTGAATCACTCTATCTACTATAGTCCCCCGCGGCTATGAAATCAATCCTGAGACATGCCTCTTTTTCTTATGGTCCATTGTCATTATTCAGAAACTTCATAGTTGCACAATGTGTCAGGATTGACTACATAGCCGCGGGGGACTGTATTGATAAATAATTTGATTTATATACATAGATTTATAGATAGATTGTTTTATATAATATTAGGATATTTTGTTAATCAATGGAGACGTTTCAGTTAGATTATGTTTTTAATTTCCTCTTACGTACTGATAGAAAAGTAGCTTTTGTGTCCTTTTTGGTTGAAATTATATGAATGTTTCAAGTAATCAAGTAATTTATTAGCATTCATGTTGTTACAAAAAGGCGGTAAGTGTTACAATATGGACGTATCAAACATGAGCCCTGCAAGGGCATCGCAAAAGTAGGGAATAGTATTGAAATTAAATACTTACTTAAAAGCTAACAACATAACACATTTCGTTCCAACATTGATTCAATGGAATAGTAATGTTCTATCGTGCTGTGCCTTTCCGTCTGCCACAGACAGTATTTACCTACCTACTATAAAATTCGTTTTAGAAAACTGAATTTAGCCATAATGTTTCAATATGTTTTGAAATTTGCGCTAAGTATTTAGTATTTCCAAGTTATCTCCCATCATTGCAGCACGCACGCCCATTTTCAATTAATATTGAGACATCTTGTAGCTGTCAACTAAAATTGACACCCGCGAGTGACAGGTCAATCTATCAAACCATATTAACCCTGTATTAAGCCTTCATCACACTGGCGCGGGCGGACCATAGTACATAAATTTAACAGCTAATAATAAGGTCTCTATTGACCGCCGCAGCCAGGCCGCGCCAGTCTGTGAGAGCCTTTCCACTGGCGCGGCCTGCGGTGGCGGACCATAGTAAACTTAACGGGTTATTGTCAAGTTTCCTATTCACCGCGACCGCAGGCCGCAGTCTGCGAGAGGCTTAACAATCGACCCAGTTTCGAAAAAGACATGACTTAAACAGCTTTTACCTGTGTTATACACAAATGGGCTAAATGTCTATAAGGAATGTAAGCTAATAACGTTGGATATACGAAGCCTTTGACGACATGTTTACGCATTCTTAAACATTATAATCTATGTTATTTGCCTCTCCCTGCCATGCAAACACCATATCATTTTTACTGTGTGACTCTTTGATGGCAGCTGGATTCGATTTGCTGCGAATGGATTTTAGATAATTTTAATCTTCGCATATATCGATCATGTTTAAGGGGATGTTGGTGCGAGATTATGATAAAGATTTTACAACCAGATAAAGAACAGGTTTCGAGATTTTATGTGAATATTTATCGTCCATTTTTGTGAGCGGGCAATGATGGTCTGGGGAATAATGAAATGTTTGAGTCGGGTAAAAAATTGTCAAGATTGGAAAAAGAGAAAAGAAGCCCACAGCCGATAAGAGAGAGAGAGAGAGAGAGAGAAGAGAATGCCATGATGCTAATGCAGTTATTTGGCACCTACTTGTGAACCGGTTTTCCCTTGCTACCTACTGTTTTAACGATATTGCTTAAACAAATCCTTTTTTATGTGTGTTAGCCCCTGTTGGAATACGGAAATTTTTATTGTTCCGATATCAGAAAGATGAGCTGATGGTGTCTTCTGTTTAAATATTCTACGGTTTGACCAGTCAAGCAAGTTACTGTGATATTGACACAAAGTTGATTGAACTGGACTAGTTCTGTGTAGATATTCAGTTATCAGTCAGTTAAACAGTTATTTGAACAATCCAAGATCTACATTCTAGTACAGTTTAAACAATCAGATATTCCAGAAAGCGATGTTCACGGAGTTATAATATTTGAAAACTTTATCTCAAGAATACCGTTCTTAACGGGTGACCGAACAATGCTAGTGGTACTTCGATCAAATAAGAATAGAATGCCACACACATAAGGAATATTGTACATACGAGTTAATCTGGGTATAACCTCTGGGTATACCCAGATTAACTCATACAATATTCCTTATCCCAATCCTCAGACTAGTAGTTGTTTAGTTGGAAGAGATCCCTTAAAGGGATAAGCTCGCCTTCGTACAATTGTTTTTTATTTTCTCTGCTATGTACCAACTTGTTTTTTTTGTGCAATAAAGTCTGAACTAAGTACTACTACTACAACTGCTACTAGTGTGAGTATCCACCGAAGCTGTGTGAGGTTGCGAGAAGATGAGGGAAGAAAACATACACCAAAAGCCTGGTTGACGGCGCTTGCGCTTCGCTTCCTTTACCTCACTCACCGCCTCGCAACGTCGCACAGCTCTTGTAGACACTCGCCTTGTCCGTATTCTTGTAAGGTAACGGCACCTATTAATGATGTACTAATTTTCGGCACCTATTACCGCGGTATTTACAAATATGCGGTTTATCGCATACGGACTAGTTTCTTGACCATCTAATGTATGTGGCACTAGTGAGAACATCTTAATTAAACGAGTCCAAAATTGTCAGTGTCACTGGCGACGAAGGAGCAGGAAGGTCGTCCCATACATATGCACGACACCTCACGGAAGTGGACTCGAGTTTATTTTGCGCATTCATTGTATCAATTACTAGTGCTAGATCGTTTATTGTAATGTTCTTTGTGACATAAAAAATATGGTTATTTTATTACGCGTATACATTCTAATGAGTGCTTCCTGGGAGGAGATCAAGTAACTTTACCACGGAATACTTAAATAAGATGGAAGCGGCGTGTTAGCTAGTTACTTCGGAATCATGCGTAGCCAGCCCAACACAATCAAAACTGAATTTGTACATGTAAACACTACTGCAAAACGCTTCTAATTGGTAAAAGCTTTTAATTCCATTACGTTTTCAACCGTTGTAATTTTTAGGACGAAAAGTAACTCAAAACTGCATTAGTTGCGGTCTAATTTCCAATGCCAAAAAAATGTCACGTACTCGTAAGTCTATGCTTTATCAATATAGGAGCCAATTTCGAAAGCGGTTTTCAAGTATGGAAATGATATGTGAATAGGTTTGATACCTGCTCTCCTTCTTGCACTAGAGCATAACTAAACTTGTGTGAGCGTGACGTACTTTTGACGGAAATTGACATTTACATTTTGATTGCAAAATTGAGACCCTTTTCAAATGAAGTTGACGTTTGATTATGTTCAAAACCAAAGGTCTTATGTTACTATGACACTCTATGATGATACACCTATTTGAAAATTTAGAATACAAATTAGAGGTGAGACTAAGATCATAATTATCGATATTTTATATTCTTGGTATGTATTGTTTATCGGGTAGGTATATGTATGTATATAGTTAAATCAATTTTAAATGGCCTTTGTTCTTAGAGTAAGAGCGTTTGCGTACTGCGTTAGATCCAAACCTGATAAATATCAGTCCGAAGTAGCAGTAAAGTGATATTTTTGAGAAATTACATCCGAAGAAATCGGGTATGTATGAACGAAATTTTGATCTTGTGCACGACTCATACATGCAGTTCGCAAACGCTCTTAATGGAGATGGTGCTGAATGCAACTGTCAGAGAAATCGTGTAGCTCACGAAAACATGCTAACACTTTTTAATCAAAATACGTATAAGTATTAAAGTAATTTTAATATTTACAAGGATACTCACAGAGGCATACTCACCTTAGGTATGACATATTATTATAATAATAAAATTGCACATTTGAATTCCTTGATGTACCGTGTCATTTGTTTCAATAATAAATATTATTTATTTGAAATAAATAAATTCATAACGCGCTTCACCGAAAATATTTTTGCCTTACACCGAAAATTGGTTTGAACGAGATCTAGTAAGTAGTTTTTTGTTAATACGTCATAAATCGTAAACCGCAATTTATTATACGGAACACTTCATGGACGAGTCCGACTCGCACTTGGCCGCTTTTACATACAAAAAGTAAAATTTAGATCTCACCTGACGCGCGTGCAATTCGTTATGTGATCGACCTGCTGATTTGATGGGCGCGGGATGCACGAAAGCGTGGCAGTACAAATGCGGTACTGCATGCGTACTGCATCGCATCGCAATATACTGCGAAAATGCAATACTGACTCTATATCGACAAGTAAGTGATTCTGGACGACATCTGTAAGCTCTCGGTAAACTACAAAATATAGTCAATTCCGCCCCGTCAAATTCAGAGGAGGCCATCAGCCCAAATTATATTAATTAGCGGGTTTCATTAACTTACGTCCTCCATGGTCTCAGCCAAGACTACTATATCATCAGCAAACCGAAGATGAGTGATGTACTCGCCGTTGATGTCGATGCCTAACCTGCTCCAGTCCAGAGTCTTGAAAACGTTTTCCAGTGCAGCGCTGAACAGTTTTGGGGAAATAACATCCCCTTGTCTGACACCCCGCTGCAGCGGAATAGGCTTCGAGCTCTGATCCTGAAGTCGGACTGACATAGTGGCGATCTCGTACAAATACTTCACTACTTCGATATAGCGGCAGTCTACTTGGCACCGCTGGAGAGACTGTAAAGGATGACTCACGCTAGAACGGGCCGCGTCCGGCCCGGGCCGTTTTCTAAGAAAAACGACGGCGTTTTTGACCGGCCGAGCCATACCAAGACCTGGCTGAGCCACGGCCGGGCCGTGCCGACACGGAGCCGCTTCCGAGCCTCGGCCGTGGCTCGACCGGGCTTGGGTATGCCTCGGCCGCGCAAAAACGCCGTCGTTTTTCATAGAAAACGCCCCGGGCCGGACACGGCCCGTTCTAGCGTGAGTCATCCTTAATACAGCCCAGGTTTCGACAGAATCGAAGGCTTTCTCGTAGTCCTCGAAAACAAAACAGAGGGGCAGGTTATAGTCCTCAGTCTTCTGTATAACCTGGCGGAGCGTGTGTATGTGGTCTACGGTACTAAAGCCTCTTCGGAAACCGGCTTGTTCGGGAGGCTGGAAGTCATCAAGCGTGCGTGCGAGACGATTCGTAATGACTTTTGAAAACAGCTTATAGACATGGTTCAGAAGTGAGATGGGTCGGTAGTTCTTCAGCAGGGTTTTGTCACCCTTTTTGAAGAACAGCACCACCTCACTTCTGTTCCACGCCTTTGGCGTTCTCCCTTCCAGTAAGACGGTGTCGAACAACTTCTGAAGGGCCGTAAGGATCAGTTTTCCACCCGCCTTCAGGAGTTCGGCTGTAATTCCGTCTTCACCGGGTGCCTTACTGTTCTTAAGCTGTTTCAGAGCCATTCTAATCTCGTACAGGCTGATGTCCGGGATGTCGTCGGGCGAGTACTTGAGTACTATGCTCGATGACCTCAGTAAAGCTTCTGAGCGAGTTGGTCTAAGGATGAACATGGAGAGGACGAAGATCATGTCAAACGTCCACGCCAACTCCCATTTCAATCGAACACTTTAAGCTCGAAGTTGTAGACGATTATGTATACCTAGGACAGACTGTCCAGTTAGGTAGGTCCAACTTTGAGAAAGAGGTCAATCGTCAAATCCGACTCGGCTGGGCAGCATCCGGGAAGGCTTTTCGTCCAATATTCCGCAGTGTCTCAAGACGAGAGTCTTTGGCCAGTGTGTGTTGCCAGTGATGACATATGGCACGGAAACGTGGTCGCTTAATATGGGCCTCATAAGAAAGCTCAAAGTCACTCAAAGGGCAATGGAGAGGGCTATGCTGTAAGTTTCTCTGCGCGATAGCATCAGAAATGAGGCTATCCGCAGCAGAACCAAGGTAACCGATATAGCCCTCCGAATTGCTAAACTTAAGTGGCAGTGGGCGGGGCACATTGCACGTAGAACCGATGGCCGTTGGGGCGGAAAGGTTCTCGAGTGGCGACCACGTACCGGAAGGCGCGGCGTGGGTAGGCCCCCCACAAGGTGGACTGATGACCTGGTAAAGGTCGCGGGAGTCCGCTGGATGCGGGTGGCGCAGGACCAATTATTGTGGCACTCTTTGGGGGAGGCATATGTCCAGCAGTGGACGTCTTTCGGCTGATATGATGATGATGATGATGATGATTAACTTACGATTACAGACAACGTGAAATATTATGGCGGCATCAGCTGTCATCGCATAGAAACATGTCAAACTTTCTACAGGGTGTGGCCTGTAATAGGGGCAATAAATTAAACGTTAGATTATTAAGCTTGTGAAAAATTAATTCCACGTAGTTTTATTAAAAAAAAAATTTTTTTTTTTAAATTGTTTTTCTTCAAATTGAGCTCACTTGTATTGTTTTACTCTTCTGGAGTGCTATAAGTAAATTTTGATTTTAAGAACACAAAAAAAATTCAATGAAAAACAAAAAAACACAAAAATATCTTTTGAAAACAGAAATACAAAACCTATTATGACTCATTTCATGATGTTACCTCAAAATCTGCATTGACTGATGTGTTAAGATGTCATGGTGCCAAGATATATTACTTGGAGGTCTTAACTTTCGATCAAAATTTCTCCGAATCCAAGAAAAATTAAAATGAATGGGGGGGGTTACTGCAAATGCTCTAAGGAAGCGTCCTTTTGAATATTTGCTCCTATTACAGGCCACACCCTGTATACACTCAGATTTTAAAGAGCACGACTAATAGTTTGGTGCAACCCACCCTAAGTATGAAGTATTTTGTATTGATAAGTTCAAGGCCGTGTAATAAATCGATTAACGATTTCATAACAATACAACGCCCCGGGGTAAAAATAGTAATTCGTGCATTGCATAATAACTTGTATAATAATTAGAAACCAATTGTCTACTCATTCTGTTTAGAAAGATATTTAAAATGATGTAGGTAATTTGTTAAGTAATACAGCCCCGGTGATTAAGGCAATGTTTAACAGAATCATTGATGTGAATCCAACATTTAGAGTCAAACAAAAAAATATTTTTCCAAATCGGTGCAGCGTCTCCAAGTAATCGGGGAACATAGGTACATAAAAAACAAAAGATTCCGACGTATTGAGAACCTCCTCGAAGAAGTCGGTTAAAGATCAGCAGGGCAGGGTAGTCCGTTACTTTTCGAACGAAATAATATAATCTGTCATTTAAACCTTCAATAACAGTCAGCCAGTTTTTAATGACAGTCGAGTCGATTTGCACTAACGTGTTTTAGAAAAGTTACGCGATTACTCTGCACGAAAACGTTCTGCAGTGTTTATTCAAACACGAAACGTGTACAGTCGCCATCACATACATAGGTACACTATAGGTGCTCAAAAATATCGGCACATGCACCCTAATGCCTTGAAAATAGAGGTGTGTTCCGATGTTTGTGACGTGCTTGTTTGCTCCGATGTATGTGATGGCGACTGTACATTGTACAATGTCTGACAAATACTTTCTTTACATAGGTATATTTTTTCCTGCCGTAAAAGCAGCCTTAGCGAACTTTATTTGAAAGACCCAATGAGCGTGTCGTAGACAATTTATGACCCACATACAACGTGACACAGAGTATAAACAACCGATTTATTTTCCTTATACGATTAAAGAGTTGCCCTGTTTCTGTTTAACTTAAAGGACGCGCGATGTGGGTATGTCACTAGTGAGTATTTACGTAAGCTAAGCAAACATGACCCAAAATCGAGTGGTCACGGTTTCGGTGTTCGGTTTTTTGTGGGAGTTCGTATAAGGCCGGTCACAGACTGGCGCGGCCTGGCCGCGGCGGTCAATAGAAAACTTGTCATTAGCTGTCAAATTTACTATGGTCCGCCACCGCAAGCCGCGATAGTGTGATGCAGGCTTAACAGAATTAGCCTTATGGAAGCACTTCTGTCATGTAGTTATCAAATTCTGTGAAAATAATCGTGAGCAGTCTCACACAAATCGATCTTGTCTTAATGTATTTTGTTTTCATTTCGTGAAATTTCGTTTGTCGGTCGTTAATCTGCAATTTTGAAATGATTATTGATATCTAAGGAGATTATTATTACAATGTTATTGTAAATTACCCGTATGACATGTAAAATGCCCTTGTGTCCTATGTGTAGAATAAATAAGTAATTTTGATTTTGTAAGTTCAACAAAGAGGGGTGTAGGAACTACTATACAGTTAAGTATAAAGTTAAGTATACGAGTATAGAAAATATCGCATACTTACTCAGGAAAAAAATATGTACTCCTGTAAAAACTTTTGTGTCAAAACACCCTGTCAAGTCATAGTCTTGACAGAGGATAATTTATTATTCAATATTTGATTTTGTTTTGCCCGTGTGGTGTCGGGTTAGAATAGCACCACCCCCTGTCTTCCTGTGGGTTTCGTAAGAGTCGACTAAGGGAACAGGGTTGAAGTGTATTGTGGGCGATGGGCTAGCAACCTATCACTGCAACATCACATTTTTTCGATCTTTTATACCCACATTTATGCTAAAAGTGGCACTGGAACACAAGTTTCATGTGCTCTGACTACCCCTTTTAGGGATAAAGGCGTGATGGTATGTATGTATACTGTATGTATGTATGATTTTGTTTTTTTAATTTTTTTTTATTCGTTACAGAAATATCATACTATTGGGATTAAGCTCGCCATTTGCACATATATTTTTTATTTATTTTGTGCATTAAAGTTTAAATAAATAAATTTATGTTTATGATTCATGTATTTAACGAATATTGAAGTAATGTTTTCTTAATTATTTGTGGTCAATGAGCTAGTCCAAGAATTAAATTGATCTTACAAAGCGGTCAAAATACGCAGTTGAGGATAATTTTCCTTCACACTATCGTCCTTATTGACCAAATTGGAAAAATTCAGGTCAAGAGTACCCTAAATCACCGAGCAGAAGCAAGCAAGCATGAAGAATGTCATGAAACTTTCATATCATGCAAATAAGTTTTCCAAGTGGAAATCCATGATCTCTGCCCACCCAACCCAAACAGGCTTGATTATTATATGGTATGTATGTTCTATCGATCTTTACTCAAACGTTAACAATCAAGTTCGTTCTTGACTATACGTTTTTGTCGATATTGGATAGCCTCGATTGTATGACGGCTTTTACGGACCAAAATTGGGTTGGCTTTTTTTCACCGGTTTTTAGAATCGAGTTGGTTCGCCGAAATAGTTGCAGTTAGTTGCCATGATGGAGTTGAAAATGAAAATGTAATTCGTTATACTCTATTCCATATAAAGTGCAGGCTCCAATGAGATGCTCGTTTGCAAAAATGCGGTTTTGTGATGGTTTGTGTACACTAAGACCTTCATGAAAAGCCATGTTGCCGCGCGCGCGCACAGTCCTTTGTCTTATCTTATCTTATCTTATCTTATCTAGGTGAGGGCCCTTTCGGATGCACTTCGACCCAGTGGGATCTTTTGTGCATTTGCCCTCTCCTTTATACCTGCTCCCAGGCTTGCTCCATCATTTCCACAAAGCGGATGATGCAGTTCGCCGGGAGCACCTTGAATTCCTTTGGTTGCGGGTAACCGTTACCAAAGTAGTTCATTCTTTGTCTGGCAAGGGCATGACATTCACACAATAAGTGTTCCATAGTCTCATCCTCCTCGCCACACATTCTACAGTCTAAACTATCAGATAGTCCCATCTTGGCCAAGAGATCCTTGACCCCGAAGTGACCAGTGAACACCCCAGATATAATTCTGAGTTGCTTCCTACTGGATTTCCAGAGTTTTCTGGTCCAGCCCGAGTCCACTCCTTCTATGAAGAGCTTAGAGTGCCTTAAGCTAGCCTCATTCCTCCACTCGTGTTGGTGTTTGGTTTTGCGTAGGCTTTAAAGGCCGATATTATGGTCCCCTGCGAGAGTCCCACAAATGGTTCTGGACCTACAAAGTGATTTGTAGAGCCCCCTCTTGCAAGCTCATCTGCTCTTTCGTTGCCGATGAAGCCCTTGTGCCCTGGTATCCAAACTAGTTGCACCTTATTGTGCCTTCCAAGTCTGTTTAGTGCTTGGACAGTCCTTTGTCACTTAACACCCCCTCGTGCGTTAATCGTCATGGTATATGTATATGGTAGGTACCTATAGTATTTTTAAGAAAAACCATTTTAAAACAACAACAACAAAAACATTGGTATTGTCATGTTTGAAAAGTGCTTTGTGATCGAAATAAGTAAAACTAGTACAATTTTCCCTTTGATATCCTAAACTAACAAAACTAAACAACGAAAAGTAAGACCAATTTGTCCTTTAAAATTCTAATGTTATATGGAATGAGGTAGGTACACCTATACGTATATTGATTTAGACACACGGCAGTAGATTATGTAGATAACTTGTAACTTTTTGTAGTTTTTACAGAATTTTCTTCATAATTATAATTCCAACAGAAAAAAGAGGGAAATCGACAGCAGGTTATACAAACTTTTCAAACATATTTCTTTGAGTCTCTTCTTCGTGGCTTGGTTATACTTCTATTCTAGCGGAAATAAATAAATTATGTTGGAATATACAAAATCTAGGACCACTAATTTTTTTGAAAAATACAATTAGTATTTTTTTTACAACTGGTACGATTCTGACACTACTGTGACTATGAGGATTATTAAACCGATTTCCAATTGATAATATTCTGATGCATAGACCCTACATTATAAGACATGACTCTCAATTAATTCTGGTAGTAACAAAATACCTATCACAGTTAACTGAAACTAAACCGTTCCCCTGGAAAGCTAATTACAAGTATTTTATCTGCAATAATAAAGTAATACGAACCAAGCCACTTGACTCCCAGCGGTACCCAAGAGCCAATTAAACTGGACGATGTTCAATATTTTAACAGCGTAGGTATTGATTACGCTGGACTCTTCCCGGTCGTGGACATACGGCGACAAAGATATGTAAACCTATAAATCTATTATAACAAGGAATAAGGTGTATCTTAAGTATTTATATCTATTAAATATATCATCGTCTAGCACATATATATATTGACGACCGCTTTAGCCTAGTTGGTAGTGACCCTGTCTACGAAGCAAGAGGTCCTGGGTTTGAATCCCGGCAAGGGCATTTATTTGTGTGACGAGCACGAATATTTGTTCCTGAGTCATGGATGTTTTCTATGTATTTAAGTATTTATTTCTCTATATAAGTATGTATATCGTCGTCTAGTACCCAAAGTACAAGCTATGCTTAGTTTGGGACTAGGTTGATTTGTGTAGGATTGTCCAAAATATTTATATATTTTATTTATTTATTCATATATATATTTATATATTTTTTTTCTTGATCGTGGACAGCACAATAATGCAAATAAACATATCTTGACAATAAGGTTCATCTCACTTAGTCAATCATGTTGTCGACGGGACAATGCTGAATTATATAAAATACCACCAAAAATATAATGTATAATATATCTTGAAGCTTTATGTTAATGCTCAATAATGCCAAGGGATATCTCAAGTTCTAGTAGTGAGTAGTAGTCAAGTCCTTAACTTGGCAACTTTTGAGATATCCCTCGTATGTCATTGTAATTCAAAACAATGTAAGCACTCATTCTGAAATAATTACGAAAAAATCTTAATCGTACGACCCGTCATAAGCTTAACATATAGGAGGTTTCTTTAGAACCGAGGAGTTATTATTTAAATCAACTTAGACACCTATAAGTAAACGTGATTTTATAAAGCCTTCCCTAGTTTCCCTACATATTACCATGGGTAGAAAGTGAGTTTAAAAAAAAAGAAGTCCTACATTTTCATTTAAGGTTCCCGATGTGTAACTCAAATCAGAGACTGTATTCTCAAAGAAGTCCCTGAGATACCTATCTATTTGGACATAACTTCTACTAGGTCATTGCCCGTTTGGTATTATTTATGACTTAATCCAGTTATTTGAGATTAATGCCTCTAGTTAATAATGCTTGGCGACAGGCCCAAGGGAGAGACCTAATATTAGACTACCGACCGAACTTAATAATTGAATGTCAACTCCCTGCCTAAATAACGTATTGCATTTCGAAATTTAAATTGGCTTATGAAACCGGGTTCAATTCGAAGTTTTAATTGCAGATTGTTGCATGATAATTAAAAGGGAAGAGTTAAGAAAATTTTTGTCAGTGTCAATGTGAAGTTGATTTCGTGATAAAGTTGTGTTTTTTTATATTTCTTCTTTTGTATGCGTGTTATTTTTCTCACGAATAAATGTTTGAATTTGAAGCTTAGTGCCTTAAGCGACTAGTGCAGTAGCCCTGGTTTACGATGCCACAACTTAATAAAATTAAGCACGCGTCACTTGTCCACATTAAGGGTCTTAGAAACCGACCGCTCCGCCTTAGCCTTGTTGGTAGTGACGCTGCCTACGAAGCAAGAGGTCCTCGGTTCAAATCCCGGTAAGAGCATTTATTTGTGATGAGCACGATGATTTGTTCCGAGTCATGGATGTTTCCTACATATTTAAGCATTTATTTATCTATATAAGTATGTTTTTCTTTGTCTAGTACCCATAGTACAGTCGCCATCACATACATAGGTACACAATAGGCGTTCAAAAATATCGGCACATGCACCCTAATGCCTTGAAAATAGAGGTGTGTTCCGATGTTTGTGACGTGCTTGTTTGCTCCGATGTATGTGATGGCGACTGTACAAGCTTTGCTAAGTTTAGGACTAGGTCAATTTGTGTAAGATTGTCCGCAAATATTTATTTAGAAATAATGCTACAGTAGTAGGATTCATTTGGAAATAACTACTGCGGATAAATCATCTTCGCAATTCATAAGTTTGCTGCATGTGTCCCCTAGGTGGTGCTAAATGAACGACAACACTTTCGGCCTATTGTACAGATCGCCATACGATTAAATTAATAGGTTTATTTGCAATAGTTCTTTATAAATTCCCTAAAGGAACTACTGCGAATAATCCTTTACAGTACACTGACTTGCAGGCTACCGAGGGGATACATAACTCCAATATATCGATCTTATCAACGAGTTTGATAGTTTAAAACACAGGATAGACAGGTACGAGTAAGCCGTTTATTTGATTGCCACAAAGACACATGAACAAAATCGTACAAAAACAAAATCAGAATAATCATTTGGTACACAATACCGAGCAAACATAACAATAAAACGGGCCAAGTGCGAGTTGGACTCGCGCGCGAAGGGTCCCGTACCATTATCTATAAAAACGGCAAAAAAATCACGTTGGTTGTATGAGAGCCCCCTTCAAAAAAATTTTTTTTTGGTTTTAGTATTTGTTGTTATAGCGGCATTAGAAATACATAATCTGTAAAAATTTCAACTCTCTAGCTATCACGGTTCTTGAGATACAGCCTGGTGACAGATTATCTATAAAAACGGCAAAAAAATCACGTTTTTTGTATGGGAGCCCCCCTTTAAAACATATTTTATTATGTTTTAGTATTTGTTGTTATAGCGGCAACAGAAATACATAATCTGTGAAAATTTCAACTCTCTAGCTATCACGGTTCTTGAGATACAGCCTGGTGACAGACAGACAAACGAGTGCTTTGTGCCTTGCAGCATAACAACAGGGTTTCTGGTTCAGCTATACGCTTCGCTTTTTCGAACGAATATCCGAGCCACAATTAAAATTCAGTATAGCAATGTAAAATACTAAATTCACCTCCCCCACACTTCAGTACGATAGCGTAGATACTGGGGCATTTTTTCAAGAATCGAACGACCTTTATTACAAGATCGCATAGTAAAACTAACTCGATAGCCTTAAGCAAGTGGGCTCTAAAGGTACGATTAATTGGCGACTATAGTGGCGTGCACGTAATCAGTGCTCGTGGCTATTTGCCCCGGTGGCGATAGTGTTTTGTTCATGATTGTCTGGAATAACGAGTGCCAGGGGCTGCCGTTTATATTTATTTACACACACACCATAAACACATTCACTGTCTATTTTCGAAACGCCACGCAATTCGTAAAAGTTAACAAAACAATAGCGACAGTGAGTCAAAAAGTGATGAAGAAGTATGTGTCTGATTTACTTCACTTATTATTTAAACTTCTATTTATTTGCATTCAAACTATAACTATGCTAGTGGTAGTAGGACTAGTAGGGTATTAATTAAGTGCATAGCATACAACTTCTGAACTTGTTATAGGGTTTAAAGTATACATATGTGTCATGTATAAAAATGTACATATCTAAATAGGTATTGTTTGGTTTGTTAATATACGTTTGGTTACGAAACGAATCGTAGGCGATTCCATACTATTACATACTATTACAAAACAAATTAATGTATAAATGCCGGACGTAATTGGCATTCGCTATCAGTCATCCAACAGCGTTAGGTAAATAGAGACACTTCAATTTGGTGCATTTGCTCGGCACCAAACTTGTGGGTGCTTTGTTGTGTTTATTGGGTGCATTGGTGCATGCACTGGGTGCGGCAATGCATCGACGAGAAAATTCTAAACTTTCTTTCTATTTTATATAATCATTCATAAAAATTAAATGTTCCTTTCAGGGAACTTCCTTAACTGAAAATTGCCTTAAGGTGGTTCGATTGCCATACAAAACGTTATTTGACATTCGCAGGCTAACGGCGTGGTATTTTAAGAATTTTATGTAACAAACTTTCATCAATTGGCTTCCCATTTGCGCCAAATTCCCACTTTCCTAGAATAAACTTGTTTAAACTAGATTAATTTGAGAAAAATGGTTTTCCCAAAATATCACGTCCCAAACCAATTTCTCAAATTAATCTAGTTTGTACAAGTTTATTCTAGGAAAGGGGGAATTTGGCGCAAATGGGAAGCCAATTTATGAAAGTTTGTTACATAAGTTTCTTAAAATATCACGCCTGCGAATGTCAAATAACGTTTTGTATGGCAATCGAACCACCTTAAGTTATCGTGATAGTTTCCAGATATTACAGAGGCTCAAATTTACCCAAAAGGCAATGGAGAGGCTATGCATATATATTATGGCAGTTTATCTGCGTGATAGCATCATTAATGAGACTATCCGCAACAGAACCAAGGTAACCGATATAGCCATCTGAATCGCTAAACTTAAGTGGCAGCGGGCGAGGCACCTTCCTCGTAGAACTATGATGGCGGTTGGGACAGAAAAGTTCTCGAGTTGCGACCACGTACCGGCGCGGCGCGGCGTGGGTAGGCCCTACAAGGACAGCTGATGACCTGGTAAAGGTCGCGAGGGTCCGCTTGATGCGGGTGGCGAAGGATTGGTCATTGTTGCACTCTTTGGGGGAAGCCTATGTTAAGCAGGGGATGTCTTTCGGCTGATATGATGATAAATAAATAAATATTTTGGGGACAATCTTACACAAATCGACCTAGTCCCAAACTAAGCAATGCTTGTACTGTGGGTACTGGACGACGATAAACATACTTATACAGATAAATAAATACTTAAATACATAGAAAACATCCATGACTCAAGAACAAAGATTTGTGCTCATCACACAAATAAATGCCTTTACTGGGATTCGAACCCGGGACCTCCGGTTTCGTAGGCAGGGTCACTACCAACTAGGCTACAGAGGTCGTCAAGATGATGATGTCGTGATGGTTATCATATTTGGTTTAAACTTCCCAGTAAATCATTTTTAACTAATGCAATTACGCCTGGCTAACGATATTTATAAACTTGAAATTAAAGGAAAAATTGAAAAATTTTGGCTCCGAGCCGGATTCGAACCGGCGACCACAGGCATACATGGCCCGTCGCTACTAACCAACTGAACTATCGGAACAATCTGTCTCAGCCCCTAAATCTTTCAATCAGTTCCTTCTTACAACGCCTTAGGGAGGCGTGTGGCGACATTTACCTAGAAGACATATGCTTCTTTAACGGCACCAACGTCTCAAATTATATTGGGCCATGTATGCCTGTGAACGCCGGTTCGAATCCGGCTCGGAGCCTAAAGTTTTAAATTTTTCCTTTAATTTGAAGTTTCCCAGTAAATATCCCGGCAATAGGCTTTTTCCGACTCGCGATAGGATCAAATATTGAGTTTCCCACCGAAATATCTTTAATCCCTGAAGACGCAATTGCTTTTTAATCCCTGAAGATTACAGGTCCGTTACGGGTGAGTGATTTTGACGAAAAATACGAAAAACGTATTCCAGGTATTATATAACATCTTGGCGGCTATAGCTATTTTATTAGCCTCCAAAAGGTGGACTGATGACCTGAAACCAACCCTAAATTAACAGACATGCACTATGCTTTTCCAATTTCGTAGACTTACATCGTTTTCAATGATATCTCGGCTGTTCATTGAATAATAATTCCATTTCCCTGCCGTTGACGGGTTTGACGTCTTTTATTGAATTATCATTTTTCTGACGTGCCGGATTCCTTGTGATATTTTGTATTGGGAAATATATTTTTGTTGAGTTGCTTATTGTTAAATTATGACATTTAGCGAAGCCAATCCAAACAATAGGCGGTACATTTTGAATTGAATTGAAACGTTCTGGCTGAAACAGAAGTAAATATCATTGGTGATTTTGTGGGTTGATCCTTTTGGTGAATTCAGCCGTTAATATATGTGTAAAGCATTTTCCCTATTATTCTCAAAACGGTATTGTATTGTTATGATTTATTTCACAAAATTATTTTTGTATTAGTTAGTTCCATGGAGGGCCAGGATTTTGCCTAGACCGAAACTAATTCATGTTGCTAGAAATAATATTTAAAAAAAAATAGAGCGAGTTGAACGTTTTTCATACTAAGGATTTATTCGATTTTTTCCTATTATATTTATAGCATCAGAAGCTTGTTTCCAACCGAGATATAGCGGATTCCATTGTGTAAAAGGTTTCATACTATTCCAGTATGCTGTTTTATTTATTTATTGAACCATAAAGTTGTGCAACATGACAGTCTTAACCAAAACGTTACAGCGATTCATTCTACTAAACCTAAATTACTAAACTAAATCTAAGTACCTACTAACTAAAAACCATCCATACAGCTCTCTAACACTCTTACATTCAGTCATCATCGACATCCCTGTCACAAACACATCACACTGCGGTGATGCTGCGAGCACGGAGTTGAGGAGAGCAGTCGTGCGAGTTTTAAATGAGCACCAACATGTTTAATTGTAGCTTACCCTCGTTTAAAAAAACCATCAATAATATCTTCTGCACGTAGAAGGCTGCGAATGCTGAGCAATTACCAAAACGGTTTGTATTTGGTTTAGTTTAGTTTTTGTTTAGTTTCGTTTTAGTTTAGTTTAGATTATTTCACATCTTACTTTGCCTTTATTTTCTTTCCTTCTGTTCACACGTGTTTAGAGTTACAGTCTAGATCTGAACTTTTGTGCTTATATTGTTTTTCTGTGATTGTCTGTTACTTGTTTTGTGAGCCAATAAAATAAAATAAAAACCTACGCTTGCATGGAGAGTCGTCTTGAGTCAACCGTGCTGGGTATTTAATACTGGAACACATAGAAAATATCAAAGACTCAGAAACAAATATGGAACGCCCCAATCCATCTTAATGAATAAATTATTCCAACGAAGCACGAAGCAGCTTGCTGGCTGTTAAGTGTACCTATTCATAGAACTGCGTGGGTTGAGTATACGTAAGATAATGTTATCAAAACTTAACTTACCTTCAATATCGTTTCGCACAAAGGGAAAAAGTTATTTATAAGACCAAGGATTACTTTTAGTTATTTTTATCGTCGATCTACCATATTTTGATGGAAATTTCCACCAGCTACTAATTGTTGTTCAAAAGATACAAGCATTTAAAAACTGACAAAACATATAGGCTTCGTTTAGAGTTAATAAAAAAGTGCCCTTATAATAAGTAGTACACAAAGTACTTACCATTATCAAACGGAGATCAATAAAAAAAGTTTATCAAAAACAAAAATACAAAAAAAAATGTCACCAAAGTCACACAAACGAAACAAATATTTGAACAAATATTCGACACACACAGTCACTATTTTAAATTTGCGTCTGGGCCAACATAATTATTTCCGATTCGGAGCTCCACGTGGCGTAGCACGTCCGTAGCCCGCGCGATCCGTAGAGGCACTGATTCGTAGAGGCTCTACGATAAAGGCTGACAGTATATGTTTTACAGGAGATGATTGGTTTTTTAAAGGTGCTAAGAAGGATATTGTACTCTTGGATGAAAGGGCTGTTAAAGCTTGCTGGTATTGTGTTTTGCTTTAAAAGATTAACGGATATTGTCATTCAATTTTAGCGGTGTTTTTATTTTATGATTCTTAAAAAATCATCACTTTTTTGCATTTATGTATTCGTGATCGTAAATATGGTGGGTCCAGATGATATACATATTTGTTCGGGCAGTGCTTTGCGCGACGCGTTGCACAGATAGTGAACGTGAAGTCTAAAATCTGCACATCTTTTTGCACATTTTGACAAGCTTTTCTTATATTTTACTTGCACTCTTCTTATAAATGTAAATTGTCCTTTAATTGGCAGTGAATGTGGAAACATATTCACTGCAAAGAATAGCTACGCGCTAGTTAGTAAGTTATACTTACAATACTGGTTTATTTTGCGTGATCGCTGCGCGTTATAGCCGTATCCGTTCCCGTGGTTTTCCTCGTAAGTGACTACTTGCGGGTTCCTGGCAGTGAAAGTGTTGAAATTTTGTGAATCTTTTTTCATCCACTTCTTAACTATTTTGTTTCGTGTTTCATCATTCACTGACCTCGTAGCTCAGTGGTGAGAACACTGTACTTACTGGCGATACAGAGGGCGGGGGTTCGAGTGGACTTTAGGCGATGATGGTTTATTTTTCCATTATAATCGTTCCCTGTAATTATTTTTGTCCGTATTTTTACCTGTGTCTTGTGTCCAATAAATTTATTTACATACATACATACAAAACTTGAAACTCTCGCGGTTTCTACACAAATAAAGATAAATAAATATCGCGATAGACCCGTGTAAAACGGTATTTTAAACATGTACATACATACATATCGTTCAATTTTTCAGTCACTTGCTGGTATCCGATTGAGCTGAAATTCGCACAGTAAGTTTGATGAGAATAAAATATTATAGCACTACCATAGCAACTTCTAAAATACTTATACGACGGTAAACCTGTCGTGTTTGTGCGCATTGGAACCCTCTCAACGAATAATTGATGACGCTGCAAAAAAGTACAGTCCGCAACAAAATCTTGCCAAAAAAATAAGAGTAAATAACTGGTCAAAAGTGGTTACCTACGCCTAAGTCAGAATACCCATAAACTCAAATATAAACACACACACACACATACACACACACACTATCTTGAATAACACATAGTACCCCGTAATTATTAAATAAATATTCAAAAATAATTACCAAATTTGTGATTCTAGGATCACTTGCAAGGCAATCACTTTTCGTTTGTTACCTCTACCATCTCACGATGCGTGTCTTCTGTTCAATTCGTACTCATTTTAGTTACATGAGGGCTAATCACATAACGTTTCAAAAGCGCGTTAGGACAATTCAACTGTCATTTTTTCATGTATAAATTGACATTTAGATATCTACGTCATTTACAGTCAGCATCAAAAGTAACTACGCAATAGAAGACGTCAAAATTTATTTTTCCCTTTCAACAAAGACTTTAGACGTCCTCGTTTGCGTAGCTACTTTTGATGCTGACGCTACGTATAATGCGTTTCGAAATCAACCTGCAGGAGGCCTCGCCTAGGGCAGGAGGCAAAGCAATAAACTTTAAAACAACTTTTTGACAGAAACTTATCGTCTACTCTATACATCCACATTGGACTAAAGTTCATGTCGAGCTCTGGGGAAACTTTTCAGGCATATATTATGCACGTGAAGTTTACATTTAGTTCCAGCAAATGTAGAAGTCTTTGGAAACTATGGAATGTACAATTCGAATGTGGAACTATATTAGCTTTCCACTTTAACCATGTAGGTATATTATATCCGTTCGAGGTATAGTGCGGATACTTTTACTAAGTTCAGGTTACACTGTCCCCTGTCACGGATGTTACGGCTTATAAGAAATATCAAAATTGTATAATGATCTCGACTCGTCTACTTTCCCAATAATAAAAGCCACGATTGCTGACAACACTTAATTTGTGGACTGACTTAACAAAAATTATGTTTTGTCTCATTTTGAATCTTGACATGGAATAAGAGTCAAAGTCAAACTAATTGTAATGTTTTTAATTTTTGTTTTCACTGTTAATTGTTGCATGCTGTGTCCTTCTGTAATTAAAAAGGTACTTAATTTTAATGTCCTAAACGAAATAAATAAAAAAAACACTTCTCTTTATTGTCTAGTAAACAATGCGATTGTCTTACATTGTTAAGTGTTACCGCTAATTAACAATTTGAAATAAACTTAGTAAACATCACTTTATCAACCAAAAGACTGCTGTTTGTCTAAGGAAACGAAGTCCACATAAAAATACTACTTAGCAATGTTGACCATTTTGTATTTAAACCAATAGACTACTTTTTCTCAAACTTGCAATGAAATGTTGACATGACTTACTTCAAATTAGGTCCGGAAACACCACGTATCCGGTGCGACTAGTGAAGATGATATGTAAAGGAATTTCATACAACCTTACACACCTAGGCCTGCAAAGCAACCGTCTTTTGTTTATAAACGTCAAATTGTGACAGAACGTCTTGGCATTCAATCACCAAAAAAAAAAAAGATTAGGACTAATGTTAATGTCACCGGGTAAAACGTTGCTTCAAACAGGTTAAAAAAAAGTTTGGCGCGTAAATTGAAAAAAGTTTTCTTTTCTTGTTGGCCGGATTTGTCAATAGTTCGTAATTATTTCGAAACTTTCTAATAAAAGCCATCGATTTCGAAATGAGTTCGGACGAAAATGATATGGAATTGAACTGTACGCCTCCGGAATTGCGAGCAGAAGTAGCCATGAATAATTTACTGCCTCCGAAATCAAAAGTTAGGTACATGACGGCGTATGCAAATTTCATAAAAATTATAAGTGTTTTCTTTGTTGTAGTGCCTCGTCTATATAGTTAGATATAAGTTCATGTAACTATAAACTAATACTTAATTTAGGGAAAAAGCGGAATGTTTGCTAGTAAGAAATGTGGGACACAATTATAGGTTATGATGTGACAGCACTGACAGCTATCAGAAACGTATTATTTGCTACGTGCCTAACGTCAAATTCAACAAAATGGACGATTAACATTACACATTTGTTATTGTAATTAGTAGTTGAGTAATATTTTTGTTAATATTTAATGTACTTAAATCCTCGCAAATGTGATAAAAAACATTGTGTGCGTGTACTGTATGTTAAGTTGTATGAAAACTGAGCGCGTCTCGCAATCAAACGTAACAGTTTGGCGAGAATATAAATGTTTTTAAAGATGTAATTTTAATATATAAATAAAAAGAAATAAAAAATAAACTTACGGTAAGAATTTTACAAACTCGAATCATCAAATCCCTCCGCCATCGGTGTCGGGCTTGTAATAGACTCTCGTTCATAAATAATCTCTTTCCGTGCTCGTGGCACAATTTACTATCTCTTGTTAGTTTAGTCCAGTGAAGCGTACCTGGAGCACAACATAAATTGATACGCAAATTACTATGTAATCTCTACTCCCTCCAACCTTTGCTATTAGTTAGAATAGACCTATATTTTCTTTTTCATGCTCCCTTTAGCTATCTAAAGTGCTTCAGGAACTTGGGCCCTATTTGGGTATATTTCGCCCAAAGTACTGATTTTATATTGGTACGTAATTTTTTTGACACTTTAGTGGCACGTACGTTTAGGGCAGGTGGAAGCGAGTATCTTATCTTATCTTATCTAGGTTAGGGCCCTTTCGGATGCACTTCGACCCAGTAGGATCTTTGTGCATTTGCCCTCTCCTTTATACCTGCTCCCAAACTTGCTCCATCATTGGAAGCGAGTAACTACCAAGTGATAACTACTACGGCATTGGGAAGTTACGAGTAGTATGCGGCCTTCTTGATGGTAAATAGATATCGTAGCAAATGGACGCTTGCGGGTCCAGGAGGAGTCACAAATGCATTGTCCATCTTTATTGATTTGAGGGTTGTTGAGTTGGCAGCTAGAGATAAAATATAGGCTTCATTTTCAACACATTGGTGTATTTTAACCAAATAGAATGTTATGACACATCCGAAACGTCGGGTAGCCTCAGAGAACTAATAAATTAAATAAAAAAATCACATACCAAGCGACGAGCAAATAGTGTTGTTTTAATGGGTGCTGCGCTCTGTAAAGTAAAGGTACAGTCGCTCTCATACTCGTTAGTTGCTGAACACCTAAGTACCTTGTCGTTTTCATTTGTTTAATGCGACACGGTACAAAGTTGCTAAGCCCCTTGTGAGGCCAACCGTACTTCACCAGATAGACTGCTCCAAATATTTTTTTTATTTTGGATTACCAACTGACAATATACATTATTATCATGTACATGACATCATACAATTACATATGAGTGCCATTCCGCTGTGCCTTGCTTCTTTTAACCTCCACCTTTCAGAAGACCGTAGCCAGTAACACCACTATTTACTCTATAATTTGTCTAGTATTGTATTCCTGGTGGTGAATAATGTCTCACGCTTCTGGGCTAGCTACAATTTCACACCAATATGATATCAACAGGTTAAGTCAAACATACCTCTTGCTACGTGAAATATCAGCGCGCGACGTGGCGAGCGTGCCTTGTGAACGAGCATAAATTCTCTGTCAAAAATGCCTAAAACAGGAGCAAAACACGTGCCATTGAAGTTGCGGGCCTGTGAAATAATTGGCTTTGGAAAAGTGTGTTGAATTGTTTGTTGTTTAAAATTGGAGTAAGTTTTAGTAGATATATTGAATAGTTTTAAATGACATGCTTGCATATAATTTTTGGTTGTTAAATAAATAACACGAGTAATAAAATACTAAAAACCAGATTAAATAGGTATTCTTGGAATATCGAATTGTGAATTGTGCCATTGGATCTGAAAATTATGTATCATAGCAACACTTGAAAGCGTTTAAAGCGAACAATAGAAGAGTTATTTCTTTAATGAAATGACCGATTTAGCCTAGTAGGTAGTGACCCTGACTGCTTGGCTGGCCGTCCTGGGTTCCAATCCCGGTAAGGGCGAATATTTATTTTGTGTGATGAGCTTGAAAACTTTTTTCTGACTCTTGGATGTGTTCTTTGTATTTATTATTATTATTATATCGAGCCCGTTATGTCCCACTGCTGAGCAAAGGCCTCCCCTCTCCCCTTCCATTCATCGCGGTCTTGAGCAATAACTGGCCAGTCTTTTAAAAATCTTTGTATTTAGTAAGTATTTATCTTTATTCAATAATTAGTTCGTCGGTTATTTTGGCAATCTTTGGGGGAGGCCTATGTCCAGCAGTAGACGTCTTTCGGCTGATATGATGATGATGATGATGATGATCTATTAAATATATCGTCGTCTAGTTCCCATAGCACAAGCGCTATTGATCTTACCATGCCTAGTTCGATTTGTGTAAGATTGTCCCGTAATATTTTTATATTCATATTTAAGTTCATTAGATAAGACTTAACGGATTCACTGGCAATAATTTAGTAGCGCTACGCTTAAACATATGAAACGGGAATGCAGAGCACCCGGCTAGCGGGTTCTTGGCTCTGAAAGTGTTTACTTCGGTACGGAACGGTATCCTTCCGTACCGATTCCAGCCGGCACTCGGCTACCGAGTTTTCCATACATTCGCCATTTTACCTTGCACCGGCAAACGGTGATACCCGTCAAAATTGCGAACAAAACAGAATGTCAATATGTAACCAAATTAATAGGTGGAATATTATGTAACTGTGACGAATTTGATTTAGTCGGATTCTATTATATGTTCCAGCGTCGGCACTGAACTGTGAATTGTGATACATACGTTAGATTTATTTTTAATTTTTTTTTTTAATATTTTTTTAATAAGTACAGTGTTTTACATACTTAAAATTAAACATTGCCCCACAAAACTGTAGTGACAGTTTGACTGTGGGAGCATCAGTCTCTAGGTAAGGCATTTATTAACAAAAAAAAATTAGTTATTTATTAGTAACAGTAGTAGTAGTAAATAGTATAACTGCGTTTTATATAAGTACATCTAGGTAATGTTTTTTTAACAGTCTCTTAAATTTATTCCTTTTTTTTTCACGTCTAAGATTCGACAGAGACTGTCTTAATTTTATTACGATGATGATGGAATATCTACAGACATGAAGACGAACTAGAAAACATAATATATATACACTAAATCTTACCTGAGTACAAATCAAATCAAAATCAAAAATTATTTATTTGCAGAATTATGGTACATTACATTACATAATTGATGGATATTTAAAATAATATGGTCAGCATAATTCACCTACCTGACTAGCGTTCATGCTTTATCTTTTTAGGGTTTCGTAGCCAAATGGCAAAAAACGGAACCCTTATAGATTCGTCATGTCTGTCTGTCTGTCTGTCTGTCTGTCCGTCCGTATGTCACCGCCACTTTTTTCCGAAACTATAAGAGCTATACTATTAAAACTTGGTAAGTAGATGTATTCTGTGAACCGCATTAAGATTTTCACACAAAAACGAAATAAAATCAGTAAGTTTTGGAGGTCCCCATACTCAGAACTGAAATTCAAAAAAAATTTTCTCATCAAACCCGTGTGGGGTATTTATGGATAGGTCTTCAAAAATGATATTAAGGTTTTTTATATCATTTTTTTCTAAACTGAATAGTTTGCGCGAGAGACACTTCCAAAGTGGTAAAATGTATGTCCCCCCCCTGTAACTTCTAAAATAAGAGAATGATAAAACTGTAAAAAATATGTGATGTACATTACCATGCAAACTTCCACCGAAAATTGGTTTGAACGAGATCTAGTAAGTCGTTTTTTTTTAATACGTCATAAATCGTAAACCGCAATTTATTTTACGGAACCCTTCATGTGCGAGTCCGACTCGCACTTGGCCGCTTTTTTTAGTCTTCTGTGCACACATGTTTAAATTAAAGTTATAGTGCAGATCTGAACCTTTAAGCTTATATGTTAAGTAATTGTCTGCAATTGTTTTGTGAGCCAAAGAAAGAAATAAAATGTACCTAAATGAGAGCTTTACAAGCAAGGAAGTAAAAAAGACGATCTTACGCTTCGGTAACTGTAAAGCCATTAATTACTTAAAAACCTTTTTCTATCTACAATTAAACTCCTCTTCAATTTAATTTAATTTTTATTTAATTGCTTCTTCTTTGTTTATCTCCTCTTTGATTCATAGTCAGTTAAGATGAAAACTAACTTAACCCGCACAAAGCCCAGTCAAGTGTTCTCTTTATTCAGTAGAAAGATGAATTTCTCAAAAAACGCAGCAAAAGTTAATAAGGTTCTTTAAGAGCTTAAAGCTTCAGTTCGTCTGAGCTTTCTGGAGAGCTTTCTCCATCAAGTATTACGAACGCGCTCTCAAAGTTATTAAACTAATGGTTTTACCCGAACGATGTGGTGCAGAATTGAAAAGTTTCTCAACTGAGTAAGTATTCAAGACGATGGATGACAAAAACAAGACCACGCACGCGATTCATCTATTTAATAATAGTAAGAGCATGCAGCTTTGAGGTCTTAAATTTGTGTGTAGGGTTTAATGTTTGGAACGACTCATCCGATTTCAAAAATAATTATAATATATAGAATGGACTTTTGGGATGAACAAAGGCTATATTTTATCCCACATCTTTGCTTGTATTCTGATATGGATGGAGCCGCACAAGCACCTAGTAATTGAATACGCGACTTGATGCAATAAACTCAAATTGGTTTATTGGTAGTCACGAGCACTTGTTCTGATACATTTTGTTTTTTTAATATCCTGACTGTGGCATATAAGCATAACGCGTTATAAGGTTTTAGTTGTTATTTTCTTAGCACGGTCATCATGTTCCATTATTTTAAATTCTACTTGTTAAATCTGTACTCTCGGCTCCCAATATACAGGCTGTGCCTAGTTTGGGGTTGACGGATATTCTTCTTTTCTTTAAATGTGCATGTACAAACACTTCTCAATTTGTTAGGCTTGGAATACGGTACAAATACTTAATAGACAAATTTTACCTAAAAATAAAATTTATATTAAGTTATACTTACCATATTCCAAGCCTAGTTTCTTTGCTGTCTGCTGGTATTTGAAAAGATTTTTAATTGCATGTTTAATTACATTCACATACACAATTTAGTATTTAAGCTTATTTTTCAGCATTAGGTTAAGCTTATATTTCAGAAATACCAGTTTAACCATACTTGCTTCATGCATAAACATGGCACTATTGGTGTTTGTTTACATGCCACAGTACCACCATTTGTTTACTACAGCAGTTGCATCGCCACCTGTCTATCTACAGTGGCTTCTACCGTCCACTTACATGATATTGGACGGTAGAGTGGATCAAATTGAGCATCCAATGAGGCTACTCGGCGCGCAGCCGAGACTAGCTAGCTGGAAAAATGGAGGGAAATCGTGGTGGTATAACCGGTAATGCAGCAATTGTGACGTGGAACTAAGGTGTTGCCAAAGGAAACAGATGTTGCCATCACATCTCATAAGTTAAGTTTACCTCACTCGGATGTAACGTTTCATTTATTTTTTAATTCATTAACAATTTTCATTGTGTTTGAATAATTAGTAAAATATAGTCGAACAATTAAATTACAATAAATAGTGGAACAATTCAATTACAATAAATAATTAAAATATAATAAAATGTCAAACAATAAATTACAATAAGTAGGGCGTATTTATCTTCCTGACATGTCATTATTATGCAAATATCAATCCTTATACTAGGCACTTAAATCTATAGGTACTTAACTACTAGTATATATACCCTCTCCAAGGTCACATCCCTTGCCAGCGTAAACGTGCCTGCCGTCCTGGAACCTCCCGGCCTGGCTCGTGACGATGGCAAGAGACCCGATGGATTGACACTCATTCCGTGGCGGATGGGTCGGCCTCTTATCTGGGACGCCACCTGCGTGGACACCATGGCCCCGTCCCATTTCCGTTAATAACGTTTCTTACTTTCCGTCTCTCTCGTTCTTATGGTAAATAAATAAATTTGTCTTTGATAGCAAACAAATACAGTAGCTTATGTGCATGAGGTACAATTTTGCTTTGCTATTTAATAAACAATTGTTTTTTTTTCGGTAAACAATACTTATATAAACGAATTTGAAGCAGCCCAACTGGGGAGGATCTCCACTTTACAGAACGCCGAGCTTATTGAGCTTACTATGAGTCTAATTAAATTAGTGGAGATTCATCATCATGCTCCTAGCGTTATTCCCGGTTGTGCCCTAAAGGAGTCCGGGGTCCGCTTTGACACCTAATCCCAAGATTTGGCATAGGCGCTAGTTTTACGAAAGCGACTGCCATCTGACCTTCCAACCCAGAGGGAAAACTAGACCTTATTGAGATTAGACCGGTTTCCTCACGATGTTTTCCTTCACCGAAAAGCTAATGGTAAATATTCCGTACATAAGTTCCGAAAAACTCATTGGTACGAGCCGGGATTCGAACCCACGACCGGAGTGGAGATTGTCCTCGAATATTTATTTTTACATTATGCATATTTCAAGTGCTCCAGCACGACCACGTAACACATTGTACGAACGTCAGGTAGATCTAAATGTAACTTTTTGTATGGAAAAGGGACAGTTGAGTTGTCCTAACGCACGTTCGAAATGTTACATGATCATCCCTCTGGTCAAGCGGGTAGATCTTGTGGTCATGATATCCATATTTTTACAACAGGCACACGTTTGATTGTTTTTACTCTTTCTTCTTAATGATCACAAAAATGAAACAAAGACGTTCTTAATTGTTTTTCTGTAAAGAAACATATTTTATTTACTATGTACACTATTAAAACCAATAGTAATTATACTATGCGAAAACAAATAATTCACTCACCTATAAAGGTCAATAAGAAACAACATTTAAAACAGTTAATTTCAGTCTTTTTTAATTTACAAGGTATGCCCATTCTTAGCCAGTATCGGAAACCTTGGTAGGTTTACTTAAAAAAATATAAATTAAGGAAAGTGGTTACACTGGTATACTTACGAACGGATGCATTGTTTTCTTAGATATTTACATACAAATATAAACGAATGATTTACCATATCATGTGATTGAACATAGATATGAGTGTAACTGTTTCCCAGCAATCCGAACTGGTTAACAACTTATCCCCAACAGTGCCGAAACTTCCGCGCGGCAAGATGGTTCCCGCGGGATAGGAATATTTTTTAAACTGCCGTCTTGGCAATTTTCCCGGTGAGAAGGATAGTTCCGTCGGGATGGTCTAGGGTACGGTCATTAATCACTTCCTACGTGAGTTGTTTTGGAATTTTTATAGTCAAAGTCTTAAGCAGGTACAGTTTTAGATACGAACTACTCGTTGGATAAGCCGCCTCGTAGGAAGCCAGTCCTGTCAAGCTGGTCTAAATTGAAAGACATTCCAATGATCGTTCATCATCATATAAGCCGAAAGACGTCCACTGCTGGACATTGGCCGTCCTCAAAGACTGCCATAATGACCGATTCTGTGCCACCCGCATCCAGCGGACTAGCGCGACCTCTACCAAGTCATCAGTCCACTTTGGGGGATCTACCTACGCTGCCCCTACCAGCACGCACACTGCGCAGCAGGGCTGTTATTCTTTACGCGCACATGCGTCTCACCCCACCCCTCACGCCTAACGAAACAAGACCTCTGTTAACGCTTAGTTACTACGTATCACGGCGTCAAGATATATTTGTGGTTGAACGTTGAGGTGAGCCTAAAGCCAGTTACCGAATAGAGGGGCAGTACGCTGCACCAGATGATTTTTATGAGCAATCATTGCACGGATAAAACATACACGGCACCATTTACTAATTTTACCGCCACGCTACGCTCATAGCGGCTCACGGCTACTAAGCCGTAGTCTCTAGCAGTTTAAAACTCCATGTGTAACAAACGCCCGTAGCACCTCGACGCTTGTGTGTCGTGATTATCGGTGATTGGATCAAAATTATACGCGATACCATTTAGGATGATACATTAAGATATACCCTATGAAAAGCTAGAGATATTTTAGCTAACTTTTTTTACAAAATGAGCGATTGCCATTAAGCAATCAGAAGTGAGTATGACTCTCCGCCGGTGTTATATGGAAACGCTCAGTTTTAAAATTATTAGTACCATGGGTACCCCATGGTACTAATAATTGGGATTATCTCCACAAAAGTCGGACAAACCACAAACGTTGATTAAATAAAACTCAGAACGAGTAGGTATTGTTTTATGTTGTAAAAAGCAGAACTTTACATTAAGTAATATGTATTCAAATTCAAATTCAAAATCATTTATTTGTAAACATAGGTATATGGATGGTCGAAAAACTTAAAATTATGTACCACTATGTTTCGCTATTTGACATACAAATACTTTATGAGAAGATGGAGCAGCATGCATCTAATTTAGAGTAATAAATAGTGTATGTAAGTCGTCTTCTCTTCACTAATTTTTGTGGTGCCCAACAGGGTCCACAATTAAGTTTTAATCCTATTGATTAGCAACTTAAACTTTAGTTTACCTAATACCCTGTTAACTAACATTGTGGAATGCAATAAATGATTGAGAATTGAGTATTGAAATGTAACGCTGATGATTATTTCTTTCAATAATATTTTCTGTTATAATAGTGACGAAATAAAAACGCCGTAAAATCGCTGAATACCCGGACTGCTGCGCAGACAAATTTCTACAAAATTAATGAAGCAAATGCTCGATACTGCCTCAATAGGCACTTTCATCTTAGTGTCACATTTTGACAAAATGTGATCATGATAATATCTGACTAACAACGATATTAAATTTTTGTACTTGTCGATTAAAATCTGTCTAATAAGATTTCATAGAGAATACTGCAACGTCAATCTTTTCATCCTTGAATAGTCTATGATACTTCCAAAACAACCGAAATAACTATTTGAATACGCTCTAGACGACCGAAAAAAAATTGAAAATAGAACTTCGCATATCAATAATATGTGTCCTTGTTTAAGGAGACTCGATCCGATACAAAATTGCCAATCTATGGCGTTTCGGTACGTAGCAGCGTCGCGTCATCTGTCAAAAATCTACTTAAACTTGCTGCTGTATCCAGGGCATAAAAAAATAAAAATACTACGCTTTGTGATTGACTAGTATTAAGCCAATCACATTCTCAGCACAGTACTGCACTGCAACATTACGGACGCCGTTGGTGTGATAACTTTTCTTTAAAAAGCTAAGCTAAAATAGTTAAAATAAAAACTAAGAAAATGAGTAGGAATTGACAGTGACGAAACATCTTTAACTCCTCAAGAAATAACTTTTTCAATTATCTTGTGTAAAAGAAATCGGATAGTAGAACTAGATAATATAGTATTAGGTATGTACTACTTACGATATTTAGTTTTCTTATATACTCGTATTAATGACAAAATTAATAATTTAAATGAACTTGTACAAAAAGTATTGTTCACAATAATGTCATAATCAAGCTTTTTAATCTCGTACCTTACTTAGGCCACTCAGCAAGCTTCGTGGCCTAAACACGGTACTCGACTAAAAAGCTCTCTATTATAACACAATTGTGAAAAATACTATTATACTAAGCAGAAACGTCCGCTAACGAAATTCTAAGTTTCGATCAAAGAGGAAAATTGAAAATTGTCCATTGCTCTTATCTAACTGAGCTACCGTGGGTCCCGCCAGTGGCAACGAACGATAATAAATATAATAATAGGCTTACGTTGAGTTTGAACCAGTGAAATTCCATGTTAGATAGGGCATTGTGAAATACCTAAGTGCGAAACAATTCCTTAGATTTTATTTACTCGGCAACTTGGAAATGATGGAAGATTAAACGAGGATTAGATACAATGTTATATTTTTTTCTTTTAATATTCCCTTTTCAGCTACTCGTATAGAAATAAAATGTCCCTTCTTTTCCGTTCCGTTCGCCGCAGCTGCACATTTTCACATCGAAACGAAACCACAAAGAGAACGATTAAAAGTTTACTCTCATATACATTTTCATAAAAATAGGTGCTACATTGTGTCATTTCGAGCTTAAGTATTAAAAGAACCTATCTGTTCTTTATTCGGTTTGAAATAGAACCCAAAATCCGGTATCGGGTTACAAGTACGATACGAGAATGAGTTTGTTTTCTGTAAATTGGCCATTGATAAGTTTTGTATCGTATCAATGAATTAACAATGTAGTAATGAAGAAAAGTGCGGGAAATTTTATACTGTTGGATAAAACTAGAAAATATCATTTTTAACCGACTTCAAAAAAGGAGAAGGTTCTCAATTCGTCTGTATGTTGACTTTCAAAACAAAGTTTTAACCGACTTCAAATCAGTATTCTCCAGGATCCCATCATCAGAACTGGATTTTGGTGACAACAGGACCAATCTGGAAGTATTTGCTTTCAAACAAAGAAATATTTTTTTAAATCGGTTCATAAATTACGGAGTTATACGGCATAACACTTAAAAAAAAAAAACAAAATACATACATTTAATATAATATTCAATCAATAACTAGTCATTCGTATTGAAAGCTTAATATATTAAATTTTGAAAGATTTTTTCATACCACGATTGTGGCAGTAAGCTTACGCCAGATGATAAAAGGACATTGTAGCCTATTATGCACGTCTCATGCAAGTCCAGAGACCTTACATGCATGTTAGTCTAACTCTTTATTGATTAGACGATTCAGTGTGACACGGATGATTCGACAGCACACAAATACGGGTCCTTAACTCTCGAAACATGCATTTTCAGGAGCTCTGGCGACCGGAACATAACACCACATACTCAAACCTTCAGAACAAAAGTGTTGTATGGCTGCGGTATTCTGTAAGTAGAGGTTGGCCCATTTGTTCTAAGTATGAGCGAGTTAACTGTCAGCTTAGCCTCACCGCCTACAATTCATTTGAGTTGGGATTCAAAGATTCAAGATTCAAACATTGGGGTACCCACCCCAATGTTGGACACAAAAGGTTTTAGCGGTCAAGGGATTTGAATCACGTACCACCGTAGGACCCTATCGCAATAAGGTGACATACCACTCGAGTTTGAGTGAATGTAGCCTGCCAATTGCGACAGGGTTAAAATTATTAGTACCATGGGTACCCCATGGTACTAATAATTGGGATTATCTCCACAAAAGTCGGACAAACCACAAACGTTGATTAAATAAAACTCAGAACGAGTAGGTATTGTTTTATGTTGTAAAAAGCAGAACTTTACATTAAGTAATATGTATTCAAATTCAAATTCAAAATCATTTATTTGTAAACATAGGTATATCGAAAAACTTAAAATTATGTACCACTATGTTTCGCTATTTGACATACAAATACTTTATGAGAAGATGGATACGTGAATTAAATTCCTTGACTGTACATTAGCTTTCGTATCACTATGTGCTACCTGTCGGCATACCTACAAATATATTGGTAGAAACATGTTTATTCATTAGAATGTATTTGATATGTCAACTCATATGAGTAAATTAATACATGCCATGAAGTGTAAAGTGATTAATTAAATTAAATTAAATAGATGAAAAGAGATATACCTATTAATAAAAGTAAAATAGTGTAAGTGGGGTAAGTATGTCAATATTTATCAAATAACAGCAGACAAAAATTCTGATTCTTTCTGTTGTTTATTGAACGTGCGCGCGAAGCGAACGAAGTTCTCCGTTTGAGATTGGACAAAAATTGTTTCGTATGTCCGGCGTTTGTCCGGCTGTTCTCCTCTATAAGTCGCAAATCTCGTGAAATTTTGTGAGCAGGTTCAATAACAGTCTTTTTGTCAAAGCAGTTATTTTATCTTAAAATAAAATAAAATAAAATACAGGTTTTTGAGTTCTACAGCTCTCAGAACCCACTAGTTATAGTGAGCACAGATTTAAGTTCGATACCACTCCTATCTGATTCCACTAGAGCTAAGACGATCCAAACATCATTGAAATACGACAAAGGCATCTTCCGGAATTGGGCCGAAAAAGGGTCCAATAACCCCCTAGGGACTGCTAGATTTCCCATGCAAAGAGGTCAACATAAAACTAGCAATAATGTTTACCTGCTGTCTATGGTTTAAGAACCAATATAACTCGGAATATCAACACTGTGACGACCATTGTAAAGTTCAAATTAGTAGTTCTCAGAACATTACATACGATGTTTTCGTCCTCAGTACAGGAGAGGTCGCGCGTTGAAGACACTTTTGCGTTAGGTTTAAGAATTTAAGATGGTTTACGTGACTTTTTGTTCACGGAAAAGCTACTGTTAACCCATTCAGTCGTCAGAGTGCTACGAGCGCTTTTCGCTACATACGAGGTAAAGCCTGTTACGGACTACGGCGTAGCGCTACGAGATTAGCGTGGCCGTGAATGTGTTGTGATGATATTTCGTATTAAAGTTTTTTTCTTTAAGCCCATACTACAATGGCCCCTCACAGGAGTTGAACACATTTGTACCGTAGCGCTTTAAGGCTCAACAAGCTTTTTGACTAGTTTTGAGTTGATATTCCTCCGTCATAACCATAGATATAATATTTTATGGCACAAATGTTAATCGGTTCTTTTAACCTTTATCGACATTTGCACTAGAGTTTTTTAATAAAAAATGGATACATCTTTTTTTTAAGATTTATTCAAACATGGTACAAATAAGCTCTGTTTTCGATATTTGTATGTTGTTTATGCACTTTTATATATGAAATTTACATGTATCTGTTCCTTATTGACGTCTCTAACAACCCGCTCTTTTTCACAAAAGTTTACGTCCAAAAAACTGGTTTTTTGGACAAAAACTGCCAAAGTTTGGTGCCATATATATATATATATATATATACACCATGATATACACCTTTAAAGAAAGTAGACAACATAACATGCAGCAATCTGGCAAGTCAAGTCGGTCCCCATTCCGCCACTTTGTGTGATTGCGCGGAAAATGACGAGCCTGTTCCGGTGCTTCCTACTTTCCCAGTACCTCATTATACGTATTTTAAGTACACTATATTTAGCCCGCGACTTTATTTGCTTATAGTTACTCCTTAATCGTATACTACTATGATTCTAAAGATAATTCTAGTGTTATTGATTTGACAGAGGACTCCTTCCATGGTAAATTTGATGTGTTAATTTTCAAAGTCATAACAAGTTCAAAGAGTATGTGAAACTGAAATGGTTTCAATAAGAAAATCAAAACGATTGTATAGACAATATTATACTAAGTGTTTTTGACAATTTTCGTTAATTGCAAGGGGGCATAGTTTAGATCAAATAAAGTTAATTTCTCCAAGACAGTAGTATCTTAACTCTTACTGTTATCAAGATATTCAATGTTTAATTTACTCAGTTTTGCAGATTGAACCAGAGTAAATGGCTCTTGACTGTGACGTCATAACATAACAGGCCCCGTAGCATGGATGGCCTTATCACGCGATACGTGACAAGATAAGAGCGTCGTCTCGTTCTATCGAACGGTGTCAGCCAGGGACGGATGCTCTATCATGTCACTTATCGCGTGAGGCCATCCATCATGCTACGGGGCCAGCTTTTAAATTTTGTAAGGTTCCTATAGGTACAGTCGAGTTCTAAAATATGTGCACGGACAAGTGATCAAAAATATGTGAACACGACTTAATTTTCAAGGACATAAGGTTGCTCAGATATTATTGAACCTTCGGGAACGTACATATATTTATGAATCCGACTGTACACTACAAGAATGTTTACAAAGTGAGTTCATTCGATATTACATATTTTTTACATTCATATTTTTATTTCATGTGTTTCAAGACCCTTGTACAATAAGACAATAACCTAACGGTTAACATGCTACATTAAAAAAAAACAAGTAATAATTATGCTAATTTGTTTCTGTGAATGTACTCTGCAATATGCCGAAGTTTACGGAAATTCCCGGGAAAACCGTATAATTATACATAAAGTCAAGCTTTCACAGCCGTCACGTCTCTCAGCCATGAGGATTCGACAAGGAACAGATTGTAAATTTGTATGGATTGTATGTGCATGTGAAGGAACAATAAATAATTCGTCACGGACAAAATATGAAAACTCAAAAACAAACTAGTAGTAAGTTCATCTTGTTGATCTTGTATATGCTCGCATTTTATCAACCACATTCTTCGCCATCCTTTATTGAAGAAAACATTTGACAACGATCTAAATCTACTTTATTACGTCGATGGTATTTCAACGATGCCATTGCGAAATGCATGTGTCGTCTGTATTGGTTTAAGGTATTTTTAGCTCCGGACTTGAAATGAATAGGCGTTGTTGTTATGAATAAAATAGCGCGCCAATATTGATTTGTTATTGTTTTACCGGAGAGTGTTTTCCGGTTATCTTCTATGTTGATACAATACAATACAAATAAAATAATAAATAAATAAAATAAAAAGCATTTATTCAGTATCTTAAAATATTTACATAGTCTGGAGTTGGTGCCTTCTTTTTAAGCATTGAAATATGCTTGTGTTAAGAGCTCTTCCACATGTTTATCTTAATAATTTAATTTTACAAATACTCTTTATTTCACACCTCAGGGGTAATCACGTAATGTTCTGAACGCGCGTCGGTACAATTTAACTGTAAATTTTCCATATAAAAGTGACATTTAGACCTACCCGACGTCCGTACAATGCGTTACGTGATCGACCTACTCAAAACATGAATCACACACAGGACATAAAAACAGATACTGCTGAACAGGATATTGCTGAATATTTAAGAGACTTTCAAATATCAATGATATTTTGTATTGTGTGGTGGAATTTACCGAAGTGTAGTATAGTGGTAATCTTTTTATACAGAACCGAAATTTGGTCACTGAGACTGCAGGAAATGCAGGACCGTCGAAAAATTGACGCTCTGGAGATGTGGTGTTGGTGGCGACGTCTAAGATACCTACGACGGCGCTCCGAACTAACAACTCGATCCTGATAGAACTCCGCATAACAGACAGACTTTTGTTGATAGTGAAATTACGATTTTTTAAGTAAACGACGATGACCACTCTAACAAGAATGCTCGACTGAGAAGAGAAGAGTATGGTGGCATTTTTCCTCGCTCAGTATTTAGTAATCAAGAGCTCTACCAGATTGCTATTGTCTTTCTCGTTTTAGTAAGACCTGGCACCAGAGCCGAGACACCGAGTCGTTCAAGGAAACTATTCTTCATTTTAATCGTAAAGTACTGTAAAGGTAAGATTAGGCGTTCGCGGACTACAATTGTGCCATTTTTCTAAAGATGGGAGACTAAAGTATTGCCGGTTTTCAAAATATCACTATTCATTTTACTTTGGTTCGAGTATCGATGATGATGAAGTATTCACTAAATCACAACCGGCTTCGACTGAAGTCATTTTGAATATTGAAGGAATATATATCAAATATCTTCAACATATACCGAAAGTAAATCGATATGTCCCGCTCACAGCAAGGTATTTATCATCGGGTAACCTGATCTCACAGAGGTTTTATTGGCAAAATGGCTTAAGTGACTGTCACTTCATGTACAGAATAGTCGTTTTTCTTCCAATACATGTGGAAGCTCAATCGATCACAGTGGATATGTCTGGGTACAACGATTGCCAACAACTCGCCCAAAAGAACCAGTATTTGTCTGATCTCCGAATGCCCATAGTTGTTATGACTCGCGAGGTCAAGATAATACTAGGGACGTTGGATGAGTCGAGAATGTGAAGACATAGCTGCGCCGGAGAAATTGGTTCCACATTCGAATATCCCTTTACACCCGACTCGAAACGATCGTGAGTGTTGATTTTGAAAAAATATGCCGCGTATCGCGAACCGCTTTTGCGAACCCAACCGATGTCGATTGATCGTGCGGCTATGCTAGAATAAGACAAAAAATACAGAAAGGTCATGCGTACGCGTCGCGACTCGTCAGTCTCATTGACGTGGCGTGGGAGATGGCTGTGTTCTTTGAACGTCGGACTAACTATCGTAAGTGCATTTTTTTTACTAGTTACCATTATATATCTTTGTAATTTACTATTGGATTGCAAAGAGTACTTGTGTGTGTGATATATTTTAAATACTCTGCATTAATTCGAATGAAAGGCATATATGCAAGTTGTTTTTGAATTTTAACTATCACGATCGTGCGATTTCGGTTGCTTTGCGTATAATTGAACTCTCACGATCGTGTGGTTTCGGTTGTGTACTGTGATGTTGGTTTAGTAGGTATTACTTATTAATGTACACGCTTGGCTTACTAATCGGGATGTTTTGCTTATTTTAGGAGCTCCGTTGACCGATAAAATAATAGAAGATCTGCTCGCAGATGGAAACTTGTCAGAAATTGAAGGTTTAGATGATGATGATTTGGAAGATGTGCCTAACTTTTTCGATAACCTGCCCAGTGATGATGACTTGCTCGCGGATGAAGAAATTTCTACTCTGCGTGAAGTAAGGCCCCGGTCACGTTCTCCCCTAAGTTCAACGCGAGCATCTTCTCCACCCCTTTCTCCGCGACCAGCGACTCCACCACTAGGGACATTATCACAGCCCCCTATTTCGCCGTTGCAAATCGGAGCTAGAAGACGACCAGGTCGAGGTAGGTCGGAATCTATACCTAGAAATGTTCGAATAGGCAGAGGTAGAGGTAGATCTGTCCGTGCCCGGGGAAATGAACGCAGTGGAAGATCCATATCAGCACCCGCACCTCGAAGTCGAACATGGAAGCAAGTTCTGTTTACGGACAAGCCACACAATTACACCTCGCTACCAGTGAAACCTGTCCGCTCCCCGGTAAATTACTTTCATGAGTACATTGACAACGACTTCGTGGAAGAGATCGCTAGATGTACGAACTTGTATTACATGCGAAAAACAGGCGTAGAATTAAAAACGACCGCCTCTGAAATCTGCAAGCTCTTTTCCATATCTTTTATCTTATTCATATTTTATGCATATCGAGAGATAAAGACTGCTTTAGATTGTATCATAAGAAGTAATAACATAAAAACATATATATGTCTGATTACGATCTCATGTAATTTTACTAATTTAGATATTACTTGTCTTAACTAAGCTAGAAATTAGCATTTTTGTTATGAAAACTATAATTTTGTTGATTATTTTGTAATGCTGCCTGAGAAATCGCTGTGATTTAGTGCCTAAATTATGAGTAAATAAAGGTTACTTAGTTTTTATTTCTATAACTGTGTTTTATTCATTTAAATTCTTCAATAACCGTTTAAATGTAACTTTTCTAGACAATCACATCATGACCCTCACGAACGTGCGAGTTACATATTATTCCTGAGCCACACGAACGTGAGGGTCTGATTGTGGAAGACCAGCTCAGTCAGGATTTTTTTTGTTATTTTTCCTAGACTCCTTATGAAGTAATAATAAAGTTACGTAATGTCGCAAGGAGCTGTTAAAGATTTTTATCTCTCGGGTGTAAAGGGATATACTCCTTTTGGAGTCACTTGGTACTCTTGGTAGACAATGTAAGTAGATACAAGATGAGTGAACAAAATCAGACTAAGTAGAATATACTATAAAATATAAATATTTGGGGACAATCTTACACAAATCGACCTAGTCCCAAACTAAGCAAAGCTTGTTCTTGGGTACTAGACGACGATTAACATACTTATATAGATAAATAAATACTTAAATACATAGAACACATCCATGACTCAGGAACAAATATTTGTGCTCATCACACAAATAATCCCTTACCGGGATTCGTACCCGGGACCTCCGGCTTCGTATGCAGGGTCACTACCAACTAGGCTACAGAGGGCGCCAACGTGACATCGAGATGTGGTTGGTACAGTTGGATCAAAATCAGGAACAAAAACTAGGCGTATTTCCTATAGGCAATTCAATATTTAGTTTAACTGTAAACTAGTGGCTTTGTGAGCTGTATAGAAATCGCGAGCCTGTTTTTTTTTTCAATAACAATCTAAATACTGAATCTACAAAAAAAACTTGACAACTAATATTGAATTAATTGCTCACAAAATTTCACCAACATCAGTTGAGAAATGTGACCTTTAGAGGACACTCAAACATTCGGACATCAGAAAGAATTTTGGCTCAAGAAGAAACGGAGAACTCCGTTCGCTTTGCTCGCGTGTTCAATAATGCTTCGTTCAAACCATACCTAATACAAGTCCTAAAATGCAAAGCTTCGTTACATAGCTAAGTACATCTACAAAATTAGGGTTTTAAAGGCTTTAACTTTGGATTTGTCCATAGGAAAGTCTGAACACTAATCATTGTTTGTAGGTACGTAAAATGTGGCTATTTGGGACAATTTTTTGACTAAAACATCAGTAAATCCATGTTTTATGTGTTTATCAAATATGTAATATTTTTAATAGATATAAAGCATAATGCTCCACCATTCTATATACTGCACGTGTCTTAATTGTTAATATAGGATAAGTATTATTTTTTTAAAGAGGTGATTTTAGAGAGGTCTAAATAACCTCGTATTTGGGGCTTTATGGGAATCGACAGGTTTCGAACTGGTTTTGGCTGAATTTTGAGGCTTTTGTTATTTAAAACGTAACAAGTGATATTTAGGACGCTTTAGGAACGACCGCCGAAGGTATTAAAAGCAGAGTAACCATATTTTCCGAAAACAAACGGGAGAAAAAAAATCACAAAGTTGTACTAAGTCAAGTTTTATTAAAATCAATTTTTACCTGTAGCACACTTTTAAGGACCCGTAGTTACATTTATATGAACCCAAAATTTGCACTTTTATAGAAACATAAAATAAACGTCCTTGACGACAGTAAATCAAGTATATATGTCACCGTTAGATTGTGAACACCGTCAGTTTATAATCTTACCCGTTATATTGTAAACTGACGGAATATTATGAACTGCCAAAACCGTTCACAATTTAACGCAATATTTTTCGTTAGTTTATAAACTTTCAATGTCGAATCGTCAAATTGTGAACTGAGATCAAATCGGCTTGCTACGGAACGTACACAAAGACTAGGTAGGTTAGGTTAGTTAGGTTTCTTCAGTTGCCCGAAGGGCAAAGCGCCCCGAAATAGGAGTCGTCTCCGTCGACACTGCTGGATGCCGAAATAAATGGAAGAAAATGTCTGAATAACAAAAAAAAACAATCATGTTCTGACGTAAGTGGAAACTGATGTAAGTGGAATAATTCGCTCAACCAAACAGCGCACAGGTTGCGTTCCGAATCAGGAAAATTGGATTCAGTTCACAATTTGACGATATGACATTGTTAGTTTATAAACTAACGAAAATGAATGCGTAAAATTATGAATTATTTTGGCAGTTCACAATATTCCGTCAGTTTACAATATAACGGGTAAGATTATAAACTGACGGTTTTCACAATCTAACAGTGACATATATATGTAAAAAAAATACTTCTAAATAAGTCAACTTTAGATAGAATATGTTTATTTCTTATTTCCTTAAGTGCCTATAAAATGTTAATAGAAAAATTACTTAACTGTATTTGGTAAATCTAAATATTACTTAAATAACAACCGGCATAATTAAATAGCAGTATCAAAAACAGTCGTAATTTAAATTATGTTTCTCGCCAGCTTCTACCAAAGACGGAGCTGCCACGTCGGCCATAGCATTAGCCAATGCTTCTTGGGTATAGGTATGACGTGTAGGGTTGATTTTTTTTCCCTTCCGACAATTACGGTTCGTCCAGTTGTACACTCGCACCATTGCACTGTTGAAAAAATAAGATGGTCAACTTACCTTTACCTACAGTAAGGGGGATATTTGGTACTAGTAACCAAATAAGCCCAGAAGCCGTCTCAAATAGCCTCATTTTAAAAAACCCGTTAATATCTCATTCAAAATAACAGTTAAAATTATGTAATATATCTAAAAAAACTACCAAGAATATGTACTTTTAGATAATCATACAAAAAAAATCATACCCCACAGCCAGCCATCATTTCATCAATAGAAGTAGGACAGTGTTTAATTTCACTGATTTTCCACCGACACAATCAAGATTTTTTTTTAGCACGCATGCTAGGTCCTCGGCGTTTGTGACACCACTAACCAACTTCACATTAGACTTAGGGTTCCCAGACGAAGATCTACGTTTCTACCATTGCCAGGACAAAAAATATATGGACTCAAAACTTATAGTTATGTTTTTCCAAATAGCCTCGCATGTTTTAATTAGCCCCGTTTTACATACATACATACATATAATCACGCCTCTTTCCCAGAGGGGTAGGCAGAGATCACGGATCTCCATTTGCTACGATCCTGACAAACCACTTTCGCTTCACTCACTTTCATAACATTTCTCATACATGCTCGTCGGTTTAGGGTACTTTTGATCTGGCTTTTTTGTAAGATTTCTCCAATTTGATCGAAGAAAGTTCGCCTAGGTCTTACCCTTCCAACTTGCCCTTCCACTCTTTTTATATACACTCTCTTCGTTAATCTTTTTTCATCCATCCTCTCTACATGCCCCAACCACCTTAACATACCCTTCTCAATGTTCGTGACTATATCTCCATGCATTCCACACTTATCTCTTATCACACTGTTTCTGAATATATCACTCAATTTCACTCCACACATACTTCTCAACGCTCTCATTTCTACTGCATTCACTCGACTTTGATGTCTTTTCTGCCACACCCAACTATCGCTACCATACATAAGTGTGGGCACCAACACTCCCCTATGCACAGCCACGCGTGCTTTTTACGATATTTTCTGGCTGCCCATAAAGCCATTCAGTGCCCCATTCACTCGATTCCCTGCATTCACTCTCCTTTCAATATCTTTCTCATGCATTCCGTCTCCAGTAAAAAGTGTCCCCAAATAGCCTCGCATGTTTTAAATAGCCCCGTTTTACTACATGAAATTATTTGTCTTGCGCAATAACTTATTAAAGTCAATTTACAATAATTTTGACATATAGCCCTCCGAATCGCTAAACTTAAGTAGCAGTGGGCGGGGCACATTGCACGTAAAACCGATGGCCGTTGGGGTGGAAAGGCTCTCGAGTGGCGACCACGTACCGGAAGGCGCGGCGTGGGTAGCCCCTCACAAGGTGGACTGATGACCTGGTAAAGGTCGCGGGAGTCCGCTTGATGCGGACGGTGCAGGACCGGTCATTTAGGCCTCCCCCTATGTCCAGCAGTGGACGTCTTTCGGCTGATATGATGATGATGATAAAAGTGGGTCAATTTTTTTTATTTTATAATGAGTTTAACTAAGTGTTATTAAACGAGCGAGCGAAGCGAATGAATTTTTCCGTTTCAGCCTTGGTATATTTTTCGTATGTCTATCTGTCCGGATGCCCGGCAGTTTTCCTCTATAGGTCGCATTTTTCAACCTATTCAAATAATAATTTCAAGTACAAACAATGATGTGCACAGACATGGGTTGGACTTAATCATTGTATGTATAGATATGTACTCGAAGCGCACATAGCCAGGAGTAGAAAAAACAATTCGACAAAACCTTCAAAATTATCTCCACTCAACTTTTTCCAAATATCTGCGCAAATAATTTTGAGAACTTTGTCAATGTAGTTACATTTACTGCTGAGAATACCCACCAATCACATAAAATACTCAAATCAAATAAGAGTTTCATCACATGAAACGTACTGCCAATGAGGGCGACTTTGCCCTTACATAAAATCTACGTATATCGCATGTATTTTTTATCTACCCTCCCCAGCAGCCAAAGAAAGAACCGCAAAACGGTCTGAGTACTAAATCCATCGCGAGGTGCGGTAAAAATATTGTTAACAGTACTTTGACTCGATACAACTTCTAATAAGACACCTTTATCTTATCAAAAAAATATCAAAGAAAGTAAGACAAGCTGAGATAAAATAAAAAACACATTCTATGGTAAAAAAAATGGCTGTACGAGCGCGCAAAACACTTTAAAAGTACCTATGACTCGAATCAACTCCATGATTCTCTTTATTATCCTGTATAAGGTATACCGTTATCGAAGATGAACCGTGTGAAATTGACAAAGGATATTAGGGGCTTGACGAGGCTCTTTAAATGAAATTAACTAAAAGACAGGGGTCCACAGTGAAAAAAAAAATAACATTAAAACACACAGCAAAGAGAGCTAAAAAGAATAAGTTTCTGTAAAAAATTTCATTTTTGGTACAAGCTTTTATTGCCAAATGTACTTTTCTGTCTAGGTACCATCATCAACTACTCATTCAGACGATCCTAACGAGCCCAAACTCAACGGGGTTACGTCGGTTAAGTACTGAATTCCCATGTCCACCTTCTGTCTTCATCATCAGATCAGCTCGATGGTACCATAATATTGAATTGTCATTCAAACTATACAAGTACCCAAAATTTCAGCTCAATCGAATAACGGCAAGTGACTGAAAAATGGATTGCAAATTTTGACGGACAATTTACATACTTATATATTTACATACATACGAACAGGTCAAGTTAATATAAAGCTTTTAAAAAGCGCACTTGAAACGATAATATCCAATTGAGAGCTAAGGACAGACACGGTATATAATTTGACATTCGTTTTTTTTTTCATAGAAACATTCTAGACTGGTATTTTATATAATTTCTTCTTTACATTGTGACGATCTTATTGTGAAATTATTATTAATTATTTTGGCACCTACACTGTGCATATCAATTAAAAATATTTGACACAGTACAATCATTAGATCTAAAAAAATGTTTAAGATTATGTTTAAAAAAATGGACGATTCAAAAGTGCTTGTACTAGGCCTACCTGAATAAAGAATATTTTGACTTTGACTTGACTTTGACTTTGACACCGATATACACAATCTAGAAGTTTCGGTGCTATTGACGTGTGTAGTGAATGGCGCTGCTGGCACTGCAATTGCTTTGTAAGATGTATTTTTCAGGTTATTATAGGTGCATCTCTTAGATACACCTTAGTTTTAGTTTATCGGATTCACGGATAATAAGCGTCATTCTGAGTGGACTCCTTTTCGAGAAACCACATGTGTAGGTATGTCAAGCGAGTCGTGTCCACACTGGTTTAATCAAAATCTTTATATTGCAACAATTTTACCTATGCAATAAACTTAGTTATAAGTACCTATTAAGCCGCCATACATTTCGTGTTACCAGCATGCGTTTTATTTATTTGCCGCCATTTTCCATGGACACGACTTGATTGACAGACTCTAGGTGTCTCTTCGTGATTTAAACTCTATGCAATTTTTATTCTTATTGTAACAAAATTAATTTATTTTGTTCGATACTAAAAAGTACATGAAGTTAAGATACTGTTATCAACGGACTGCGCCCGCGACACCCTTCTAACCCATTTCCCGTCGACGCGAGATCTATCTTCCTCGACCTTGCAACCGACGACAGGTCGCTCATACGTTCCGTAATCACCAAGTATCTACATAGGTGTAGAGTGTAGGTGCTTTTGGTGGGGTAGAGGTGATAAAATTATCATTTATATGCAAGAGACATTGCCTGTTTAACGGTTAAACAGGCAGACTTTAACCCTCCACGATAGCTCCTTAACGTTATTCATTCGTTTGCCCGAATTTCATTTGCCATCATATTCACAGGCCATAATTTTGTTTACCATAATTTAATGTGCCATAACTATTATTTACCATAATATTCATAAGACAGAATTGTTATTTTCCATAATATCATACGCTATAATATCATTTGCCAGAAACTTTATAATCCATAATATTCTTAAGCAATAAAAACATTTGCCATACCTTTCAAAAGCCATACCACATGTGAAATAAGAAGTTACTGAAGGATTGTAGACGGCTCGGGGTGCAAATAGGATAGGGGTGGGGGGAAACAGGGGTCTCAATATTCTGACAACTAAGGTGATTGTAATTTATAGTGTATCAATCTTTTGACTTGCAAACGGATTTGGATTTGGGTTAAAACCCTGGATGTAGGTGAATATGCTTTATCATATTCTCTTCACCTTTGGTCCAACTCAACTCTAAGGCAGGTCGGTGTAGGAACGACAACGAGCGAAGCGAGGAGGAGTGTTAGGAAGAGCTGCGACCCTACAGCGCGCGAGCCGAGCGAGCGAATCGAGCGTGCCGCAGCAGCGGCCGGCGAAGGGCCAGAACCGAACGTTCGCAACATTCGAACGGCTCGCAGACATGTAGTTTATAAGGCAAATGAATATTCTGTCAAGTAAAATTATTGCATATACAATTATGGCAAATAAAGTTTATGGCATATGAATGTTATGTTTCGGGCATATAACATTATGGAAAATAATAATATGTCAAAACATATTATGGAAAATGAAACGTTATGGAATATGAAATTCGGGCAAATGAACTTCGGGCAAATGAAATTATGGAAAATTAAATTAGGGGAAACGATAGAAAACCAAGTGGCATGCTATTTTCAAGCATTATAATAAACATGCATTTTTTTTTCCTTTATTTATATCTGCGATCAGTCGCAAGACTATAAGCAGATGGGTTATAGATGGTAGATGTTTGGAGAGATAAGACCAATGTCCTAGCTCTCGTCAAATTCAGGTAGCACGTTGGCTCTCTTGAGTCTCTTAATTGGATTAGGCTCCAATAGTTTGGCAGACAAGGGATTAGGATGGGCTGTAAGTCTGTCCTTGTACTTGGCTGAGTATCGTTTCGCTTCTTCAGTGACAGTTGGTACTTCCAGGTACTCGTGGATTTCCAAGTTGCGAGCGTACCAGGGTGCTGACGATATAACCCTGAGGATGTTATTTAGAACTCTTTGTACACGCATTGTGTTGGATTTGCTTGCTATTGACCACAGTTGGATTCCGTACGTCCAGATTGGTTTGATGATCCCGCAGTAAATTCGCAACTTGTTGGTAAAGGATAGTACAGACTGTCTTCCCAGGAGCCAGAGCAAGTTCCTGAACCGAAGTTTGATCTCGTCACGCTTGTTTTTGATATGCTCTTTCCATGTCATCCTTCGATCAAGAGGCCTAGACTAACGGGTGGGCAAGTCTTGCGCCGGAGTATGAATGTAACATGGTGTGACTTAGGAGCACTAGCTTTTATGCGCCATTTGGACAGCCAAGCATTTGTGGCGGTAAGTTGAACCTGCAACAAGCTGCTTGCCTCTTGCGGGTCTTGACTACAGGCGAGAAAGGCTGCATCGTCAGCAAACGTGGCTACCGAGACCTGAGGTGTCTATGGTAGGTCAAGAGTGTAGATGTTGTACAGGATAGGGCCTAGAACTGACCCCTGGGGTACTTCTGCTCTTCTTCATGGAATCATACCTTAGTGACCGGAAGTTTCGAGTGAAGCTTGGTGACGCTAAATCTTCCTTGCTTAAACAAGCATGCTACTAAAAAGCATAAATATACCTGTACCTTTAAGTTGGTGAAATAGAGGACTAATTTACTCTTTTTGTAATGATTGCAAGATAATGTATCTTGCAATCATTATCTCACAATCGAGCCAGGATAGCTTATTAAATTTAAAGAGGATTGTGTTGATATATAATCTAGATTGAGTCTAGCACTAACCAAGTTTAGATCAACTCGATCAATCTCGCGAGACTGTGGTCGGCTTCACATAAAGCGATGCCACAAAGCAATAAATTCAACTACACGAAATGAATTTAAATTAGTTTTATATTTGTTGCTCTCGTTCTAACACGTTAGGTTTGCCGGGAGTGGAAGCAAGTGACTGCGACTGCCACAAAACAATGTGATTTCAAAACAACACGTTTACTTAAATATTGGTATTCGCAAAGCTTATTGACGTATCATCACCAGCGAACCAGTCTAAAACTAATTTCCCATTACTTACAGTTGCAACGAGTCTCTGCTCAAGATGTAGTAGGAATAGCTGAGACGAGTCAAGCCATTTGTGAATGATGTACTGCAGAGGGGGTGAGGCTATTCCCAGTGCAATTCTAGCAAATTGCCGCGGGGAGGTTTACTTTATCAGTATAACACCTAACTTAAACAGAAATGCAACTATAAAACTCGATTATGGAGAAAAACAAAGTCGTCAAGAATCTAGGGAATTACAAGGATAGCGCGATGTAAGCGATACAACGCCATCTAGGGAGAAATATTGTAACTAGAAATGACGTCAAATTTAACAGGCTAACACACACAGCTAACAGAAGCGTTCATAGCCCGGCGGCGCCTGCGTATCGGAAACGATAACGCAGGTCAAGCAAAGACGGCAGGGGTCAGTCTTGGATGGGTGACCGCCTGTTTGAGTGGTTACTATAAATGAGCGCTTCCGTGCTTTGGAAGGCACGCTAAGCAGTTGATCCCGGTTGCTGTCTATGACAGTAGTCGTTAAGCCGAGTTAGAGGCCTTCGGGCGGCTTAAGAACCTCTAACAGTCGAGTTGCCCACTCACTTGACAAAGGGGGGGACAACTGTCACTCGCGTCCGCAGGAGCTACCTACCACAACCCTGCACGTGTCCCCTGGGTGGTACTAAAGAGTGACAAACTCAAAGGCCAAAATAATAATTGCCATACGATTAAATAACAGGCTAACATATCATTTTTTTTTACACTTTGCCACACTTTAGTTTTCTTACACCTGACAGTTCAATATACATTATACAAGGAAAGAAAATAGAGAAAAAATATTTATAAGACAATACAAATACTATTCGATAACCTTTCCGCCCCAACGGCCATCAGTTATACGTGCAATGTGCCCCGCCCACTGCCACTTAAATTGCGGGTGGCGCAGGTCCGGTCACTTTGGAACTCTTTGGGGGAGGCCTACTTATGTCCAGCAGTGGACGTCTTTCGGCTGATATGATGATGACAAATACTATTTATTACTCACCTCGCACAAAAGAAACAGTAATAAAGAGAAACAAAACAATAACATGGAGGTTGAGGTATTTATTAAAGATAATAAACGTATATGTTTGAAACTATCATTAAATATTATTAAAACTCAGCTTAATATCAAAATATGTTGGTCACCAATAAATACGCTTACAGGTACTGACTAATATTATATAGGCATAATAACGTAATTTTTCAAACGAGCGTTATTTCCACTCATCTGTCATTTTACTATACAAAAAATACATTTAGATCTAACTTACGTGCGAAAATAGTACATTGTTTAACAAGGGGCGTATGAGGAATATTGCAAACGAGTGTTTATCAGGAGCCCGACGCCGTAAGGCGGAGGGCTTTTGATGACTCGAGTTTGCAATATTCCTAATACGCCCCTTGTTAAACAGGAGATTAGTACCTGTAAAGATAGTTGTAAGTGTGGAAATAAATAAAATAAAATAAAATATTCTTACGCCCGTGTTATACACAATGTTTTTCATCACATTTGCGAGGAAATAAATAACTACAAAAGACAGAAAAACCTAGGTTTTATACAAGCGCATCAATCAAATGTTGACGAAATTGACAACTTCACTTCTAGATCAGTGCGAGTGGAGGGCGGAGCTTCAATATTTCAACCAATCACAGAGCATGGAGCATGTGGTTCTTGCAGGGCACGGCCTGCTCGATTTTATTTTCCAACCAATCACAGAGGAGAATTCTTGCCGTCCAGATTTGCTTAACCAATCAGATCACACACAAGCTCATTACTCTCTTGGGACCATTATTTCCCGCGGGAACAATTTAGGCCATTGTCCTTCTGTATACAGGCAAGGAATAACACCATTTGGGTCATTGTCAGATTTAGGTTCGCGTCTCTTCGGTGGACATTGCCAAAGTTAAGGGCTATAAAGCCTAATTTTTGGTTGTACTCTGAATCCGCATAAACGCCGTTGCCCCTTCTATAATTCTATGTGATAAAAACATATTATATGTAAACGTAAGCCCTTAACTATTGACCACCGGAAAGATGATTTTTGTTTTTGTGTCTGACAATGACCCATTTATGAGCAAGTGTGATGAAAATCATTATTCATTCGACCAGCATATCTCGGTCACCCTGTACCCAAAATTTGTTCATTTTCAAGCGTCCAACGAAAGCCTTTCTAATATTGCTTAGTGCGGAAAAAAACACTAAGGGCACTCAAACGCGAAAATCCCTCGTGGCTAACTCAAGAAGTCCTTCTGTTTTGTCAGGACGCAGCTTCTGATCCTTAAGATCGGGGTAAAGGTCAAATTATTGATATTTTTTTACCGTTAATTTGGACCCGTATATTTGAATAAAATACATGTTTTCGAGGACTTATCCGGGGTCGCTTTTCGAAGCATTTCTAACGAATTAAAATGAAATTGGAATAGTATGCGTTGAGTTGAGGGCGTATAGTATTGATTTCTACAGAGGAGCTATAGGCGTGCAACGATAAGGGATGTAAAGGCTCTTATTCAATTCAATTCAATATTCAATTCAATATATATTTATTTCAGGTTACTGGACCCATAATGTGTTAGTTACAATAAATTAAATTAAATTAAGAAATAGAAATAGAAATAGAAATGTTTATTGCATATCAAGACGTATTAAGTGTTAGTGACAAAATAAATTACTAAATACTACTCTTACATTAATTAACTTATTTATTTATTTATTTTATTTAGCCCAGATATGAGACACTGGTGCATGCAATGACGACTGCCAGTGTCTCATAAATGGACAGTCAATACGGTCGGCGACGACCGCCAGCAGGGCGCTGCCGCCGGCGCGCGCGCGTCGCGCCGCAGAGGCCGCCCTCTTGCGCATGGTGCTGTAAAAACAGTCCACGCGCGCCTCCGCGAACATGCCCGAGGCACTGCAGTATCGCGGCAGCCGCAGAGGCCGCCCTCTTGCACATGGTGCTGTAAGAACAGTCCACGCGCGCCTCCGCGAACATGCCCGAGGCACTGCAGTATCGCGGCAGCCGCAGAGGCCGCCCTCTTGCGCATGGTGCTGTAAAAACAGTCCACGCGCGCCTCCGCGAACATGCCCGAGGCGCTGCAGTATCGCGGCAGCCGCAGAGGCCGCCCTCTTGCACATGGTGCTGTAAAAACAGTCCACGCGCGCCTCCGCGAACATGCCCGAGGCGCTGCAGTATCGCGGCAGCCGCAGAGGCCGCCCTCTTGCGCATGGTGCTGTAAAAACAGTCCACGCGCGCCTCCGCGAACATGCCCGAGGCGCTGCAGTATCGCGGCAGCCGCAGAGGCCGCCCTCTTGCACATGGTGCTGTAAAAACAGTCCACGCGCGCCTCCGCGAACATGCCCGAGGCGCTGCAGTATCGTGGCAGCCGCAGAGGCCGCCCTCTTGCGCATGGTGCTGTAAAAACAGTCCACGCGCGCCTCCGCGAACATGCCCGAGGCACTGCAGTATCGCGGCAGCCGAATTTATGCAGCTGAATTAAGAACTGGTCTTAAAATGGCCGACGGTTTAAACAACCTACTTAAATTGGGCGGGTAATAGTTTATTTGTCGCAACATCATACTAAAACACGGTTACGCCAAATAAAAAAAACCGGCCAAGTGCGAGTCGGACTCGCGCACGAAGGGTCCCGTACCATTATCAATAAAAATATTTATTTTATTTTGTATTTGTTGTTATAGCGGCAACAGAAATACATCATCTGTGAAAATTTCAACTGGAACTATCACGGTATCAGTGAGATACAGCCTGGTGACAGACAGACGGACGGACGGACGGACGGAGTCTTAGTAATAGGGTCCCGTTTTACTCTTTGACTACGGAACACTAAAAAGTGGAACTATGACATGGACAACGAATGATATATCCCTTTCTGTCACACATATTGAGATTTGTGTGCTATCACCTCGCTCGATCTTCCTAACATTATTAATTTATTATAATAGCTTTTCCTGAGTCCATACCTAGGTCCATGGTTGAGGGAGTGAAAAACGTGGGGCCCAAATAATTACATTTTCATAATTTCTCCTAGTGTTTTTCCTGGTTGTATCGTAAAGGACCCCATGCCCACTTTAGCACCTAACCCCAAAATTTGTCGACAGCACTTAGTTTTACGGCGACTGCCATATGATCATCACCTTGACCTTGTTGCGATTACACCGCTTTCCTCAAGATGTTTCCATTCGCCGAAAATATAATGTTAATATATCAAATGACATTTCGAACAATACGTAATTTTTATAAGAACCTGAAAAGAAGAAAGATTGAAAGGCTACATCGCAAATTCGAAATAAACTTCACGTGACTGAAAGCATGCCGAGTTTTATATGCTAATGTTCAAAACACAGATGTATGAATATAAGGAGATCGGACATGCCAGCCGATTTGTATAGAGGACGCCTGTCGCAAGTACATTAACCCACACAACGCCCAAGTAATTGACAAGACAAAGCACGCACACATCTAAAACACACACACTTGTATACAATTTGACAATAAACGCGCTTCATATCAGGCATTTTGGGAAAAAACGTAATATTCTCTGCGATCAGCACGCGTGGCACACAGTATGGCTGAGTATGCCCATTGAGCTAACAGCTGCGACACGGCTGCCGGCGGCTTGTCCTCTCTCTAGTATTCTATGCTCTGAGGTTCAAAGACACTTTCGTAAGTACAACAGAGTGTCTTTTTGAAGCGCTTACACTAGTACCAAATGTAGCTTTCTGTAAGAGAAAAATATGGGTATGTTTTGAGTTTTTTTTTACATATTCGCCGTACGCCTGTTTATTTACCCAGTATAAGTAAGTCAATGATTTTCCTTCCTCTTGCAAAATAATGACTAAGCTCTCAGGTTGCTTTTAACAAAATAATGAAGAAGGTAAGGAGAGAACGACATAACACAACTGTTGACTTACAGCGCATTTACTTGCAAATAAAAATTCAGTCTCAATATCGGGGCACCGTGCTTTTAGAACAGTCGCCATCACATACATAGGTACACTATAGGTGTTCAAAAATATCGGCACATGCACCCTAATGCCTTGAAAATAGAGGTGTGTTCCGATGTTTGTGAGCTGCTTGTTTGTTCCGATGTATGTGATGGCGACTGAACATAATCTCCACTTATAATAAATCTCTAGAATCAGCCAGTTTGAAACTAAGCTTTGGGTTGTCACGAATGTTCTCAGCATCCCGTGAACGGAAAAATATGAAACATTTTTTGTAGGTACATAATTATTCTAGCTGCAATTTAGGATAGTTTTTATCCGACTGCGACAATTAATTAATTTTCCGAACTATGCGACTTCATTAATTTTTCATTTATTATTCTTAAAGTATATCGCCGCCACATCTGTCAGCTTTGTGAAACGTCAAAATGGCGGAATTGCTTTTCCTTAATTTCACCTATTAATAATTTAAATCCCGTCTCCGATAGACCTTCACGAAACGCATACCAAGAGGTAAAGCATAAGAAATTAATCGATTCTGATATGAAAACTTATATGCGCAAATGTCGTATTTTAATACGACATTTGCGCATATACGTTCTCATTAAATGTATCAACAAATTCGAACAATATAAGTAACACAAATGTTTTTTTTAATGGCACGCGCGCGCTCTCTTTGCGCATTCAGCCAAACCACGCAAACCAAAACTCGAAGTTCGTATATCTGCATTCCTCTCACTCGAGTAATGTTAGTGCGATAGAGATAGAGATACCCGAATATTTCGAGTTCTGAAGTTCGTGGTTTAAAAGAAAATAGGGATGTAAACACTGTAGACACTAAATAAAATAATCACAATGTTGTAGGTATTTTCTCGAAAAAGGACTTAAAATGAAGTCAAATGGAGAAAAAAACAACGCAAGAGGTTATTTATGTAGTCACTTAGTAAGTTTTAAGAGGGGGTATGTTCTGTCCCTTTTCCACAAAACGCACCTTCATATGAAACGATTGTTTTTGCTATGAGTACAAATGACGCTCGAGGATCGTGACGTTACGGTCCCGATCGTTTTCTCACTCTAATAAGCGATATTAAAACGGTTGTAGCTTCGTAATTTTTTGAGATATTTGAACGGGTTTTTCGTTTCTTCTTTCTTTTGAAGTAATAATAAATTTTGAGTCTACTCCCCTATTTGGAAGACAAGCGGAAAGAGTACCTAATCTATATATTAAAGATGAGTCATTTGAAGAAATAGATACCTACAGAAAAAAACTGGCCAAGTGCGAGTTGGACTCGCGCACGAAGGGTTCCGTACCATTATCTATAAAAACGGCAAAATAATCACCTTTGTTGTATGGGAGCCCCCCTTAAAAAAAAATTTATTTTGTTTTTAGTATTTGTTGTTATAGCGGCAACAGAAATACATAATATGTGAAAATTTCAACTCTCTAGCTATCACGGTTCTTGAGATACAGCCAGGTGACAGACAGACAGACGGACGGACGGACGGACGGACGGACAGCGAAGTCGTAGTAATCGGGTCCCGTTTTACTCTTTGAGTACGGAAGCCTAAAAAATTGTACGGATTGACAGCAAAAAGTATAGTAATTATATTTATGGGAACAAAAATATAAATGCCTATGTCCTGACTGACTCACTCACTCACTCACTCATCAACTCACAGCCGAAACTACTGGGCCTAGAGAGTTGAAATTTACACCAGAACTACCTTTTACAACGTAGGCAACGGATAACAAGTAATTTTCGGAAATCATACCCCTAAAGGGGTTAAATAGGGGTGCAAAGTCTGTATGGGGAAACTTTATTTTTTGAGCTAGTGACTTAAAACTTTGTATAACGATTACTTATTAGAATACAAATAAAGTACTTTCAACGTTTAGGAAAATTTTGCCCCTAAGGGGGTTAGAAAGGGGTGTAAATTTTGTATTGGGGAAACTTTATTTTTTAGACAAGCGACTTAAAACTTTGTAGAAAGATTACTTATTAATTATTATAATACAAATAAAGTACTTTTAGCGTTTTGAAAAATTTCACCCCGAAAGGGCAACCCTTCGGGGTGGGCCTCTTTTGAGATAGAAGCTTAAAAGTTTTTAGAAATATTACTTATTACGATACAAATAATACGAAAAAAATAAAGTATTTTTAGCTTTTTGGAAAAACGAAAAAGGGGTGCAATGTTGGTAAAGGGGATTTTTTGGAGCTAGAATCTCAAAACTTTTTAGAAAGATTAAATAATAAAAAAAATTAAAGATATGAGATTTGTAACTTCGATCTTAGCCTGTTTAGACTACCAAAATGATTTCAGCGTTTTTTTGAAATTCTTCCCCCAAAGGGGATTATAAGGGCATTCAAAGTTTGTATGGAGAGCAAGACATTTTTAAAGTAAGGGATTTGTAACTTCGGTTTTAGACAAAACAATCATGCTAAAATACCACAAAACTTATTTCAGCGTTTTTTTAATTAATCGCCTAAGAAGGTTAAAACGGGGTTCGAAGTTTGTATAGTATAAAGCAAGACATTTTTAAAGTAAGGAATTTGTAACTACGGTTTCAGCCGGTTTATTATGAGGGTTCAAAGGAGTTCTAAGTGTGTATAAAGAGCAAGCCATTTTGAAAGTAAGAGATTTGTAACTTCGGTTTTAGACTGTTTACTAAAATACTAGGCACAAAACTAATTTCAATGTTTTTTTTTTAATTTATTCCTTAAACAAACTTTTAGACGATGACATGTTATATGCGGACGAAGTCGCGGGCAACAGCTAGTAATTAATATACGGACACTTGACTTATGTCTCATGGTCTAAGTGCTTATAAAGACGCGTTTCGGCGTGTCCTAGTAGCTCATCGTCATCATCATCATCATATCAGCCGAAAGTCGTCCACTGCTGGACATAAGCCTCCCCCATAGCCCACAATGACCGGTCCTGCGCCACCCGTATACAGTGGACTCCCACGACCTTTACCAGGTCATCGGTCCACCTTGTGGCGGGTCTATACCCACGCTGCACCGTCCGGTACGTGGTCGAGAACCTTTCCGCCCCAACGGCTATCGGATATAAGTGCAATGTGCCCCGCCCACTGCCACTTAAGTTTAGCTTTCGGAGGGCTATATCGGTTACCTTGGTTCTGCTGCGGATACCCTAATTTTTGATGCGATCGCGCAGAGAAACCCCCAGCATAGCCCTCTCCATTGCCCTTTGGGTGACTTTGAGCCTTCTTATGAGGCAAATAGTAAGCGACGACGTTTCGGTGCCAAACGTCATCACTGGCAACACACACTGGTCAAAGAATCTCGTCTTGAGACACTGCGGAATATTGGACGACAGGATGACGTAGCTTCCCGAGCGCTGCCCAGCCGACTCGGTCCTAGTGCCTACTGAATTCATTTATTGTACGCCGAAATATACGTTCTATAACTTAAGGCGACTGTAACCCAAAAATGTTTTCTCGTTTGCTAGCTTATGCTAACTCGAACTGAATAACTTGCAACAATTTAATAATGAAAACCTGTTCTGAAGAATTATTTACATACATTTATTTTTATATTTTTTGGCCGGCTCATTTCAGAGCGCTTTAAAAACCAATATTTTGCACCAATATTTTTGTTAAAAACGACGAAGCACATATAAACACTCGAAAATAGGCAAAAAGGTTTAACAAGTCAGAAAATATATAATTAATCCTATTAATACTACCTCTTTGGTTGTGGGCTGTCGTGAACAACCCGTGACAATAGGCTTAATAAATAAATAATAATAAATAAATATTACGGGACAATCTTACACAAATCAACCTAGGCCCACGGTAAGCTCAATAAGGCTTGTGTTGTGGGTACTAGGCGATGATATATATAATAGATAAATACATATAGATACTTATATGCATATTTAACATCCATAACTCAGGAACAAATATTCGTGATAAACACACAAATAAATGCCCTGACCGGGATTCGAACCCGGGACCTCCAGCTTCGTAGGCAGAGTCACTACCCACTGGGCTACGAAGGCCGTTAAAGGCTTGTCTTAAAAAAAATTACGATGCCATTCAAACCAGTTTTTGGAGAGGAACAAATATTTGTATTAGAGCAACTACAATTAATACCCAGAAATATGATTCTAAAACGGACCTCGCTGGCGGCAACCGAAACATTCATAATAATGAACAATAAAGTAGGTATGACGTCACAGTTTTATATTTTTTTTTTACTAACCGCTTTGTATGGAAAATCAAGTAACTAAATCGCTGTTTCGGTCGCAAAATACTGCGTTAAGGTCTATGGTAGTCATACATTTTGTGTAAGGATTCTATTAAATTTGCTTTTGGACAGTAAAAAAAAAACATTTTTTTTAGACTTTCAAGGTCCATAATATATCTTCTTATGATATTAATTATAATTTATTCCAATAATTTTATGCTTTACTATCCATTTACCAACACTAACTACGTTATCAATGTTATATAACATGAGGAAACTGGAACCCTATTCAAAAACGGCTTTTTCTTTGAAAACATACATAAAATCTCCACGCCAATCATTCACGGCGTCAAACAGACCCTTATATTTTAGAGGAAAGAAGGCTATTGCGGTTACAGTAGGGGTAATTTACGTGAGTGATCTGAGGGCAGGCGAACGCAATTACCCCAGTTCACCCGCTCCAGTGATATTCACCAGTCTCAACCAACTCACTCGTCCCTAATACAACCAGGCTCCTATTTCATAATAAGTCATCATCATCATCATCATATCATCCGAAAGACGTCCACTGCTGGACATAGGCCTCCCCAAAGAGTTCCAAACTGACCAGTCCTGCGCCACCCGCATCCAGCGGACTCCCGCGACCTTTACCAGGTCATCAGTCCACCTTGTGGGGGGCCTACCAACGCCGCGCCTTCCGGTACGTGGTCGCCACTCGTGAACCTTTCCGCCCCAACGGCCATCAGTTCTACGTGCAATGTGCCCCGCCCACTGCCACTTAAGTTTAGCGATTCGGAGGGCTATATCGGTTACCTTGGTTCTGCTGCGGATAGCCTCATTTCTGATGCGATCACGCAGAGAAACTCCCAACATAGCCCTCTCCATTGCCGTTTGGGTGACTTTGAGCCTTCTTATGAGGCCCATTGTAAGCGACCACGTTTCAGTGCCATATGTCATCATAATAAGTAATAACACCAAATGCTCTGTAGATCGCGTTGCCATACAAATTGAAACTTATCGCAAACGCGTTCGATGACGTATTCAGAAGAAGGACCTCTGGACACAGATGACGATTCACAATGGCAGCTCCCACAATCACGTAAGCAACGACGTCGCTCAACTCGAGCTCGAGAAGTAATCCGTGGCGCTGGGCCTGCTGATAGTAACTTGCAAACGGTGGAACGGTCGAGGAAAATCCACGCCTGCTTTTTTAAGCCGGAGACAACTGCAGAGTCATTAAAAAACTACATGCAAAGCAAGAAAGCAGATCATGAGTACCACGTTAACAAACTAGCACTGAAACATCAATATTATTCGTCGTTCGCAATAGTTTTGCCCGGCAGCGCTTTCGAGTTCTTCATGCGACCCGACAACTGGCCGCCGGGAACTGAGGTTAGTGAGTGGTTTCGCCGCAGCGCCGGACGAGCGGGGCGCTCGTCAAACCGGTCCCAGTGCCTGGCTCCCACCGCCGGCCTGCAGCCCGACCCCCGCGCCCGCAGCCCCGCCGCTGTTGAACGCACGGGCTACTACTAATAAGGACTACAATGTGCCCAACTCAACGACACAATTAACAATATGCCATCAAAACATGCAATCATTAAACTCGAAGACTAGACAACTCGAAATATTATTATCAAACGAACTTACATGTGATGTTCTCGCGCTAACAGAGCATTGGCTCACTAAGCCCCAGTTAGAATGCGTACACATACAGAATTATAAATTGGTATCTCAATTCTGTAGAAATTCTCGAGAACACGGTGGTTCTTGCTTATATGTCAAAGAAACAATAAAAGCTACAGAAGTATCAGAATTATGTAATATGTCAGTAGAAAGATCTTGTGAAATAGCTGCAATTGAGTTACATGACCTTAAAATAATTGTTGTATGCATCTACCGCACCAATTTAGTCAAAGCAGCAGACTTTATGCCTATTTTAGAGCGGCTTCTAGCGAAGATAAATGACTTGTGTGTAAAGTGTATTATTATCGGTGACACCAACATAGACTGGCTAGTCAGTACAAGCGAGAATAAACTATTACAAGATGCGTTATCATGTCATGATTTTACTAGTGTAATTGCGTTTCCTACTAGAGTGACCCGTACATCTTCCACCTGCCTAGATCACCTATATACCAACATGCCTCCTAGTTTGTTAACTACAACAGCTGTTGTGACTAATATAAGTGACCACTACGGAATCCGCGCCAGCGTTATATGTGCTCCGCACACAGCGCCTGCGCCTTTATTCCGGCGCGTACGCGACTACACGCGAGCATCGAGGATCGCTTTCGTAGGCGCGATAGAAAGTGTGGATTGGTATGAAATATTTAAATCCAAATTAACTGCAGAAGACCGAATTAAATCAATTATCAACATTATCTCAAACAAAATAGAAATATGTTTCCCGTACAAAAATAAAAATGTAGCGTGTAGTAATAAAACATGGATCAACTCAGATATACTAAACCTAAAATACCTCGTGTTCGATCTTATGGCTCTAAAAAATAAGTTCCCCGCGAACCTTGAAATTGAGAGTATCGTAAATGACTTGAAGGTCAAGTATAACGAACTTACCCGAAATACGAGAACTCTGTATTACTCAAAACGAATTAATGACAGTACTAATACGACTAAAACTATGTGGCAAATTGTGAACACAGAGTCTGGCAAAAAACGCACAGAGTCCACAGATTTCACCGACATTATAAAAAATGACGATGGGTCATGTTTCAACTCCAAAAAACAACTTGTTAACTCGTTAAATAGGCAGTTCCTCTCGGCGGCAGCACAATGCGGAGCCCCACGAGCTGAGCCTTCCCGAGCAATTGCAGCGCTGGTCCACGCACGACCGCCAAATGATAGATCACTCTTTCTTGCTCGTTTTTCTCCGGGTGAAATATATAAAATAATCCTCAAGGATATTGCATTAAAAAACACCCAAGACGTATACGGCATATCGACGGAACTACTAAGCCTGGTCGTGACAAACTTGTCAGTCCCTCTAGCAATAATATTTAACGAACTTCTGCGCGATGGAAAATACCCGCGCACCTTAAAACAAATTAAAGTCTGTCCGATTTACAAGGGAAAGGGTAAATCTAGCGATCCTAATTTCTACAGGCCCATCTCCATTATACCGGCAATTGCGAAGGTCCTAGAGAACGGAGTAGCATCTCGGATGACATCCTTCTTAAACAAATCCAGTGAACTATCCGAAAGGCAGTACGCGTACCGTGCAGGGAGATCTACCACTATGATGGCTCGTGAAGTAGTACGTCGCGTTATCACCGCGCGCGAGGAAAAAAGAGAGGTCGCTGTACTTTTCTGTGATCTCTCGAAAGCCTTCGACGTGGTTGACCACGCAGTACTATCTCAAAAACTGCACCACTACGGCATACGAGGACCAGCCCTAGACTTTATGGCAGACTTTCTGCGTGACAGACTCCAATACGTGGTCGGACAGCAGGGTAACGTGAAATCCGATGGCCTGTCCACGGAAATAGGCGTGCCTCAGGGTTCGTCCGTATCCAATCTGGCGTTCTCCCTCCTGCTTAACGACCTACCGAATGTTGTAGATGTTGCCGAGATCTTTATGTACGCAGACGACGTGGCAGCTGTTGTTACCGCTGAGGACCTGGATAAACTGGAATCTCAATTAAATATAACAGCCCGACAGATACTTGATTGGTGTCGATTTAACGGACTACTACTGAACCTGACAAAAACGCAATTTATGCAGTTTGACTTATCGGGTAGAAGTAGACGCCCATTGATCGTACACCATCAAGGTACCACTATCAGTCAAGTTGCGACAACCACATTTCTGGGCTTCCAGCTTGACCAGGGCCTTACATGGGAGGCGCAAATCAGTGCAGTATGCGGAAAACTCAGCAAGGCATGTTTTGCACTTTCAAGGCTGAACCAAACCCTAGAGCGTCAGGCAGTGCGCACTTGTTACTTTGCAAGCATTCAGGCAATTATGCAATAGGGACTGGAGCTCTGGGGCCAAGCCGCCGAATGGCAACGCGTTTTCCGACTGCAAAAGCGCGCCGTGCGCACGCTGGCCCGCGCCAGGCATGACGATAGCGCCAGACCGCATTTTGTCGCACTCGGTATCCTGACACTACCGTCACTGCTAATTTTCCAAATAGCCGTGTATACACGGGTGAATTTATCACTATATGAAAGGCGAGGTGATAGATCTGCTTGGGTCACTCGAAATGCGCACAAACTATTAACAATTCCCCACAAGCTCACTAAGACAGCTAAGACAATCCACGTCGCGGGACCTATATTTTATAACAATTTACCAGACAGCATCACGGAAGCTAACAGTCTTCCGACCTTTAAAGCTAAATTAAAAAAATGGCTTATTGAGCAATGTTACTATACTATTAAGGAATTTTTAGAATATAAAAAATGTAATAATAATCTCCACTTATAATAAATCTCTAAATTAAAAAAAGAATCAGCCAGTTTGAAACTAAGCTTTGCGCGGTTCGAATGTTCTCAGCATCCCATGAACGGAAAAATATGAAACATTTTATATAGGTACATTATTATTCTAGCTGCAACTTAGGATAGTTTTTATCCGACTGCGACAGTTAATTAATTTTCCGAAATATACGACTTCATTTAATTTTTCATTTATTTTTATTGAAATCAAACGCTGCTCCAACTGTCAGCTATAAGAACCGTCAAATTTTCGTCAAAATGGCGGAATTGCTTTGCCTTTCACTTATTAATAATTTAAATCCCGTATACGATAGACCTTTACGAGACAAATGCTAAAATATAAACCATAAAAAAATATTCGATTCTGATATGAGAACTTATATGCGCAAATGTCGTTTTATGTCGTAATTTCAATAAATGAAATCAACAAATTTGAACAATATAATTAACACGAATTTGTTTTTTTTGAATGACAATGGCACGCGCTCGGCGCATTCAGCCAAAGTACCCACGAAAACCGATACTCAATGTTCATATATTTGCATCCCTGTCACTCGAGTATAGTTAGTGCGATAGAGATAGAGATACCCGAATATTTTCGAATTCCGAAGTTCGTGGTTATAGCTCAGGAATCGAAAATATGGTAAATAATCATAATGTATTTTCTCGAAAAAGAATTTAAAATAAATATAGTCAAATGGAGAAAAAAACAAAGCAAGAGGTTATATAGGTAATGATTAAGTTATAAGAGTCCAAAGTTTTAAGAGGGGGTATGTTCTGTCCCTTTTCCGCAAAACGCACCTTCATATGAAACGATTGTTTTTTACTATGACGCTCGAGTATATTGACGTCACAGTCCCTCATCGTTTTCTCACTCTAACAAGCGACATTAAAACGGATGTAGCTTCATAATTTTTTGAGATATTTGAATGGGAGTTTCATTATCTTCTATCTATTTATACATAATAAATGCCTATGTCCTGACTGACTTATTCACTCAATCACTCACTCACTCACACATCAACGCACAGCCGAAACTACTAATCTTAGAGAGTTGATTTTTGCACAGTATGTTGCTTTTATAACGTGGGCTAGGGATAAAAAGGGATTTTTGAAAATTCTACCCCTAAGGGGGTAAAATGGGGGTGCAAAGTTTGTATGGGAGAACCTTTTTTTTTTGAGCTATAGACTTAAACTTTGTAGAAAAATTAGTTATTAGAATACAAATGAAACACTTTCAGCGTTTTGGAAAATTCCACTCCTACGGGGGTAAAATAGGGGTGCAAGGTTTGTATGGGGGAAACATTTTTTTTTAAATAGAGACTTAAAACTTTGTAGAAAGATCAGTCATTAGAATACAAATAAAGAACTTTCAGGGTTTTAGAAAATTCTACCCCTAAAGGGGTAAAATAGAGTGCAAAGTTTGTATGGGAAAAACTACTTTTTTTTTAAATAGAGACTTAAAACTTTGTAGAGAAATTATTCATTAGAATACAAATAAAGTACCTAGATTCAGTGTTTTAAAAAAATCTACCCCTAAGGGGGTAAAATAGGGGTGCAAATTTTGTATGGGGGAAACAATATTTTTTTTAAATAGAGACTTAAAACTTTGTAGAAAGATTAGTCATCAGAATACAAATTAAGTACTTTCAGCGTTTTAGAAAATTCTACCCCTAAAAATAGGGGGCTAAAATAGGGGTGCAAAGTTTGTATGTGGGAAACTATTTTTTTTAGCTAGAGTCCTAAAACTTTGTAGAAAGATTATTTAAATACAAAGAAAGTACTTTCAGCGTTTTGGAAAATTTCACCCCTAAGGGGGTAAAATAGGGTGCAAAGTTTGTATGGGGAACACTTTTTCTGAGCTAGACACTTAAAACTTTGTAGAAAGATTACTTATAAAAATACAAAAAAAAAGACTTTCAGCGTTTTGAAAAAATCTATCCCTAAGGGGGATAAAAAGGGGTGCAAAGTTTTTATCAGGGAAAGTTTATGTTTTTGAGTTAGAGACTTGAAACTTTGTAGAAAGATTACTTATTAAAATACAAAAAAAGAACACAAATCGTTTTAGAAAATTCCACCCCTAATAGGGTTAAAAAGGAGAGCAAGCTTTGCATGGGCAACACTTTTTTTTTGAGTTAGACTTAAAACTTTGCAAAAAGATTACTTATTAGAATACTAAAAAAGAACTTTCAGCGTTTTAGAAAACTCCATCCCTAAGGGGATCCTTAAGATCCTTAAGAAGGGTAGCCAGTGTTGTGTGGGAAAAACTTTTTTTTTTACTAGACTTAAAACTATTCCAAATGTTACTTATTAAAATTAATAATAAAGTACTTTCAGAGTTTTAGAAAATTCCACCCCTAAGGGGGTTAAGAAAGCTTTGTATGGGCAACACTTTTTTTGAGCTAGAGACTTAAAAGTTTACGAAAAAAGTTCTTTCAGCGATTAGAAAAATTCAACCTCTAAGGGGGTTTAAAAGGGGGTTCAAATTTTAAATGGCGAGCAATAAAATTTTAAAGTGTGAGTAAGAGATTTTTAACTTCGGTCTTATTCTGTACGTTAAAAGACTACAAAACTGATTTCAGAGTTTTTCCAAATTCATCCCCTAAGAGTGTTAAAATTGGTTCAAAGTTTGAGTATTTCAAGGCATTTTTAAAGTATGAGATTTTTAACTTTGGTTTTAGACTGTTTGTTCACGAACTAGAAAATGAACATCAACTTTTTTTTTAATTATCCCCTAAAAGAGGGTTCAAATTTTGTATTGAGAGAAATCATTTTCTAAGACGATAAAAAGTTCTACGCGGACGAAGTCGCGGGCAACAGCTAGTATATAATATAATAACTAATAATCTTGTTAATTTAATTTACAAATGAATGTTCTATTTTGATTGTAAACATGACTTGTAATACCTTATTACCAATAAAGGATGTCTATGTCTATGTCTATGTCTATGTCTATTGTATCGATAAAACGTGTACTACGAGTATAGCTACTGTAGGTAAGTCAAAAGTTCTTATTCCGTTTTAATAAAGACTTTTGACGTCTTCGTTTGCGTAGCTACTTTTAATGATGACTGTACAGTCGACTACAAACATAGGTATGTTTTTTAATGTTACAAAATTATGTATGTGTATCTTATTACTATGGTAGTAAAGTCTATGTATACATATTTTTGTAACATCGTATGGATACATCTCTTTGTAGTCGACTGTACAGCAGAGAACGTGGCACTCAAATGGTCTCGCCGGAAGACCAGCGCTGTCTCGTGAGCCAGCATTAAAATAAAATAAATAAAATAAATAAATATTTCCGGACATTCTTACACAAATCGACCTAGTCCCAAACTAAGCAAAGCTTGTACTATGGGTACTAGACGAAGATAAACATACTTATATAGAGAAATAAATACTGAAATACATAGAAAAACATCCATGACTCAGGAACAAATATTCATGCTCATCACACAAATAAATGCCCTTACCGGGATTCGAACCCAGGACCTCTTGCTTCGTAGGCAGGGTCACTACCAACTAGGCTAAAGCGGTCGTCAAATATCATTATACTGAGACGGAATTATACTGAGACGGGATTATACTGAGACGGGATTATACTGAGGCATTTTGCTACAAACAGATAGTTTTTTAGTTCATAAGTCTTTAAATAGTTTGTTATATTTATGTAATATTTTGTGTCTGTTTGTATAGAATAAATAATTTTCTTTCTTTCTTTCTTTTAAATCAATAATGCAACACTATTGTCATTCATCTGTCCATAGGCTACGGTTGTTAATCTTCATTATGTTTCTTTTATTATGCTTCTTTGCCACCGTAGAAAAAAAAAAACATTTAGTTGAAAGTTATTATGATTTTACGTGCTAAGGTATCAAACAGCTGGAAATAAATGGTGGTCCCTCACTCGCATTTCACGCAGACACGAGAGAAGCGATATCTTAGGGATGACCTTGAATGTCAATAGGTGTGTCCACACTGCTCAGCCGAGCGGCTCCCCGTCCCGAGCCGTCCACACGCTTGCCCGCATGCGGTCGGTCGAATTTGCTCGCCGAGCTCGATACTGAGCGCGCACGCTAGGGCGAGCTGCGCTCGGCTGAGCATGCGTGTGTACAGTCTGGAATGGCGGCCTTAGGATTTGTAACAACTTCAGTGTTTAAGCTTCAGAGATCAAACTTCAATTGGTTCATCAGAGACGAGTTGTAGGCGAATCCGCGAATGTAAGCCCAGTCGTTTAACTGAAGGAAAGGCGTACAGTCGGGTCTGTAATCACTGTTAGGGTTAATGAATCGCTGGCTATCATTTTAACCGTTTAATTAACCTTTTAAATGGCTCGTGTCAACACTTGATGAGTTTACACCCATCAAGGCAAGAATAACTGTTCCATATTGTTAAAACTACACTTTAAATCATGCAAATGTAACAAACAGCTATTCGAAATTTACACACGTCACACACAACTCAAATGTTCACTGTAGGTATGTGGCTTGTTTTTTTGGCTCAATTAATAAAAAGTTATTTAGTTTTTTTAACAATAGCTCTTGTTGACAATATTTTTTATGACTTCCTTAACAATATTTTGGAATACTTACGATGATATCCAAATAATATCAATGATAACTAGTAGCTTATTTATAACGAATTTTAAACAAATTCTAGCAACCACAAATGCTACAAGTATATTTGTTTTTTAACATTTACATTTTGAGGCATTTTAGGTTTTTTTAATAATGCATACCTACTAATTAATATATTTCATAATAATTGTACTTTCAAAACAAAGTTTTAACCGAGTTCAAATCAGTAGCCAAATTGCTTCAAGTTTGCCACTAAAATTTGAAGAGTTCCCTCGATTTTTTCAGGATCCCATCATCAGAACTGGACTTTGGTGACAACGGATCCAATCTGGAAGTATGTGCTTTCAAACAAAGAAAAAAATGTTCAAATCGGTTCATAAATACACATTTAAAAAAATACAGACGAATTGAGAACCTCCTCCTTTTTTGAAGTCGGTTAAAAAAGCAGACAATGACCGTTTGATTCATATGGATACATGAGTGCTGTATTTTTGTTGCGACTTGTATGTAATAATACGAGTAGCACTTATTTTTCAACCAACGTTCAGCGTTTTTAAAAACTTTACGTGTTAAACTTTAAGTACTTTGGTTATGCTAATCGGTGCAGTTAAATATTAAATTGTTGGTCGTTTTTCCACTTCAATTATATGCAATTTCGTTCTGGAGCCAATTACGTGTTTAGGTTTCATGATTTTATTGTTGCGACAAAATTTAAGAGAGCTTAAATTAAAGTTAAACGGCTTAAATGGCAAATTTAAAATATTTTCTTACAGTACCGTCAAACATGCCTACTTTGCCACCAGGGGGAACTTTGCCCAAGAGGAAAATTTTAAAATTTGATTCTTGGGCAAAGTTCCCCCTGGTGGCAAAGTAGGCATGTTTGACAGATTTAAAAAAAAGTAGGTAAACCTTTTACGGCATAAACTTCGCCTTTTTGAACGACCGAGCGAAGCGGATTAAGTTCTCCGTTTCAGCTTCGGCTAAAATTCTTTCGTAATTATGTCCGGCGTCTGTCCGGCTGTTTTTCTCTACAGTTTGCATTTCTTAACCGATTCTCGTGAAAATTTTGTGAGCCGGTTTAATTATTACATTGTTTTTTTTCTCGATTCAGTTATTCGAAATAATATAAAAGTGAAAAAAAGACAGGCTCGCCAGTTTATACGGTTCTACCAACTGTAATTTTTCATGTAGGTACATATACATAAGTGCCGGGCTCTTTGTCGGTTTAGTAATCGCCAATCTGTTCTTCATCTGCCAACAACTAAACTTACATTTTTACCTTAAGGCGACGTAGGCGTAGGCTCGTGGTCTTCTTTCCCTCTCACTGAGCATAAGCGTGAGCGAGATGAAAATGCGTGATCGGAAGCGCAAATATCATGTTTTTTAATTTTAATTATTTGTGCGTTTTAATAAATAAAAAAGTGATAGCTAAGTTCGCTCAAACATGATATTGCCGATTTTTGTAAGTGTATTTTAGACCTATGTTTGTGATTTTTTTTCTATGGAGCGAAAGTCAAAAACTCAGGATTCGAATAGCTGTTGTCCCTCGAGAAACGCCTCAAAATTGCTAATAAAATTTTGGGCAGCCGTATTATACTCCAAACAAGAGCTAGGACTTTATAAAAGTCCGATTTCTGAGCTCACGTCGCCTTAAGGAAAAGTTGTAAATAGGTAGGTGTAATTTGCCTTCATTTCTTCCCACGATATGCGTGGTTTTCCAAAAGAGCAACCCTTTTATATATTTATTTCACATGTTTTACGGCAGCTTTTTACGGTTTAAACTTCGCCTTTGGTTCGCCATAAGTTCTTCCTTTGTGCAATAAAGAATTTTTTTTCTTGTCCTGTGGGGTAATCACGTTACGTTTCGAACGCGCGTTAGGACAATTTAACTGTCATTTTTCCTTATAAAAAGTGACATTTAGATCTACCTGACGCGCGTACAACACGTTACGTGATCGACCTGCAGGTAATACTGCAGGCAACACAGGCAATGTTCCTATCATTAAGGCGCTCTTATTAGACGATGTTTAGGTATTTGCGGAGGTGAGGCAGACGGAGCGGGGGACGCGCGTCCCGCGCACCCCGCTAACGGCCTTATTCTGTTGGCATCCGTATTCGGCTCGTTTTTGCGGATCATACGATCAAATGTTTTTCATCTTGAATTATTGTTTTATTTTTCAAATCTTGGTTGATTTGTATAAGATTGTCCCCAAATATTTATTATTTATTTAAATCTATTATTTTGGAAAATAAGGAATAATAGGTAGTTACAGTTCTTAAGTGTATCGTAGTATGATGACATCAATTAGGGACACTTACTTTCCAAAGATATGTTAGTACAGATTTCTTCATCATCAATCCTCCTAGCATTTTCCCAGTCCCTAGGTGGGTGCTTCCGTTTTCCAAATACGTAGAACTGATAAAATAATAGACAGCTTCACTTGCTAAGCTGAACGTCACCAATTATGGATTGTACTAATATATAACAGTTTTTTTAAACCGAAATAAAATCGATTATTTATAGGTAAAGTTATAGCGCCGGTTAACGACCGCTTAAGAAACCATCAAAAATAATAAACAAATAGCTATGTTCATCTATTTATCTCCTGGCAAATTATATTATTACCATAATTATTACCTATGTTACATTTGTATGACTGACTGATCAAAAACTGGATAATTAGACCACTGTTAATCAGAAGAGCATTTTATATACAGGGTGGTTATTTTAAGTCCAGCAAGTTCTTCAGTACATGACTATGTCTATTAAAAAATGTAATTTGACCAAACATCATATAAAAAGAACAATTTCAATTTGTCTCTTAAATACCTAAACGGGTTATGTCACTGCGCTCGCGTGGCACGTGCTGCCTACCATGCTACCTCGACCAGCGGCCACACCGCGATGGACTTTGATACTTGCAACAAGCCAACAAGATTGGACTTATACTTGTTACTTGACTCTATACTGTCAATTCAAGAATTCAATCAAGCTTTATTCAATAATCCAACAAATTTTCTAACCGGAAGTAATTATATAAATTTAAATAAAGCTTTAATTGTCTTTTTTTGTTTGATTTATATTGAATATTTTAAAGCAAATGTAAATTAACCAAGTAAAAGCCTCCTCGATCTCATGCCATTTTTCTTTGAACCCTCATAGTAAACAGTCTAAAACCGAAGTTACAAATTTCTTACTTTAAAAATGTCTTGCTCTCTATACAAAATTCGAACCCCCTTTTAACCTTCTTAAGCGATGATTTTAAAAAAAGCTGAAATTAGTTTTGTAGTAGTTTAGAAAACAGTCTAAAACCGAAGTTACAAATCCCTTACTTTAAAAATGTCTTGCTCTCCATACAAACTTTGAACACCCTTATAATCCCCTTTAGGGGATGAATTTCAAAAAACGCTAAAATAAGTTTTGTTGTCTAAACAGGATAAGATCGAAGTTACAAATCTCGTACTTTATAATTTTCTTGCTCTCCATACAAACTTTGAACGCTTTTCAGGGAAAAATTAAAAACAAAACACTAAGTTTTTTTATTGTAATAGGTAAGTATTTTTTCTACAAAATGTCAAGTCTCCAGCTAAACAAAGTGTTTCCCATACAAACCTTGCACCGCTTTTTAACCCCTTAAGAGGTGAAATTTTCCAAAACGCTGGTAGTACTTTTTTTGTATTTTAATAAGTAGGTACTTAAATCTTTCTACAGAGTTTTAAGTTTCTACCTAAAAAAAAGTTTCCCCTATACAAACATTGCACCTCTTTATCCCTCTCTTAGCGAGTGGAATTTTCCAAACCACTGAAAGTAATTAATCTGTATATTTGTATTCAAATAAATAATCTTTCTACACAATTACAAGTCTCTAGCTCAAAAAAAAAAGTTTTCTCCATACAAATTTTCACCCCTTAGGGGTAGAATTTTTCAAAACGCTGACATTTTTGAAAACGCTGAGCTTACCTTGTGGCTAGTTTGATTTGTGTAAAAGTGTGCTTTACTCGTATTTATTGATTAATTACGTCGATTATTTTTCGGCAATGGCGGCGCGACAAAACCCACGGTAGCTGTGACTTGCCAGCACTACGCACATCTTTATCTGCTTGTTTTAGTGCGGATACATGATTCATGGAGATTTTAAGATAAATTGACACTTAGTTTTTTATAAATATGTAAATATTCAATTAAATGTACAGAAAAGAAACGTACCGTACAATTGGCAATGCACAAAATATTGTACATTGAGTACATTCTACGTTCACCGCATGCTTGGCAACGTCCAATATGCTTGACATACGATTTCTCTGAAACTATCATAAACTGATTTTTTTATATTATCTTTCCAGTATTTATAAATACATAAATATCCATAAAAACAATAGCTTCAACTAAATTTCCATATTTTTTTCCTTTTCGATTTAAGGGTTAAGGAAAGTATAAGTAAGTAGTATTTAAAAGATTGAAATCAACAATGTGTACCAATTAATTACATCTACTATTCAAAAAGCAACGCACTTTTTTCGAGTTTATAAGTTTTAATTAAATTTTATTATTTTGGCCATTTTGAGTGATTGCTGTTTTTCAACATGATTTTTGAATGGTTCGTTAGCTAAATGTAAGTAAATTATGGGCTAATCAATAAGTCCGAAAAAAGGTATGTTCACTCAGATAACATCACATTTATTTGCTATAGTGGGCTTTTTTTTAAAGGGGCGTGGCGAGGGAGGCTTTCTTGGTAGTTATTTAGAGAAGCAGCGGCGGCAGAGTGAGTGCGAGATGTGAAATGGCATACTTTAGTGTTTTGTGATTGGTATCATGTGCACAAACAAACAGCTGGCAAAGTTTTGCAGGTGTATAGGGGAACAGCCTGTAGTACTTTGTACCCGACTGCCTCAGAAGGAAGTTAATGTTTTTCGAGCATCATCATCATCATTTCAGCCGAAAAACGTCCACTGCTGGGCATAGGCCTCCCCCAAAGAGTGCCACAATGGCCGGTCCTGCGCCACCCGCATCCAGCGGACTCCCGCGACCTTTACCAGGTCTTCAGTCCAACTTGGGGGGTGGCCTACACACGCCGCGCCTTCCGGTACGTGGTTGCCACTCGAGAACCTTTCCGCCCCAACGGCCATCGGTTCTACGTGCAATGTGCCCCGCCCACTGCCACTTAAGTTTAGCGATTCGGAGGGCTATATCGGTTACCGTGGTTCTGCTGCGGATAGCCTCATTTCTGATGCGATCGCGCAAAGAAACTCCCAGCATAGCCCTCTCCATCGCCCTTTGATCCTTCTTATGAGGCCCATAGTAAGCGACCACGTTTCCGTTTCATGTGTCATCACTGGCAACACACACTGGTCAAAGACTCTCGTCTTGAGACACTGTGTAATAATGGGCGAAAATATATGCCGTAGCGTATGTATGCATGTATGTATATGACGAAGATAAAGAAGGGCCGTGGCCTGCTGCTGGTGGAGTGGCAGGATCTTTTTCCGCACTCTTTTTTAATAGAATCTACTAAACAGCAAGTAAATATACTTCAGTTCACCAACTCGTGTAGGACTTTAGACTAGGTAGTCGCTATCCGGCGCAATAGCCCTAAATGCTTATGCCCCCCCCCCCCAACCATGTGCTCGTGTCCGAATCTGATTTACACCCGACTACTTACTACCTAACAGTTCTACGTATTCAGGATAACTGAAGATTTTTATTGACATCTTGTCAATATGCTCCAGCTACCTATTAATACGTTTTAGGTGCGGATGTAGAAACGCTTTACTGTAGTAAATATCGCATAACTTATATTTGTTATTCTATCATTTCGAATGTGTTCTCCAGCATGTATTAGCGTTTCCTATTCCTTTATATATTTTTATTTACCGTGATAACTCGAAATAATTGCTGCAAAAAGGCGTATTTGCGTGCCAGGTAAACATTCACAGATCCGTCGTCGGCAGTGGCCACGGGCGTACTAAATTGTATTCGCCACCGCGCATGCACGACGCGGACACCCGGTTTTTCAGCCAAATGACCAAATGTATTGAATTATCAAACATATTGAAATTCTAAGAAGCAGGTAGATAGATCTATTAAACAGCTACCTATCACAACAAATTTAATTGTATTATTCCAAATAACTTTTGAGATATTCAGAGTTTGGTGGTAAAAAAGCACTGTTTTGAAAGGCAAAATATATCGAGGTTTTTGTAAGCGAACGTGATTCTACGAAGCACAAACATAGCCAATGAATTGAAGATATACATATCAAAAATTTGGATCTCTAGCAATAGCACAAGTATACTAATAATCGGTTTGGAAAAGGCACTTTTTCGATGCGCAGCTGCATACAGCGCCTTAATCCAGGGTAGGTAATTATTCCCACACTACTGCTTGAAAAAGGACGCGCGATACACATCGAAATCAAATTCGAAAGTGAAATAACCTTGATTGACCCTAAGTGTGGCTTATGTTTGGGTACACTTCTTTGAAAAGAACTCACGTATGCTATAGAATAAAGCCTTTCATATTATATACGAATGTACCCGGGTGATCTACCTTGGCGGTAAAGGTTACGGATATTGGAGCGTAATTTTACATAATAAGTACGTTGAATACGTGTGGATGATGGGGCGTTTCTCATGATAATAAAATTCATGTTTCGTGTGTGTTGATGTTGAGATTTATTGTGATTTACAATACCTGCTACCGGTTTCTAATAAATAGGTATTCAGCGTGTGCTATACCAATTGACAATATCAAAGGAAACCTTTTTTGTCAGAACTAAAAATTCTACGAATAGTGCTGTTGAATAATGTTTTTTTATGGCAAATTTTGCTTATTCATAAAATATTACTAGTCCTTAGTCTTTATCTTTAATTACCAACATGTCACATAGAGAAACAGAGAGTTTAGAAGTTGGCAGTTAAATCAAATTTATTTGCGTATTTTGAGTACCGAAATTAAATGGAACAATTAGCCAACTCGTTTAATTAATTAAAATAATTACCCATATTAGAAAGTTCAGTGCGAATAATTAATTTTCACTGAAGTCTGAATAAATTGTTTGCCTCATTAGGTATTGTAATTGATTGTACGTACGTTATGCCTATGTCATCTACGTTCGAGTTTAAATAGCAAATTAGGACACAAGGTTTTGGATGTCAGATAACGATTAAGATTATGCGAAGTGGGAAGAGCAGTTGGTAAGTCGAGACGACGGTAGATAGTCGAAAGTGGTCACAGAGTGGTGGCGCATAATAAGTAAATCAATAAGATAATCTACATTAATTACATGTTTAGATATGCTAGTACGTGCGACATGAGAAAGAGGTGACTCGATGATGATTATTCTTATTGTAGTGAGTTTATCACTGAGTGAGGATTTTCATAAGTCGTTAAGTCGCCCAAATACAAATATACGGCGGGGCTTAGCAGTGCTTATGCATGGGCGTGAGTACTCGTTTGACAGCACGCGTGTCGCACCGCTTTACGCGTTGCCGGTCCATAAACACAGCCTTATGTGTTGTGCGACGCAAAAACGGTGTCGTGTACAAATTATTCTTATTGCACACATTTCTTGCTCATTCTGTCGACGCTAGAAGGCGTTATCGTACAGTGATAATGGTACCAATTTCTTTGCGTCGGCTTTACTGCCTTTTCGGGATAAACGACTGTCAACATAATATACATAAATATCAGACTGAGCACGGATAAAACGTAGCTACATATTTAATCGGAATAAGACACTGACTGACTGAGTTTATTATTGTCGCGTTTTAATATTTCGCGTCTGCCCATGTTACTATTTCCAATCTTTTCAGCCCCATCCCAAGATCATTGTTTCCTGCTTATTGCATCTTCATCATCATCATCATCGTCAGCCTATATACCTACGTCCCACGCTGGCCCAGTGGCTGGTTGGAGACTTCACATACAGCTTAATTTTAGCAATACTCACATCATTTTTAACACTACACCTCCATACAAAACGTGACAGTTAATTTCATCCTTGAATTGAATGAACATTCGCTCTAAGCCGTACAAATTGAAACGTCGCAAGTATTGTGGTACAATAAATTGTCTGCCCGTCTACGGCATCAAAATTCCGTAACGGAAAGCAGGAAAATTTGTCGGCTGTCAGTCTACTTTATATTGAAGACTGGGTAAATAAGTATTATTAATATTCTCGGGAATATCGTCACGATATTTGCTAATACGCCACGAAGTTTCAGACCACGACGGAAATTAGTTGCCTCGTCAGGCAGTTTTTAATTTTCCGGTTTTTGAAACAATGTATTCAATTCCACACTAACATAGCTTAAGCTGATTATTGTTACTAACAAAATACCTATGGACCAACAGTGGTCTGAAATAAATAATTTTTATTTTTATTTTTTTATTTTTATTTATTGTAGAAAATCTTTTATATTGGAGCTTTTCTAATATTCGACGGGTCCTTAACACATTCACGGCCACGCTAATCTCGTAGCGCTACGCCGTAGTCCGTAGCAGGTTAAACCTCGTATGTAGCGAAAAGCGCTCGTAGCGCTCTGACGCATATGTGTCGTCATGGGCACTGAATTGGTTAATTGTACTAATCATCTAACTATACGTCAGTTAAGGACAACGAAAACAATTTTTGTTACAATAAACTACAAAAAAAAAAGCGGCCAAGTGCAGGTCGGACTCGCACATGAAGGGTTCCGTGAAATAAATTGCGGTTTACGATTTATGACGTATTAAAAAAAAAACTACCTATTAGATCTCGTTCAAACCAATATTCGGTGGAAGTTTACATGGTAATGTACATCATACATTTTTTTTTAGTTTTATCATTCTCTTCTTTCTGAAGTTACAGGGGGGGGGGACACACATTTTACCACTTTGGAAGTGTCTCTCGCGCAAAGTATTCAGTTTAGAAAAAAAATGATGTTAGAAATCTCAATATCATTTTTGAAGACCTATCCATAAATACCCCACACGTATGGATTTGATAAAAAAAATTTTTTTTAGTTTCAGTTCTGAGTATGGGGACCCCTAAAACTTAATGTTATTTTTCGATGTTTGTGTAAAAATCTTAATGCGGTTCACAGTATACATCTACTTACCAAGTTTCAACAGTATAGCTCTTATAGTTTCGGAAAAAAGTGGCTGTGACATACGGACGGACAGACAGACAGACAGACGGACGGACATGACGAATCTATAAGGGTTCCGTTTTTTGCCATTTGGCTACGGAACCCTGAAAACGTAGTCAGGTATAATAGATGCAAATTAGTACATAATATTTGCTTGATAAAACTGTAGCTAGTTAGTTACACAAGAATATGTCACTAAAATTAAATGGTAGTAAGTTAAGTTAAGTAGTTTAAGGGCTCTTTGGCATACTAGAAAGAAGAAAAATAAACAAGACGGATAATTATATAAAACTTTATGTATTGCATGCCTTTTATATAATTATTATGCATAAACAGTAAAATACAATCTCGCTCGTATTTGGAGCAGTCCATCTGAGGAAGCCTTATTTCTGATGCGATCACGCAGAGAAATTCCCAGCATCCCTTTCATCAGAAATGAGGCTATCCGCAGCAGAACCAAGGTAACCGATATAGGCCTCCGAATCGCTAATCATAAAAGGCAGTGGCGCCACATCGCACGTAGAACCGATGGCCGTTGGGGCGGAAAGGTTCTCGAGTGGCGACCACGTAACAGAAAGCGCAGCGTGGTTATACCCCCCACAAGGTGTACTGATGACCTGGTAAAGGTCGCTGGAGTCCGCTGGATGCGGGTGGCGCAGAACCGGTCATTGTGGCACTCTTCGAGGGAGGCCAATGTCTAGCAGTGGACATCTTTCGGCAGATATGATGATCTGTGGAAGTACGCTCTACCTTACAGACCACAGCCCCTACTTCCGTTGTGGGCCTTTGGTGTTGTGTTCCTGGTGGTGAGTAAGGTCACAAGACTTCAAAGTTTAAAGACTTTAAAGTTTGAATATCTGGGTATCTTTTATTAATGTCAAAGATATTATTGTTGCCAATCTAGATCTAGTCAATCGTTCACAGCAATTGTATGACCCAAGTGATCTAAGATATAATGGGTTGACAGAATTAAGCGAGAAATATAGTGGTTGCCATAGAATTTACACAGATGGGTCAAAGAATAAAACGAGTATAGGGGCTGCGTACCACGACCCTTTTTATAAAGAGAAAAGTTGTTATAGGTAGTATAAAATCAGAGATATGTATTATGTCAGCGGAATTGTTTGCAATTTCAGAGGCTATAACTTATGCAATTAGCTGTAAACGTAAAAAGATAGTTATATTTACGGATAGTAAAAGCGCCTTACATACAGCATGTAGCTCGCTGAGCCTCTGGAAACAGATGTACAGCGCTAGCTTACTCTGTGTTGGATAAATGAAACACGGAACCGGAGGACGTGACCTTGAAGTTGCAATGGATACCCGCACACGTAGAACTAAGAGGGAATGAGGAGGTTGACATATTAGCAAAAGATGCATGCACGTTCGGGGCGGATGTTTACATTTTACCCGATTTTAAAGACACGGTAGATAAATACAACAGAAAGATACATTGCATGTGGAAAGGAAAGAATACTTCGATGAGCGCTGCAAGGAGAAAGGTGTATGGTACAATACAATGCAAAGTGAACTTCCTCATATTCCTTGGTTTACAAACGCTAGGCTTAGCAGGAAATTAATTAAAATAGGTTTAAGGTTGCGTTCCGGACACATTCCGCTTAATAAATTTGCTTATTTAATGAAAAAAGTACCATCACCGAATTGTGAAATTTGTAACATGTTAGAAGATGTTCAACACATATTGACGGAGTGTGCCCGGAATGAAAACCATAGGCAAGTATTGATCACAGCACTCAATCTTAATACGTTAGATGTAGGTGAATTTCAGTGCATACTAGCGGCCGCGACCTCAGAAGAAGCCAAATTTATATATTTATTTGTGTTAGAATACCTTATGCAGTATAATAACAATACGTAGGTAGATATACATAGCTTTAGTAATTAAGGTTAAGGTACAATGGAACTGACGTAATCTTAAGTGATTAAATGTTCCTAAAAAAAAAGAAAAAAAAACTTAAGACTTCTCAAGGATGCCTTGTGTTGAGTGTGTGGGATCTGTACTTGTCTCCAGCTGGTCGTGGGTTTGAATTCCGGCTCGTACCAATGATTTTGTTGGAACATGTGTACGGAATATCATTTGATATTTACCATTCACTTTTTGGTGAAGGAAAAAATCATGAGGAAACAAGCGTGCAAGTTTTTTTAGCATAATTTTATGTGCGGAGAAATTCAAAGGTGTCCGTGAAGTCCCCAATCCGCACAATAGGTGTACTTCAAAGCTTATAGCATGTAATTTTCTCACTATCGCACACTAGCACAATGTAACATAAAATATTGACTAGAGAAAACTTCATAAAAGTCGATTCCCCCGTATTCATAAGCTTTGTTCCAAAGCTCATTCACACGGCACAAAGTGCATCAGAAACAGCGAAGAAAGCTCGCACAAAGGTCCCCATGTGTCTTGACAACTTTATGTTTTCTGGCGTTGAAATAAAAAGCTTGCATTGTCGCGTAAGAAGAAGGGGTATTTCTGAAAAAGCTCGGTTTCTTTATCGGAAAATGTAAGTTGGAATTCCACAAAGGGATCGGTGGATTCCTTGGAGTGAAATGTTTCATAAAGTGTATCAAGATAGCTATTGAACGTGTTAAGGGCGCGGCGCACGTTCAGTCTTCTAAAGTAATTGTTTGTATGGGTTTTATTGGATATTGAAAGATTCTATTCACGATGAAACGGCGTTTATAGCATATTGGTTCGCTTGTTAATAACACATTGAAGTTTGTATTATAAACACATGTACAGTCACCGGCATCAATATATGATGGAACAAAGGCCGCAAAAATATCCGATGACACCTCTACTCCTAGAGCGTTTAGCGTGTCAGATATTTTTGCGTCCTTAGATCCATCATAATATATTGATACCGGGGACTTTACTATATGATGACTTTCCCGTTAACGAGGCGGTGTTCTGGATTTTTGGAAGGCTTGCGGGGAACTAAAGACAAGACGTTTTAGGTTCTTTCTAGAATTTATTGATATACTGAGCGGAATAGGTCTTGCATGTGATGCAGACAAAGCCAGCACCCACCAAAGTGTAAGGACTATTGCAGGTTGATGGGATCTAAATTATGTACTATAAGCTACTGGGTGAAAATAAATAAATATTGGGGGACAATCTTACACAAGCCGACCTAACTAAGCAAAGCTTGTACTATGGGTACTAGACGATGATATACACACTTATATAGATAAATAAATACTTAAATACATAGAAAACATCCATGACTCAGGAACAAATATTCGTGCTCATCACACAAATAAATGCCCTTACCGGGATTCGAACCCGGGACCTCCGGTTTCGTAGGCAGGGTCACTGCCAACTAAGCCTACTGAGGTCGTCAATATTGGACTTATGAGCTGAGCTGATCTTTAAATAATATTAATGAGAACATAGGATATTTTAGTTCACCTACGATTATTTTGACTTTTTGACTAATATATTACGAGAACAATATTCCTTTGTTATTCCGCTAAAAACGTGCTGGTCGATCAGCGGAGATCAAATGCAACTATTTGCGTAAAAACATGCAAATAATTACAGCAAACCACCACCAATTGGTTGCATTTGATCTCCGCTGATCGACCAGCACGTTTTTAGCGGAATAGCAAAGGAATATTGTTCTCGTAATATATCATGGACTTCCGCAAAGTAACGCCTGATTCAATATTTTTTTTGACTAATGCTTTGATTGAATGTGTGCTAAGCTGTCGCATGACACGAGGGATATCGGGGTTCGCTATCGCTTGTAATTGATATTAGCCGAGTATATAGTTCAAACAAACAAACTCAAACATTTATTCGTGTCAAACAATACAGAAAATAAAAGAAGTAACACTTTAAATACAACACACGGCACAACAACACAGACAGTTCAAGAGTGCGACTGTCACTCTAGTTCTCAATAGAGCACGCGATAGCGATCACACTACATGCGAGTTAAGCAACATGGTCAATTTTATTAAAAGGTTACAGTGGCGGCGCGTGCAAATTTTCGATGGACAACCCGGAACGTAAAAAGATATGAAACAGTTTAGAGTATATAACTATAGGCTTGCCTAAAAAGAAATTTTAGGCAAGCCGGTGTGAATCGGCTTATATGGGCGCTCCGCCACAGAAAGGTTATTAACTGCTTAACAAATACACATTTTCTCAAAGTATACGCCCTTGTTTGAAAGAAATATATTTACTTGGTGTCACAAAGACACACATGTGTTTAAATACAACTCAAATGCACCAAAATGGATACCACTCAGCATATATTATGCCAGCAGCAAAATAATTAAATGCTAAAGGCGCTGGTTTTCTGGGTACCCAGAGATGTGACTTTGATCCCAGTTTTTGTCTTGACGAAGCATTGAAAACTCAAACAGTGAATCCTCAAGTGAATAAAGGGTCGGCAACGCGCTTGGGATTCTTCTGGAGTCACAAGTGTCCATAGGCGACGGTACCTGCTTAACATCAGGCAAGCGGGCAGGCCGTAAGCTTGTTCGTCTTTGTATATAAAAAAAATAACTAGTCACTTGCGCGGCTTCACCCGCGTATTCCAAAGAACGCACTCAAACCCGTAAAGTAAAATATAGCCATGTCCATTTAGAATGTCCAATGTCCATTATATATGTCACCGTTAGATTGTGAAAACCGTCAGTTTATAATCTAACCCGTTATATTGTAAACTGACGGAATATTGTGAACTGCTAAAATAGTTCATAATTTTACGCATTCATTTTCGTTAGTTTATAAACTTACAATGTCATATCGTCAAATTGTAAACTGAATCAAATTTGCCTGATTTGGAACGCAACATGTGCGCTGTTTGGTTGAGCAAATTATTCCACTTGCATCAGTTTCCACTTACGTCAGAACATGATTGTTTTTTTTTTGTTATTCAGACATTTTCTTCCATTTATTTCGGCACCCAGCAGTGTCGACGGAGCCCCGCTGCGCGGGGCTCCTATTTCTGGGCGCTTTGCCCTTCGGGCAACTGAAGATACCTTACTAACCTAACCTACCTAGTCTTTGTGTACGTTCCGTAGCAAGCCGATTTGATCTCAGTTCACAATTTGACGATTCGACATTGAAAGTTTATAAACTAACGAAAAATATTGCGTTAAATTGTGAACGGTTTTGGCAGTTCACAATATTCCGTCAGTTTACAATATAACGGGTAAGATTATAAACTGACGGTGTTCACAATCTAACGGTGACATATACAAAGGTGAAGGGATTTTTGAAATCAAATAAAATGCCGAAGATAACCCCCTTCATATACACTTACGAAGCTACAGTCTCAGTAGTTTTTCTGTATAGAGATTAGTATAGATTGATACTTGATTTCAGCTCGATTGACGCCATGATTGATCGTGTGCGACGTAGTTAAGTTGCACGAGCGCTCAACGAAGCGAATAGAACGGAACCGCATTCCATTCCTCGCTAGATATGACCCTATAAACTCTTATCACGGCTGTGACGAGCTATGGGTTATGTTTATGACAGCCTTATGTGGTGAGATTAGTTTGAAATATCTAGTGTGTACCGTTCTGATATAAAATATGACAGAAAGAGGAGGAAAATAAGTGTCTGACACGACTCAACACGTTTAAGAACAGAATCATCTTTCTAGCGTTTTTTATTTACATTTTGTTCATTGATTAGGCGCACAAAACAGATAACATACTTAACACTGACTATATAAAGTTAATCAGAGGTTCTGGTTAAGAATACCATCCAAAACAAATGTATGTACAACATTATTGCAAAATGGTATACGAAAATTATCCTAAAACTCCACTAAATTACTAAATAACAATGTAGTTAAGCAGTTTAACTAGATCATGAGTATACATTTTTAACATTTACATATGGACACAAATTAGGCTTAAAAAAACCGGTTAAGTGCCAGTCGGACTCGCGCACGAAGGGTTCTGTACCATTATCTATAAAAATATTTATTTTATTCTGTGTTTAGTATTTGTTGTTATAGCGGCAACAGAAATACATCATCTGTGAAAATTTCAACTGGAACTATCATGGTATCAGTGAGATACAGCCTGGTTACAGACAGACAGACAGATAGACAGACGGACAGACGGACAGCGGAGTCTTAGTAATAGGGTCCCGTTTTACTCTTTGAGTACGGAACCCTAAAAATGAATTAAAAGGTACTGATTTTACAATTTTAGAATAAGAACTCTGACTTCATCATCATCATTACTTAAGAGCCTTGCTCTTGTCGGTGGAGTAACCGCCACTTTTCTCTGTCCATTGCCAGCCTCTTGACTTCCTCATATGACTCGACATCAGCTTTATGTTTTATTTGGCTAGAATATGTTAGCCTAGGCCTTCCTCTGCCTCTCTTGCCTTCAATTTTACCCTCCAGGATGTTTAGGAAGAAACTGTCGTGCCGTATCAGGTGGCCCACCATCTTGCCTCTCCTATTTCTTATGCATCCTTGCAAACATCTTTTCTCACCTACCATCCTTAAAACTTCTTCGTTTGTCTTTCTCTCCGTCCAGCTAATCCTTTCCATCCTTCGCCAGCACCACATTTCGAAGGCCTCCAGTCGTTCTCTGTCTCTCTGGGTTAGCGTCCACGACTCGCTCTCATATAAAGCAATGCTCCAAATGTAAACTTTAATCAGTCGCTTTTTAGCTGTTTTTGATACGTGCTTTTAAGAGATGCTTTTTGTTATTAAATGCCTTTTTGGCCATACCAATCCTCTGTATGATGTCAGGGGTGCACCTAGAGTCACTGGTAATAATAACTCTGACTTACTGCTTCCTAAATGTCGTAGGTCGTGAGTCAATTTATTTTTATTAGGGTTCCGTACTCAAAGAGTAAAACGTGACCTTATTACTAAGACTCCGCTGTCCGCTCCGTCCGTCCGTCCGTCCGTCCATCTGTCTGTCACCAGGCTGTATCTCACTGATACCGTGATAGTTCCAGCTGAAATTTTCACAGATGATGTATTTATGTGGCCGCTATAACAACAAATACTAAAACACAGAATAAAATAGTTTGTTTATAGACAATGGTACGGAATCCTTCGTGCGCGAGTCCGACTCGCACTTGGCTGGTTTTTTTTTATTATTTCGTATAGGTACGCATTTGTCCACTATCTCACCTGATGGTAAGTGATGATCAGGCCGAGGGTGTTACATGCATACCTAAATAGTGCCTTTTCACTCTCGTCTTGAAAATATTCAAGTTACACGTAGCTGGGAAAAGGTTTGCCGGAAGTGAATTCCACTCTTTAGCTGTTCTCGCGAGAAAACTGGAAGCAAATCGCTTCGTGCTAAACAGTGGTAAATCAACAACATATTAAGCGTGGAACCCACGACCGCGCCTAGTTGGTGGCGAAATGGTGAGGGCGGGATTAATTCGTGTAATCCTAGCGCACACTCTCCGAAATGTATCCTGTAGAACACCGATAAGCAGGCTTTTCTACGGTGCTCCAGTCTCTGCATTTAAGCCTCAGTTAAATTTAAGTCACCATGAGCTTCCTGGCACGCCCATCAAACGAATCCAAGGCGGGTAGCTGATATTTAGCGGATCCGTCCCAGAGGTGGCAACGTACTCCATTTATATGCCCGGACCTGTGCTTGGCACTCGTAAATATGTCAATATCACTGCGTTTGCAGAAATTACACTGACCCATCCCAGTTTATACCCTAAAGAACCCCAAAAACATAGTTACCCATAACTTTTAAATTTACAAACGCTTTAGATATTTCATCATCATCATCATATCAGCCGAAAGACGTCCACTGCTGGACATAGGCATCCCCCAAAGAGTGCCACAATGGCCGGTCCTGCGCCACCCGCTTCCAGCGAAATTTACCTAGTTAAAATTCCATAAAAAATTGGCAACCAAGAGATTTAACCAGCGACTTTCAAATTATTTTTTACCAACCTAAATCGTTTCATATGCGATTGATTTAGATCAAAGCGGTTACTTAACACCGGCCTTCACTTCTACAAACATAATCTCTGAGCACTTAAAATGACGTAAACATTCTATATTCATCATCATAAATTTAAGAGCCAGGCTCTTGTCGGTGGAGTAATCGCCATTCTGTTCTTCTTTCTGCCACTGTTTTGAGCTCCTGATACGACATTACATTAACTTTCTCTTTAGCTTGGTCCATCAACGCGCGTCTTGGCCTTCCTCTGCCTCTCCTTCCTTAAATTTTTCCTTCAATTATAGTTTTTATGTAATTGTCATGTCGTATCAGGTGCCCCAACATATTTCCCCTTCTGTTTTGAATAGTTTTTAGTAGACATCTTTGTTCTCCTATCAAATTTAGAACCTCTTCGTTTGTTCTTCTTTCTGTCCAACTAATACCTTCCATCCTTCTCCATGCCCACATTTCAAATGCGTTCAGTCTCTCTCTGTCACGCTGGGTTAGAGTCCACGTCTCACTTCCGTACAACGCTATGCTCCAGATGTAGGTCTTAATAAAACGTTTTCTGATCTTTCGAGATATTTTCGCCTTTAATATTTGCTTTTTGGCATTGAAAGCTTTTTTGGCCATGGCTATGCGTGCGATGATATCCGAAGTGCATCTGGAGTCACAGGTTATAATGCTGCCTAAGTATTTAAAGCTTTTGACTTGTTCAATGGCTGAACCTCTAATTTTTATGGGATCTATGATTTGGTTTGTCTTAGATGCAATTAATGTTTTGGTCTTATTTATATTTATTTTTAGTCCAAATTCTGTGAAAATGAGGTCCATTTCTGATACGAGCTGTTCAAGCTGTGCAGAATTTTCGGCTACCGCTGCGATTCTATATTACGACTAAGAAATATATTTCGACCATGTAGATAATGTTTTTTAGTGCTTCGTACCACGTCTGTCTAACGAAAAACTGATTTTTCGTAACTGTAAGAGTGCCTGAAATTTTTAGTGTATTTCATCTGCCTAAAGACCAGCAGAACACGTCAGATTCCCGGATAACGTTTTAAAGGTTTTGCAATTGCAGTGCGCATAGCGCCTATTTCAAAGGTTTTGACAACAAGCGCTCGAATTATACTACTTACAAGCGCCACGAGCGCTGACCTCCAAAATCCAAAAAAACTGCAACCTAACGTAAAGTAAGTACGTAGTGTAAGGCCTGAGTGGACGCTCAGAGTGGAGCGTTCAGCGGGGCGTGCAGCGGGGTGGCCGAGCGTGCATTCGCTTTGTGCAGCGTCTACTCAGGACACCAGTATGAGTTTCATTTGTTTAACATACATTCCGCAAGCCCCGCTCCCCCGCACGCCCGACTCAACCGTCCACTCAGGCCTTACACTAAGTGTAAGGCCTGAGTGGACGCTCGGAGCGGAGCGTTCGGCGGGGCGTGCAGCGGGGCGGGCGAGCGTGTGTTAGGAAAATTATGTAAAGAAATATAAGCCGAGTACTAATGAATAACAAAAACATCATTTTATTCCATTTATTGTGGAAAAGGGACATTGCTCTGGATGACGAGTAAAATAAATCGAATAGAAACATAATATTTGATTAATATGTACTTATTTAAACGTTACTTACATTCAATTTCTGCAGTATTGAACCAAATTACACCTTTTACTTCCTTGAGTAGGATTTTCACGAACAAATAACGTATCACTAGCACCATCAGACAGTCATCATGGAAGTGTGGGTAGATTTAGTCGATATTAGTAAGTAGACGGTTGAGTCTTCTGTCGTTACCGAACAAATAATGGCCGTCGACTGGCGGAGACACCCGTTTTTATGCAAAAAACGGGCATATGCACTTCCATTCGAACTACATACAACGTACTTCCGGTGCTCTTGGTTTATTTTTAATAACATAATAGTTGTTTCTAATAATGAATTAAATAATCTATTTAAAATATAACACATATTTATATTATAATCTGACACGTGCATTTACTTTGTGCAGCGTCTACTCAGGACACCAGTATGAGTTTCATTTGTTTAACATGCACGCCGCACGCCCCGCTCCCCCGCACGCCCGACTCGACCGTCCATTTAGGCCTTACACTAAGTGTAAGGCCTGAGTGGACGCTCGGAGCGGAGCGTTCGGCGGGGCGTGCAGTGGGGCGGGCGAGCGTGCATTTACTTTGTGCAGCGTCTACTCAGGACACCAGTATGAGTTTCATTTGTTTAACATGCACGCCACACGCCCCGCTCCCTCGCGCGCCCGACTCGAGCGTCCACTCAGGCCTTTCACTAAAGTGTACGGCCCGAGTGCTCGCTCCGCTACGAGCGGGGCGTGCAGCGTGCATATAAATTGCATTTGTTTTAAATGCACGCTGCACGCCCGCTCACAGTGGAGAGAACAGCTCAGGCCGTTCCTTAATTGCTCGGTCATGACTTCGAGTACTAGTTATACGAGTACGTGGGAGCGGGAGGCCGCTGTTAAGTATCTGCCGCCACCGCTCTAAGTCGTGGACGAACCGGAAAAGTGGACTATCGTATAATATGATTATAAATATGGTAGTTCTAGAAATACCGTATTGGCTGTGTCGCGCTCAGCGAAGCGGAATGATGGGCGCAATGTGCAGCCGCCTTTGAACGCTCTCGCCGAGTTAGCGGATGCTGTCCAAGTATTGATTTTTTTCTTATTTATGTTATTTTATAAGTCGTCATCATATCAGCCGAAAGACGTCCGCTGCTGGACATAGGCCTCCCCCAAAGAGTGCCACAATGACAGGTCCTGTGCGACCTGCATCCAGCAGACTCCCACGGCCTTTACCTTTATTATAAGTATATTTGGTATTTTTGTGTAGAATAGAATAGAATAGATTGAAAATCCGATCGGAGACATTCATGTTTGTACTTTACATGCGAATATTATACTTAAAATAGTATCTAGATCTACCCTCTTGAGACCCAGAGTATATGTTGCGCGAGTTGTTTTTGAATCAGGAACTTTTTAACATGCAGTGAAAGTTCAAAGTTAATTAAACGACCGAGCGAAACGAACGAAGTTCTCCGTTTCAGCCTGGACCTAAATTATGTTGTATGTCCGGAAGTCCGGCTGTTCTCCTCTACAGGTCACATTTCTCAAACAATTTTCGTGAAATTTTGTGAGCAGGTTCAATAATTATATGTATGTAGTTTTTTTTGTTAATTCAGTTTTTAAGAAAAAAAAATTTAGGAAAGGATTCTGCAGCTCACAGAGCTACTTATATTTAGTTCTGAAATTTGTACAAACTTCTTAAGTATTCTTAGGAGGCTTCCCTTGATGTATTTATGCTACCCCTATACTTACTGCACACATCTCACTGGATCCACTGATAACCAGTGACGTTCGCAATGCTGTGTCAATCGCATTGCTGGGACAAATTCGAGCGGGACTGCATAACCGAAAAATACCGGTATTCTATTTTAACGGTATGACGCCATATCGGTTGTCAAATAGCGGTGTCGGTAGCGGAACCTTTATATTTCGCTACCGAAATATAAAGGTACTTTTATTTTTTCCGGTACCGTAACCGCTTGTTAAAGGTACCAATATATTGACTTTGACCTGGTGTTATTGCCAAACCGCCGGCAAAGGCTCTGCCGCTTTGTCTTTTTGTCTTTAAATGTTTAGTAGCCAATGCTTACTCTGTACAGTGCCAACTCGCTTTTTTTTCTCGATAACCTTTATAATACCGGTATATAATAAAGGTTACGGTATCGTTTAAAACTGATACCGCTAACCGTTATTTCAAAACGGTTACGGTACCGTTATGTTCGCGCGGCGCGCATAACCTTTACGACTAAACGGTACCGTAATGGAATACCGGTTTCATACCGGTATAACCGTAACCGAAAGCAGTCCCTATAGAGAACATCCCTGTTTGATCGTTTTAAAGGTGTTTTATGTGCGATGATGTTTTTCCGAATAAACACCTATCTCGCTATTGTATTCTACCTGGTATATTTTGATTGTCCTCGCATTTCATAATAAAATGCCCTCTATTATTGTAGTGTACTTGCAAACGTACATTTCCACCATATTTTTCTGAAATATGAAATCCGAGTTGGTATTGTTAGCGCTTGTTCATTAATATGAGAGAAATTCCGAAGCAAAATAATAATGTCATGGAAATATATGTACAGCTTCTAGGTATATTATGTAAAAACTCACGGCAAGTACATACTACAAGTTTGGTTTCTTCACAGTATTTCAAGGAATTGCATACCTGAGTCATTCATTCCAACTCGATTCGCCGCGTTCATGAGAAAAAAAGTATTGACAGACAGATAGACGAACAGTGAAGTGATCCTTTTGCGGTACTGAACCCTAAAAACTAAACTGTCGGAGCTCAGACCTGTACAGTCACCGGCATTCATATATGATGGAACAAAGGCCGCAAAAATATCTGATTGCAACTCTATTCCTAGAGCCGTAAGAGCGTGTCAGATATTTTTGCGGCCTTTGATTCATCATATATTGATGCCAGTGACTGTACTAATACAAATACAAAATACAAATACAAAATAGTTTATTTCACAAAAACAAATATTACATTCTATCGAGGCTGTCCATCAGTGACCAAACTAGGCTGAGCCCGTATCTTGGCCTACTGCAACTGGATGCTTGAGGAGAGTTGTAGACAAGAGTTGTGAATACTGCCATCACCTAATACTTGAACTTTAAAGACACTATCAAACTTCCTCCTTTGAATATTAATGACGGTAAAAGACATGCTGTGAAAGGTACTATCAGTACTATGTAGATCAACTTGAAATTTAGATTCGAAAATTCCATATCAATATGTTTTCAGTGTGTTGAGCGCATGTCTTTGATACGGTTGCTCGGCGCGCTAATTTTATTAATTTAATCTTAATTGCACAAAAAAAGAACTAACCGTACAAAAGGCGGACTTAATGCCGTAAGCATTCTCTACCAGTCAACCTTTGGGCAAAGCAAACTGATTCCAGTGTAGCGATTCGGTTTTCGTGCTGTGAGGTCTTCTCAGACAGGTACAGCACCCGAAAGGTTGTTGCTCGATTAGCGCCACCCAGGGTACACGTGCAGGGTTAAAGTGGCAAATCCTGCGGACGTGAGCAACTTTGTCCCCCTCTATCTTCCCATCACCAGCGTGCTACTGCGGAGCGCCTGTGAAGTCGATTCACCACATAATCAACGACTGTCCGAACCGGAAATTCTCTGGTAATACCTTAGACCTGCTCTCACCTGACGCAAACGCTACCCAATGGGTGAAGAATTTAGACATAACATTATAACAATTAAGAAAAGCGACTCTGTAATTTAGTAATGCGATACGAATAAATAAATAAGCAAACCGATTGTGGGCGTTGCATTTTTATTTTTTTATTTTTTTTTTGCTATATGTTGTTTTGTATATATATATGTTTGTTTTTTTTTTTTTTTTTTTTTTTTTTTCTTTTCTTTCATATTATGTCTCTGAGTTCAGTGTGCCTCTTGGCAAAGGCCTCCTCTAACCCCTTCCATTGCTGTCTATCATTCGCGACTCTTCTCCAGTTTGGACCGGCTGTCAGTTTGAGCTCGTCCTCCCATCTCTTGTATGGCCTTCCCCTACTCCTCTTACCATCTCTAGGGTACCAGTGTGTTACAATATTGCACCATTTTTCTTGACTGTATCTTAGCATGTGCCCTGTCCATCGCCATTTCAGTTGATCTATCTTAGAGAGTACATCTGTTACGCCTGTTTTCGCTCTTATAGCTGTATTCCTGTGTCTGTCTTGCCGTTTAATTCCCAGCATGCTTCTCTCCATTGCTCTGTTCTAGCATCTCTCTATGGTGTTTGGAGAGTGACCAAGTTTCGCAGCCATATGTGATGCAAGGCAAAATGCAGGTGTTAAATACTTTCCTTTTGGTACTGTTACTGAGATTGGGGCATTTCATCACCTCTTTAAGTGACCAGTATTGCTTCCAACTGTTAGCTATCCGTCTTTTGATCTCCTTGGTCGTCATATCTTTATGGGCGATGATCTGTCCTAGATATATGTATTCGTCGACATATTCAAGTGGTTGGTTGTGTATTTTAATTTCGTGGATGTCAGAATTTGTTAGTAATTTGGTTTTGTTTACATTCATGGATAGGCCGGTTTTCTCACTTTCTTTATTTAACTCATGTATCATTTTCTCTAGATTCTTTGGATTTTCCTCGAATAGGACAATGCCATCCGCAAATCTGAGCTGGTTTAACCTTCTTCCGTTGATATTCAGTCCATATTGATCCCAATTTAAGGTCTGAAAGATGTTTTCGAGCACGGCTGAGAATAACTTGGGTGACAGTGGGTCTCCCTGTCGGACTCCTCTTCCAATATTGAAGGGCTCACCTAGAGTTTCTAGTTGGATTTTAGCTTTGCTTCTGGCGTATATGCTCTTAATAATATTTATGTAAATTCTGGATATTCCTTGTTTGGTTAATCATTATCATCCTTACGATTCATCCTTATAATTCATCCTTACAATTCATCCTTATAATTCATCCTTACGACAAACCAATAACGTACAAATACGGCAGGAAATTGCGGAAGGTACAACATGACTAAATTTAGAACGCCAATAACTCGCAGGACGACCGTCCGCCTCGCTGCGGATATTATTACCGATAAGGAACGAGTTGGCAGGGAAGTATTGAGTAGGTGTCGCAGAACACTGGAAGCCGCACAATTGTGACAGATACATGAGACATTCTTATCCCATCATTTATCATTTATTGATAAAACACGTTGTACCTGAATATGAATAAAGGGTTTATCTATCTATCTATCTACCTACCTACATCAGTAAAAACTATAGGCTAGGAGCTTCCTATTACAGGAAAATAACACATTCTACCTACAGTTAGATGAGTTCCCGACTTAGTGGGGCCGGCATCCCGCGTCAGTCAGGAAGCACTCATTGAAAGAGCGAGCGAAGCGAACGAAGTTCTCTGTTTCAGCTTGGGCTAAAATTATTTTGCATGTCCGGATGTCCGGAGGTCCCGCTGTACGGCTGAAATGTTGGTAAGCTGGTTCAATATTTCTATAGGTGCTTATATTCAAAATGCCGATTCAGTTTTTCGAAGTTAAAAAAAAAGTTTTGGATAAAAACAGGCTCGCGATTTCAACAGCTTACAGAACTAAGCTACTAGTCTTTACAATAAATTCCATAATTATCGGTTCAGAAATCAAGTCTGTAGTTTAATGCTATACTGAGTTTTCTGCGGGCCTCGATTCAAATTGTCTAAATGTCAAAAAAGACTTCCCTGGGATATCACTTCTCTATCATTGTCTATCTATCACTCTTAATTTAAAAGAGGGCGTCATGAAAGTGGGGATATCTTTAACATATGTAAGCCGTCATATTTTGAATCACGAATCGGGCCCGCGGCTGATTGTAAGTGTAGGTATACATCAGCGTTTTCATACAAAATATCAAGATATCGTAAGAAATAATAATTATGGAAGAGCAGCCGAGGCAAAACCCAGTATAATTAAATACTTATTCGTTTTTAACTTTGTGCCGCCAACGCTGGCATCATGATTTTAATTAAGAAAATCTCTGGCGACAACTTTTAATGAGAGCACTATTTAGCCCAGTTAGCCGATATAAGTGAGTCAAGTTAATTAGGTCGTAGTAATAAGATACAAACTGATATAAAAAAAAATCAAGTTAGCTCTAATACTTGAAACTCTAGCCCCTCTAGCGAAATTTGTAGATACAGTCGCCATCAGATATATTGAAGTGGCCAAAGTGCTCACAATTATCTGAACACGTCTGTATTGACGAGGCATTAAAGACGTGTTCAGAGATTTTTGAGCACTTTGGCCGCTCCGATATATCTGATCGTGACTGTACGCGGCTGTGTGATGACCGCCTTTGTCAACTAAAAAGTTTTGTCCCTTTCTCACAAACACGAATTTCAAAGAGTGAAACGACAAACAAATTTAAACGGCATTTTAGTTAAAATAGGCTTGAGGAACTTTTACGAATAAGGCTCTTTAAAAGACATAGCGGAATGCCATTTCGCTCATATTAAGAGCAGCCTAACTAAGGAAAAAATAATTCTTGATTCTGTGGAAGGCAAACGCGCTAGAGGAAGGATTCCAGTGCGCTGGACTGATGCAATCAAGAGGGCTGCAAAATGCAGTCTTTCCCATGCAGTCCACTTGACGAGGAGCCGAACTGTATGGAGGAAGCATGCGGTCACGATCCTTACTCATGAGGGATCCACTAAGAAGAATAAGAACTGAGGAAGCAGCTACCTTACAGAAGATCGCAACCATGATAACACCACTGAATGCTCAAAAAAAAACATTTATTTCAGACTAAAGTCCATAAAAGGTCAGCTACTCGCTTGTGATTCTTTTGTAGTCTTAATACTGGGTAATTTTGGGGTCATGATCCGGAATTATCAAAAGCGAATAAGATGCTTGTACTGAACAACAATTCCCATGAGATCAATTACTACATCGCGAAAAAAAAAAGTTATTATATACAAATTAACTCTCAATTGACGCTCAGTTAACTCACAGTTAACTCTTAATTGGCTCTTATTTTTTCGCGATTTCGTGGGACCATCCATGGGAAAAGTTGTCCAGTACCATCTTTGTCCAGTAACATTTATTTGTGTGTTTATCACGAATATTTGTTCCTGAGTTATGGATGTTATATATGTATATAAGTATCTATATGTATTTATCTATTATATATATCATCGCCTAGTACCCACAACACAAGCCTTACTGAGCTTACCGTGGGCCTAGGTTGATTTGTGTAAGATTGTCCCATAATATTTATTATTATTATTTATTATCTTATTTGTTTTTGGTCATTCCGGATAATTACCCCAGTATATGCTCTAATACAGGGTTTATAATACAAAACTGGCCATTAAATTTTGCAGAAGCATAGTATCTTCTTCTTACTGTGCCATGTCCTCATCGGACGTCGGCGACCATCTCTCGGAACTTATTTCTATCCTGTGCCATTCTGCTCAGGTTGGCAGCGTCATCAATATGAGTCCAGCTTTTAACATTATCCATCCAGGTTAGCTTCCTTCTTCCTCTACTTCTTTTGCCGTCCATTTTGCCTTCTATTATTTTTCTTAGAATTTGATATTTGTTGTTCCGGTATATATGTCCAAAATATGAGATTTTTCTTTTCTTTACTGTTTCCAAAAGTTCCAACTTTTTCTTCATTCTTTGCAAAACTTCTACATTGGTTATTCAATCTCTCCATGAAATTTTTAGCATTCTTCGGTAGAGCCACATCTCAAAAGCGTTTATTTTTGCCTCTATGGTTTGATCTATGGTCCAGCCTTCGATGCCATACGTAAATACAGATACCACGTAACATTTAACCATTCTCCATCTGAGTTTCAGGTTTATGTCTTTGCTGGTGAATAGCTTGTTCATTTTCATAAATGTGCTTCTTGCTATCTCTATTCTTGTACGTATCTCTTTCCGTGGGTCCCAGTTTTCGTTAAGAGAGCTTCCTAAATACTTGTAATGTTTGACTCTTTCAAGTGGTTTGCCGTTGATAGACAGCGTGATCGATTCTACCCCGTTCTTGCTCATTATCATATACTTGGTCTTTGTTATGTTCATTTTTAGACCGCAATCTTCCAAGACAGTATTTAAGCGATTTAAGAGATGTTGGAGGTATTTTATGGAGTGAGTTGAACGGTATCATCGACGTATCGGAGGTTATTTATCACTGTACCGTTCACTCTGATACCAGTTTCAACGCCATCAAAAGCTTCTTGAAATACAGTTTCGGAGTACAGATTAAACAATAATGGTGAAAGGATACATCCTTGTCTCACTCCTTTACGTATTTTGATATCATCAGTGCCAGCTGTTCCGACTTTAATGTGTGCTGACTGGTTCCAGTACAGGTTCCTGATAATTCTTCGGTATTTGCTGTCCACTTCAGTCTTGTTAAGTATATGCATTAATTTGTCATGTTTTACGTTGTCAAATGCTTTCTCAAAATTAATGAAACATGCATATACTTCGTTATTATATTCCAAACTGTTCTGCACTATCACTTGAACTGCAACTAGGGCTTCTCGTGTTCTTAAACTATTTCTGAATCCAAATTGGTTATCTGATATAATTTTATCGATTTTGTTATATATTCTCATGTGAATCACTTTAAGAAAAACTTTCAGGGCTTGACTCATCAGGCTGTTGAGCCTATGGTCACCGCATATCTTAGCATTTGCCTTTTTAGGTAGCGGAAGGAATGTGGATTTTAACCAGTCTTCTGGTAATGTTCCTTTATTATACAATTTATTGTTCATTATAATAATTTCAAATGGTCGTCATCTAATAGTTTTAACAGTTCTACATATATCCCATCTGGGCTAACGGCTTTTCCGTCTTTCATCGATCTTATTGCTTTTTCATTCTCTATTTGGAGTATTGGTGGTCCCTCCACGTTAATTTGGGTTTCCATCGCGTTTGTATCCAAATCTGTTCTATCATCTTCGAACAGTTGCTCAATGTACAGTTCCCATGTTTTACATTGTTTTTCGTTATCGATTACTAATTTGTTGTGAGAGTCTGTTAATTTACCCATTATTTGTTTCCTGTGTGTTTTAGTAAATTCTTTTATTTTCTTGTGTAAATTGAAGCTGTCTCTTTTCTCTTGAAGTTTTTCAATTTGTTCACAATCTTCATTTAAGCACCTATACCTAGTTTCTCTGATTTTATTTCTGATAACATTGTCTATTTCTTTGTATTTATTTTTATCGATTCCTTTAAATTGTCTTCTCTGTTCCATAAGATCTAGGATTTTAGGTGTAATCCATTCTAGTTTTTTCTCCTTTTTTTTGAAACCCAAACATTTTCTGAAGTCTTTACAATTGCTTTTTTAATTTTATTCCAGTGACTTTCAATATTATCTTCATACTCGTTATCTATGGTATTTCGTATCTCTTGATTTAATGCTTCTATTGTTTCCGTTCTAACATCAACATTTTTAAGTTTTCCAATATCAATTATCTTGTGACTATTTGGTTTCCCCAGTATTTTTATTTTAGATTTATTTTTGCCACTAGAAGATTATGGTCTGAACCAAGCATAGTATGGAACATTCATTATCTTGAGGGTTCTGAGAATCTCAATGTTTTAAAATTTATTACCAAAATTTATATAAAGTTTCCCCATTTCGGTTCAAACTCATTATGTGGCCGAGTTGCACAACTAGTTGTACAACTAGCTGGACATTAAACCAGCGGGTCGGTGAAATTTTTAATCCCCTGTTGCAGTGCGCTGTAACGGTGAAACTTTGGGGAGTATTCTGGAAAATTCGAACGTATTTTTGACTGCAATTGACGTATTGGTTAAAATAATGTGTCTTATTGATGTTTTTTTTAAGGGAATTGATGGTTGCTGCCTAGCTATCTTGGCCACGTTTATGTCGCACATAAATTAATAGTCCCGCTTGCTTTCATGTACTTGCAAGTAAGGGACGAATTATTTATCTAGGCTCTGCTAGAGCTAGGCTGGGGTTGTTAGCCAAGTGTGTGTGGTGATCTGGACGTTCACAGTCTCGAGTTATCGTAGATCTATCCTGCACGTGAGTGACACTTATATCGGTGACATGCTACCAACGTGACAATTGATAATAGTACGCTCAACACATTTCATATTTAGACCACTTTCGCATTTGGCAGGGTGAAATCTGTATGCGGAGTTTTGTATTACCGAGAGCTCACTGATCGCGCCTAGAATTCCTGACTGGTCGGTATGATGTCTGTAATATATTTGCGGTACGCATGCAGCAGGTAGTGCATGCGTATTAGGGAGATACGTGGTAGGGAAAATTATATTTCGTTAAATTAAGTGAAGAAATGTGACAGAATAAGTAATAGTATAACCAGCAAGAGTTAACTTGAGACCTCGTTCGTATGATGTTAGTACGCGCTCGGGTCTCAAGTTAGCTCTTGCTGGATATACTATTACTTATTCTGTCACATTTCTTCACTATATTTAACGAAATATAATTTTCCCTAACACGTATCTTCAAAAGTATTGCCAAAGTTTAGACAAGACCCATCAAACTCGGACTTCGAATAACGCCCGCGGTTTGCAAGTTCCGTCTGAAATATCGACAGGGCCTGGCGGTGAATCCGATAGTTGGACGTTTTCTTCTGAGCGCGGCACCGCTGAGACAGTATAATATAGAAACTTTGTCGGGTTATTTGAAAATGTTTGCCATTTAACGAGCGAGTGAGTCGAAGGAAGCTCTCCATTTCATCTTGGAAAAAAATATTTCGTATTTCCTTCTGTCCGGCTGTTCTTCTCTGCAGGTCGCATTTCTCAACCGATTATCGTGAAATTTCGTGAGCAGGTTCAATAATTATATTATATAATTGTTTTGTTATCCTGAAGTCGGCAACTGTAGGCTCCGGTATCTACTTAACATCAGGCAGACCATAAGCTTATTTGCCACCGTTGTAATATAAAAACATTAACATTTTGATGTGTCGCGTGGGTGCTGTGTTGATGGTGAGTGTTGTGTATCGCGTTTACTCTTTCGGGTAGCATTCTTTATGATTCTATCTTTAGTGAATTATAGGATTGGTTAAAATTTAAAGATTTTGAAGACATGTAAAATAAGCAAATTTCTACTCACACATTCACTTTAATGACAATCTTCATACATGCTCGTTGGTTGTACTCTTGACGATTCTTTTTACGATTTCTCCGATTTGGTCAGATAAAGTTTGACGAGTTCGTCCCCTTCAAACTGTACGATACACTTTTCTCTCATACACCCTCTTTGTTAATTCTTCTTTCATCCATCATCTCTACATGCCCAAACAATCTTAGCATGTCCTTCTCAATTTTCATCACTACATTTTCAGTCACTCCACACTTCTCTCTTGTCACACTATTTCTAATTTTATCCCTCAAACTCACTCCGATACTTTGCAACGCTCGCATTTCTTCTTAGTTCTAATTTCTTAGGTCTAATCTTTTTAGTTCGTTCAATCATCATATCAGCCAAAAGACGTCTACTGCTGGACAAAGGTCCCCAAAGAGTGCCAAAGTGACTCCCGCGATCTTTACCAGGTCATCAGTCCACCTTGTGGGGGGGCTACCCACGCTTCGCCTTCTGGTACGTGGTCGCCACTCGAGAACATTTCCGCCTCAATGGCCATCGGTTTTACGTGCAAGTTCGTTCAATATTTTAATGCAATGTGTACTCTCTGTATTTTCCGAACAGAATTCAAGAGGCAAATGGAAAGCCACAAGTTTCGTACGTATCGTATGTTGCTGTCATCGTATTTCGCATTACATTGACATGGGCCGGCCGCGAACTGCTCTGAGCGCGTGTTGTTCGGTCAAGTCTAAAAAAATCCGATTTTGAATTCTATTCCCAAGACATAGGTTCGAATGCGTATACATTGACATTTTATAAATGTATGATAACTCGAGAGACTCTCCAGAGCACTACACACGGATCGCAACTTTGGGACGATTTCATCCATATTTCCGTCAACTCCCTGAGGTTTACTTGAGAATATTTGAGTTGGCTGAATTGCATCCAAGTAGTCCACTCAATAATTTACTTTTCAAAACAAAGTTCAATTGATCTATCAAATGCGTTGTGTTGGGGGTGAGGGACCTGCATGTCTCTATCTGCCAACACAGCGAATCCTCAATTGAATAAAGGGTCGACAACGCGCTTGTGATTCTTCTGGAGTCACAAGTGTCATAGGCTACGGTACTAGTTTAACATCAGGCAGGCCGTAAGCTTGTTTCCAACCGTAGTTGTATAAAAAAAAAGTTTTAACCGACTTCAAATCAGGAGCCAAATTGCTTCAAGTTTGCCTAAAAAATTTGAAGAGTTCCCTCGATTTCTCCAGGATCACATCATCAGAACTGGATTTTGGTGACAATGGGACCAATCTGGAAGTATATGCTTCCAAACAAAGAAAAAAAAATCAAATCGGTTGATAAATTACCGAGTTATCGCGTAACAAACACACAAAAAAAAGCGGCCAAGTGCGAGTCGGACTCGCATATAAAGGGTTCCGTTTAAGGGTCAATCAACTATTTCTTGTTGCTCGTTGCCATGGTTACGTCTCCTGGGTCACTCTTTAAAACTATTATTTTATGGGGTTTTAATCCACTAAACACGTGTTTTTGTTATATTGGTAAACCCAATCCATGGTGGGGCATCTCCTTAAGTGTGATAGGAGTCCAGTTTATAGTATTTTTTCTAAGAAAGTCTGTTACTGTTGTCTCTTGGCTTACCGGGACAGAATAACAACAAGAAAAAGTTGATTGACCCTTTAAATAAATTGCGGTTTACAATTTATGGCGTATTAAAAAAAAATCGGTGGAAGTTTGTATGGTAATGTACATCATTTATATATTTTTTTGTTTTATTATTCTCTTATTTTAGAAGTTACAGGGGGGGGACACATTTTACCACTTTGGAAGTGTCTCTCGCGCAAACTATTTAGTTTAGAAAAAAATGATGTTAGAAACCTCAATGTCATTTTTGAAGACCTATCCATAGATAACCCCACACGTTTAAGTTTGATGAAAAAAAAATGTCGAGTTTCAGTTCTAAGTATGGGGAACCCCAAAATTTTATTGTTTTTTTTTCTATTTTCGTGTGAAAATCTTAATGCGGTTTACAGAATACATCTACTTACCAAGTTTCAACAGTATATCTCTTGTAGTTTCGGAAAAAAGTGGCTGTGACATACGGACGGACAGACAGACAGACAGACAGACAGACATGACGAATCTATAAGGGTTCCGTTTTTTTGCCATTTGGCTACGGAACCCTAAAAACTCTTTTTTTGAAGTCGGTTAAAAAGCAACTTTACCGTCCAAGGTTGAAGTTTCCAATTCGAATGACAGTATAAAAAAAAGTCTATAAGTAGTTCGAATGGCATGCTTGGGAGTTCAGTAAGTCATGAGTTTTCAAAGATTTCTAAAATTTCAAAGTAGGCTTGACGACCTCTGTAGCCTAGTTGGACCCTGCCTACGAAGCCGGAGGTCCCGGGTTCGAATCCCGGTAAGGGCATTTATTTATGTGATGAGCACGAATATTTGTTCCTGAATCATGGATGTTTTCTCATATGTATTTAAGTATTTATTTTTATTTATTTATTATTTATTATCTATCTTCATAAATATATATTTCATCGTCTAGTACCCATTGCGCTTGTACAGCTTTGCTTAGTTTGGGACTTGTGTAAGATTGTCCCCAAAATATTATTTATTTATTATTTCCTAAGAAAGTTAACTCATATGAATTGGAACAGTATAGTGAGTACAAAAATAATGTGCAATTTAACATTTTTAACAAAATCCATATTAACATTATTGGATCCCGTTTCCCACCGACACGATACAAACTCTACGATTTCTGTACGCTATTAAATATATGATTGTGTTTTTTCTTTTTCTTAACTTTCACATATTTTCTTAGCTCACAATATCAAATATACCATGCAGTAACTAGTTCCTACGCCAGATTAATAATTATATATTTGAAATAAATACAGGCTAAATTAAGTATAAGAAAGCATACAGTATTTTCAATAGCCTATGACACTCCCACGATTATAAGGAATCCAACGACATCTCATATGTCAATATCAACTAAGTCGTTTCGACTGTAGCCAGTGAAATAAAATTCTCTTGTACACATAGATAAATACATTCGCTTGAAAAATAACCCACCTTCTGAGGCAGCCGGGTTAAAACGCTGACAATTAGACCTGCTTAATAGAATGGCCTGACTATTCAGGTAATATTTGAGTCATTGTAATAATTGATTCGACGATTTTGTGAAGCAGTGTGTAGAAAACAGAAGAATAACGCTATGGACGGGTAAATTCCTTAGTGACCTTCAGGAAGGGTCGAGTACGTTTTGTCCGAGCTCTCGAGATCTGGAGTATTGGGGATGTTGTCCTCGCTTCGAAGCCGAATCATAATATCTGAATCAGAATTTTATCCTCCCAATGTATGCATCGTTTGTATTGCACCAAGCTACGGTAGCCTAGTGGTTCAGGCATGCGGCTGTCAAGCGGCGGTCGTGGGTTCGAATCCCGGCTCGTACCAATGAGTCTTTCGGAACTTATGTACGGAATATTTACCGTTAGCTTTTCGGTGAAGGAAAGATCGTGAGGAAACCGGTCTAATCCCAATAAGGTCTAGTTTTCCCTCTGGGTTGGAAGGTCAGATGGCAGTTGCTTTCGTAAAACTAGTGCCTATGCCAAATCTTGGGATTAGGTGTCAAAGTGGACCCCAAACTCCTTTAGGGCACAACCGGGAATACACGATACACGCGCACGCTAGGATAATAAATAAATAATAAATGAATAAATATTTGCGGACAATCTTACACAAATCAACCTAGTCCCAAACTAAGCAAAGCTTGTACTATGGGTACTAGACGACGATATAGATACTTATATAGAAAAATAAATACTTAAATACATAGAAAACATCCATGACTAAGGAACAAATATTCGTGCTCATCACACAAATAAATGCCCTTACCGGGATTCGAACCCAGGTCCTCTTGCTTCGCAGGCAGGGTCACTACCAACTAGGCTAAAGCGGTCGTCGAATAATTAATAATGATGATGATGTATGCATCGTTTGCAAATTTTGCAAATAATTTTGTAATTTGCAAACGATGCATAAATCATCATCATTATTAATTATAATTTGTGTAGCCCGAAAGGCACACTTTGGAAACTCATAGCGGCCATAAAGGTTATAAATTTTGTGCAAATAGCACTGGTATTATATATTTTTTGACATTTTACGTTCGTTAATCAGCACAAAGCCGGCCACCAACGCTAGGTATATATAACCGATGGTTTTGCCTACACAGTTAACTTGTGCATACACTCGTTCAGTTATGCCTGCACAAAAGAACTGTGCGGGCATAACCACCGGTTATAACCTAGCGTGGGTGGCCGGCTTTAGATGTACATTTTGGTTTGAAGCGATAGTTTCTCACGAAATTCGTTATAAAAGTTGAATCCTGAAACTATATTCTAGACCCAAATAAAATACCGTAGTAAAGTAAAGTGTTAATAAAACTACAAAAGAACTTATGCCAGGTTCCCTCGTCGCTATAAACTTTATCCGAAGCTGTGTACCTTATTTATACCACCATAGGGACTATTATATCTGAAACTAGCTCCAGTGTTATGCAACTGTATTTTAGCTTCAAGCTCTTCAGTGCTCTTTATTCTCTGGATAGCAGGGACCATTTCTGCATAACGAGTGAAAATGCAGTGTAGCTTTTTGACAACTTTATCATGTAAGATATGAGGGTGGTTTTCGCGTGGCATGAAGTCTTTTTGCAGGCTTTTAGGGTAAATGTATTTGACGTGGGTTCGGGCTCTAATTGCGAGACTCGTGCGAAGTATATTTAATCGTAGTGCACGTTAAAATGCACTCCTGCTTCATAAAGTGCAGGCATACGTAAGTTCTGGTAGGTTGGCGTTGAAACAAGTGTAGTTTACCTTTGAACGAAGATTTTGCGTCTGCACAAGCTGAAGATAGCGTATGTTTTTGTTTGAACATGCTTTTGACTTTCAAACATACCTTCATCATCATCATCATCATATCAGCCGAAAGACGTCCACTGCTGGACATAGGACTCCCTCAAAAAGTTCCAAAGTGACCGGTCCTGTGCTTCCCGCATCCAGCGGACTCCCGCGACCTTTACCAGGTCATCAGTCCACCTTGTGGGAGGCCAACCAAACATACCAGGTATAACTTATTTATTTTCTCTGTAATTATTACTTAGAGCATATTATTAGTGGTGGCTCCTTGGCCTGTAGATATCGCGAGTCTGTTCTTTTTGAATAAAAAAATAATAATTATCGAATTTGCTCACAAAATTTCACGAGAATCCCAGACAGCGGGACATCCGGACATACGAAATAATTCTGGCTCAAGCTGAAACGGAGAACTTCGTTCATTTCGCTCGCTCGTCCAATTATACATGCGACTATGCAGTGTACCCTTGCACTGAAGACGATCATATCTCTGGGGTCTCCAGACCAGCTGACGTCATTTGTCATACATAATGCAGCTGAATAATTTAGATTGCGATAGAGCTTTATATATATATATCATCATCATCATATCAGCCGAAAGACGTCCACTGCTGCACATAGGCCTCCCCCAAAGAGTGCCAAAATGACAGAGGTAATTTCAGTATTACTTAGATGCTATTGGAGGTGACGTTTATACCAAAAATATATATAAATAAATATTTATTTATTGGGTAACATTAGGTTTATGTAACAAATAACAGGTTGGTGTCTCTTTGTAAGTACCGAAGTACCTGTGTCAAGAGGCACCACTCTTCCCATGAAGGCCATGTAGAAATAAACAAACAAAAGCTAAAAATAAATAAAACAAAACACATTAGGGAGACCTGTCATTGGCTCGACAATTGTATCTTAGATGTAAGACTATATTGAATGTTAAAAGCTGTTGGTCTTCTAATAAATAAAAAATAAAATAAAATAAAAATAACAAAATTAAAAATAAGTATGTAAACGTGCATATGTGTGTGTATGTATGTATTTATGTGTATACACAGCCTCGTAGCAATTTTGCTGAGAACAGGCTTTTCTCTTTTCTTTATTCACCGTGCTAGTCGAAATGCAGAGTGTAAAATATCAAATTATGTATTCCTCCATTTTTTTATTCAAACATAAGTTATCTTTAATCCATTTTAGGACGATTAAAATATATAAATATTAACACCAAGAAATGTAAAATTTAATCAACTTTCAAATTGTTAATTTTTAGTTTTGTATTTAAATCGGTTCAGGTGATAAAGACAATCGTAAAAAAAAGAATACACCAAATTCAGGACATCAGTATATTAATGTGTCTTAAATATTCAATTTAACGTAATGGACAGGAAATGAGAAAACTCCGCGACTCGATATCTAGCACCAAACAAAGTTCAAGCCGGATTTCGCTAAAGGGGTTTATTGAAAAGAGCATTCCAACAAATCTCTCAAGAGCCTCGGCTTTGAGAGCTACGGGCGAGCGGCCGAAACATTTACGCCTTATTGTATTGCTGAATAGTATATGAAATACATTTTGTAGCGGAAATCTGAAAATTTGTGAAGTCTAGGGGTGAAGGTTCATCATCATTGGGCTTGTACATTTATGAGAAGATGATTACGACTTACGACTCAGCATGCTACAGTGTCAAATATGTTCTACTACACAACAACCGTTGACTACACCTTGCACATAAATAAGGAATTTTACTATGTTATGTCAAACATACTTGTCTATTAGACAAACCCTAGATACTTCACTTTACTACTACACCATTCTATATTAAGTTGTGTTTTTTACAAGCTTAATATTAACTTGCACTGTTCGTATGTATGTAAGTATGTAAGTAAGTAAATATGTATATATGTAAATATGTAAGTATTTAAGTTGTCCGTCAAAATTTGCAATCCATTTTTCAGTCACTTCCCGTTATAAAATTGAGCTGAAATTTTGCAAGCATTATGTACATATATCGCATGACAATACAATAATTATAATGAATTGGAGCTGATCTGATGCTGGAGCTGGAAGGTGGTCATAGGAACTCCGCAATAAAACGACCAACCCCATCGAGTTTGGGCTCGTTAGAATCGCCACGATGAGTAGGTACTTGATGATGGTATGCAAAAAAGTACGGTCGGCAGTAAAAGCTTGTACCAAAAATGAAATAATTTAATTTAAACGATTTCCAGCTTTATGGGAATTAATTCCTCAAAACGTTTTTTTTTATCTAATTTGCTTGGCCTATTACACAAGATACAAGAACACAAGAAAACAAGCTTTATGGAAAAATATTTGTATCTTAAGTATTTGAAACGAAATAGCTTAAATGTCTGATAGACGGTCGCCAACACGGCCCTCCGACCGAGTGACCTTGGTCCGCATCGACCGCTGTAGTATGACATTTTGCTGCAAACAACTGTGTACACGGTCGGTGCGGATCAAGGTCGTTCAGTCGGTGGGGCGTGTTGGCGACCGTCTAGCAGACAAATTATGAAACCAATATTATTTTAGCTTCAATAGGCAGGCTGAGGCCCAAACTTCCGTAAGCTACGGGATTTGTTTACCCTCAAGAGATGCTTCTTTAAGGCCCCTCGCTCTCAACACAGCACATCATAGAAATATATATCTAAAAAATGCAGTCTATATACTCGTAAAAACCAGCCTTTAAACCTTTCAAATTCATTCGTAGCTCAATACCTCCTTTCGCGCGTATTTGCCTCGTATAATGTATCATATCTTACAAAACCTCCTATTTTCTCAACCGAATAATTTTAACACCATCTCTTGTGTATCCATCACAGAGCTCAGTTTCTATTGCAGCCTTAGACGAGATACGAGGTTGAGAAAGTTTTCAGAAATAAACAGTATAAAGGAACACGATATCTTACTGAGGAACGCTTTTCTCGGATTCAATTGAGAACACTTACTCAAGCGGGGTGATCATATTTCTTAAACATGTTTTTTAACAAGCTTTATTCATACTGTATTTGTTTTATTTAATAAATACTGCATTGTTGTAGAGGCTAGAAAGGCTTCGAGAAAGAGATCAATCGTCGAAACCGACTCGGCTGCGCAGCGTTCGGGAAGCTACGGCATATCTTTTCATCCCATATTCCGCAGTGTCTCAAGACGAGAGTCTTTGACCAGTGTATGTTGCCAGTGATGACATATGGCACTGAAACGTGGTCGCTTACAATGGGCCTCATAAGAAGGCTCAAAGTCACCAAAATAGCAATGGAGAGGGCTATGTTGGGAGTTTCTCTGCGTGATCGCATCAGAAATTAGGCTATCCGCAGCAGAACCAAGGTAACCGATATAGCCCTCCAAATCGCTAAACTTAAGTGGCAGTGGGCGGGGCAAATTGCACGTAGAACTGATGGCCGTTGGGGCGGAAAGGTTCTTGAGTGGCGACCACGTACCGGAAGGCGCGACGTTGGTAGGCCTCCCACATGTTGGACTGATGACCTGGTAAAGGTCGCGGGAGTCCGCTGGATGCGAGTGGCGCAGGACCGGTCACTTTGGAACTAATTTTGGCCTATGTTCAGCAGTGGACGTCTTGGCTGATATGATGATGATGATGATGTTGTTGTAGAGGCCAGAAAGTAGGCAATAGGTAGACGAGTGGGTTTGAGGTGCGAGCCGAAGGTGAAATCACAGTTTTGAAGCCTAAATTCTGACCATCTATTGCCGAATTTCGAACAGTGGCGTGAAAAACATAAAGTACACCTAACGGTCTATCAAAGGTCATTATGTTAGTAATGCCGATGACATGGTGCTGCTGAGTCCGTCTATCAGTGCGCTGAGGAAGCTGCTAGTGGTGTGTGAAGCATATACTGGGGATCATGGGCTGCAGTATAACCCCAGGAAGTGTGAGGTTATGGTGTTTAGGCCGGGAAGGACAAAAACTACCTTTATACCCCAAGTTGTACGGCAGGGTACCCCCCTGTCTTTTGTGGATAGATTTAAATATTTGGGCCACATTATAACTCACGATCTACAAGATGACCTAGATATTGAACGTCAGGGCATTAGCAGCAAGGTCAAATATGCTTGCCCGCAGGTTTGCTCGATGCTCCACCGAAGTGAAAATCACGCTATTTAAGGCGTTTAGCCAGTCCTTAATGCCCTGCGCGTGCAATATAACAACGCATTCAGAGTGCTGATGGGACTACCCCGGTGGTGTAGCGCCTCGCTTATGTTCGCCGAGGCCCACACGGACGGTTTTCAAGCGATTATACGCAAGAAAATCGTCTCGATGCTGAGCCGGTTAAGGGAAAGTTCCAACAGCATTCTGAGTGTCATTGCCGACAGATACGACTGTACTATGTTGGCGCATTGGATCGGTCAAATTAAATCGGTCGCAAAATTTAGATCTAAGTAACTATAGAGGCTAATACCTAGGTTAAGAGTATACTAACAATATATGGATGTACAAAAAAAATGTCTGAAATAAATAAATCTATTCTATTCTATTCTACTCTATTCTATTATTGTACTTGAATCACAGGAGGAAAATCTAATAAGGCAACTTTTGGATTTGACAGGGCATTGGCGGTAGCGGTAGGTAGCTTACTCATGTCGCCCAGATATTGTCATACATGTCAATATACTCAACTGCCAGCATTGGCTTACTATCAGGCAGGCCGTTTGCCAGCTTGTTTGCCACCGTCGTTGTATAAATAAGTTTCTGTCAAAAGCTTTTATTGCCGACAGTACTTTTCTGCATACCATCATCAACTACTCATTGAGACGATTCTAACGAGCCCAAACTCGCTGGGATTGTGTCGTTTTATTGCAGAGTCTCTATGGCCACCTTCCAGCTCCAGCATCAGATCAGCTCCAAGTCATCATAATATTGCATTGTCATGCGATATACATATGCTTGCAAAATTTCAACTCAATTGGATAACGGAAAGTGACTGAAAAATGGATTGCAAATTTTGAAGGACAACTTACATACTTACATATTAACATATTTACATACTTATATTTACATACATACAAACAGTGCAAGTTAATATAAAGCTTGTAAAAAAATGTATTCGCCATGTCACATGGTCGTCTTTGAATCGAAGTAGCTCTTTCTATATCGTGGGAGTTCCATTAATGCGGTTGGCGCAGAATCTATTACTTTGGCACTCTTTGGGGGAGGTCTTTCGGCTGATATGATGACTGGTTCCCGTATGATTCCCGTCGATGCATGGTTGGGGACTCCTCATTTAACTTACTCAGAGAGCTTCATCGTATCTAATGGCTATCCTACTATCCAACACCTGTGTAGGTCCACTGGTAATCTAGTATCTTGCTGGCAATATTACCGGCGGCAGTATTCTTAGTGAAAATACTACCAAAATAGTGCTCAGCCTTAGAAGTGAAGGCGACTATATTATCATCATTTAGTTGAGAAATATGATTCGACGCTAACACAATATTTACGGAAGACTTCCTCAACAGTACTGTAAACAAACTATTTTAAAATCAAATTATTCAAGCATGCCACTCCATTCGTTCAAAATAAGAATCTAATTGAAATGGTATACGGTTCAAATTATTTAATTTTGCGAATTAATGAAATGTGCTTACCTACTTCAGTGAGAAGCAATTTGTTATTTATTTGGTTTCCATAAAAAAGCAAATGACCTTCTTTGACGACGCTTCCACGTGGAAAGAAATGGGGGCTTTCAAAGGAATCCATACTAAAGTTTGTGTGGATGTAGGTTTGTATGTAGGGACTAGAATAAAGAATGGACCTTCAGTTCAGTTTAGTTCAGTTATTTATTGGTAAATATAATTTAGGTACACGTCAAAAATTTATATAATATTCACTTGAAAATAATTTCAAACATTATATGTATTATTTAAACAAAGTGCATTACACTTTTGACATTTTTCATCCTCAGTATAAAATTTCTTCGAGATGGACATCACTACATAGTATAAAACAAAGTCGCTTCCCGCTGTCTGTCTGTCTGTCCCTATGTATGCATAGATCTTTAAAACTACGAAACGGATTCGGATGCGGTTTTTTATTTAATACATAGAGTGATTCAAGAGGAAGGTTTATACGTATAATTCATGCATGTATTATACATATAAACCCGTGCAAAGCCGGGGCGGGTCGCTAGTAGCCTATATTTTATTCCGCGGGTCCACCTGGATTTTCTGTAAAGGCCATTTATAACACCTGCGATTTGCGAGCGTGTTGTGAACTTGTGAGACTTGTGAGCGAGGCGAGGCGGTCGGTGTCACGGCGACACCGCAACGTCATCGCTGCGACAGCGCCACGTGATCGCCGCGGGTGCGCAACGAGTACTCGGCGTTCAATCAGCGTTTTGAATAGTCACACGCAAAATGGATTCAGAGGAGGAAGAAGTGTTGTTAGCTTTCTCCATATCAAAATTAGATATTTTTGAATTTGTCAACGCCATTGCTAACGCCATATGCAGAAACAATTGATGTTTACGTCAGCGTCGTGGCGAGTTCGCCGGGCCACACTAGCGAGAAACAACGGCATTGATATTGCCGTTTGACGTTAGGCGATAGCTCAACTACTACAGGTTACGAGAAATGCTACTGGTTTTTTGTCAGTTTCAATATGACGTAAAGAGTGATGTGGCTAGAGCAAATCGATTGTCATCTATCTATCTATCCTACATATAATAAAGCTGAAGAGGGTCGAAAGTCTGTACATCGAAGATATTTAAAAAAAATTAATTAACTAACAGAACACGTTCCAACAGTTTTTAGAATTTTTGTCTGTTTGTCTGTTTATCTCTTTGTCTGTTTATGTGACCGCGCATCACGTGAAAACGGTTGAACCGATTTAGATGAAATTTGGTATAGAGATAGTTTGAGTCATGAGAAAGAACATAGGGTAGTTTTTATCCCTTAAATCAACCCCTAAGGGCTTGAAATGGGGGGTGGAAGTTTGTATGGAGCTACTTAAACCGCTGCACCGATTTGGCTGAAATTTCAAATTTTTGTTAATTCCAAAATGCAAATTACATTGCATTTTGGAATTAACAAGCAATGTGAACATCAATAATTATCTATTTTCAGCATTATAGATTTGGATACATTATTATTACTATAACTACATATCTACTAAGTAAAAACTTAATACGTGCATTTTATTATATAGTATAGGTATACTTGACATTATTTTAGTCGCACAGTGTTTTATAGAAGCCGAAAAAGTGACATCCCCGTTTTATTACAAACTACTGTAGTTTAGATCATTACAAATGTGAGACTAAAACTCCCGCGTTTCTAATATGCGTAGTTTTTGAGAAATAAATTTATGAAAATCTTGTTTTTTACACCGAAGAATTACGTAAAACGTTTATATATTGCAAATTATTAATTAAAAGTATTTGTTGTTTAAAGTGTTGGATAAACCCTTCAAAGACATACATTTAGAGGCAATTACGAACTCTCTTGGTACATTTGTTACAAAGATATTAATGATTTTATAGATTTTGGTTTTTATTTTTTTTCTTCGATGTTCCGCCATAGTAGGACGCGATATTTGTATGACAGCTTTATTATTCTGTCTTCTATTTACCCTATTTTTTACAAGACCTAATTCCATGGAACATTCAAGTAATCACCTAAACTCTATATATCTGGTTTATCCGGCCACTAGGGTTGACTTCGGTGTTTTGAATTTTATTCGCCGTTTTTTCGGGAATCCTATTATTTATGGTTTTCTTGGATTGCCAAAGCTTAAAAAAGAATTATTGAGAGAAATCTTCGATATTTGATTTTAATGTTCGCAAAACATGTAAGAGTTAAGTATTTTTTTATTTAATACAGAAAAAAGAGCTATTGACTAGGTTTTTTTTTAATTACGTGTAATTTCACTGATTACTGTTTTGTTTTGCGAATATCGTATTTGCTTTTTAAAATAATATATTATGCAGGGATGATCACGTAACGTTTTCGAACGCGCGTAAGGACAATGCAACTGTCATTTTTCCATATAAAAACTGACAGTTAAATTTACCTAATGTACAGTCAGCACCAAAAGTAGCTACGTTATTGAAGACTTTTGACGTCTTCGTTTGCGTAGCTACATACAATGAGTTACGTGATCGACCTGCTGGTCAGAAACTTGTTATATTAGTTTCGCCAAGAGCTGAAACTTGCACAAATAATTATTGCCTAGTATTTTGCAAATTACTTGTAATTTTAAATTTAAGGGAAGTAATAATCACAAATAACGTACTGATTTTTCTTTATAAAATTTAAATGTATGATACCCGGTCAGAAACTTGTTTGATTAATTTCGCCAAGAACTAAAACTCGCACAAATTTTCGATGAAACGCTACATGTGACTTGGGAAGGAGTCTACCATGAGTTGCTAGATGGGGCAGAGAGCCTGGAAGTTGAAGAAGATATTCAATGACTTGACATGCTTCTTGTGTTGATTTGTCTTGTCATGGTCCTTGAGCGTAAGTACGTACAAATGTTTTACATACCTTATTATTAACTTTGTTACAAAAAATCACTTTAAAACAAATTCTCAATAGCTAAGAAATAATTACTGAATTTTAAAAAAACTAATTATTTAATATGTGTAGGTTCTTAAAAATGATTTCTTTCACCACCCATAAAAGTGCTATACCTTGTATACTATGTTAATTTTATATCCAGGAAATCCGGATACTGGTTGTGGTAGCCCTGACCGAAAATTTTAATTGACTGTAGATTAAATGTTCCATGGAATTAGGACGTGTAAAAAATATAGTAGATAGAAGACATAATAATAAAGCTGTCATACAAATATCGCGTCCTACTACGGTGGAACATAGAAGAAAAAAAATAAAAACCAAAATCTATAAAATCATTAATATCTTTGTAACAAATGTACCTAGAGACGTCGTAATTGCCTCTAAATATATATCTTTGAAGGGATTATCCAACATTTTGAAGAAAACAAAAGTTTAATAAATAATTTGCAATATATAAATGTTATTCGCAATATCCGGGTGTCCGAAACAAGATTTTCAAAAATTTATTTCTTATAAACTACGCATATTAGAAACGCGGGAATTTTAGTCTCACATTTGTAATGATCTAAACTACAGTAATTTGTAATAAAACGGGGATGTCACTTTTTCGGCTTCTATAAAATACTGTGAGTCGCCGCCCGTATTGCATCAAAGCGCATCCTACAAGCTACGAGTATGATACAAAAGTTTTTTTTCAAAGTCAGTCACTTGTTTGTATGTGACAGCCACCATATTCTCTTTCATACAAAAGGTAGCCTATGTGACCTGGAGCATAATTTCGAATCGAATGATGTATCAAAATCGGTTCAGTATTTTAAACGCTACAGTGAAACATACGTTAATACAAACACAGACTGCTAATTGTACATTACTGCAGACGCCGGGAAAGAATCCCCTTGATACAAGCTGGCAAGCCCTTTTCACGGCCATCAGGCATGTAATAGTATTTTTCTCAAACATGCAATGAAATAAATAAATAAAAAGTCATCAAATCAAACTAATTTTCATGGCTAAATGCCGTGATGCTGTGCCACAAATATTGGAATGAAAATTAAAAAACACTTACTTCCCGGCCTAGACCTTTAATTTCGTGTGAAATCTCTTAACAGTTCTCTCGAGATGTGATTTAAATAGTAGTCACTAAATCACTTGTTCTCAACAAATCAGCTTATAGTCTCGCGACTGATCACCGATTAAACAAGAAAAAAAAAAAAAAATGTTCTCTCGAGTTGATCCGCCCGAAACGTGATATAACCCACGTAATGACGACATTTCATTGCATGTTTGAGAAAAAACATATAATATAAAATCAGCCACATGAAATAATCTCAAACATGTTTACGTGCATATTGTCAATGCTTCATAAAGCGCATTCTGCAACTGATAAGATAAGTAGATCGAGATAGGGATATGAGTGACTTTGAATTCATATCCGTCTTGCTTCAATCAATCAAATCATATCAATTAAATCGTTTATTTGCTGGAATACCGAATAAGTTGTTCATTAAAATACAGTTCCATGGACCCGTGCTATGTGCGTTATTAACATATTAAGGCTCGACCTTTCAAATTTTCGTAAAAATGAGTTGTTTCGTAACCATTTTATACATTATGACGTAACAATTTTACCGTCCGAAAACATAAATCATAATCTGCAAGATATGAGAAGTAACGTAGTTTTCGTAAAAATCCATTTTAACAAAAGAAAGTAGAGAAAAACAAATATAAAGTGAACCCTATTATTTCACTGTTAACCATTTTACTGCTCCATTTTTTATCAGAAAAAGGTGAAATTTCATAATCTTTTTCATAGAGTAATGAACAATAACTTTATGTTCTTAGTTACTTAAATTTCTTCTCGTTTTCTGAAATATTCCGAAAAACATGATATCCCCGCTTTCGAATACGCACTTCCATCTCGCTCACGCGTATGCTCAGTGTGAGGGAGAGAAACCCATGAAGGTGCGGAGCCTTAACGGAAACTTATCATTATGCCCTGCAACACGTAATTGAGTAATATAGCAAGTAAGCAATAACTATCTATTAGTGCTTTACCGAGAATATAAACAACATAATAGAATTCACAAAATTAGTGCAGTAATTATAAAATAAAAAAGCGGCCAGGTGCGAGTCGGACTCGCACATGAAGGGTTCCGTGAAATAAATTACGGTTTACGATTTATGACGTATTAAAAAAAAAACTACTTATTAGATCTCGTTCAAACCAATTTTCGGTGGAAGTTTACATGGTAATGTACATCATATATTTTTTTTAGTTTTATCATTCTTTTATTTTAGAAGTTACAGGGGGGGGGACACACATTTTACCACTTTGGAAGTGTCTCTCGCGCAAACTATTCAGTTTAGAAAAAAATGATGTTTAAAACCTCAATATCATTTTTGACCATTCATATACCTATGTTTACAAATAAATGATTTTGAATTTTGAATTTTGAATTTTGAAGACCTATCCATAGATACCCCACACGTATGGGTTGGTTGAAAAAAAAATGTTTGAGTTTCAGTTCTGAGTATGGGGACCCCTAAAACTTAATGTTTTTTTTTCGATTTTTGTATGAAAATCTTAATGCAGTTCACAGAATAAATCTACTTACCAAGTTTCAACAGTTTCTTATAGTCTCTTATAGTTTCGGAAAAAAGTGGCTGTGACATACGGACGGACAGACAGACAGACAGACAGACAGACGGACGGACATGAAGAATCTATAAGGGTTCCGTTTTTTGCCATTTGGCTACGGAACCCTAAAAAATGTCAAAATAACCACGGATTCAGAATTACAAATTCTATGTCACCTTTGATCTAAATAACTTTGTACCCTATAGAAGCACTTCAGATGCCAAGTCGACTCATCATCATTACTTAAGAGCCTTGCTCTTGTCGGTGGAGTAACTGTCACTTTTCTCTGTCCATTGCCAGCCTCTTGACTTCCTCAAATGACTCGACATCAGCTTTATCTTTTAAAGTCGACTACTTGTGTTTAAAACTATTACCCCGTAGTAACTTTTCTTCTCTTCTCTTTTCTGCCTCTTTACTCTTATTCTTGTACTGTTTTTTTATTTTTCCTTCCTTCTTCTCCATCTGAGAGGCCCTTCAGGCCCCCCAGAGTGGACATACCGTAACGTATCCGTTACTGGACGCGCTGCAGGCCAAACGCAAAAAAAAAAACTCCTAGGAACTTTATTTGTTCAGGTAAGATATTTAATAGTTTTTTCTCAAACTTGCAATGAAATGTTTACATGACTTACTTCAAATTAGGTCCGGAAATACTACGTATCCGGTGCGACTAGTAAAGATGTAAAGGAATTTCATACAACCTTACACACCTAGGCCCGCAAAGCAACCGTCTTTTGTTTATTTAAACGTCAAATTGTGACAGAACGTCTTGGCATTCAATCACCAAAAAAAAAAAGAAAAAGGATTGGACTAATGTTAATTTCACCGGGTAAAACGTTGCCTCAAACAGGTTAAAAAAAAGTTTGGCGCGTAAATTGAAAAAAATATTATTTTCTCAATATTTTGTCATTTTGATTCAAAGATTTGTCAATAGTTCGTAATTATTTAGAAACTTTCTAATAAAAGCCATCGACTTCGAAATGAGTTCGGACGAAAATTATATGGAATTGAACTGTACGCCTCCGGAATTACGAGCAGAAGTAGCCATGAATAATTTACTGCCCCCGAACTCAAAAGTTAGGTACATGATGGCGTATGAAAATTTCATAAAAATTATAAGTGTTTTCTTTGTTGTAGTGCCTCGTCTATATAGTTAGATATAAGTTCATGTAAATATAAACTTATACTTAATTTAGGGAATAAGCGTATTATTTAGTTGTACAAATAAAACAAATTGACTACTTTTTATTTCATTGCAAGTTTGAGAAAAGCACTATACAAATCTCGGCGAGAAACGGGGTTGCCGGCCGCGTATCCCTATCTATATCTACTCGGCCTGCAACCCTTCGTTTCCCGGCCTCTATAGTAATGTACTATAAAAACAGTCATGTTAAACACATTTTTGCTGTACATTGCCTTTTGCCTTACGAGCACGAGGTTGTAGGGTATGTATGCAACTGATTTATAATAAATAATAGATTATAGAATAGATTTTGATAAATATTTGAAATTGAATTTTTGATGGACGAAATTGAAAAAGCATTGAGAGGAATGAAATCGGGTAAGGCGGCAGGGTATGACAGAGTTTCCGCTGAGATGCTGAAGGCAGGACAGGGCGTCGTAGCGAGTCAGTTGTATCTCCTCTTCAATTTGAGCTATAGCACCGGCCGTGTACCGAGGGACTGGTGCAAGGCCGTAATCGTTCCTCTTTACAAAGGGAAAGGATCACAACTTGACTGCAAAAACTACAGGGGCATTAGCTTACTCAGCATCGTCAGCAAATTGTATGCAAAAAGGTTGATTAAAAGAGTAGTGAAAGAGACCGATGAGAAAGTATGGGATGCACAAGCAGGATTTAGAAAGGGTGTGGGTTGTACGGATCAAGTCTTTTCCTTACGATGCATAGCCGATAAATATTTGGCACAAGGTCAAAAGGTCTATTGCGCTTTCGTAGACTTGGAAAAGGCTTATGACAGAGTGATGAGGGATGAACTATGGTCGGTGTTGTGCACGTATGGAGTAGACAGCCGCCTCGTTCAAGCTCTGAAATCTTTAATTAAGGATTCCAGTGTTTGCGTGAGAATAAACGGGTGCTATACTGACTGGTTTAACATCGAAAAGGGTGTTAGACAGGGATGTGTAGCGTCTCCGTGGCTGTTTAATCTATTCATGGGCAGCTGTCTGCAGGATCTGAAAGGTGATGAATGTGGTTTGAGAATGGAAGGGTTACGCGTCAAATGTCTCCTATATGCTGACGATCTGGTACTACTTGCGTCGTCCGCTGAGGAGTTACAAATGATGGTAACGAAGATGAATGAATATTTTGAATGGAAAGGGATGAAGATGAATGTAAGTAAGACGAAAGTGATGGTATTTGAAACAGATGAAATTATGACAGACTGCGAAATAATGATTGGTGAAGAAAGTTAACTCTGTTTGTTCTCCAATAAATAAAAAAAATAAAAAAAAATAAAGACTGGAACAAGTAAAAGACTTTGTGTATTTGGGTACACTTTTTAATGGAGACTGAAAGCATGAGAAAGACATTGAAAGGAGAGTGAATGCAGGGAATCGAGTGAATGGGGCACTGAATGCCTTTATGGGCAGCCAGAAAATATCGCAAAAAGCACTCGTGGCTGTGCATAGGGGAGTGTTGGTGCCCACACTTATGTATGGTAGCGAAAGTTGGGTGTGGCAGAAAAGACATCAAAGTCGAGTGAATGCAGTAGAAATGAGAGCGTTGAGAAGTATGTGTGGAGTAAAATTGAGTGATAGAGTCAGAAACATTGTGATACGAGATAAGTGTGGAATGGATGGAGATATAATCACGAATATTGAGAAGGGTATGTTAAGGTGGTTTGGGCATGTAGAGAGGATGGATGAAAGAAGATTAATGAAGAGAGTATATATTAAAAGAGTGGAAGGGCAAGTTAGTAGGGGAAGGTCATTACATTTAAAGAAGACTGAAGATCTTTGGGGATTATCGGTAAAGGTTCTGCAGTCAATTATGGATCCTATTGCACCGCATTTAGCTTCATTGTTCAACAGATGTGTCGATACAGGAGTCTTCCCTGATTTAATGAAGCACAGTCGCGTCATTCCTTTGTTTAAGTCCGGGTCAAAATCAGACCCGAGTAATTTTCGACCTATATCAATTTTACCTGCTATAAGCAAAGTATTTGAAAAAATTATCCTCGATCAATTACTATCCCATTTTACTTTGAATAATTTACTTCATGGAGATCAATTCGGGTTCACGAGGGGCAGGTCTACAATTGATGCAGGCACGACCTTAATTAAACATATTTTTGAGGCATGGGAGCAATCACTTGATGCAATAGGCGTGTTCTGTGATCTGTCTAAAGCCTTCGATTGCGTGGATCACGACACACTAATTCGAAAGCTTAACTATTATGGCATGAAGGATAAGGCACTTGATCTCCTCCAGTCTTATTTGAATGACAGAACTCTAAAAGTAGACATAAATAAAACCAAATCAGCTGGGTCTATTATTTCAATGGGGGTCCCTCAGGGGTCTATTCTGGGGCCATTTTTATTTCTTGTCTACATAAATGATTTGCCTTATGTACTTAATGGACGACATAAATTAGTTCTTTTTGCAGACGATACATCGATTATATTTAAAGTCAAAAGAAACCAAGACAATTTTAGTGAAATAAATAATGTACTGTCGTGTATTGTTCACTGGTTTACCATAAATAATTTGCTCCTTAATGCCAAAAAAACAAAGTGCATTCGATTCTCCTTGCCTAATGTACAGCATAAAAATAACGCGCAAATTATCTTAAAAGACGAAGTGCTTGAATTGGAGTATAAAACTGTTTTTCTTGGCATAACATTAGATTCGAAATTACAATGGAGTCCACATATTTCTACTCTGGCAGGTAGACTCAGTTCAGCTGCTTACGCAATTAAAAGGATTCGTCAACTTGCAGACGTTGAGACGGCAAGGTTGGTATATTTTGCCTATTTTCATAGTATCATGACTTACGGTATTCTATTGTGGGGCAAAGCTGCTGATATAAATTCAATTTTTATTTTACAAAAACGTGCTATACGTAGTATTTATAATTTAGGGTCACGCGTTTCTCTGCGAGATAGGTTTAAAGAAATCAATATTCTCACCGTTGCCTCACAATATATATATGAAAATATAATGTATATTCGTAAAAATCTTGACATGTATAAATTAAAAAGTGATGTTCATAATTATAACACCAGAAATAAAAATAAGTTAGTCATTCCCCAATACCGTCTCTGCAAAGTGAGTAATATGTCATTTATGGGGAACTGTGTACGATTTTACAATAAGTTACCTTCTGATATGCTGAAATTGTCTGTGAATAGATTTAAGTCGAGCGTTAAACGCCATCTTATAGAGAAATCCTATTATACTATAAAGGAATTTATAGATGATAAAGAAGCATTTTATGTAAAATAGTTAAGTTAAACTTGACGTGTAAAAGAGCTAGCTTAAGCCTATTTACAAAATAAATATTTTGATTTTGATTTTGATTTTGAAGACCTAGGCAAAATTTCTCCGATCAAATTGGAGAAATCTTACAAAAAGGCCAGGTCAAAAGTACCCTAAACCGACGAGCGTGGCACGAAAGTGGTTTGTCAGGATCGTAGCAAATGGAGATCCGTGATCTCTGCCTACCCCTCTGGGAAAGAGGCGTGATTATATGTATGTATGTATGTATGAATTTTTGATTTCAGCACGATTTTTGAAGTAGGTTTGACCGGTTGTTGCAGACAAAGACACAATACATCCCTTATATGTAATGAACTTGATGTTTGTAAATAAATAAATAAATAAAATTAATGGATTATATAAGCAGGGTAAATGGGATTCCATTTAGCTTTTTAAATAATGGTATGCAACTATCATCTATCCACGCATTGCAAGTCGCCCAGAAACACTTTTTCTGTATTTTGAAAATTATCTACATCTAAGTACAGAATTTATTTAATTGCTCGTAGTCCTCCATATAGGGTACGCCTTGATTTAATATTTGTGGTTACAACCATAACAAAAAACGTGAGATGTCGCATGTCTGACTTTAATAAAAAAAACTGACTCGATACAAAAAAGAACTATACAATTACAAATGCAACTCACAAACATTCACGAGGATCGGCAGAAAAATGCGATCTACGGAGGAAAACAGCCGGATATCATCATCATCATATCAGCCGAAAGACGTCCACTGCTGGACATAGGCCTCCCCCAAAGAGTTCCAAAGTGACCGCCTCCCGCATCCAGCGGACTCCCGCGACCTTTACCAGGTCATCAGTCCACCTTGTGGGAGGCCTACCAACGCCGCGCCTTCCGGTACGTGGTCGCCACTCGAGAACCTTTCCGCCCCAACGGCCATCAGTTCTACGTGCAATGAGAGGCTGAGCTCTCTCTCAGGCTGAGAGGGCGGCTGAGCTCTCTCTCAGCCGGATATACTATAATTGTATTCCCAAGCTGAAACGGAGAACTTCGTTAGCTTCGCTCGCTTCGCTCGCTCGTTCAAAAAAGAATATTAAAAAAAAAAAAATTAAATTAATATACCTAAAAAGAATATTAAAAAAAATTAATATAATAATTTAAATATATTGTTACAAAAATATAAAAAATAATGAAGGTAAACTAGACACAAAGTTATTTCTCACTGTTACCGGTATTTATATACTAGAATTATGCCTACTCGTTAAAAACTACCCTGAATGCTTTCAGTGGAGATCGTGCAAACCTAACGTACGGTCTCAATACAAATAAGATATTACTGTCCCAAAAGTAAGTACGTCCATGTACAACAAAAGTACATTCATATCAGCCATACGCATTTTTAACAATCTTACTGTAGAAATAAAAAGTCTGCAAGGAAATAACTTCAAAAGGTGTTTAAAAAACTTTCTAATAAATAGATACCTAAGGTATTCTACAACCTTAACGAATATATTATAGTAACGTGTAATATTAATTATAATGTAGTAATTTTTATAAATAAAATTGTAACTAGGTTAAGATTTATAAAATTGTATGCCCGAAAAGGGTAAAACTGTTGGAACTAATAATATCATGATTTTTACCTTTACTTTTGCACCTACACGGTTTAATACAATACATTTTTCTACTTATTTCTATTTCACCTTCAGATTTTGTGTTGTTTTCAATTTTGTTGCGCCAACGTCTTGCTTGACCTAAGATTCCAAATTGATGCGATACGATGATGGGTCAGATTAGATTAGATTTAGATTTTAGATTTATTTCGAGATATACATTACAATATAGGTTTGCAATCAGGGATCGGATATCGGTATTTTCACCATACAAAAATACCGGTATGGATACGTTCTATTTCGTTCTTTGGTTTGTGATATCATTTTTGATCGTGCAGTCTAATAACACGAAAATGTTAACTAAATACATGATGAATCCTAAATTAAGAGCCTAAAATAAAACATTAGACTACTTTGGGGATTTTTGAAAAAACCGGTTCCGACCCCTGGTTTGCATACAATGTCAAAATTATAAGACTCCTTATCAAGATCGTCAATGATATAATATGAAATAAAAATAAAATTATATTCAAAATGTTAATACCTACACAAAGTAGAAATAGTATATCCAATTACGGATTGACATTTAACAACTAAATAGACCCTTACTATTAAACAAAAATAAACAATGTCAATTTATGCATTAGGTACAACCAGTGGCGGAGCGCCCATACAAGCCGATTCCCACCGGCTTGCTTCAAATTTCTTGCTAAATATTAACAAACTCGTAAATCATCAAAAGACTCCCCTTTTTTATGCTCCGGGTTGTCCAGTGACAATTCTCACGCGCCGCCACTGGTACCTACATACGATTTAAAAGTTGAATATAACATAAGAAATAGTATCAAGTTAGGTATCAATGAATCAAATAAACACTTAAAAAACGATTTCCATGAACTCATGAACAGAGTACAGAGGGTTATCCAACAGAAGATATCTCAGTCTACGCCTAAATGTCACAAGGTTCGTTTCTTATATCGGCGGGTAGGTGCTCGAAAAAAGTAGGCCCTATAACCCGGGGATTTTTCTCTGAAAGCGCCATGCGACGAGGAACTGTCCGCAGGCGCCCAGTTGAACGAATCTGTTTGCCTGTTACATTCACACGTTCAAACTGGGAGATGTTTTTTCTTAAAAATAAGAGAACCTCGAACAGATGTTGTGAGTAGTGTGTCATTAAGCGTGTCACACACTGGCACGGACTTTGGTGGCGGCTGGCCGCTGATCGTTTGACAGGCCGCGAACGACAACATTGACAACACACTGCCGCGGCTGCGGTAGCCAGGTTGTTCATTATAGTCTATGTCGGTGGCGGATTACGTCAAAATTTTGCTGAATGCTACCTCACAAAGCACATCAGCGCCACCAGTAACCTTACTACCTACTTTTTATAAAATTGTCATTGGAGTTGGAATCTTATACTTTGGACGGTAGAGTTGCTTTTTGAATAAACTCTTTGATGCAATTCGGCCCACTCAGTCAAGTCCATGGAAAAGTTTTTACATTGCCAAATGCTTCGGAAACATCGTTTACATCTCGAGCGTAAAACATCTATTCAGTGAAAAAAAAAGCGGCCAAGTGCGAGTCGGACTCGCACATGAAGGGTTCCGTAAAATAAATTGCGGTTTACGATTTATGACGTATTAAAAAAAACTTTTTACTAGATCTTGTTCAAACCAATTTTCGGTGAAAGTTTGCATGGTAATGTTCATATATCTTATGTTAAGTTTTTATCTTATGTTAAGTTTTTGCATATACTACTTGTTTACGCCTAAGCCGGCCGAGCGCCTGAGTATTCTTTTGTTTGGCTTAATGCTTGTATTCTATTCGTTTATTTTCTACCCACTTAGTTTAGTTATAAAACGATACTTACGGAACGAATGTTATAGGATAGCATAATTACTTATTTAACTAAGTGACACTTATAAGGACGGTGAATCCTGACCCACCGTGACACAGTGCAAACTAGTACGGGGGTCAGTTGACACTTACTTTTGGTTTTCACCATACAAATTTGTAAATTTAAATGTAAGTAGCAATTTGTACTTTTACTTACGAAATAAATTTATGATTTATGATTTATATTTTTTTTAGTTTTATTATTCACTTATTTTAGAAGTTACAAGGGGGGGGGACACACATTTTACCACTTTGGAAGTGTCTCTCGCGCAAACTATTCAGTTTAGAAAAAAATGATATTTAAAACCTCAATATCATTTTTGAAGACCTATCCATAGATACCCCGATATACGTATGGGTTTGTAGAAAAAAATTTTTTTGAGTTTCAGTTCTGAGTGTGGGGACCCCCAAAACTTACTGCTTTTTTTCGAGTTTTGTGTGAAAATCTTAATGCGGTTTACAGAATACATCTACTTACCAAGTTTCAACAGTATAGCTCTTATTGTTTCGGAAAAAAGTGGCTGTGACATACGGACGGACAGACAGACAGACATGACGAATCTGTAAGGGTTCCGTTTTTTGCCATTTGGCTACGGAACCCTAAAAATCAAGTGTTAGACGTAATGATGTGACAGTCACGGAAATATTGCCAGAATTGGGAACGTTGCCAGAAATGTTATTGGAAATATTGCTAGATATTATAGACTTATATTACCCTTAATATTGTATGAGACGAGCCACTAATTAATTTATTTTAAAATGTATTCAGAATATTCAGATACTATTTAATTGCTACAATTTGTGTTGATATTATTTGGAAAAATCGCAATTAGCAATCATCGACAATTTGATTTACTTAGAACTTTTTGTCATTTATTGTCATTTATGTCAATTTTGTTTCAACTTGCTTTTTAGGGTTCCGTACTCAAAGAGTAAAACGGGACCCTATTACTAAGACTCCGCTGTCCGTCCGTCCGTCCGTCCGTCCGTCTGTCTGTCAACAGGCTGTATTTCACTGATACCGTGCTAGTTCCAGTTGAAATTTTCACAGATGATGTATTTCTGTTGCCGCTATAACAACAAATACTAAAAACAGAATTTAATTAATATTTTTATAGATAATGGTACGCAACCCTTCGCGCGCGAGTCCGACTCGCACTTGGCTGGTTTTTTAACTTCTTGTCTATGAAATAATATATATTAAACATATATAATATATATTATACCTATTGGCAATGGGTGCCATTCCAACCTCAGCCATGTGCTGGACTGGTGTCCAGGGCTGATTTACATTTTCGCCAGTTTGATTGAAAAAAAAATGTGCAGCGCAACTACCTAGTTGTAAAATATTATACTCAGTCCGTCAGATTGATTTAAAAAAAATATTGGACATTCACCGTTTTTTTTATTTATTTAATGTCGCTTTTTAACAACAAAGGTCATTAACGACCACAAGGGTATTACAATTTTGTATATATGTATACCTATATCGATTAATTTTATAAATCTAAGTAGGTACCTACATGTAAATATCAATCATTTAAACAATCATTTAAGTTGTAAGGCAACTAACAGATTTCTTTTTATTTCTTATATGCTAAACACTCAATTAAAATATGGCTCACAGTAAACTCCAAACCGCATTTATCACATTTTTTTTTTCAGTTTTAATTATAAGATAGCAATGGGTTAAGTTTGTGTGTCCTTTTCTTAACCTTTTTTGTTTGATTGACAGAATAAAAAATACGGAGAGAACTAGGGACACTATAAGAATTTCTCTTATGTTTTCAGAAAGATACCTTCGAATAAGATACCTTAAATGTTTTATTTTGTAATAAGCATTCCGGATTTGGTAAACGAAAGAGATTCTCAATATCACCGATGAACTGTTTTTGTTGCTGACAATATTCCTGTACCGGTTTGGCAGTATTCTTAATGAAAATACAGCCAAAACAAGTACCTCACTATAGGCATAAACGGGAAATAAAAATGTTAATTCATATTCATGGCACAAACTTGGACCATTAAAAGTTACACGAAGCCTAAAATCTGATAAACAGCGTTGGCGTTATTTCTGGATTGACAAACTCGTATAATGCACAGCTAAGCCAAGGCGGTTCCAACCTTGTTATGTAGAACAGAAGGTTGAAGTTTTAAATAGAATACTGGCAGGTTTATGAAATTAAATGACGCGAATATGAAATTCCTTGTACCTAACTTTAACTGTTAAAAGATCTATACCGATACTTTAGTTATTTCTTGGAAGCCAGTTTCTGTTGACTATTCTTTTATACAATATCCTACACTATTGAACAATTCAAATGTATCCTTTTTAGGGTTCCGAAGCCAAATGGCAAAGAACGGAACCCTTATAGATTCGTCATGTCTGTCTGTCTGTCTGTCTGTCCGTCCGTATGTCACAGCCACTTTTTTCCGAAACTATAAAAGCTATACTGCTGAAACTTGGTAAGTGGATGTATTCTGTGAACGGCATTAAGATTTTGACACAAAAATCGAAAAAAAACATGAAGTTATGGGGGTTCTCCATACACAGAACTGAAAGTCAATTTTTTTTTCATCAAACCAAGACGTTTGGGGTATCTATGGATAGGTCTTCAAAAATGATATTAAGGTTTTTAACATATTTTTTTTCTAAACTGAACAGTTTGCGCGAGAGACACTTCCAAAGTGGTAAAATGTGTGTCTGTAACTTCTAAAATAAGAGAATGATAAAACTACAAAAAATATATGATGTACAATTACCATGCAAACTTCCACCGAAAATTGGTTTGAACGAGATCTAGTAAGTAGTTTTTTTTAATACGTCATAAATCGTAAACCGCAATTTGTTTTACGGAACCCTTCATGTGCGAGTCCGACTCGCACTTGGCCGCTTTTTGTTATCCTACAATTGACGGCGTGCTTCCTAAGCGGGATTTAAGTAATCGTATCTAGAATTAGCTACCATTTCCACACACTCTGATCTCCTAAGTATGTATTTCAACCTCCAGTTCGGCGAATCCAATAAGTTAAAATGTGTCGTTTAAATTACAGTTGTTTATCGAGCTTAACAATTTAACAACAATTTGATACCTTAGCTTAGCAAAGTTATGAAGGGCGATTATTCGAGCGTTTCAAACGCTTGACTTCGGTGGCCACATTTTTGAAGAATTGGGCATAGATGTTGATGCCATTTTTAGATATTTGTTAGATGTCCGGTAGACTATATGCTTACCAGAAAGGAAATCGAAATCTGCCGCCACTTCTTCAAAAATGTGGCCACCGAAGTCAAGCGTTTGAAACGCTCGAATAATCGCCCTGAAACGGTGGGTTCAAGCCTCGTTTGCGACTAATACTTACAAATACAAAAAGCGTAAGAGCATAAAACATGTCCACGTTATGTTATAATATACTTTATCAAATAAAAGTTTAAGACGAGCACAAACGTTAAGCAACGTTAAAAGTAAGAAGTTGTAGACACCACCTTGTCTACCCACTTTTCTCTTTTTACAGAATCTCTCACGGCCCAAACTTTCTAATTCGTACAAAAGCTTAATGACACTGTTCAGCTCCTCTTCAGTTTGCGTTTTTTTCCTTCATCATCATATCAGCCGAAAGACGTCCACTGCTGGACATAGGCCTTCCTCAAAGAGTACCAAAATGACCGGTCCTGTGCCACCCGCATCCAGCGGACTCCTGCGACCTTTACCAGGTCATCAGTCCACCTTGTGGGGGGCCTACCGACGCCGCGCCTTCCGGTACGGTTTTCTTCCTTGACCACAGATATTTCACATGACCTCTCATTGAGCACTCGTAATTTGTATATCAAATAATCATTATTCACAGGCTTATAAGTAAGTACGTCGTACATCCCCATGAGCCGCTGTTTAGACTTCGGTTCAAGGAAATAGTACTTAGCCGTCTTCTCACCGACAACAATACCTTTCAATGTCCTGTTAGGGACGTAGAAAATATCACGGCATTATCATCAAAAGAGAAGGTTTCGTTCTATCATATTTCGCCTTGTATCCATCCAAGTCTTCTTTCGTAGGTCTTGAGAACGTAGTCGCTTTACAGTATTCATTATCGACTCTGGTGAGCCCTTTTGCAAACTTGTCAATGCCGTACCAGGGACCAATAAGATAGTTGTTGTTTAAAGTGCTGTTGTTCATGTGTACGCAGTATTTAATCGTTTTTGAACGATGTCGAAGTTTGTGAGTGGTTCGTGGAGTTGTTTGAATTCGAAATAGTACTGAGTAGTACAAAAGACTAGTTTAAAGACGAAGATAATTAGGAGCACTTGCATTTTGAATGACGAATAACGTACACTATGTGACGGAGCTGTATTGATACTAAACGCTGTACCTGCGGTAATCTTAGAAACAGTATCGCTGGGGCATAGTGTCAATATTATAATTAGGTATTATCTTTTTAACGTACCTAACTTAATACCTAACGGTTCATTTATAACGTTTAGTTTCGTAAAACATTGTCATAAATTATAAACTGTGGGCCCGTGGAACCCATAAGATTTTAACCACGCATTTTTAAGCTCATTAGGAGTAAAAAAAATTATATGTACTCAAATTCAGCAAAATTTATTTTTCTTGTTTTGTTGGTTTTTGTAAATCAAAATTTGATAACTATCGCTTCTCTATGGAAATTGTCTCTATTAATACAATTGTAAGGATTTTTTTTTCAAAAAAGGATTAGTGAGTGGTTGCTGTCACTTTGATGTATGTCAATAGCGACGCGAAACCGGGCAACATCGGTAGCAACGTCGCAATCAAAAGGGCTTAATGCACTTTAGTAATCACAATAAATAGTTTAAATGAAAATTGATAATATTATCTTCAAAGCTAAGCCGGATTTGACTGGGGTTCATAAAACATGTTTTGCTCCTAATGACAATGGAATGCGTGGTTAAATCTTTTGTGTTCCTCGGACCCATGGTGTATACATACGCAAATACATCTTCAGTATTATTATCTTGACAATAACTTTTGAAAAACTTTAATAAGATCTATTTTTAAAGAGTTTAATTTAATCTTTACCTTAAATCATATGTTTTCAATACAATGAATTGTTATAAAATTGTGTGATGTAATAGACTAACTGTAAAAATTACACTTTTGAGACATGCTTTAATTGTAAACTGCTCTTTTAGCAAATATAATGCACCAGAAATGACCCAAAGCGGAAATCAAGACCTCTCTCCTCTTTTGCAAGCGGAGCCCCCAGTTCCCCAATAAAGTGTTTTGCCTCGGACCACCAATACCCAGTGGTTTCCTCTTCAAGCGGGAAAATATTGATATAATTCGATAGTACTTGGTACTTCGTTTTCTCCCGTATAATGCGACTAATGTGCCAAGCAGCAAAAGTACTCTGACGCAGGTTTTTTTTTATGTTATGTGACATAACTGTTAGATTGTGAACACCGTTAGTTTATATTCTTATAAAAATTAGCATGCTACCTACTGAACGAATATACAAAGACAAGGTAAGTAGGTTAGGTTAGATAGGTAGCTTCAATTGGCCGAAGGGAATACTGGGCGGTAGCGCCCAGAAATAGCGCGGGGCTTCGTCAACACTGCCAATGAACGAAATAAATGGAATAAAATATTCAGTAAAAAAAACACGTCACGTAAGTGGAAGCTGATGTAATTGGAATGAAATTGTAAAAGATTTTAGCAGTTCAAAATTTTTCGACAGTTTATATCGCGAGTAAGATGACTGACGGTGTTCATAATCTGACGGTAACAAATATCGAACGCAAGATCTATATAAATATCACAATATGAGCTGCCATTAAAAGTTTAAATTAACCCCCAGACAAAGGCTTCGTAACGAACTAAAGTACTAAATTGAATAATAGCCTTATTCAATTTAGTATAATCTCCATGTTTTAGCGAGCGAGGATCGTTTTTAAGGCCTTTTTGAGGGCGATCATTAATCGTGCTCGGACCTCCATCCGTCTCACTTAACTCACTGTCTCTTTCTTTCTTGAGACAGTTTGCTTTTCGGTAGTTATGAAGTTGTCTTTGTGGTTTCTATTTATACATCACTTTACAAATACATCATTGTATTAACCTCCGACGTAAATGAGGAATATTGTGAGTTTAACATGTATGTATGTGGGTCTGTCTGTGGTATTGTCACTCCCAAAGATATGAACAGATTTGAGTCCGGTGTTTAAATTGAAAGTTGTCTGGCGTGATGGGTTCTTACGGGTAAGGGTCGGGTTGGATAAAGTTTAAAGTCATATTTTTGATAGGCATACCTACGTGGATTCGTCATACTCATCATTAGATCATTACGCATAACTGTAAATAGTCATACATTTATGCGCATTACGGTTTAAATCATAATGTTTAAGAACATATTGTGTAATGCGCATAAATTTGATGCGCATAAAATGGTTTAAGCATACATTATAATGGACATAAATTGGTAAGTGATTTTTTTATCCTTTTAAACAAAATATTTATATAAGGGCAGTCAATATAAAAGTTTACAAACAAGTTTTCATAACAAGTTTTTCAAATTTCAAACTTCAAATCATTTATTTGTGAACAATAGGTATGCACATAATGTACCTAATTATGGTAGATGGTTTTCCGCTCTTTTACTACTAATCCAGCCCATGGCATTTAGTCCAGTATGAAATAAATCTATAATTAAACATGTGCAAAGTGAATGTTGTCTAATTTAAAATATAATCAACATTTAATATGAAAATCGTCGATTTCGTAAAAAAATCATTAAATGACGTAGGTACCTATTTCCGATTCGTCATATTTTTGGAATGGAAGTAATTCCATATGGTCCCTTTCTACCTACATTAAGAATAAATTTTACTTTTAGGACGTGTCTAAATTTTAGCATTATTCAGGCTGGTCAATTTTCCATGTTGAGGATTTGGCGCCTGCAGGTAGGTGGTCACCACTTGAGAGCGTTTCCGCCTCAACGGCCATCTGTTCTACAACTACTACTACGGTCACTATAAGTTTGGACCTGCCCTCCTATTCTGTAACTTGTTTTAAGCTCACCTCAACGCTCGCCCACAATTATACCTTGACACCGCGATGCTTAGTAATTAAGCGAAGGTAGAGGTATAGTTTCGTAACGGGTGACCGGCGGGGTGAGCCGCATTAACGCGTAGCGAATAACTGCCCTGGCATCGACGACGAAACGGGTTGTACCTGCAATGTACTTACAAAATCCCACTGCCAAATATTTATCATAAAGTCGTAAATGTATCTTTCAATTAAGAGCTAGCTAGCTTAAGATTTCTTATATGTATAATTATCAATATTTATGTTGACCTACTAATTGTATACAAAGTCTTTTCATCCCAAATAAAGTACATTACTTACATAAAAAAAATAAGAGCCCAAATCTAATTAGGCAAGGAAGTGTGAGTACTTAGGCTAAGCGGGGTCTAGATTTTCCGAAAACGTTATAGAAATAGAAATGTTTATTGCGTGTCGCATTACAGGTTTCAGATGGTGTAAATCAATTAAGGTGTGGCAACATTGTTGCACGACTGGCTGGTCAGGGATTCAAAAATAGAAACATATTTATGTCAAGATTTTTATTCTCTCTTGTCACATCGATTTGTTCCAAAACGCTTGTGAACATTGTACCTATCTTGAGTTATGATTTAGTTTTCATAGTGAACTCAGTTCACCACAATACAGTTTTCTCCAATCCTACCGACATTTGATTTTACGATCCAAGAAAGGCAACCTGAACACGCAACCAAATGGAGATAGGACCGGGAGGCCTATAACTAACCAGCCTCCACCTTTACTATCCTATATTGGTGACCCCGACCAATATAGGATGGTAAGGTGGAGGCTGGTTAGTTATAGGCCTCCCGGTCCTATCTCCGTTTGGTTGCGTGTTCAGGTTGCCTTTCTGGGATCGTAAAATCAAAAACTTGTGGCGGCTCAAAAAGAATTTGAGGACGTGGTTCGTTGTGGTACTGCAAGGCCTTCCAAAAGTGCTTGGGCCTCGCCTTTACACATGACATTAAAGAAGGATTCCACCTGGCGTCCATGTGGCGATTATCGCGCCCTGAATGCCAGGACTGTTCCTGATAAATACCCTCTCCGGCACATTAACGATTTCACTAATAACCTTAATGGCTCACGAGTGTTTAGTACTCTCGATCTAGTGAAAGCTTATCATCAGATTCCCATGTTTGAGGACGATATTCCGAAGACAGCCATTGCGACTCCGTTTGGCCTCTTCGAATTTCCTTTTATGACCTTCGGTTTACGAAATGCTGGTCAAACCTTCCAGCGCTTTATCGATGAGGTCACTCGGGGTCTCGATTACTGTTTTCCTTACATCGATGACATTCTCGTATTTTCGCCAGATGAAGCCTCCCATAAGGAGCATCTTCGAGGGTTGTTTCGTCGTTTGCAAGAGTACGGAGTGGTGATAAACCCATCCAAATGTGTCCTAGGTGCAGAACAGGTCAAATTTCTTGGACAAAATATCAATTGTGAGGGAGTACAACCTCCACGCGAACGCGTAACCGCGTTGCTGGAGTACAAACCTCCTGAAACAGTTAAAGGTATGAGACGATTTCTAGGCGTTTTAAATTACTATCGCCGTTTCATACCTCAGGCTGCCAAATTTCAAGCCCCTTTGATTGACGCGGTGGTAGCTACCAACAGAAAGGGTAACAAACCTTTTCCATGGACTCCCGAGCTGCATAAAGCATTTGAGAAATGCAAGCAAAGCCTTACAGATGCTACGCTCCTTCTGAACGACGCCCGCTTAGGCCTCTTCACGGATGCATCTAGTGTGCACGTTGGCGCCTGCTTGCAACAAGAGGTAAATAACCAGTGGTGCCCACTGGCGTTTTTCAGTAAGAAACTGACCCCACGCCAGTCGGAATGGCCTGCTTATTACCGAGAGCTCTTAGCGGTGTACGAAAGCGTACAACATTTTCGCTATATTCTCGAGGCACAGCATGCCACTATTTTTACCGACCACGAGCCTTTGTTGTACGCTTGTGTTCAACGCTGAGAAAAGCTACCGCCACCGCAACTTAATCAGCTGTCTTTTATTAGCCAGTTTACTACTGACATCCAGTACATTCGGGGAGAGGACAACGTTGTAGCCGACGCTCTATCGAGGGTTGAAGCTATCTCATTAGAGGCGGATTACGCCACTCTTGCTTCCTCTCAGGCTACTGACGACGAGCTTCTCAGTCTTCGTCGGGCCAACAGCTCCTCTCTCAAGCTCGAAGATGTCTGCATTCCAGGCACAGACATTACTCTCGTGTGCGATACATCTACGGGTAAGCCCCGCCCGTATGTGACGCCTGCATTCCGTCGTGGCATTTTCGATAAACTGCACGGCCTAAGTCACCCAGGTGCGCGCGCGACTACAAAACTGGTTAGCGACCGCTATGTATGGCCTGGCATTAGAAAAGACTGCCAGAAATGGGCGAAAAACTGTGTGCCATGTCAACGGAGCAAGGTGACAAGGCATGCCTCTACGCCCCTAGGTGAATTCACCACACCTTCAGCCAGACTGCGCCATGTCCACCTGGACATTATTGGCCCGCTACCTCCTTGCAACGGTTTTAACTACTGCCTCACGGCCATTGATCGCAGCACGCGTTGGCCGGAAATATGGCCGATGGTTTCCATGACCTCGGAGGAAGTGGCTGAAACCTTTACAAATGGCTGGATTGCCCGATTCGGTGTTCCGACGGTCGTCACCACCGATCAGGGCCGCCAATTCGAATCATCGCTTTTCCAGAAGCTGATGCAAGTGCATGGTGCCACCAGGAACAGAACGACCAGCTATCATCCGTAGGCTAATGGAATGGTGGAGCGTCTCCACCGCCAATTGAAGGCTGCTCTGATGTGCCATGGCAGCTCGTGTATCAGAGCACTTCCGATGGTACTCCTCGGTATTCGTACCGCATTAAAAGAGGACATTGGCTCTTGCGCGGCCGAGCTACTATACGGCGAACCACTGCGACTTCCAGGCGAACTGCTCGTCACTCCTATCGCATCCGAGCGTCCCACTGACGTCTTCGACTTCGTCAACCAGCTTCGTGCCAAGATGGCTCATTTCCGACCTGTTCCGGCATCGCATCACCATCAAAAAGCAATTTTCACTTTCAAGGACCTGTCAACAGCGACCCACGCGTTTCTTCGCGATGATACTGTGCGTCGTTCTTTGCAAGCTCCCTACACAGGACCCTATCCAATCTTGCGCAAGAGAAACAAGACGATCACTTTGCTTATCAGAGGTCGAAAAGCGGAAGTGAGCATCGACCGCGTGAAGCCAGCTCATATGATGACCGACGACCCTGTTTGTCTGACTCCAAACGGCTCGTCCTCCACTGGGCTACCCGCAATCACCTCGAGTCCTGCTTTGGAACGCGACCAGCAGGATACAGCTGCTCCTCCAGCCTTTCTGGTACCTGAAACCGCAGTCTCTCCTGCTCTGCCTGCTACAACTCCGGCACTCCCTGCGCCGGCTCCCGCACCCGGTACTCAAAAACCCCCATACATCACCAGATCTGGTAGACACGTTAGATTTAAAATTTTGGATTAAATTATTTCTCAATTTATTTCTGTTTAACCTATTTCATTTTATGTGAGGTTATGTTTCTCTGTAGGGGGGTGGTGTGGCAACATTGTTGCACGACTGGCTGGTCAGGGATTCAAAAATAGAAACATATTTATGTCAAGATTTTTATTCTCTCTTGTCACATCGATTTGTTCCAAAACGCTTGTGAACATTGTACCTATCTTGAGTTATGATTTAGTTTTCATAGTGAACTCAGTTCACCACAATACAGTTGTCTCCAATCCAACCGGCATTTGATTTTACGATCCAAGAAAGGCAACCTGAACACGCAACCAAACGGAGATAGGACCGGGAGGCCTATAAGTAACCAGCCTCCACCTTTACCATCCTATAAAGGTATACATACAGTCATACATGCAAACATGAGAGGGCTAAAACGAACACTATAAATATGTACGTTACCTAATACACGAATGTACGTATACCTAAATACGTACGTTTCCTAATATCTGCATGGTATATGTACCTAACTGTATATGTGTACAGTCATTCCTTGCCATCGTCAAGTTCTACATCGCCAAGAGGTCAGTTTGACTTGACATTCCACGTTCGTATACCAACCTATCTCTGTCTATCGCACTTGCTTATTTGAGTGATACACGAACGAACAGTATTTGCGTTTCATTAGCTATCGTGTAGACACCGTGACAAATCATATGTACGATTACAACTCGGTGGTAGTCAATCAGTGTCAATCACGTATTAAAAGAATGCAATATGCAATAGCCGATCGATGGAAGCGTCGGGTGCGACGAAAACCGAGCATACAGGGTGACTGGTAATTCGACCTATTCCTTGAAAGGGGTTATACTAGAGCTAATTTGCAACAATTCATGTCCAGTCAGCCAGGGGTCGAAACTCGCTGGTTTCCGAGATATTCGAGTTTTAGTTTGTATGAAAAAAAATCTCCTTGCAGCCTTAAGCTGGTGATTGTGACAAAAGTACTTCCATTTGGATGGTAAAAAAACATTTTTGTCACAATCAGCACTTTAAGGCTGCAAGGCGATTTTTTTTCAAACAAACTAATAACTCGAAAAATTAAAAAAAATCGTGTTTTGACCCCTGGTTGACTGGACATAAATTGTTGCAAATTAGCTCTAGTATAACCCCTTTCAATGAATAGGTCGAATTACCAGTCACCCTTTATATAGCCATCCACGTTCACGAGGAGCCCACCGGATCGCAAGTCCATTCAAATATGTGATGTAATATCTGTAGTCATGATTAAAATTCCTTTGGCATCTTGTAAAATACGCTCAGGCACGCCCGGTAGGTACTATCGTCCAAGGGTACGGGTTCACACTTTCAAAACAAAATCGCCTGCACACACATACAGTTCCTTTGAAAAATTACCCTAGAGGCGTGTACCCGTACCCTTGGGCGATAGTATACGTACATAAGGTAAGCAGCGCTTCTGCTTATAGAATTTATTTTTCACGCCACTGTTCGGAAATGTGGCAATAGATGGGCTAAAACCAAGCTGGAAAGTAGGCAAAAGCGGTAGCATCAGAACCACCACTACTACAATGTTTCATTGTAGTAGCTACTCAAACTCACTCGTCCATCTTTGAGCGGTTTTCCGGCTTCTCCTACAATGTACTATTAATAGGTTCTCTATTGGAAGGCATAAAGTCATTTGTACTATTATTGTTACGCATAATTGCTTTTCGCCGAAATAGTGATGTGCATAATTCTCATTACGCATAATTATATACGCATAACATTAAAAAGCATAAATACTGAAAGCATAATCTTCATGAAGACTAATGTCAAATAGCATAAGCACAAATAGGCATAATAATCAATTGGCATCATATCAAAATGCATAACAAAAAAAAGTTATGTACAAATGGCTCATATATGTAGTAATAAAGTGATACGCGTGTACCCGTTCAAAATCCCTAAAATTTAGATTTTAGCCTATGGTTATCTGAGTAGTAAATTGCCTAATTGTCATTAGTAGTAAGTTTTAATAAAAGGTTTTTCCGCTCTTTTATAAAAAAAATAACCTCGAAGACGAAAGCGGGAGGGAGCAAGGCTCCCGCTTCCGTCTTCTAACCTATCTGCGATGCGAGTCGGTTTTGCCACTAAGCCCCTAGTGCTTACGCTACGATACACCTCTATCTTGGCATTGATTGATCTCAGAGAAAAATAATATGACAATAACTAAACTGAGTTTTATTCATTTATAAAACTAAAATTATGGATAATGAGATAATGAGAGATATACCAAATAATTATTAGCCCAAACAACAGTATGCGTAATGTGTATTCGGCCAATACAGATTAGGTCAACTGAAATTATGCTATTAGCGTAGTATGCCAAAAAAGTAGTAGGCCAAAAATAGTATTATTATGCGACAGTATTATTATGCCAATATAAATTATGCCAAATCAATTATGCGAAACTATATTAGTCAAAAGAAAAATATGCCAATGAAGGGGATCCCTATTAATATCATATCAGAATATTACATGTCGTGTCAGAGTGACCTCCACACACAATCACTGTATTGCAGCCCGCAGAGCCGTGCGGCAATCAAAATGTTGTTGGTAACTCTGTTATTTCGTCCCTGCATTTCCTGTATTGCTTACCGTCGGTGTCCCGTACTACCGGGCACATATTCGAATAGTTCTACCATAACATGCCAAGTTATGACCAACGTCGTGACCATGGGCTTTATTTTAATTGGCAATGAAATACTTAGGAAATTAATCGTCCATAAGTGTACAAGGAAACATTCTTGAGAACATAATTACATAAAGTTATTCTAGACACTGAAATTCTATTTCACCCGCATATTTAAACGAGCATAGTCCAGTGCTCTCGCTATGCCAGATAACATCTGAAATGGCGCGTCGTAACTCAAGCAGCAACCATATTGACAAGAGGCCCAACACCGACGGAGAACCATTGAATAAACCATACACGTGCCCACGACCACTGACGAGAGTGTACGACTGAGAAGAATTCTATTTCACACATTTATTTTATTTTATTATTATTTGTTTAGTGGGCCCTAATATCAGCAGTGCAGTGCATCAGGCATGTTTGCCGAAGCCCAAGCGGACGACTTTTTTGCCATTCGGCGGAAAAGAATAGCGTCACTGCTAAAACGGATGCGCGGTAGCAGCAACAGTATGCTGAGGGTGTTGGCAGAGCGCCTCGAATGCCCGCTCACCAAATATTGGGTTGAAGTGGTCATTGGTAGGACCAAGTAGGGAATAAAATATTCGCTACTTGGTCCTACCTTTCTGCCATAGGTAACCGAAGAGGTGCCTAAATGTAAATTTAATTAAAATTGTATTTAAACGAAACTTAATCGTGTAATGGGTTGTTTTCAAAAAAAGTGTACCCTAGTTAAGGTATTAAAATTAAGAAACGTTAACTTTTTCAGGTGAGTCACGAAAATTTGCCATACATTTATACAGCTAATTTTCGTGACTCACCTGACAAAGTTAATGTTTCTTAATTTTACCTTAACTAGGGTACACTTTTTTTGAAAACAACCCTAATACTAATATAGTCTTGTAAGCCCCATTTTGTTACTAACCCTATTATGGATCTCGGGAGGAATTAAACATTTTTTTTTTTTTTTATATGCCGCTTCGACCAGTAAGTGATCTATTATGGCAGCCCTTTCTTTAGAGTTCACCGCTAAGGCCCGTTGCCTCCAGGAAATTCCAGATTCTTTGGGCGGTGATATGTTGTACCTCTTCTGGGTGCACGATGTGCCTCCCTAGGTAGGTACTTATTTTATGCATGAGTGGTCCGCAGGAGCAGAGAATGTGCATTGCAGTCTCCTCTGTCTCCTGGCAGAACCTGCAGGTTGCGTCCTGCTTCATACCCATTTGAAACAGGTGTTTGTTCAATTTGGTTTGTTTCACACATTACTTTGATACTATTGATACAATCATTCATTTTAATGATACGTTATATTACGGACCTGTGGCGCTACCACGAACTTCGAATCTCGAACTTCTTATATCGCCGTCTCAGTCGCTCGAGTACCATTAACCATAAGTGCGATTGAGACGCAGATATACGAAGTTCGAGATTCGAAGTTCGTGGTTATAGCTCTGGCAAGTGTAAAATTCCAATAACAATACTTTGGTTACCTTCAGCAAACCAAACAATAATTAGTAGTTAGTTACGTTACACAAGGACTGTCAAACCAAACCGTTGTTCGAAAGCTAAATTTTTTTTCGCTCGCACGCGCTTGCCACATACTCAATTACTGATAGTATAGGAACTCATTTGATCCTTAGCGCGATCGGGTGAATCGAGAACTCGGTACGAGCTCAGTTAAGCCGAAGTGACAGGAAGAACAGGTTCGCACTAGTTCCGTCAATGATAGACTTCCTTCAAGATATTTTCAACTAGTGCCAAAATCTGTGTTAGGTTATCGTAAACCCGTAGTAGGGCGGATTTTAATAAACCATAGGGGCGAAGTCAGACCCGAATTAGGTTACGACTTCTTTAGGCCCATGGAATAATTTTTGCCTTATTAAATCCCATTGATTTTAGTATGGTTAACGCCCCTATTTATGTAAGTACATATTTATTACGTCCACCGAAGCAATGGCATTACATTGTTCTTTCTTTCTAACGTACAGTACCCTTATTGTGAGATACAATCGTAACCTAACGTTACGTAACTAATACGAGATCGAATAAACGCGCATCGAATAGATTTCGATCTTGCTACGGTATTCTTCGATTCGACCCGTCAAACTTGTAACTCACACTGCCGTTGGACTACGAAACCAACTGCAAAACGTTAGGCACTTTGCGTTTAGTTTTCGATGCGTAATTTAACGTTCGATTCGTACTACCAATCGGCAGTGTGAGACATTTCGAATCGAAAAATACCGTCGCGACTGTAGTTTACTTTACCGTAGATCCGATCGAAATTTATCTCAAATTAAAGAACTTATAAAAATAAGGGTTTTGAATTGACAACATATATACGCAAAATTCGGATTATCGTGTAGGTATTTTGTATTTAAAAATGCAAATAAATGGCCCCCGCGCCGCCATATTGTATCGACAGTCGACACTGTCGACGTCGCGATGCGCGTATTCTGTAATGTCATAACCGACAAACATTTAAATTAGAACGATAAATGCTAGTGATATAAGGTTGAATATTGGAAAATCGTGAACGAACGTGAAGTCGATCGCGAATTAAGTAATGTATAAGTGACTCACGTTACAGTTTGGATTTTTAGTTCTATGAGTGACCACCAGGGGCGGTGTAAAGACTTTTCATACTAAATCTTGACGATAGGCGGTAGCGTCGATAGTAGACGCGACTCACTTCAATCCCACGCTAAGGGTGCAGGACGCCCTTGTTCAACGATACCTACAAACGCGCGTTTCACGAAGGAGGGAATTCTATATTTTTACCACACATTCCATTATCTACTACAAATAAACAAATACTTTATTTATGAGACCTTTACACCACTAGGTACTATATTTATTCAAAAAACCTGGCAACCCTAGCCAGATTTACTGTCGTTCAGCACAAATGGGAAACTTACAACTCGAAATTATTGATCGAATCTGAATAATGTCAATTTGAAAATGCTCGACATGGAAAATTGTCCAGCCTGAATAATACTAAACTGTAATTACGTCCTAAAGTAAAATAGACATAGGGTCATTTCGCCGGTTAGCGACCACCTAATATCATGTGCCGGTTAGCGACCACTTCACTGAGTTGGCGATTTGAAAGCATATTTTGTAGTTTTTTTTGTAAATTCCTATTCCATAACTAGGTACAAACAATAATGTATACGGCTAACTGTTTCAACAGGCTTTGTAGAATTGATGTTATCTTACTTAATCTTCAATTGAATGTTCTTCAGGTGGTCGCTAACCGAAGGTGGTCGCGTAACCGGCGAAATGACCCTACTTCATACAGGTCGAAAGAAATACGTCCATATGGAATAACGTGCTCTCAAAAAAATTACCAATACCTACGTCATATATGAATTTTGTTCAAAATAGTCGATTTTCATATTAAATTTTGATATTAGTTTAAATAAGACAACATTCACTTTGTACATATTTGAATAATATATGAACCTTTTACATAGTGGATTCCATTTGGGCTAGATTCATTTTGAACAAGAATAAAATTGGTCAATAAAAAATTATAGACACAATTAAATTTTATCCAAATTCACTTTCGGTGGTATTATTTTTAGTCCAATTTCAAAACGGTAATTTTGTGTTGACGAATTTCCGTTTGTGCCGAATGACAGCAAATCTCTAGCCATAGATCACCTGTATTGATACCAGGGATCGGAAACCGTTATTTTTTGTAAACCGGTTTCAGCCAATACCTCCAAACCGAAATGAATAGCGTTTTTGGTTGCCGTTACCGGTATTTAAATGTATGTTTTCTCAAAAACCGTTTTAGGCCAACATCGTTTCTGTTGAACGAAATTAACCGGTTTAAATGAAGTCGACAGAGATCGAGAGGGTCGTTCTTTTTCACTTTGACTGCGGGGCACCGGCAGGGTGACTTATTATTTGATGCTGTATCTCGTTTGTAGTGCTGCAAAAAGTCACCGTGTGTTTTAAACAAAAAAAAATTATAACAAATGAAATGAAACTCTCCCGATACGGAAAAGCTCAATTATTACTAAATCAAGTTAGGTTCGTTTTCGACGCAACACCATCCCGTATTCAAATACATTTCCGGCTGCACCTCGTTATAGTTTTTAATTTCCCTCATTACCGGGAAGCCGGCCGTAAATTTCCCGCCGCATTTTATTCCCGGGTACTAAATTACTCTTTACCGTAAAGTGGACTTGAGACACTGCGTGGAATTTCATTACAAGTGCGTAACGGGGTATTTTCTGCCCTATTAGGTAGGGCCACATACTTTTTGCATTTAATGGGAGTAACTCTACGCCAGATGCGTTTTTTAAACGCTAAGTCTCTTAATAAGCCTGTTAATAAATCTGAAAAAAATATACAACGTGTCCCAAAACTCAACGATAAGCCGGCACCAGAGGATGGAGCTGCTTTTGATTAGTCGAGAAAAAATAAGGAAAAAAATATATCTAAATAAGTAGCTCCATCCTCTGGTGCCGGCTTATCGTTGAGTTTTGGGACACGTGGTAGATATATTTTATTTTATATATTTAGATATATTTTTTTCCTTATTTTTTCTCGACTAATCATAAGCAGCTCCATCCTCTGGTGCCGGCTTATCGTTGAGTTTTGGGACACGTGGTATGTATTGTATGTAATTCGATATTTAGTGAAATCATAAATTGTTCGTAGAATATTTAACAATGTCAAAAAAACTTGAAATAAGGCTGTTTTCAAGTTATCTTTTACCAATTCTTCTAAACCACTAGAGGTTTACGGTCAACCAATTTGATTCCTAGGCCATCATAGAACCTTACCGTTGTAAATGCTATGTCAATACGGGTTACTAGGATTATTGCGTCGCTATGTAACCGTTAAAATGACAAAATTCTACGGTGGCCTAGGAATCAAATTGGTTAACGTACTTTCACCATTCCTTCTTTCCAAAAAATAAGTACCTAATTCGCGTATCTAATATTCCAAGGTATCGAATTCCGTAATAATAATTCGTTTCGATAGGTACATACATACATACATACCATCACGCCTTTATCCCTAAAAGGGGTAGGCAGAGCACATGAAACTTGTGTTCCAGTGCCACTTTTAGCATAAATGTGGGTATAAAAGATCGACAAAATGTGATGTTGCAGTGATAGAATACAAATCAACGATTGTATTTTTGGTAGGTTTAGGTTATGGTTAGCTTGTGTCCCTTAGAGCGGAAATGGGCACCCCGCGAAGCGGGGTGACGTCGACACGCTGGCGGTTAGGTTAGGTTTAGGTTAGTTTTGCACCGGCTGAGGGCCTGCAAAAAGGCCCCAGGGCCGGACGGTGTGCCGGGAAAGATCCTGCCGATCGCGATGGGCCACCTTGGGAGTCGCCTAAAGGACTTGTTCGATGATTGTCTGGAGACGGGGCGGTTCCCGGGGTGTTGGAAGGAGGGCAAGTTATGCCTCTTGCGGAAGGAAGGTCGGCCGGCGGACTCTCCCTCTGGGTGGAGGCCCATTGTTTTGCTGGACGAAACCGGAAAGATGTTAGAGCGGATCGTCGCTTCCCGGATCGTCCGACATTTAGACACTACGGGTCCTAATGTATCCGACCGCCAGTTCGGCTTTCGGATTGGGCGGTCTTGCATAGACGCATTAGGTGCCTTCCGAGGGTTTTGTGTGGAAGCGGCGGAGAGACGGGAGGGGATGGTGGCGGTGTCATTAGACATCGCCAACGCGTTTGGATCCCTCCCGTATTCGGTAATTGGGGAGGCGCTCCAATATCATGATGTGCCTCCCTACTTGAGGCGTATAATAGAGCAATACCTCTCGCAGCGGGTAGTGCTCTTCGAGGAAAGAGGAGGGCAAAGGAGGTCGAGGCCCATGGCCTGTGGCGTGCCCCAGGGGTCTGTGCTAGGCCCCTTACTATGGAACCTGGGGTACGATTGGGCCATTAGAGGTGTCCTCCTCCCCCGGATGACCGTCATCTGCTACGCGAATGACACGATGGTGGCGGTCCGGGATGCGGATATGTGGGAGGCTCTGCGACGGGCAGAGGTTGCCGCGGAGCATATGGTGACCCGCATCCGGTTGCTGGGCCTGAGGGTGTCCCTCCCGAAAACAGAGGGAATAATCTTCGGGGGGAGAGGCTGGCGGCCGCCTGCGGGCGCCACAATTAGAGTGAGCGGGGCCTCATATAAAATACCTGGGGCTCATTCTGGACCGCAAGTGGAATTTCGGGGAGCATTTCCGCCAGCTTGCTCCCCGAATAGTGGCAACGGCGTCAGCTTTGGGTCGGCTGCTGCCCAATGTAGGGGGACCCTCCGTTGCGTGCCGTCGCCTGTATGCCGGGGTCGCCCGGAGCATGGCCCTTTACGGGGCCCCGATTTGGGTTGACCGGCTAAATGCGGCAAATAAGGCCCTGCTTAGGAGGCCACAAAGGGTTGTGGCCAACCGTATCTGCAGGGCCTACGTAACGGTGGCGTGTGCGGTAGCGTGCGCCTTAGCAGGCACTCCTCCGTGGGAGCTGGACGCGGAGATGCTAGCTGAGGCACACAGCGACCGGCTAAGGTGGAGGGCTTCGGAAGAATCTCCCGCTCCTGAAGAGGTGAGGGCCGCTCGCAGGCAAACGGAGCGGCGATTGAGGGACAGGTGGAAGAGAGACCTAGAGGAGTCGCGATATGGACTTCGCACCATAGAAGCGCTCCTCGGGTCGTTTGACGCCTGGCTAGAGAGGGCCCATGGTAAGGTGGGGTTCCGAATGACGCAGGTGATGACCGGACATGGCTGTTTCGGTCATTACCTGCACAGAATTGGAAGAGAGGGAAGCCCTGCCTGCCATGAGTGCGGCGCAGAGGATGACTCGGCCCAGCACACTCTGGAGTGGTGCAGCAGGTGGGCCGAGGAGCGCCGCACTATGGTAACAGCCCTCAATGTGGATGATCTCTCGCTGCACAGTGTCGTGGCGGCCATGCTGGGCAGCGAGAGATCGTGGGAAGCGGTGGCCTCCTTTTGCGAAACAGTCATCTCGCAGAAGGAGGCCGCGGAGAGGGGGCGCGAAGACAGTGCGGACGCGCTCCCGCTCCGGCGCAGACGGCAGGGTAGAAGACGCGCGTGGTTTGCGGCCGCTGGTCGCGTCCTCCCCCAGTAGAGCCAGTGGGTAGGGGACCCACACTGCACGGCTCTACATTGTGGAGTGGGAGGGTCAAGCGTCCTGGCCCTCCCCTTTCTTTTGCGCGGGTGTCCTGGTCAGCCAGGGCCGCCGGGGGGCGTCGTGGTGAAATGCTCGCGATCCCATGGCGCCCCCTTAACGGGAATGCGGGTGACGCCGGTGTGTTTTTAGTGGGTATGTTCCTCCAGTCACCATCAGTCGGATGGCGGCGGGAGGAGAGAGTCCCACATAACCCCCAAATAACCTTCCCCTGGGCCGGGGGTATGCGTAAAGCATTTTCACACCGTCAAAAAAAAAAAAAAAAGGTTTAGGTTAGTTTAAAATAATTGCCATGCGTTCTTTTAAAAAAAAAGTTCGGTTAGGTTAGGTTTAAGGTTACAAGGAGAAAATTTACTTTTACTAAATGTTCAGGATTAATACCTAAGTAAGGGAAGGTTCATTTTAAATTAGGAAGACCACATAACACCAAAAAAAATATTTAATTTTAACCAACATAACATGGTCTTCAATGTTTACTTTTCTTCAAACACAAATTTGAGGCTATCGCTCTAAGATATTCACATTCAGTATATTCAGCTTTTCAAGCGATTGCTATTAAAATAATAGGGAACATTACGCAAAGCTCTGCGTAGGGGGCGACACTAACACAACCCGTAAACAAACCGCCATGACGTACAATGTCATATTTATTTACCTATAACAAACAATTAAATAACAAATAATTGATGAAAACGCGTTAAACTACAATCGTTTTATTCATGTGTAAAATACCTGTACTGTGATATTAAAATGGCATCCTGAGGGCCTTTTTTGCTTTACGACGTATTGCCGCTTCCCATAGTTTTCGTATCATTGTTTCCTTAGGAAATGAATGATGCCCTTCATTTTTGCATCCAATTACGCAGCACTGATGCATTTTATTTATTGAAATATTTTCTTCCCTATTTAATCCAGAGCTTTGAAGGAGTTGTCAAAGTTGTCAAAAAAACTGTTTACTAATTGTGACAGTGCTGCACTCTGGCGGCAGAATATTGCAGTTATGTTCTCCATTGTATGCGTTTATACTATACGAGCATTATGCTTTTTGATATTAGATTAATTGTATAATATATGTTTTAAATCTTAGGAGTTATGAACATTATACGCTTTAATCGTTATATCAATTGGTATTATATCTAAATAACGTTATACTTTACAAAAGTTTATATTTTGAAATTATATATTTCGCTCATTATATCCAGTGAATGTTATACTCAACAAGCTTATACAAAGTGAGCGTATATTTTATATTTGTATAAGTTTATATTTGTCCAAATTAGATTTGACGATTTGTTTTTTGCCTAAGCAAATCATTTGCTTTATAATTATTTGCCACATAATTATTTAATAGTTTGTTTTTTTACGAAGCAATCATTATAGGTAACAGTAAATTGTCATAATTTATGCATAGCAATTCTTATGAATAATAATAACTATGATTTGATATTCAATATAATGACTAAAATTGGTATGATATTCAACATTATGGTTAAAAAATATATGACATAATACAATTATGACAATGAAAGTATTATGCGCAGAATCATTAATTACAAAATACTTTTATGAGTAACAACTTTATGCGTATTGTTGTATGACAAAAGAAATGATGACAATAGTCATTATGCGACTAGATGGAGACCCGATGAATTTGTATTCAAATTTCGTGAGTTTTTGGTCTGTGCGCGGGGGAAGAGGATAGCATGTCTACATAAATGATACAAGAATGAAAGCCTTATCATCTATTTGTATCTTATACTCATGGCATCTTAAGATATTCTTGACGTATATATCCTTTGATATAAAAATCCTTTTTCTACTACATGTTTAGTTTTCTTGGGTTCTCAGGCCTCCCATTTAGCCGTAACCATTCAGTACTCGTCTTCATTTCTACATGGTGTATTATTCAAACGGGGCAGTTAGGGAAAATCCGTAACTATAAGAAATACGGAAATTTGCTCTTAGGAGTCACGAGATCGATTTTAGAAAAAATATAAATTGCATTTAAAGATTTTCAAAAATGCCTCATACACGGCTGGGAATCGAACCCGGTCAAATTAGTCTAAAAATCAGAGTTCGTTTTTGTGCGTAAATAAATAGCACTGGATGTAAGGAACAATCGTTGCTAAGGAACCCTATATCTACAGTCATAGGAAAATACTGAATTTCATAGTTTAATGTACGGAAATGGATCTTCGGTTCAGCCGTTTTTGACATAATATATTGAACTTTGAAAAGAAAATGTCGGGTTTTTTCAACTTTTCTTGGTTGTAGTTATTTTTGGTGTTCGCAAGAGCGCACATAAACAAATATTTATCTATTCTAATATCATAAACCCTCCATGATGCGTTCAAGAACCGCACATTATGACCACCATAAAAATAGACAAACAAATTTCTTATCTGTGAAAATGTTATTATTGCTAAATAATTACATCGATTTCGATGATATTATTTCATTCAAATTTCGAACGTCTCTGAAAAACAAAGAAATTTGATTTAACCTCTATTCTTATATCAGTCAAGACAAAGATGACGTTTAGTTCGTAATGAATTGTCAATTTGCATACAAATTTGACAAATGTCGCACGTAAGTAAGATATCGAACGATATGATAGTCGGATCAGTTGGATCTATGAATTATTAGTTTGTCTATGAATTAAAAAAAAACATTATGGCAGCTGCCAGAAAACAACGCCGCGATGCCGGTCATAAGTTTATGTTGTTTAGTTTAGGTTAGCTTAGTACATAAATATGTTGCTACACCCTTGTAGGGTCCATGTCTGTACTAATTAGATTTTAAGAACATCCTGTGAATACCATGGTTGCAACGAATAAATGAATATGAATGAATGAATATGAATATGAATGAATGAATAATTAGCTTATGATATGTGGATAGATAAAGTAGTGTATGTAACTGTACATAATTAGGCATTAAAACACTCGTGTGAGGTTATTATGAAACTCGCCTTCGACTCGTTTCATAAACCCTCTCTCGTGTTTAATGCCCTTCATTATGTACAGTCACATAAACTACTATTATATAATGCTTTCAAGTAAACTAAGTGACCTTTGATTCATGGGATAAATTGGATCAAACCGGTTTTTACTGAATTATTATTGCTATTTTCGCGGGTGTAGTGAAAATGTTAGTCTGCTATCTTGTTGTATACTTAATTCATTCTACCCAATTTCATTGAATAGTGCTTCTTTACCTAAGTACATACATTTTAAATGACCAAGTAGCCTCTTCTTTTCCTAACGTAACCTCAGTTAATGGTACGTCACGTAACACGTAGGTATGTATCAGAGTTGGACCCCGTTTCTGCCGAAAGTGAGCAGGCATTCAGGCTCAAATATTAATAGGACTGCTCCATTGCAGAGGGTGTGAAAAATAAATGCGTGCTCAGCGCTCAGTGCTCTGAGTTATGAATCCAACTGTGCTTTAGGTATATTTAAAATGTTATTCTGTAATTTCTATTCTTAAATTCCTTACAAGGATGGTAACAGAAATGAGGATTTTCCGTGACTCGAGATGAGGCAGAATATATTATTGTATTTGGCATATATTTTTTGACTTGTGCGCATGTGTATTCCATTGTGTTCAATTAGTGGTTATCCTAGCTTGTAAGTGCTGTGGTTTCGAATTATTAGCTTACATTGTGCCTAATAAATATTATTTTTATTACTAGGAGCCTGTGGTAGCACTGCTGGGCAAAGGTCTGCCCCTCCGTTTCCAGATATCCCGATCCCGAGCAACCTCTGGCCAATCCTTAAAAAAGGAGTCTAGCTCGTCCCGCTATCCCCTGCGAGGTCTGCTGCGTCACAGAATAAGTAATAGTACAAGTACAGAAGGCACACTCCTTTGATCTTTACAAAAGCCGCTTTTTTCTTAGCAAAAACACTGTGATTTATGGCCCTCTGACGTCGTCGACTCCAGCACAAGCCAAACGGAACGTTAAGGCTGCGTACGAACGGTGAAAATGAATTGGCTCACTTGCCGCGTCGCCGATAGTGAGGGCTGCCAACGACAAAAAATAAAATAATTATGTTTTGCCCATTTATTTCTTGCATTCAATATAGAGAGATATACATTTATAATCTTTATACAATATTTATTTCATTATTTATCTCTAAAATAATAAATCTCACAATTTGGACGACTTGAATACACCAAGACCGCCAGACCACCTTTTATTGGCTTTGCTGCAACCCACAGTAATGCAAAATCTTGTTGCTGTATTTTTAACCATTTTAATTATGTTTAATTAAATTAAATAACGCAAAGAATGCGTTACGTTACCTTGCAACGTAACGAATAGAAAAATAGGGATAGTACGGCGGTATGTAGTGTAAGTGTAAAGTGTAAGTAAGTAGGTATACTTTACTTTACTAGAATTTAAATTCACATAGGTATATCAGCAAACAATCAATTAAAATTTACTTGCATACTTAAACATAATAAAAATTGTTCTGGGTATTACTTGATTCCACTTGATTCATACAGTGTTATATATTATGGAAGTAGATACACATATAATATCTCTTTTATAACTTTATATTCAGTAACTACTTATTATCTATTTAGTTCATTTTCTTACCTTTCGGCATCTTTCGGGCGTGCCGGGAGATAGAAAAATGCGAGATTCGATTTTTTATTATTGTTCTTGCAACCCGCTGCAATACAATATTTTTTAGGTTTCTTTTTATTCATTTCAACAGTAATTCAACAACACACAGACAGACGAATGCGGTGGCACGTTCACTTCCGACATAATATTTACGTAAGCTCAATAAAAGTAAACATTAATATAAAAGATATGAATTGCACTAGGGTCGTTTCGCCGGTAACGCGACCACCTTCGGTTAGCGACCACTTGACGGACTAGGCTGCTTCAATTAAAGATATTAACATTTCTACAAACCCAACAGAAAAATAATTAGTTATTAACTATTCTTGAATAGTGTCAGAATAAGAATAAATACACTTTAAAACCCAAAGCTTAATCCAAAGCAAGAAAAAATAACCTCAATTCACACATTTCACACATTGCTTCCGAAAAGTGTTGACGTGCAGTGAATCTGTAAAAAAAATAACGCGACAGTTGGCGCGAAAACTTTAGTTACGTCACTTAATTTTATTATTATGCTGAAATTAGTTAATTGATCGTTTAAATGATTTAGCTGTTGTAATAATTTCGTTGAGATTCGGCATATTTAAAAATAGATTTAAATAAAATGGGGTGGTCGCGTACCCAAATACATAATTACCAAAGAAGTCGGATAGCGACCACATCGTTTTCTTTTTCTTTCCTTATGGATTCTTATGCGGCACCCGCGATATTTAGCTTGGCTAGCAAATTGAGTCGGTATTTAAGCCGCGCCAATCCATGTTATGTCCATAGTATATATAATATAATAATAATATATAATTATATATTATATTATATAATAATAAATAATTTATATGAGATAATTATATTATAAATTCGAAAGTGTGTATGTCTGTCTGTCTGTTATCTCTTCACGCTTAAACCGATGGACCGATTTTGATGAAATTTGGTATGGAGATAGTTTGAATCCCGGGAAGAGATATACCTAGGATAGTTTTTATCCCCGAAATAATCCCCTAAGGGGATGAAAGTTTGTATAAAGCTACGATATAAACGATTTCCACGCGGACGGAGTCGTGGGCAGACGCTAGTGTAAGTAGAATATAATCTAAAAGTTAAATAAAAGCTTGTAAAAAGGTGGCATTTAGATACCTACTATGAATGACATGTGTGACTGTAATAGCAATATATATAAAAGCACTATGGTGTGAGCGAGAAGGATTCTATTCTTCATTGACACAGCAATGTAAAGTAGATTTAGAAGAGTAACAATTTAGGGGTGTAGTTACTAAATAAAATGACCTATAATGATGAATTTTCTCGAAAAAGGATTAAATGTAACGTCAAATGGAGAAAAAAAAAGAGCAGGGGATTAAGTAATCACAAAGTTATAGTATCCAAAGTTTTTAGAGGGGGTGTATTCTATCCCTTTTCCGCAAAACGCACCTTCATATGAAATGATTGTCATTTACTATGATGCTCGGGGATTGTGACGTCACGATCCACTAGCGTTTTCTCTCTCTAACAAGCAATATTAAAACTGTTGTAGCTTCGTAATTTTTGGAGATATATGAATGGGATTTTCGTCACTTAGGCTTATCATTTTGCCTTATTTTTTTGGATTAATAATAAATGGTTAGTGTACACTCCTATTTGTTGTGGTATAAGGGCAGTTAGGTAGGTCAAACTTTGAGAGAAAGAGGTCAATCGTCGAATACGACTCGTCTGGGTAGCGTTCGGGAAGCTACGCTATGGCACATCTTTTCGTCCAATATTTCGCAGTGTCTCAAGGCGAGTCTTTGACCAGTGTGTGTTGCCAGTGATGACGTATGGCACTGGAACGTGGTCGCTTACTATGGGCCTCATAAGAAGGCTAAAAGTCACACAAAGGGCAATGGAGAGGGCTATGCTGGGAGTTTTTATGCGTGATCGCATCAGAAATGAGGCTATCCGCAACATAACCAAGGTAAGTAACCGATATAGCCATCCGAATCGCTAAAGTTAAGTGGCGGTGGGCGGGGCATATTGCACGTAGAATCGATAGCCGTTGGGGCGGAAAGGTTCTCGAATGGCGACCACGTACCGGGAGGCGCAGAGTGTATATACCCCCACAAGGTGGACTGATGACCTAGTAAAGATCGCAGGAATTCGCTGGATGCGGGTGGCGCAAAACCGGTCATTGTGACACTCTTTGGGGGAGGTCTATGTCTAGCAGTGGACGTCTTTCGACTGATATGATGATGATGATGATAAATCGTTTTATTAACTACTTAAACACTATTTGCAAGAGTGGTCGCCAACTAGCTAACAGGTGGTCGCAAACCGACTAAAGCGGTCGCTATCTAGCGAATTCGCTATTTTGTAACCTTTTCTATATTTTTTCCTAATCTATGGATGAAAGTGCTATATTTTATTGTAGGTTTCAAAACTTGACTATACTCAGAGCCTTTACGAATACCATCTATTATGTGTGTAAATTGAATAGGTATATTTTTACTAATCTAAAGTGAGCAACTCGGCTAAGTGGTCGCTAACCGGCGAAACGACCCTATGCATATTAGGAATTCAAACTTTAAATTGAAATTACAAAACAAAAGGACGCTTCCTTAGAGCATTTGCAGTAACCCCTTGTGTCCCATTCATTTTATTATTTTTTTGGATTCGAAGAAACTGTGATCTAAAGTTATGACCTCCAAGTAATGTATCTTAGCACCACGACATAATAGCACAGCAGCATCAGCAGATTTAGAGGTAACATCATGTAATGAGTCAGAATAGTTTTTATACGGTTTAACTCACGTATTAAATGTTACTACGGGTTTCTGTTTTTTTTTTATTTACGGGTGTTTGTAGCAAATAAATAAATATATCCATCTGTGGAATGCAGTAGCTTTTCTTTAAAATAAATAATGTTAAAGGGAAACTGGAACCTACTGCATTCTACTTTAGCAAATATTTCAAATGTCCGAAAATGACAGTTCGTTTATACGTTCGTTTTGTTTGAATGAGGCAAGTTGAATCTCTATTCAACTTGCCTCATTCAAAACAAAGAAGTCTCTCATCATCATCATCATCATATCAGCCGAAAGACGTCCACTGCTGGACATAGGCCTCCCCCAAAGAGTGCCACAATGGCCGGTCCTGGGCCACCCGCATCCAGCGGACTCCCGCGACCTTTACCAGGTCATCAGTCCACCTTGCGGGGGGCCTACCCACGCCGCGCCTTCCGGTACGTGGTCGCCACTCGAGAACCTTTCCGCCCCAACGGCCATCGGTTCTACGTGCAATGTGCCCCGCCCACTGCCACTTAAGTTTAGCAATTCGGAGGGCTATATCGGTTACCTTGGTTCTGCTGCGGATAGCCTAATTTCTGATGCGATCGCGCAGAGAAACTCCCAGCATAGCCCTCTCCATTGCCCTTTGAGTGACTTTGAGCCTTCTTATGAGGCCCATAGTAAGCGACCACGTTTCCGTGCCATATGTCATCACTGGCAACACACACTGGTCAAAGACTTTCGTCTTGAGACACTGCGGAATATTGGGCGAAAAGATGTGCCGTAGCTTCCCGAATGCTGCCCAGCCGAGTCGGATTCGACGATTGACCTCTTTCTCAAAGTTGGACCTACCTAACTGGAGAGTCTGAGAAGTCTCTACGAAGATAGTATTCTAAAGGTGGTTCCACAACGCTTCGGAACTCAAACACACCGAGCCATCCGGTTGCCTCTCGGAAACTGAAACTACGTGTCATTGCTTTAGCTAGTAGCATAACAAAACAAAACACACTTATCTATAAACTGTGACTCCAAAGGACCCTTCCTTAACTTAATGTTGTTAACAACTGACCGATGCTAAAAATAACCACAACGTGGATAACGGAAACGGATAGAGCATCATTGACCCAGATGTCGATACGGGCCGGTGGCCGGCCTGACCCCGCTGACCCGCTGACCCCCACCACTTAGTAGATACGATCAAACCTGCCACGGTTAAACACAACAATACGGAATCAGGTAGTTATTTAATCGTATGGCATACATGATTTTGGCCTTTGAGTTTGTCGCTCTTTAGTACCACCCAGGGGACACGTGCAGGGTTATGGTATGGTAGGGAGCTACTGCGGACGCAAGTGACATTTGTCCCCCCTTTGTCAAGTGAGTGGGCATCTCGACTGTAAGAGGTTCTTAAGCGTGCCTTCCAAAGCACGGAAGCGCTCATTTATAGTAACCACTCAAACAGGCGGTCACCCATCCAAAGACTGACCGCTGCCATCTTTGCTTAACCTGCGTTATCGTTTCCGATTCGCAGGCGCCGCTGATCAGGTAGTACAGTCCCAGCATTAAGATCTGCTACAAGAAAGCGTGCATTAGGCCTGCATCACACTGGCGCGGCCTGCGGTGCGGTAGCGGTCAGGTTTCGGAACGTGCTATCCGTTTCCCAAAACACGCTTTCCCAAAACACCCGTTCCAAAATAACGGTGTCTTTTATCGACAGACCGTACGCCAAAAGACACGTTTTTCATAGAATCCGTATGCCGAAAATTGCCGTTTATCATAGGTCAGGCAACGAAAAGGTATGGAGGGAAATGCTTGGAACACATTGTTTAACTTCGTAACTTTGCTTGCACTACAGGTAGTTAGGAGATGAACATATCAAAAGTCCTGGCCCGTAGCCCTTGAGCTGCGGGGCGGGGGGGATTTGAAGGTCCCATTTTTCGGTTTTTCACTTAGTTCTTGAAAACTATGCGTCCTAGCGACATGACTAATCATACAAATTGAAAGCTGATTCAATTTGCTTATTCTGTCTTCTTTTTTGATATCTTGTATAGTTTTCGAGATATCTATTTATCAGCTATTGAAAGTATCTAATTTTGGAAAACGAAAACTTATTTCTTCGTCTTTGACAGCTATTCCTCATCAAGCACTAAAGTAGCAGGGCATTCTAATTCGCTATCGACTCAGAAACTCTGTTAACATACATTTTAATGGTGGTCAACAAACTTGCTGAGTCGATTGCGCGTTTGATACTCTGCTACTTTCGTGCTATAGGTTGATAAGGAATAGCCGTCAAAGACGAAGAAGTAAATTTTTGTTTTCCAAAATTACAGACTTATTTATTTATAAGTTCTGCCCGCGACTTCGTCCGCGTAGAACTCGTTAATATCGTAGCTCGGTACAAACTTTCACCCTCCATTTCCCCTTTAAAGATTGATTTCCGGGATAAAAACTATCCTATGTGCTTCCCCGTGACAATTTTATCTAAACGGGTGCAACGGTTGTATAGTAGCTCCATACAAATGTTCACCTCTCATTTCACCCCCTCCAGAGATGGTTTCCGGGATAAAAATTATCCCATGTCCTTTTCCGGAACTTAAACTAATTCTAAAGCAAATTTCATCTTAATGGGTTTCATCCAAATATTTATCCCCCATTTCACCCCCTTACGGGATGATTTTGCGTACAAAATCTATCTCTATACAAAATTTCATCTAAATAGGTTCCATCCATCTTAATTTTTATTCCCTTTTTCACCCCTAGGGGATGATTTCTGAGTTAAAATTTATCTAATGTCCTTTCCCGGGACCTATCCCCAGGAATCAAACTGTCTCTATACCTAAATTTCATCTAAATCGGTGCAGCCGTTCTAGTAGCTCCATACAAATGTTCACCCCCAAATTTCCTCCCCTAAAGGCTGATTTCTGGGATTAAAACTATTCTATGTCCTTCCCCGGGACTCAAACTATCTCTGTACCAGATATAATTTTAATGGGTTCCATTCAAATCTTTACCCCTCGTTTCATCCTCTCAGGAGATGATTTTCGGGGTAAAAACTATGCGTTGTCCTTCCCCGGGACTCCAACTATCTCTATACCAAATTTTAACTAAATAGGGTCCATCCAAATTTTCACCCCCGATGAAATAGGGGATTATATTCGTTGTCCTTCTCCGCATCTTAAACTATCTCTATACCTAATTTCATCCCCTTAGGGGTTTACTTAAGGGATAAAAGCCATCCGCTGTCCTTCCCCGCGGCTCAAACTATCTCTATACCAAATTTCATCTAAATGGGTTCCATCCAAATTTTCACCCCCATTTCACTCACTTTTTTTTTTTTTATTTCAGACAAGGTATACACATTTGTTAGTAAAAAAATATTAACTTATGACTAAATTAGTGTTAGTTAATAATAATACTTAGGGTCTAGAATTCTCGTGCGCGCGTCTTTAAATGCACATGCATGGACGTCCAGCGGGCTAGCATAGGACTGTCCCAGCGGTACGCGAACACCCTCAGGATGCTGTAGGGGCTGCCGCGCAAACGAGACAGACGCGAGGCACATCTCTTCCTCATCACAGCCGCGAAGCCATCCGTCCGCGGTTCGGCAAACATGCCGGACGCACTACACCATCGCGGCAGCCCCATCAGCACCCGGAACGCGTTATTGTATTGGACACGAAGTTCGTTGTACGCCCTCTGCGTGTAATTGACCCACAGGCTGCATGAATAAAAAGATACACAAAAGGCTTTGAACAAGGTAATTTTGACATCTTTAGTGCATCTTGCAAACCTGCGGGCCAACATATTGCACCGAACGGCCAACGACCTTTGCTCCCGCTCGATGTCCATGTTGTCGCTCAGGTTATCGGTGACCCAGTGACCCACATATTTGAACGAGCTGACCTGTTTCAAGGGAACAACTTTTGGTATGATTACCGGAATAAAAACTATCCTATGTCCTTTCCCAGGGCTCAAACTATCTCTTTACCAAATTTCATCTAAATAGGTTACATCCAAATTTTCACCCTCATAGGGGATAATTTTCGGGATAACACTACCCAAGGACTCCAACTATCGCTATACCGTAAATGTATTCCATCCAAATTTTCACTCCCTATTTCATCCCCTTAGGTGATTATTTTAGGGAGAAAAGCCATCCGCTGTCCATCCCCGCAGCTCAAACTATCCCTATACCAAATTTAATCTAAATGGGTTCCATCCAAATGTTTCCCCTTATTTCACCTCAGGAGATGATTAACGGGATAAAAACTATGCTATGTCCTTTCCCAGGACTTAAACTATCTCTAAACCAAATTTCATCAAAATGGGTTACATCCAATTATTCACTCCCCCCATATCACCTAAGGGGATGATTTCCGGGATAAAACCTATCCTATGTCCTTACTCGGGACTGAAACTATTTATATACGAAATTTCATTCAAATCGGTGCAGCGGTTTAAGTAGATCCATACAAATTTCCACCCCCAATTTCATCCCCTCAGAGGATGATTTCTGGGATAAAAACTATCCTATGTCCTTTCTTCCTTCCTTCCTTTAAACTATCTTTATACCAAATTTCATTATAATCGGTTTAGCCGTTTTCACGTGATGCGCGGTCACATAAACAGACAAACAGATAAACAGACAAAAATTCTAAAAACTGTTGGAACGTGTTCTGTAAATTGTTGTCGATTCTAAGTATCCCTAGCCAGTTTTTTTTCGAATTCATTAAATTTCATGTACAGACTTTCGACCCTCTTCAGCTTTATTACATGTATAAGTAGAAGATACATGAGAGTATGTAATATGCGCGCCGCAAACTAATGCTAGGTGATGTCTACTAATTATGATTAAATGTAATTTTACGCCATTTATAAGGGAATTTCTTACTTATCTCTAATGTTTATGAAGATGTATGATAATTCTGTCTTTAAAAGCGTTAAGACATGAACATACAAAAAAATTACGACCGCTTTAGCCTAGTTAATAGTGAAATATTGTTGTTATTGTTGAACCTGCCTACGAAGCAAGAGGTCCTGGGTTCGAATCCCAGTAAGGGCATTTATTGGTGTGATGAGCACGAATATTTGTTCCTGAGTCATGGATGTTTTCTATCTATTTAAGTATTTATTTCTCTATATAAGTATCTAATCTCTGCTCGGGTGAGACAAGTTTACCATATAATTTTAATTTAATTTTCGAAAGATGTGTATTTTTCATTAGTCGGAAAAAGCTAAATTAAAATTTAAAAAACTTGCCTTGGAATTAAAAATAATTAAATATATATTTAAAAAAACCCCTGACTATATAGAAAACAACTAAATACAATAAGATATACCAAAAAATTGTATTCATAATTTAGTTTAAAAACAAAAGTTAAACCGACTTCGATTCAATACTTCGCCAAGGAACACATAATACATTAACATTTCCTTCCCACTTTACCGCATGAACTACTTTCCGAGAGCAAATGCGTTGATTATTGGCGTACTTTAGGTACATATGTAGGCCGATAATATTTGAAGAGTTTCGTCGATTCCTTAAGGATCTCAGAATCACCTTTGGCACTTCATTAGTTGCTACTTACACGGAATCATATCAGAATACGTCTGATGTGGTCTTCATCATCAGTTCCACTGCAACAAATATGTGGTTTCCGAGTGTAATACCTATACACGAAATATAATAGAAATAACCGAAATCAATACACGCGTGCTTAATAAAATTGAGCGGTTGCCTCAATTCCTCATGGATTCCATCATCTAACAGGCTTTTAAAAACAATGGGACCAATCTGGAAGCAAATACTTTCCAATTAAAAAATAATGGTATGAATCGGTTCATAAATTTAATAACGGAGTTCTGAGGTAACAAACATTATACATAAAAATCCTCCTTTTCTGGAAGTCGGTTAAAATTGGTTTTGACGACTGGTTAGCCTAGTGGGTGGTGACCATGCTATGCGTGAACTTAATGCAAATCCAGTTTCTTATTGAAAACAGTGCCACCTTCTTGATAGGTGGCGAGCTCTTTGAAGCTGTAGCGATTGCTAGGCTAGGCTGTCAAGGTATTTCGAAATTCGCCGTGTTGACACTATACATCAATAGCTAAGGGGTAAAGACGGCGGTATTTGGAGTCGATGAGCCGGGGTTCAAACCCTGTGACCGACACACTTTTTGTATGTTTTAACAGAAAAGTTTTAATATCGCAGAAGAGATGGCGCATGCTGTATCCCTTCTCTTCTCAATTTGGTCGAGTTGCCTGTCTATCTCAGTATGTATATATATTGTAGTCTTTGGTAGTGACGCTGCCTACGGAACTGAAGTGTCACCTGGGGGCCGATTTTTGACTTTCGAGCGCTCGAAAATTAAATAAAAGTAAATACGATTTTAATGTCAAAATTGCCGGCACTAACTTTCTACCGATAGAATTGAATACAACTGGTCAATACCACTCGCTTTTAAATTTTTTATCGCTATTACAAAAGAGCATTTCGTTATTTTTTTCAGTTTTCGAGTGAAAATTTCGAGCGCTCGAAACTCAAAAATCGGTCCCCAGGTTCGAATCCCGTTAAAGGGCAAATGTTTGTGTGATGGACATGAATAAATATGTGTTTCCGATTCTTGGATGTTTCCTATTTTCAATAATCTCCAAAACGCCTTGACCTGTTAAAATTTGGATTTCTGTAAGATGTTTGTGGATCAATAGAAATGATTCTTAGGTATATGAACTGCTCATAGTCCATTGATGGAGCAGAACAACATCAATGGAAATCTTGCCCAGAAAGTAGGTAATTGAGCTCTCTAGATAGAGTTAGGTGAGTAGCTTTTGCAGTACACAATGCTCTTTACAAATATATCAGCCGAAAGACGTCCACTACTGGACATAGACTTCCCCCAAAGAGTGCCACAATGGCCGGTCCTGTGCCACCCGCATCCAGCGGACTTCCGCGACCTTTACCAGGTCATCAGTCCACCTTGTTGTTGGGGCCTACCCACGCCGTGCCTTCCGGTACGTGGTCGCCACTCGAGAACCTTTCCGCCCCAACGGCCATCGGTTCTACGTGCAATGTGCCCCGCCCACTGCCACTTAAGTTACGGATATAATGGTTAAATAATAAAATAGAGATTTCTATAAACCCCCGACTATACAATAAGTAAATGCACAGGCTTAATAGAGAGGTGTAGAATTGGTAGAGTGTGAATGCAATCTCGCGAGATTTCAGACTTACGTGACAAAGCCAATGTCGCGAGAAAACATAACAATGTTTTGATTATTTTTATTTAACCAGTCTATTAAAGATGCATGATTAAATTATTACCTATTGATCAATGGTTACGATAAGGCTAATTGGAATCACCAGGTACGGTCTCTATTCTGTCTCTCCTTGTTGGATTTGTAAAACCATGTGGGTTTGTCATCAATTCTAATTGAAGCTATCAAACCATTGTACAGAACTCATTTATGTGCTTATTTTAAATACAGTATTAAAAACTCTTGGTCTTTTGTTAAGATTATAAAACATCAACGCCACGCAATACTTACTCTAACACAACTTTGGACCTTTTTACGGCCGATATTATTCACAATAGTATTCATAACCTAACATCACAAATTTAAAGAAAGGCATTATTAATGCCTGAATTAAGTTTCAGATAATGATGAGCACCATCTAGCGAAGCGTTCATAGCCCAGTGGTGCCTGCGAATCGGAAACGATAACGCAGGTTAAGCAAAGATGGCAGCGGTCAGTCCTTGGATGGGTGACCGCCTGTTTGAGTGGTTACTAAAATGAGCGCTGCCGTGCTTTGGAAGGCACGCTAAGCAGTTGAAGCTAAAAAACATGTTTTTAATATATAGTTTATAAAACAAAAAAGATATGTAAAAAATAAAAAAAAACGTATGACCATGCTTTTTCCGGCTTTAATACTACTAAAAATCATTCTCTATAAAAAAAGAAAGCAAAAAGAAAGATTCCCTCGCTGGGATTTGAACCCCCGACCAAAGGTGTTGTAAGCCAATGTTATAATATAACCATTCGTCTAATCAAGCGATGACAGCTGCGGTGAAATTACGTACTATATTGCACTAACAAATCTTTATGAGAGAAAATCTCGAGAAAACGAATTTTCTCGGAAACGAGACCTATCTAGATCGATTTCTCACCCCCGTAACCACATATATTCCAAATGTCATTGAAATCGTTAGAGCCGTTTCCGAGAACGTGATTGCAAATATATATATATATATACAAATATTGCTCGTTTAATAGTATAGGATAGGATAGGATATCGTCGCCTAGTACCCATAGTACAAGCTTTGCTTAGTTTGGGACTAGGTTGATTTGTGTAAGATTGTCCGCAAATATTTACAAATATTTATAATGTTTTAGCAACATTTTTATTAGGCAAGTACACTTCAAATAACACTTTCCTCACAAAACGTTCTTCAAAATGCATTTAAAAAAGCCACGTGCTCATAAAAATAGGGTGATTTACCCCAAACTCATAATCCCTTCAAAACTATCCTATAATTTGGCAAAAAGCCCCAAATGCGCAAGCGCCGACTTTTTGTAATATTTCCTGATCCGGGGAAACTGATTGACAATTATTATGCTATAATGATTGGTTAGGTGTCAATCATAGCAAATCCGGATGATCTAATAATGATGGGGATGGAATAAAAAGATTAGCTCGGGTTTTACGGATTGGAATTGAACACAGCTTGTTCTAGGGTTTTATTTAAGGATCACAATGCACATTATAAGCGGTTTAGACATACATACCTGGGGCCAATTTCATAACTAAATATCATCATCATTTTCATAATTATATATTATTTAGCCTAGCTGGTGTCGGTAGAGTAAATCCATGTCTTCTGTACCTATACATCGAATTCCAGGTGTTATCTCATACTAATAATAATAGGTAATATTTATTATCAGTCATCTAAATCTTTGAATCTTATCCTGTAATCATTGCAATTAATATTAATTACCACGACTTTCATTTTTTAACCGATAACATTGCTGCTGTAATCAAAATGCTCATTCATTCATTTATTTCTTGATAAAATATTGTATTTTACATGTCATTTTAAAATAATGTTAATGTGAATAAAGTTTAATCACGTAATATTTTTCATGAGTACATACTTATTCTAGTAGTCAAATTTTTAGTTTTGTTTTTCGTCAGCAACCCTATCCGACAAACTCATCGATGCTATAATATGATGGGTCAATTAATAGCGTTTTAAGTTTATTATTAAATCATCTATCGTTATCCAATTCAGATATATCTTATGGGAGCGAATTGTATTATTTGGCCGCAATTTTTATTATTAATATTGTTATTTATTTTTATTTAAAGACAACATTACGTCCAAACCTTAATCATTAATACAAAAAAGAGATTTAGTTATCTGACCCATTTGCCACAATAGAGGACAATCTAGCTTGTTAGCTATCATGCTTAGGATACCTACTGTTGCTACTCCCGCGCACCCTTTTTTTTTTTTTTTTTTTGACGGTGTGAAAATGCTTTACGCATACCCCCGGCCCAGGGGAAGGTTATTTGGGGGTTATGTGGCACTCTCGCCTCCCGCCGCCTTCCGACTGATGGTGACTGGAGGAGCATACCCACTAAAAACACACCGGCGTCACCCGCATTCCCGTTAAGGGGGCGCCATGGGATCGCGAACATTTCACCACGACGCCCCCCGGCGGCCCTGGTTAACCAGGACACCCGCGCAAAAGAAAGGGGAGGGCCAGGACGCTTGACCCTCCCACTCCACAATGTAGAGCCGTGCAGTGTGGGTCCCCACCCACTGGCTCTACTGGGGGAGGACGCGACCAGCGGCCGCAAACCGCGCGCGTCTTCTACCCTGCCGTCTGCGCCGGAGCGGGAGCGCGTCCGCACTGTCTTCGCGCCCCCTCTCCGCGGCCTCCTTCTGCGAGATGACTGTTTCGCAAAAGGAGGCCACCGCTTTCCACGATCTACTCCCGCGCACCCTGCCTGTCTAACAGCGAGGCCGTTTTCTTGCACCAGACGGCATCAAAGCCGTCTGTGCGCGCCTCGGCGAACATGTTTAGTTTAGTTTAGTTTTATTAATCTCATTATACATAGTTCACATAATACATTTCAGATCATATTACTTGTCGTACAGTGATCGTTGCTACAAAATAATAATAATAATATGGTTGCATACGTGCAAGTAGCAAAATATAAAATAATGTAAGTAAGAGATAAAGCATGTCAAATCGTGTTACTTATAAGAGAAACTTGATAATTTTAACTAAAAAAGATTTATTACTTTTGTACCGGTACCAAATCAAATATAAAATGTCAATAAAACAAAACCAAGTCAAATTAATGAATAATTATACAAATAAAAACGAAGTTAATTAAGAAGACAAATAGTTGTAATATAAGTATTAGCAATCAAATAACAAATGTCAATACAGGAAATTACTTATAGTTCACATGTCAAAATAATAATAATTGGTACACACAGTACCTACAAATTTAAAACTACTTAATGTCATGTCAAAAATATATAATCAAAATCAGGGAAAAAATTATAATATTACATCTATTTCATAATTTGAATGAATTCTTTTACTGAGTAAAATGATTTTTCCAATAAATGTTTCTTTGCTCTGCGCCTAAATATCTCATTGCAAGATTCATTCTTTATTTCGTCGGGTAGGTGCTCGTAGTAGGTGGGCCCTATCACGCGAGGATTTTTCTCGTGCAGCGCTGTGCGACGCGGTACTGGCGAGAGTTTACCCGTACTGCGGAGACTCTTGCCCACAACTTCCACCCGACTGAACTCTGTCAAATGTGTACGCGTGAACATAATCACCTCGAAAAGGTAATGCGAGTAATGTGTCATGATGTGTGTTCAGCAAATAGCGCCTTGCAAGACTGCCTCTGATTGAGGCCGAGTATAGTCCTCAACGCTCGTTTTTGCATGCGCCAGTACCCTTTCAGCATGGGTGGAGTTGCCCCACAGAATAGCATGCTAGTATGGAAGATGCGCTGCAGAAACGCGGAAGTTTCAACAACACCCTAAAACCATTATTGTATTAAATGAGCACGACATTGTAAGCCCGTTGAGTATATCTAACCCACAGACTTGACGTGTACAGCGATGTACAGAAAGCCGTGAAAAGTGTAATTTTCACTTCATCTGTACACCGTGCAAATCTGCGGGCTAGCATGTTCGCTCGGACTGACAATGCCCTGCGCTCTCTCTCCATATCTACATCGTCTTTCTGGTCCTCGGTCAGCAAAATGTCCTAAGTATCTAAACTGATTTAACTTTGTGAGGGGAACACCGTTAAGAACTATTGAGATAAGAGCAATGACACCAAGTGACTTCAGAGATTTTAGTCTGCATCTGGGATCTGGGAGTTACCAGAAGATTTTGCCTACGAGTGCTGCTCCTACTGTGGGCGTGGGTCTTGTCGAAGCTGTGAAGATTTGCTCTTACTTACGTAGGTACTAGCAATTACTTACGTACTAGTAATTACACGCAATCAAGATGTAAACAGCGGGCAGTGTAAACAAAAGCATAAACGCATAGTCACGATTGAATATTGATAATCATATAACCCAATTGCGTATGTGTTAAAAGATAAATATCATAAGATTTTAGTTCTGACAATGATAAACTAATGATACCTAGACTTAGTCTAGACATACCTTAATTACTGCCTTGGGCAATCTATCAATTTTGACGTGATAACGTTTTATAAATCGATGAACTCCGGCAGCACGCATGAAAAAGTATGACTTATTGTCCCGTTCCGCCTGAGCCGAGCGTTCGGCTTGTGACGCATCTATCTCTCGCAGCACAATATTTTTTTGTGACGTTATCTCGCAAAATTATCGTCCGTGAACCGACTGTATAGACAACCACATTATTATATATTTATTAAAACAGACTTATTGACGTACATAATTATATTTCTTTGATCTCGAATGTGTGAACGTGTTCTAATATCCTTGATCGCGATAAGATACGCCCGAAACGTCGAAATATATCATTCCATACGTAAGTTAGGCCCGGTTGCTTCAAGGTCTTTAACGGTAACCGATTCATCAAATGCAGTCGTTAATGCGGTTTACCTAACTCTTAGTTTTGTCGTAATAATATGTGAAAATCGTGTTTTTATTAATTGACATTGCTTGGACCTCTGTTTTGAATGAGATTATAGGTACTAAAATAGTTTTAACATTTTGAAAAAGGAAAACCTGTTATAGGATTGTTTATGGCAGATTGACAACTTCCTCCTTTTTTGCAAGTTGACTGAAAACACAAATAGGAGATTTCATGTAAAATTATGTTTAAACAGATTGCGAAACAGAGTTAAAAATTCACAGTGTAAACAATACTGATAAATAAAAAGTACTCTTACAATCCCATTCTTAGATAATCGTCACTACATACTTAGTATAAAACAAAGTCGCTTTCCGCTGTCTGTCTGTATGTCTGTCCCTACGTATGCTTAGATCTTTAAAACTATCACTACATTCCTAGTATAAAACCAAGTCGGTTCCCGCTGTCTGTCTGTCTGTCTGTCCCTATGTATGCTTAGATCTTTAAAACTACGCAACGGATTTTGATGCGGTTTTTTTAAATTTCATTTCATTTCATTTCATTTATTCCTTTATAAAACGTAGTTTTACATGTCAATTTATAGATGTTAAATAACATTATACATAATACTATCACATTAAGGTTAAAAAGTATGTCTTAATATATTATATTACAGCACGTTAGGTAGGTAAGTATGTCTTAGTTTAGGTACACTGCAGCGTGTAGTCAACGAATAATTATTATTAGTACATTTATTTGTCAAGTCACTGATTGGGCAGCGAGCCAGTTGAAAAGTCGTTCGGTTTTCAGCCATTATTGAGAAATTCGTCAATGGAATAGCATGAATCGGAGGCTAGTTTAATTTTAAGTCTGTTCACAAAACACCTCATACTCAGCGCGCTTTTGACTTCTTGGGGCAACTTGTTGTATATCTTGGGCCCTATCGAGTGGAGACATTTTTATGTATATATTTTATATATTTAATGTATATATTTTTTTTATTTATATATATATTTTTTTTAGTTTTACGACAGTATGACTGCAACATTTTAATAAACTGTCACTGGAATTTTACCTTTAACGGTGGAGTTGTATTTTGAATGGACTACTTTTCAGTAGATAGGTAAGGACCAAGTTTGTATGATAGGTACGAACCAAGTTTGTATGATAGGTACGGACCAAGTTTGTATGATAGGTACGGACCAAGTTTGTCTGATAGGTAAGGACCAAGTTTGTATGATAGGTACGGACCAAGTTTGTATGATAGGTACGGACCAAGTTTGTATGATAGGTACGGACCAAGTTTGTATGATAGGTACGGACCAAGTTTGTATGATAGGTACGGACCAAGTTTGTATGATAGGTAAGGACCAAGTTTGTATGATAGGTAAGGACCAAGTTTGTATGATAGGTACGGACCAAGTTTGTATGATAGGTACGAACCAAGTTTGTATGATAGGTACGGACCAAGTTTGTATGATAGGTACGGACCAAGTTTGTATGATAGGTACGGACCAAGTTTAAATGATAGGTACGGACCAAGTTTGTATGATAGGTACGGACCAAGTTTGTATGATAGGTACGGACCAAGTTTGTATGATAGGTACGGACCAAGTTTGTATGATAGGTACGGACCAAGTTTGTATGATAGGTAAGGACCAAGTTTGTATGATAGGTACGGACCAAGTTTGTATGATAGGTACGGACCAAGTTTGTATGATAGGTACGGACCAAGTTTGTATGATAGGTAAGGACCAAGTTTGTATGATAGGTACGGACCAAGTTTGTATGATAAGTACGGACCAAGTTTGTATGATAGGTACGGACCAAGTTTGTATGATAGGTACGGACCAAGTTTGTAAGATAGGTACGGACCAAGTTTGTATGATAGGTACGGACCAAGTTTGTATGATAGGTACGGACCAAGTTTGTATGATAGGTACGGACCAAGTTTGTATGATAGGTACGGACCAAGTTTGTATGATAGGTACGGACCAAGTTTGTATGATAGGTAAGGACCAAGTTTGTATGATAGGTACGGACCAAGTTTGTATGATAGGTACGGACCAAGTTTGTATGATAGGTACGGACCAAGTTTGTATGATAGGTACGGACCAAGTTTGTATGATAGGTACGGACCAAGTTTGTATGATAGGTACGGACTAAGTTTGTATGATAGGTACGGACCAAGTTTGTATAATAGGTACGGACCAAGTTTGTATGATAGGTACGGACCAAGTTTGTATGATAGGTACGGACCAAGTTTGTATGATAGGTACGGACCAAGTTTGTATGATAGGTACGGACCAAGTTTGTATGATAGGTAAGGACCAAGTTTGTATGATAGGTACGGACCAAGTTTGTATGATAGGTACGGACCAAGTTTGTATGATAGGTACGGCCCAAGTTTGTATGATAGGTACGAACCAAGTTTGTATGATAGGTACGGACCAAGTTTGTATGATAGGTACGAACCAAATTTGTATGATAGGTACGGACCAAGTTTGTATGATAGGTACGGACCAAGTTTGTATGATAGGTACGGACCAAGTTTGTTTGATAGGTACGGACTTAGTTTGTATGATAGGTACGGACCAAGTTTGTATGATAGGTACGGACCAAGTTTGTATGATAGGTACGGACCAAGTTTGTATGATAGGTACGGACCAAGTTTGTATGATAGGTACGAACCAAATTTGTATGATAGGTACGGACCAAGTTTGTATGATAGGTACGGACCAAGTTTGTATGATAGGTACGGACCAAGTTTGTATGATAGGTACGGACTTAGTTTGTATGATAGGTACGGACCAAGTTTGTATGATAGGTACGGACCAAGTTTGTATGATAGGTACGGACCAAGTTTGTATGATATGTACGAACCAAGTTTGTATAATAGGTACGGACCAAGTTTGTATGATAGGTACGGACCAAGTTTGTATAATAGGTACGGACCAAGTTTGTATGATAGGTACGGACCAAGTTTGTATGATAGGTACGGACCAAGTTTGTATGATAGGTATGGACCAAGTTTGTATGATAGGTACGGACCAAGTTTGTATGATTGGTATGGACCAAGTTTGTATGATAGGTACGGACCAAGTTTGTATGATAGGTACGTACCAAGTTTGTATGATAGGTACGGACCAAATTTGTATAATAGGTACGGCCCAAGTTTGTATGATAGGTACGGACCAAGTTTAAATGATAGGTACGGACCAAAATTGTATGATAGGTACGGACCAAGTTTGTATGATAGGTACGGACCAAGTTTGTATGATAGGTACGGACCAAGTTTGTATGATAGGTATGGACCAAGTTTGTATGATATGTACGGACCAAGTTTGTATGATAGGTACGGACCAAGTTTGTATGATAGGTACGGACCAAGTTTGTATGATAGGTTCGGACCAAGTTTGTATGATAGGTACGGACTAAATTTGTATGATAGGTACGGACCAAGTTTGTATGATAGGTACGGACCAAGTTTGTATGATAGGTACGGACCAAGTTTGTATGATAGGTACGGACCAAGTTTGTATGATAGGTACGGACCAAGTTTGTATGATAGGTAAGGACCAAGTTTGTATGATAGGTACGGACCAAGTTTGAATGATAGGTACGGACCAAGTTTGTATGATAGGTACGGACCAAGTTTGTATGATAGGTACGGACCAAGTTTGTATGATAGGTACGGACTAAGTTTGTATGATAGGTACGGACCAAGTTTGTATAATAGGTATGGACCAAGTTTGTATGATAGGTACGGACCAAATTTGTATGATAGGTACGGACCAAGTTTGTATGATAGGTACAGACCAAGTTTGTATGATAGGTACGGACCAAGTTTGTATGATAGGTACGGACCAAGTTTGTATGATAGGTACGGACCAAGTTTGTATAATAGGTACGGACCAAGTTTGTAAAAGTGTATCCTAGTTAAGATAAAATTAAGAAACGTAAACGTGACTCACCTGACAAAGTTGACTTTTCTGAATTTTACCTTAACTAGGGTACACTTTGTGAATGAAGTTATCTTACTTTACCTTAAGACTGGAACCATCTGACGAAGCATTTAGACGCCGCCTGAAATACCTTTTATTGGAAAATCCATTATACTCAGTTCAAGCGTACATGGATCTTGATTTGACATGTTAAATTATTATTTTTACCTATTTACATTTGTTTTAATATGATTTGAAATTAAATATCACCTATGTTATAATGCACATTACACTATATTGTAAATTGAATGACGATACCTAGTGGTTGACATATTTTTTCTTTTGATTTTGTTTTATTTTTACATTTACTCGTTATTGAGTGTTTATTAATTTAATATTATATGTTTATTTTTTCTTTGTTTTTGACGATCGTGATAAATATTCTTATTTTTTTGATATGCAAGCTGTAATGTAATTTTTTATCATGAAATAAATAATCTAAATCTAAAATCTTTGAAAAAATCCGATTTAATTAACACCTGAACGTTTGAACATCTTGTATACATAATATATTATATCGTTATAATAATGAGGTTGTTTTTAATATGCTTTATGATATATTTTATGCCGCGGCTACGCTTGCATTTTGTGCAATACGCGGGCGGAGCCCCGTAAGCAACTAGTACCTATAATAAGTAAAATTTCATTTTTGGTACAAGCTTTTATTGCCATTTGTTTTTTAGGGTTCCGTAGCCAAATGGCAAAAAACGGAACCCTTATAGATTCGTCATGTCCGTCCGTCTGTCTGTCTGTCTATCTGTCCGTCCGTATGTCACAGCCACTTTTTTCCGAAACTATAAGAGCTATACTGTTGAAACTTGGTAAGTAGATGTACACTGTGAACCACGTTAAGATTTTTACACAAAAATCGAAAAAAAAACATTAAGTTTTAGGGGTCCCCATACTCAGAACTGAAACTCAAAAAAAATGTTTTCATCAAACCCATACGTGTGGGTTATTTATAGATAGGTCTTTAAAAATGATATTGTGGTTTTTAACATCATTTTTTTCTAAACTGAATAGTATGCGCGAGAGACACTTCCAAATTGGTAAAATGTGTCCCCCCCCCCCCCCCTGTAACTTCTAAAATAAGAGAATGATAAAACTAAAAAAAATATATGATGTACATTACCATGTAAACTTCCACAGAAAATTGATTTGAACGAGATCTAATAAGTAGTTTTTTTTTAATACGTCATAAATCGTAAACCGCAATTTATTTCACGGAACCATTCATGTGCGAGTCCGACTCGCACTTGGCCGCTTTTTTCTGTATACCATCATCAACTACTAATTTAGACGATTTTAACGAGCCTGAACTCAACGGGGTTACGTCGGTTAAGTACTGAATTCCCATGGCCACCTCTGACCTTCTGTCTCCATCATCATATCAGCTCGATGTTACCATTATATTGAATCGTCATCCAAACTATACCAAAATTTCAGCTCAATGGGGAACTTGCATGGGACTTCAATTTCGAATAAATTGCACTCAATCGATGCGGATATATGTACGTAGAGATATCATACAAAAGAAAAAAAAACGATTTTGTTAGTTTTACCTAACGTTAAAATGACGAAAATTTATTTTTTTATATTTTTTCGATAAAATAACGTAACAGTTACATAGAATATTAAATAAAAAATTATATTTTGTATGACAAGTATAGACTTAAACGTAAATTTTGTGGAGATAATCGCAAATTAATGACTTACTCCATAGTAAAGGCTATGCTGTGACGTCATAGCATAAGCCCGTTTAGTAGGTATAGAGCGTTTTCGGGGGGTGCCGGCGCGCGCAGATTTCAAATGCATATAACATCAGAAAAATAAATCATAACAAAGTTTTAATGCTACAGTTGTTTTAATGCTGGATTATACTTTTGTTTTTCGTAATAAAATATTAAGATGCAAGTTTCCTATCGGTTGAAGATATCTGCTTCAGAATTGATTATACCCCTGATACTTAAATAGTTAGGTACATACATTGCAAATTAATAGAAAGCTTGAAAAACACGTTTGTATTGCTTCGTATACTACTTACTCGTTGTTATCCTTTTCACGCCTCAGGCAGAAAGTAATTTAGACTTTGTAAACGTATACCTTATCTTAATTATCTTTGACGTATATAAATAAAATAGGTACAAGGATCTAAATAAATAAATATTATGGGACAATCTTACACAAATCAACCTAGGTCCACGGTAAGCTCAGTAAGGCTTGTGTTGTGGGTACTAGGCGATGATATATATAATAGATAAATACATATAGATACTTATATACATATATAACATCCATAACTCAGGAACAAATATTCGGGATAAACACACAAATAAATGCCCTGACCGGGATTCAAACCCGGGACCTCCAGCTTCGTAGAGTCATTACCCACTGGGCTACGGAGGCCGTTAAAAATTCGTCGTTAAGAATGCGCTTAACGTTTTCAAGCGCCGGATTAATCTACGGTTTGCTTAAAATTACATGAAAAGCAATATGGACCTCGAATACTTCACCAAATACACGAAGCGACGTTCAAATCAAACATATCGAGGTGAAGAGTAGCTTTGAAACGCTCGTCTACGAAGTCTGACAACGTAAATTGAACTTTATATTTAAGAGCTAAAGTCCAGTTTTCAACGAATAAGGGAATGCGAATATAAATTATGTTCAGAAATATAGCAAAACCACAGACTGCGGCGAAATTAAAGTTTAAACTGAGTTCGTATTTCACATTTATAGACTGGTAATCCATAGGTACTTAGTTCCCGGCCACATGTCTGCGGTGCGGCGGTGCAACGCAAAATTTTGCGGCGCGGCGGCGCAAAAATCCACGGTGAGACGCCGCAACGCAAAAAGTCACGTTGTGGCGCCGCAGGAATTCAGTTTTGCGGGGCCGCGCCGCGAATTTCACCATCAGTCTTGAAGATGCAATGATGATTCAAGAAGATGCAAGAAAAAAAAATGTTTTTCTTGCATCTTTTTATCAATAACAAGAGCAGAATACGAATATATGGTCTATATGTGTTTGAAGACTGATCGTGTTATTATCACGACACAGCACCCTATAATTATAGGAAAACACGATGCAACGCGACGCCGTTAACTCGCGGCGCGGCGCCGCTGAACTGATATATTGCGGTGCCGCAACGTGACTTTCTTCATTGCGGCGTCGCACCGTGGATTTCTGCGGTGCCGCAACGTGAGTTTTTGCGGCGTCGCACCGCACCGTTTTGCGGCGTCGTGCCGCAAAATTTTGCATTGTAGTGCCGCACCGCAGACATGTGGCCGGGCCCTAAACCAGTATGTTCCTGAATACACGGGTTTCTTGTCGTTTTGAAAACATTTTATATTTTTCTTCATGCGTTTAGTTATAATTATAAGTTACTAGCGACCCGCCCCGGCTTCGCACGGATTTATATGTATAATGCATGTATAAACCTTCCTCTTGAATCACTCTATCTATTTAAAAAAACCGCATCAAAATCCGTTGCGAAGTTTTAAAGATCTTAGCATACATCTAACTTAGCGACTTTGTTTTATACTATGTAGTGAGAAGCATAGTATCTTTATTGATAAAATTAAGAGAAAAAAATCTGTATCAAATTGTACCTTTGTAAGTTAGTGTAAATAAGGGTGAATCTATAGGTACCTATATATAATTGACATTCTGGATGGACACTTAGAAAGGGACGGATAGACTGCCTCGGCGCGAAACAGTCCGCACGCGGTCTTGTGCTAGACTTTCAGGACGTGCATATAAGCTAGTTCTACACAATAGGCGGTGGAATGAGATAAAAGTACAAATGTCTTTCTCCCTTTAACGCCTAGTTGCGTCCTGTCCTGTATGGCCATCGTATTTCGCGGTAATAACCGCCCAACATTTTTGGTACATAAGCTTTAATTGCCGATTGTACTTTTCTGCATACCATCACCAACTACTCATAGAGACGATTCTAACGAGCCCAAACTCGATGGGGTTATGTCGTTTTATTGCGGAGTTCCTAAGGCCACCTTCCAGCTACAGCATCAAATCAGCTCCATGTCATCATAATTTGCATTGTCATGCGATATACGTTTGCATGCAAAATTTCAGCTCAATCGGAAACCGGCAAGTGGGTCAAATTTAACTTGCAAGATTTGATTACAGACAGACAACGGGACAGGTGAAAGTAAATAAAAGCTTGTAATAAAATATTGTAATTGTAAAAATACACGATATCTTCGTATCCTGTCCTGTCCCGTAAAATATAAGCCAGAATAAAAAACGACCTATACGAAAACATTGCGTTATCCTAGTGCCCATTACTGGGGTATCCATTACTGGGGTCTATCCATTACTGGGTCTCGAGAAGTATAATACTGAAGATTGGGTAACCATAACTGGAGCTTTGACATATTTTTGCTTATTCCAATTTTTCTCTTAATCTATGTCGCTTCAATTAGCAAAAAGCAAATATTTCATTTCTTACGGATATATTTTATAGTTTTTACTCATAATTATTGTTTCAAGAATAAACATTATTATTTTATTGTTCATTAAAATACACGACCTCCTTAAAGTATCCATTACTGGTGCCATCACGTTATAAATATATAATTTGAAGTACTCAATTCTCACCAAAAATAAATAAATTGCCTGCATTTGGAAGTATACTTATAAGTAGTCTAAATTGTCCTATGTTATAAAGTCTGCTTTTACTGTGCAAATATAAATAGGGATAAATAAAATTATATAAATATAAATATAAGTAAAACTTAAGGTACAATCATGGCTCAATATACTTTCTTATGAGGAAATAGAGAAGATTCCAGAATCTTCTATTTAAATTATCAAATAAAACACACACACGTACACACACAAACACTATACAAACACACACATTGTATTCCTTATTTGATATTTATAATATGTATATTGTCCAATTGATTGTAATATTTTGAATCCATGCGATGTAAAAGGTAATATGCGGTCTCCTGCGATACAGGCAAAGCCTAGTGCAGGAACTGGTACTTATAAATATATATGTAAACGATTCTGCTAAATAAATGTCTTATGTCTTAATTAAACCACGCAAAATTAAAAATTATTGATAAAACCTCACATGCCAAAACATTGTACACGTATTTTCTAATTATAAGTGCTTTTAATTCCTAAATTTCAAAATTCTTCCAAGCAAAACCTACTAACTGCATCGTGATTTTTAAATAAACTCAAATAATTAAGAATCTGAAATCGTTTGAAGACTTTATTCAGGTCAAACGGTTATAAATTTACATCAAAAAGTATTATAAATCGAACATTCTGATCTAAGGCTATTTATTTTAGGAGATAAAAAAGAAGTGTGAAAAGTGTGAAGAGAAAAAGTGTATTCAGGAAAAACCGCTTAACTGCAGCACTTTTTACGGTAAACCCTAAATTTTATCCTCTTATCCTCAATAAAAAGTAAATTTAGTCAAAAAGTCATAATAAACTATAAACTGTTCATATAAAATGACGAAAAAGCTTAAGCTGTTATTGGCCCTTCACAGAAATATTAACATGCAAATCTTTATATCCGTTTTTCTCGAACCTACATGTCATGCAGTTAAGCTGTTTTCGCAGCCAAGGGACGATATCACTATATTGCTCAACAGGTTTATAATGACCACATCGTGAAGCGATGACCTAATAGTATTTTTCGCAATCGTGTCATAATAGAGAGCTTTTAAGTCGTTTACCGTGTTAAGGCCACGAAACTTGCTGAGTGGTCTAAGTAAGGTACGAGATTAAAAAGCTTGATTATGACACTATTGTGAACAATACTTTTTGTACGAGTTCATTAAAATTAATAATTTATGTCATTAATACGAGTATATAAGAAAACTAAACATATCGTACGTACTATATTGTCTAGTTCTATCACACCACCGGAGTCCGTAATGTTGCAGTACTGTGCTGTGATTGGCTAAATGCTAGCCAATGACAAAGCGTAGTTTTTTTATTTTTTTTTATGCCCTGGATACAGCAGCAAACTTTAAGTAGATTTTTGACAGATGACGCGACGCTGCTAAGATCCGAAACGCCATAGATTGGCAATTTTGTATCGGTTCGAGTCTCCTTAAACAAGGACACATATTATTGAAATACGAAGTTCTATTTTAAATTTTTTTTTGATGTCTAGAGCGTATCGAAATAGTTATTTCGGTTGTTTCGGAAGTAACATAGACAACGATGAAAAGAGTGAAGTTGCAGTATTCTCTATGAAATCTTAAAAGGTACACAGATTTTAATCGACGAGTATAAAAAATCGGCCAAGTGCGAGTCGGACTCGCGCACGAAGGGTTCCGTACCATTATCTATAAAAATATTTATTTTATTCTGTTCTTAGTATTTGTTGTTATAGCGGCAACAGAAATACATCATCTGTGAAAATTTCAACTGGAGCTATTACGGTATCATTGAGATACAGCCTGGTGACAGACAGACTGACAGACAGACAGACAGACACACGGACAGCGGAGTCTTAGTAATAGGGTCCCGTTTTACTCTTTGAGTACGGAACCCTAAAAATATGTTATCAGGGTGACACGGGGGACCTCTATAATTTAACACCAGAAGCTGTGGATTGGTTGGGCAATCTGGATGTGGATATATGTATAAGCTACTATTTTTATATATAATATAAGAGACCAAAGAAAAATTAATGTTACCGTCCTGCAAGGGGACGTGTCTATGAGGCATTAGAATGCGCGAGATCCCTAAACTTGGTTATAAAATGTGAATGTACTATTATACTTAATGGAAATCATAACAACCGTTGTTATGATTTCCATTAAGTACATATTTCTCAGTAAACGGTTTTTAATTTCACTTACCCTGTAAAAATAATGTATATTCCTTCTAGTTCAACGAAACGGCATACGATTAAATAATGCCGACCACATAATTTTATTTCGGGTCACATATTATTAATCTGGGGTATCTACTCGAGCTCAAAATCAATTTTGGACCAGTAACTTTACAGACAGAGCTACTACCTCCGCCCCTCTTCAACCTTCCACCCAGCTTCAGTAGCACGAATTAAAGTTAATATAAAGGCAAACTTATCGTCCACAGAAAACTGCCGCGGCCACAGAATCTAAAACTATGTTAATTTCCCTTTGATTTAGAGAAAAGGTCGCTTTAGGAAGGAAAAGTGACAGTAGATACAAGGGAGATACGAAAAGTTTTGGGTTCAGGAAGAGGTTAGTAATAGATTATGTATGTCTTTCCCGCTCACGGGACAATGATGTCCCGGACCTTTGGGAGGCGTGCGTGGGGCTAGGTACCTACAAAGTACCAACTGAGCCAACACGTAGAGGCCCTTTTGACAATTTAATGAAATGCAAGGTGTACACCGAGCGGATGCTGTCCCTGCCCGTGTCATGGGACGCACACAGAGATAGCACCCGCTGGGGTGTATAGGGACTATTGCTGGTTGATGGATAGATCAACAAAGTGCGAACAGGATGCGGACGGACAACCAGTTTTTGGCTAAGGGCCTGGCCACATGTCTGCGGTGCGACGCCGCAACGCAAAATTTTGTACCGCAGACATGTGGTCAGGCCCTAAGTGCGGTTGGCGAAAGTCACCGGCGTGCGAATGCAGCTACTTACAGGACGTTGCGCATATCGTTGGTTGGAGATTGTCCCCTCACGAAACCACCAATACCATGGTAGCCCAGCAAACCGGTTCTCTCTTGAAAACGACGCTATCCTGAACTCCAGAACTTATCTGATAAATTCACATTATAATTGAAGTATCGAACGACTGTACTAGTGCCATACGAATAAAAAAAGAGCTTAAAGAATAATACACTACATTTACTGACTGGCCAGACATTGTTCAAGACCGCGATGAATGGAAGGCCCCTCCCCTTCCATTCAGAGACCTTAATAAAAACATTTACTGATAAAATTCATTAATTACAATAAATAAGTTTTTAATCTGTCGTGATCTTATCTTTTAATTAAGGACGTACACTTGGTAAAATATCGATAAAAGCAATTTGAGTTCTCAAATCAATACCTACAAACTACAAAGCTAATAATCTATATTCCGACCAATAATCGTTCGAGGGCACTTGTGTCAACTATCGGTCATCTATGATATCAATCTATCTGACACTCATTTCAGTTATCAAGTTCGTATAAATACAGGAGACTGTTGCTGTAGCAGTCAGAACCTAATCATGATCCGTCTAGTCAGCGCAGTTTTGGTCCTAACCGTGATCCAACATGGCGTCGAAGCAAGCCCATCGCGCAATCAACAAGTCCTCGACGAATGCCGCACCACCTACAGCGCTGAACTGGACAACGACTACCTAATCGGCGAGTGGTTCGAAGTCATGAAGTTCACGTACTTCGGCGGCTTAACTCCATCCACATCCTGCACGAACCAAGTCTTTTACAAGGCTACTGCGGAAAACCTGACTGTCTACGAACAGCGTTACGAAGTTGCTGTGTCCATGGATGACAATCCGTTGCTTATCAACAGGGCAAACGGCTGGTCCATCGATCTGGTCGCTGGGAAAACTCAGGCTAAGGATTTCTTCTCCCAACCTGTGATGCCTTACATGACGATTAACAACTACAAGAGGTTGACGGACGATTATGTGCTGGTGTGGGACTGTGCGTTGCGCGGGAATACCATTTGGTTGCATTCGCGTATTCAGCACCCGACGAACGAGGACATCGATAAGGCGATAGAGGGTGTTCCTGAATTGGAACGTCTGATGTCGCAGAGGTATTGTTGGGTTTAATTCAGGATGTGCTAATATTTATTCATATTGGGCACATTTGCGCCAGGTACCCTGCCGTCCCGGGGATCTTTTAGATAAGTGTTAATATTGTTTTAGTTGTAATGTATATAATATTTGTTAATTTGTATTGTATCTAACTTTATATTTTTGTCAATAAATAATTCCTTTAAAACTTCAGTAAATACATTTCTGAAACTTTTATCTCAATTTAGTTGTTTTATTTTGATGATAGAGTTAAACGTGCTAAATTTCATGCTGTGTTCAAAAATCTACTAAAATAAAAAAAAACTGGTCAAGTGCGAGTCACCGTACCTACAATAAAAACAAGTCCACTATAAACTGACACTCACTAAGTATGTATTCACATACTAAGTGCGTGTCAGTTTATGCTGGACATTAAATTTTACAGCACATCTTTTCGTCCAATATTCCGCAGTGTTTCAAGACCTCTCGTCTTGAAACACTGCGGAATATTGGACGAAATCTTTGACCAGTGTGTATTGCCAGTGATGAGTTGATGACATATGGCACTGAAACGTGGTCGCTTACAATGGGCCTCATAAGAAGGCTCAAAGTCACCCAAAGGGCAATGGAGAGGGCTATGTTGGGAGTTTCTCTGCGTGATCGCATCAGAAATGAGGCTATCCGCAGCAGAACCAAGGTAACCGATGTAGCCCTCCGAATCGCTAAACTTAAGTGGCAGTGGGCGGGGCACATTGCACGTAGAACCGATGGCCGTTGGGGTGGAAAGGTTCTCGAGTGGCGACCATGTACCGGAAGGTGCGGCGTGGGTAGGCCCCCCACAAGGTGGACTGATGACCTGGTAAAGGTCGCGGGAGTCATCTGGATGCGGGTGGCGCAGAACCGGTCATGTTGGCACTCTTTGGGGCTCTCTATGTCCAGCAGTGGACGTCTTTCGGCTGATATGATGATGATGATGATGATTATTAAATTTTCAGTGATGTAACTAAATATTTACGGTTTTCGAAATTTTTCCTTTGTTTGTGCTATAAGGCCTATAAGACTGCTTCGTACCAAATTTCAAGATTCTGAGTTCACGGGAAGTACCCTGTAGGTTTTGATTCCCTTGCGAATTTCGAAAATTTGCGGCATAAACAGCTGTATCTTTTGATTGCGTTGGCTTAGAAGTTTGATTTTTTCACAGCTCTAAGGGACAGTAGAACTGAGTATTTGATATAAATTTCAGCTTGATACCTTTACGCGTTCCTGAGAAAAGGGTCTTGACAGACGGATGGACGGACGGACAACAAAGTGATCATAAGGGTTCCGCTTTTTCCTTTCGAGGTGCGGAACCCTAAAAATACAATTTGTCTCTCTCATGACACTTTCTCCTTAGATTTTGTGGCTGAGCCTTTCTAAACATTTCTTCCGTATGTTATTTTATGTGAGTATATATATATATATTTGTATATATGTATGTCCAGCGGGCAGTCAAGGCTCAGATACCTCATCTGAGCCTTGACTGCCATGACCTCCTCGTTCACACTGACTCCAGCATTGTGGGAGCATGTTCCCCTTCTCGGACCATGAAAAAGGAGGGCTTCGGTAGTGGTGTATCCGACCATAAATGACGTCCCTATCGTGACTCTCCTCGCTGCCTCTTCGTAGGAGGACCCCTGGCAGGTGACAAGCGTGTCGTCAGCATAGGCCAGCACCTTCATTTCCGGCAGGACTGGCCCCATCAGGAGCCAGTCGACCCCGACATTCCATAATGTGGGTCTTAAGACCAGGGACTGATTTCGGTTACGGTAATACCAGTATGAAACTGGTATTCCATTACGGTACCTACCAATATGTCGTAAAGGTTATGCGCGCCGCACGAACATAACGGTACCGTAACCGTTTTGAAATAACGGTTAGCGGTATCAGTTTTAAATGAAGAGAAAAGTAAGCGAGCTGGCACTCTACAAAGGAAGCATTGGCTACTAAACATTTAAAGAGAAAAAGACAAAACGGCAGTGGCTTTGCCGGCGGTTTGGCAACAACGCCAGGCCAAAGTCGATATATCGGTACCTTTAAAAAGCGGTTACGGTACCGGAAAAAATAATACCTTTATATTTCGATAGCGAAATCAGATGCATTGAAAGCCAGGGGGCAATCAATTATTATTATTTAAACGGTGTGCTCACATGCCCGCAATGTGCGAGGACCTTCACGAAGAAGATTGGCTACAATAAGTCACATGCGAGCCCACGACCGTCAACAGCATACCTGGACGCAGTCGCTGTGGCCGAAATCGGCCGGGACTACATCATCATAAAGGTTCCGCTACCGAAACCCCTATTTGACAACCGATATGACGTCATACCGTTAAAATAGAATACCGGTATTTTTCGGTTATGCAGTCCCTGCTTAAGACATGCCCCTGGGGGATACCGAGCTCGACCGGTCGGTGGGTTTTACCGCCGTGTCCATCTTTCCACGTGACGTGGCGATCCTCAAGGTAGTTGTTCAACAGCTTACTCAGATAGGCAGGCACTTCAAAGTAGCGGAGTGCCACCCTAAGCGCTTCAAATGTGAGGCTGTTGTTCATGCGTTCTTGATATCCAAGGAGACCGCCGGCATCACGTCTCCTTCGTCCGTTGCTTCCCTAGAAAAGGTCTTTAGGTATATGGCGTCCATTATTTTGGAGCGGTCCACCCGAAAGCCAAATTGGACTCCAGAGAGATCTGGTCCCACTTGTTCTAGATGTCGGACGAGGTGGTCTGCGACGCAGCTAACAGCCTGGGCGAGGGGTATCTAAAACAAATTTATTTTTGAGGTAATCTGGAGCTCAGACAGGATTGAAAAAAAAGGGTACAAAGTAATCTAAGGGATATTATGACGGCGAATGGAGAGTCAGTTAAGTTGGCGGCGGTAGAAGGAAACGTGGTCATATTTACGGAGGCCGAAAATTAATCGTATGCAATTATTGAGGAGACGGTCCAGGTTATATAAAGGACTAGCTGTTGCCCGCGACTTCGTCCGCGTAGAACTTTTTATCGTCTTAGAAAATGATTTCTCTCAATACAAAATTTGAACCCTCTTTTAGGGGATAATTAAAAAAAAAGTTGATGTTCATTTTCTAGTTTGTGAACAAACAGTCTAAAACCAAAGCTAAAAATCTCATACTTTAAAAATGCCTTGAAATACTCAAACTTTGAACCAATTTTAACACTCTTAGGGGATGAATTTGGAAAAACTCTGAAATCAGTTTTGTAGTCTTTTAACGTACAGAATAAGACCGAAGTTAAAAATCTCTTACTCACACTTTAAAATTTTATTGCTCGCCATTTAAAATTTGAACCCCCTTTTAGACCCCCTTAGAGGTTGAATTTTTCTAATCGCTGAAAGAACTTTTTTCGTAAACTTTTAAGTCTCTAGCTCAAAAAAAGTGTTGCCCATACAAAGCTTTCTTAACCCCCTTAGGGGTGGAATTTTCTAAAACTCTGAAAGTACTTTATTATTAATTTTAATAAGTAACATTTCGAATAGTTTTAAGTCTAGTAAAAAAAAAAGTTTTTCCCACACAACACTGGCTACCCTTCTTAAGGATCTTAAGGATCCCCTTAGGGATGGAGTTTTCTAAAACGCTGAAAGTTCTTTTTTAGTATTCTAATAAGTAATCTTTTTGCAAAGTTTTAAGTCTAACTCAAAAAAAGTGTTGCCCATGCAAAGCTTGCTCTCCTTTTTAACCCTATTAGGGGTGGAATTTTCTAAAACGATTTGTGTGCTTTTTTTGTATTTTAATAAGTAATCTTTCTACAAAGTTTTAAGTGTCTAGCTCAGAAAAAGTGTTCCCCATACAAACCTTGCACCCTTTTTTAACCCCCTTAGGGAATGATTTTTGTAAAACGCCGAATGTAGTATTTTTCATGTTCTAATAACTAATTTTTCGTCAAAATTTTAAGTCTCTATTAAAAAAAAATATGTTTTTCCCATACAAACTTTGCACCCTATTTTACCCCCTTAGGGGTGAAATTTTCCAAAACGCTGAAAGTACTTTCTTTGTATTTAAATAATCTTTTTACAAAGTTTTAGGACTCTAGCTAAAAAAAATAGTTTCCCACATACAAACTTTGCACCCCTATTTTAGCCCCCTATTTTTAGGGGTAGAATTTTCTAAAACGCTGAAAGTACTTAATTTGTATTCTGGTGACTAATCTTTCTACAAAGTTATAAGTCTCTATTTAAAAAAAATATTGTTTCCCCCATACAAAATTTGCACCCCTATTTTACCCCCTTAGGGGTAGATTTTTTTAAAACACTGAATCTAGGTACTTTATTTGTATTCTAATGAATAATTTCTCTACAAAGTTTTAAGTCTCTATTTAAAAAAAAGTAGTTTTTCCCATACAAACTTTGCACTCTATTTTACCGCTTTAGGGGTAGAATTTTCTAAAACCCTGAAAGTTCTTTATTTGTATTCTAATGACTGATCTTTCTACAAAGTTTTAAGTCTCTATTTAAAAAAAAAATGTTTCCCCCATACAAACCTTGCACCCCTATTTTACCCCCGTAGGGGTGGAATTTTCCAAAACGCTGAAAGTGTTTAATTTGTATTCTAATAACTAATTTTTCTACAAAGTTTAAGTCTATAGCTCAAAAAAAAAAGGTTCTCCCATACAAACTTTGCACCCCTATTTTACCCCCTTAGGGGTAGAATTTTCAAAAATTCCTTTTTATCCCTAGCCCACGTTATAAAAGCAACATACTGTGCAAAAATCAACTCTCTAAGATTAGTAGTTTCGGCTGTGCGTTGATGAGTGAGTGAGTGAGTGAGTGAGTGAATAAGTCAGTCAGGACATAGGCATTTATTATGTATAAATAGATAGAAGATAATGAAACTCCCATTCAAATATCTCAAAAAATTATGAAGCTACATCCGTTTTAATGTCGCTTGTTAGAGTGAGAAAACGATGAGGGACTGTGACGTCAATATACTCGAGCGTCATAGTAAAAAACAATCGTTTCATATGAAGGTGCGTTTTGCGGAAAAGGGACAGAACATACCCCCTCTTAAAACTTTGGACTCTTATAACTTAATCATTACCTATATAACCTCTTGCTTTGTTTTTTTCTCCATTTGACTATATTTATTTTAAATTATTTTTCGAGAAAATACATTATGATTATTTACCATATTTTCGATTCCTGAGCTATAACCACGAACTTCGGAATTCGAAAATATTCGGGTATCTCTATCTCTATCGCACTAATCATACTCGAGTGACAGGGATGCAAATATAGGAACATTGAGTATCGGTTTTCGTGGTAGCGCCGCAGGTACTTTGGCTGAATGCGCCGAGCGCGTGCCATTGTCATTCAAAAAAAACAAATTCGTGTTAATTATATTGTTCAAATTTGTTGATTTCATTTATTGAAATTACGACATAAAACGACATTTGCGCATATAAGTTCTCATATCAGAATCGAATATTTTTTTATGGTTTATATTTTAGCATTTGTCACGTAAAGGTCTATCGTAGACGGGATTTAAATTATTAATAAGTGAAAGGCAAAGCAATTCCGCCATTTTGACGAAAATTTGACGTTTCTTATAGCTGACAGTTGGAGCAGCGTTTGATTTCAATAAAAATAAATGAAAAATTAAATGAAGTCGTATATTTCGGAAAATTAATTAACTGTCGCAGTCGGATAAAAACTATCCTAAGTTGCAGCTAGAATAATAATGTACCTATATAAAATGTTTCATATTTTTCCGTTCATGGGATGCTGAGAACATTCGTACCGCGCAAAGCTTAGTTTCAAACTGGCTGATTCTTTTTTTAATTTAGAGATTTATTATAAGTGGAGATAATGTTCGAATCTATTTAGAGTGCAGAGTGAATATGAGACTATAAGAGCAGTTACACACGGGGACTTTTTGCCGCGATACAATATCGATACATAGCTACAGGTGATCTATGGCTAGCTAGTCTAGTGCGACGCGGGCTCGCATCGCTTCATAAAGTCGCTGTGTATAACAGCTCTAAACTAACACGGGCATCTTCATTGCATCCTTCAATAGTGTTGTACAAAAACCCCGGAGCGGGGTCGCAGTAAATTGGCCGAGCAGTTACACAGGTTACCGTGTAGCCATTTATCACGCTCCGGCTTCTCTTTAATTACGTTCCTGGCGCGCGTGACTCGCTTCTCAAACTAGCTGACGGTTCTAGCATGGACACCGAAGGGGTAACACATTGTATTCGGTTTGACGACGAGCGCTCGAAATGTCGGGATGTATTTAATGCTTAAGCCGATAAACCACCCGAATGTTCTCTGGAATCGCTCTTTAGCAATAAGACCGCATGTTGTCTACTACAGTTTATTTTAAGGTTAAGCTGCATATTCCTGTTGTTTTCTTGGTGAGCTCTAAAGTGTAGGTTTACTAATGGGGTAATTTTATTGCATTGCTGTTTGACATTCTTTCGAAATGTTACTTAATTACCACCGCTTTGACCGGTAAAAATTAAAAATTACATTTACATATGCCTAACGTACGTACGAAACGTTACGCTATCCATCAGCAGGTCGCTATATTGTGAAGTATAGGCAGGTGACAAATTCGAATTATGGACCAGCAGGTCCATCACGTAACGCATTGTAAGCGCGTAACCCTTACCCCTCAAGGGGTAATCGCGTAACGTTCCGAACGCGCGTCGGTACTGTCAATTTTCCATATAAAAAGTGACATTTAGACCTACCCGACGTTAAATGCGTTACGTGATCGACCTGCAGCTAGACGATTGCGTATTGTCTCTTTCGTGCGTTTAGTAAATCTAATTGCAACTTTTATACGGGGAAATGACAATTGAGTTGCCCTAAGGCTCGTTCGTTAAATTAGTCAGTTATCCTTCTGCCTGTATGGACAAAGTAAACAGAGACTAGGTACGAATTAAAGCGTCGGCAACGCGCTTTTGACTCTTCTGGAGTCGCAAGTGCCCATAGGGTTCAGTATCTGCTCACCAGGCAGGCCGTAAGCATTTATTTAATTTAAATCTTTATTTCAGATATAATCCATATTTTGTTAATGAAGACTTACGACTAGTGTTAGTAGATAATAATACTAAATAAATCTAACTTATTTCCTATATAATAGAAAGCTCTTTGTCATCCCTATCCAATGAGCCAAAATTGGACTATCATATCGGCCCGCAATCACCCCCAGAATGCTGTTGGAGCTGCCCCTAAGTCGACCCATCATCGAGACGATTTTTATGCCACTGTCGTAAAATTTACTTGGAAATCGTGGTAAATTCATCCAGATCATGCTAGAACCAGACTGTTTCAGTGTCTGCTCGAATGACTATGGAAGATATAAGAGACGGGAGCGGGGGGGGGCGGGGGGCTACACCTGCCCTTCAGCTAATAACTGTATTGTTCTTCGAGCACTGAGTTATAGTCCTTTAATGGCAATATAGTGCCATACTCACGTAAAAATAGCTTCGCCCGTGAAATTGTATTTATGAGGATTTTCGACGTTGCGGTATATAGTTCCTTTTCCTTAATCCTGTCTATGCAGCGAATTCTCGCATAAAATCATGTCAACGCGACTTTATAATTAATAGGGCATGGTTGCTCAGATATTTTAACCCTTTCGTTCCCGCAAAGCCACACACAAAATTTACCCAGTTTTCCATATTCAGTGAATTGATACCTACTCCTCAGTCCTGTATGCGAGTTAACTCGTTCACAGAAATGATGCTCTTACGTCCGAAAGACGACTTAACTCGGCTACGTAAAACACTTATAAGTAGACTAATAAGTTTATTCACTAGTTGGCAACATTAAAATAACTGCAGCAAATAAATATGGCTCAAGACTAAGAGTACAGGAAGCAGTGTGTCCGGTTGTGCAAGTGACTGTCGATTGCCGGTGTAGGATGTAATGTGAAAAAAATTAAGACGAGTTTACTCGTCTACCGGATCTGAGAGCACATCGCACAAGACGAGTTAACTCGTCATCCGGAACGAAAGGGAAGAAACTTTTAGAACGTAAATATATTATTATTTATGAACTTGACTGTAATATTTAGTTAAGTTTTATTTATTTCAATTATTAATATTTTCATTGTCGTCGCTCATAACATAAGTCTCCGCTGTAACTAACAAACTAAGATCAGAAATACTTAGAGATATTTAATTTTATTTCCGTCACCTCAATACTTACACATAAATAACAATAATACAAGTAAAAGTAACGTACATCGAATGAAGATACATACGTACTGCGACATCAACATCAAATATTTATTTTTCCATTTCCTGTCGCAGTGAATTCCATCTGGGGGTCATTCAGCCAGTTACAATTCGCATTCCAATTTCTACACAATTTAAGGTAGGAAGTAAGGTAAGGAAAGGCAAGCGTCTGGTCTGGGACTCCACATGTGTTAGTACTTTTGCTGCTTCGCACCACGCGGGCACCTGAGGGGTAATCACGTAACGTTCCGAACGTGCGTCGGTACAATTTAAGGATGACTCACGCTAGAACGGGCCGTGTCCGGCCCGGGCCGTTTTCTAAGAAAAACGACGTCGTTTTTGCGCGGCGGAGCCATACTCAAGCCCGGTCGAGGCTCGGAAGCAGCCCGGTGTCGGCACGGCCCGGCCGTAGCTCGGCCGGGCTTGGGTTTAGTTCGGCCGCGCAAAAACGCCGTCGTTTTTCTTAGAAAACGGACCGGGCCGGACACTGCCCGTTCTAGCGTGAGTCATCCTTTAACTGTCAATTTTCCATATATGTAAGTAGACCTACTCGACGTTCGTACAATGCGTCACGTGATCGACCTACCTGAGCTGCGGCAGAGCTGGCGGCAAAGCGGAAGAGGGACAAGTACTCGGTTCTTTCCAATTATTCATTTGTTCCACTTGCGGTGGAGACGACTGGGTGTTGGTGCTCAGAGGTCAAAATCTTTTTTAGGGAAGTGGGGCGTGGCTTGCAAGAAAGAGGACTTAATCCCCGCTCTGGGTCATTTCTGGTGCAAAGGTTGGCCATAGCTATTCAGCTCGGCAATTCAGCTATTCAACGGCCTCCGTAGCCCAGTGGGTAGTGACTCTGCCTACGAAGCTGGAGGTCCCGGGTTCGAATCCCGGTCAGGGCATTTATTTGTGTGTTTATCACGAATATTTGTTCCTGAGTTATGTATATAAGTATCTATATGTATTTATCTATTATATATATATCATCGCCTAGTACCCACAACACAAGCCTTACTGAGCTTACCGTGGGCCTAGGTTGATTTGTGTAAGATTGTCCCATAATATTTATTATATTATTATTATTTCCTTTATTTCATTTCTTTCTTAGATTAGGTTTTTACAATAACTATATAAAAAGTAAAATATAAAACTATATATTATTATTATTTATTATTATAATGCGGCCAGTGTGACGGGAACCTTTGCACCTGGAGTGACTCAGGGGGGGGTTGTTTGATATTTAGCTTTAAGTTTAGCTTACTTAGTAATAAGTTTTAGTTTGTAGTACCCATTGTTTGTATTAATTTCATTGTGTTTTTTATTAATAAATTATGTAGATTCATGATTGGAACATATTAATTTAACTTTTCTTTATTATTATTATTATTTATTTATAACCATTAATATTAGCACTAACAGTTATACCTTACATGCTAATTGGTAAATTAATGTTTATCATGCGAGTGTAGACTGTACAATGTCAAAAGAATTATAATTATTGTTAAAAAATCAAGTTTTTTTTTTGTGCAATCTGATTGAGATACCCTGCGAGCGTAGCATGGGTGACATTTTATCACTTACGAGTATCGTTGTTGATAAGACATTCGTCACGTGCTGACAATTATGCGAGTGCGAGAGTGACGGATTCTATACTATTAAACGAACAATATTTGTACATACTTATATATATATTTGCAATCACGTTCTCGGAAACGGCTCTCTCGATTTCGATGAAATTTGGAATATAGGCTACGAATATATATAGGTTTACGGGGGCGAGAAATCGATCTAGCTAGGTCTGATGTCTGGGAAAAATCGTGTTCACCGTGTTGTCTTTTTTTTCACACGAGCAGATATCGGTCGCCCAGGGACTGTCCAGGGAATATAAGTGATAAAATGGCACCCATCTTAGGTGCACTGGTATAAGTAGGTACTGTAGGTAGGCACATTAAGCCAGCAGTTCGAATAGTTGAATCAAACATGTATAAAATACTTTTCTACTGCGGCGTAATTAAAATCTAAATCTACGTACTTACACCTTTACCTACTCCTAGATCGTAGAGATAAATAAATATTTGTGGACAATCTTACACAAACCGACCTAGTCCCAAACTAAGCAAACTTTGTACTATGGGTACTTAACGACGATATACATACTTAAATAGATAAATAAATACTTAAATTCATAGAAAACAACCATTACTCGGGAACAGACATTCATGCTCATCACACAAATAAATGCCCTTACCGGGATTTGAACCTGGGATCTCCAGCTTCGTAGGCAGGGTCACTACCAACTAGGCTACAGAGATCGTCAGAGATCCTAGAACACCAAAGCAGGCATATGAGAAAAATTCCACTCTCCTAAACATTCTACTCATTACGTTTCCCAGAGAGCCCGTGTTCACAAACTTATCGGATCCATTTCTTCCGAGAGGTGCAAAAACCGTCTCCGTTTGTTACGCTGAGCGAAAACATCGTTTGTCTCTGCTTCAGGCTTTCGGGGCCACTAAAACAGCGACAACACAATTAATTCAGAAAATTACGACTGAGGCGAAGAAAAGAGCCCCAACTATTTTTATTTTATTTTATTTTATTACAAGCTAGATTACAAATGAACATGCATTTAGCTCCTCGACAGTTCCCACTAAAACATAATACTATACCTAATATATTTAGTATACTGCCAAACGGTCTTATTACAAAAGACTACATATTTCTAAGGTACATTTCAAATGTTATTAGTAAGTTGTTAGTTAGTTATTTTATATTATTGTTAGTATGGTTAGTTTCTTTAATTGAAATATGGACCCCTTTTTAGGTAAAGGCCTCCTCCATCTTTTTCCATGATTCCCTGTCCTTGCCTAGTTCAATCCAATCTTTTCCTGCTTCTTGTATAATGTCATCAGCCCACCGTCTTATTGGTCTACCAACATTTCTTCTCCCCTTTGGGCCTTTCCATCGTGTACTCTCTATGGTCCATCTTTTGTCTGTATATCGTGAGATATGTCCAGCCCATTTCCACTTTAAATTCAGTGCCTGCTTGAGAGCGTATGTGAGTTTTGTCTTCTGTCGGATATTTTCCCTTCTCACTTTATGTATTTTCCTAATCTTCAACATACTCCTTTCCATGGCTGTTTGAGTACATTGATTTTTTTCTTCTGTCTTTTTTGTAAAAATCCAAGTTTGACAGCCATACAGTAAGCAAGGTACATGTATCGAACACAATTTTTTTTAGATGAAGATTATAATTCCCCTTTAGAATTTCTTTCAGGGACCAAAATTTATTCCATGTTGCACTGATTCTCCTTGTTAGTTCTTCTTCTTTGCTGGACTTATTAAATGACAGCTGTTTCCCAAAGTAGACATAATTTCTTACATACTCTATGGTGTTTCCTTTTATCGCAATAGGCCTTATATCGCTATTAGTCATCAGCTTAGTTTTATTTATGTTCATTTCTAGGCCGATTTTAGAGCTTTCATCATCAAGTGACTTCATCAATTCTTCCATGTCTCGAGCGGTTTCAGCAATTATAGCTATGTCCTCAGCGAATCTTAGATGGTTTAAGTAGCATCCGTTGACTTGCAATCCTTTCTTTGCCCAGTTTAGATTACCAAATAAGTTTTCGAGTACTGCGATGAAGAGCTTCGGCGACAAAGGGTCCCCCTGCCTGACTCCTCTTTCTATGTTTATTTCTTCTCCTCTGCTTTCTAGTTTGACCTTACTCTTACAGTTTGCATACATATATTTCAAGATGTTATTATATGTTTGGTCAACATTAAAGCGCTGTAGTGCATTCCAGATTGAACAGTGGCTGATGCTATCGAAGGCTTTGCTAAGGCCACATACAAAGGTCTATTAAACTCTCGATGCTTTTCTATAATTTGTTCTAATGTCTGTATGTGATCCATCGTGCTAAAGCCTGACCGGAATCCTGCTTGCTCCTTTGGTTGTTGCTTGTCAATATCCTGTGTTATTCTTTTTAAGAGTGTAGATGAAAACAGTTTGTATGTGCTTGCTAGCAGGCTTATGGGTCTATAGTTTCCTATATCTAAAGGGTTTCCTTTTTTGAAAAGCAGGATTATGTCTGATGTGCACCATTGTTTTGGTACCGTTTTTGTGTCCAATACCACATTGAACAGCTGTGTCAGGTGGTTAATTAGGATAGGAGCTCCTATTTTGAGGGCCTCGCTGCATATTCCGTCTGGGCCGGGGCTCATTCAGCTTTAAGTCGTTTTATGTGCTCACAAACTTCCGAGTATTCAATTGGTTTAATGCATGTAGTCCTGCTTCCGGACTAAGGTTCTGTTTCAATTTCGCTATTATTTATTTTCCGGTATAAGGCTTTGTAGGAGTGTGTTGCATGATTTATAATTTCTTTTCTTGATTTTGTTTCTTCTAACTTTTGTTCAAGTTTTTGTATCCGTGTTTTGTGCGTGGTTAATTCTTTACAAGCTTATTTGGTTCTTCTGAAATTCATGATGTTTCTTGAGATGATTTCGTGTCTATGTTTACCTATCCTTCCTTATTGATCTATTGGTTTCTTTATATGTTCTGCTAAGTTAATTTTTTGTTTCTTTTGTTTTATTTTTCATATTTATTAGTTCGGTGCGTCTTTTAAACCTTACCTACAAAACAATTACCTACTTATAATATTATACTTACTACCTATACATTACAACGAACCATCCTAGCAACCATCATCTGGCCATCTGGCAAGGATGGCGTTATCACGCGATAAGTGATAGGATAAGCGCGTCGTCTCGTTTTATCGAACGGTGTCAGCCAGGGACGGATGCTCTATCCTGTCACTTGTCGCGTGATAAGGCCATCCATGCTACGGGGCCTGGGATGATTTTTAGTAGTTATTTTTTGTACTGGCTAATTCAAAAATATTAATTTAGACCATGTCCATAGTTAGTCAGTTCAATCTAATGGACGTGTGAAAGATGTCAACCGAGACTAGAGTCTTATTGTACTCGTCACACATGCGACGCAGTGGCTAACTAGTTACGCAGCAACTAAAACGAGGTTATAAGTTTAACATGTGTACTTGTGTGTCTGTCTGTCTGTGGCATCGTGGCTTACCTTTGTATTCATCTCACCAGTTTTGCCTAATAATTGGACAATACATTCTGTGATGTATCCAGTTAAATTGATTTTGTTAGTCTTTAAATTTTTGGATCCTCATTGAAAATCGTAGTCACAAAAGAGACTCACGGCTTATGTGACAACATGATGAGTAAGTGTTCTAGATTTAGCACATGTATATTAAGCTCTAGTACTTAGGTACTGGTACTGGATTGTACTTGTTTTCTTTGCGTGATAAATAAATATTTTCTTCTGTTTCAAATATCGCCAAAATAATACATAGGGCAAACCTTGGCTAATCTGTGATATGAAGTTATTCGGTGATAGCTATTTAAGAGTGCTCTTCAAAAAAGCGCTCGCTCAGAATTCGGTATTTTGACACGCGTAGTGCGTTTGTGTGTGTAAATACTACTACCACCCACACAAACGTACCTAACCCCCACATGCACAGCGAGATCGCACCAGCCGCGGGTGCCGTCCCTTTCTAGCTATATGTAAGTGCGATCGAGATAGAACTAACCGCGGAGCTTGCCGATGCAAATAGCTGTATAGCGCACCGTTGGAATTCACTCCGTGACCGATATTGATACTTGCACTAAAAAGTGGTAAGTATTACTTCGCTAACATGATGTTCTAGAACATCATGTTAGCGAAGTTAGATAACTTGAATAAAGTAAGTATTTGATTTTTGAGCACAAGTTTTCTATTTGTATTAAAATACTATGATATGACAAAGTATATTTAGTTTCGTTTTTTTAGTATAAAATAAACTAACGAGTTTTAAAGTTGTCAGTAATAAGAATAATAATTTGTTTTACGGATATTAATAGTTTGCATGTTATCTGAGTCTTATTTATATATAGTAATGTAATGAAATTATACAAGTAGACCCACTACTAGGAAATTACTGGGTACTTACGTATTCATTTCTTGAAGAATTTTTTTTTTTGTTATGGACAGTAAAAGAAAACTGCCCTTCATAGAAATTGCTATGTCCGTTTCTTACCAAAGGAACTGAAAATTATAAATTATACAAACACAGCTTTTTATCTAGAATGCAATTAATTAATGCGTGATTTTATTCAAAAGCCTAAAACCTCAGATGATAAAAAGGAATAGATATGAAACGGGGGCTTGGCGCGTGTCGGTGCGACATGGCCAAATGGGCATGTCACTGCCCACCGCATGTTAGTCGCAATTTGCCGTGAATCTGAAATGTTATTCCACGTTTACTCAAAATGCCGAATTGTAGCGTGGTTACATGCAAAAATAGGAATGAAACTAAAACCTACATGAATGGTGGAGTCACGCACCACATGTGAGTATTAGTATTTTCACTTAAGTCAGTAAAAACTAATATTTTAATAAATAAACGCAACGCCGCATCATTTCTCGGGATCGAACTAACATATCGAACGAAAAAGCATATTTTTGTTCTATGCGTTGTACATTGATCGTTCAATACAGTAAACCACGGCGCAATGTATTAAACCACTATGGATATGGACGATGCTTGAATTTTTTAGTGGTACGGCCGCTGCTTGGCGTCGCAAACTAGAGCGGTGCCAAAGTGCAGTTACAATTTACGCGTAATCGATAAAATAGAAGTACGATATCATACTAGTTATTTTATTTCGACTACTTTCGCTGTTTTATTTTATTTAATTACTTGTTTTGGTTGGGTGCCTATCTTAAAGGTAACTAATAACATACTAATAAGATTAAAAGGCACAAAATGTTTACGGTACCTACTAATAAGATTTTCACTAAGTTGCAGTATGAACGGTAAATAGACATATTAAAATTGTATATACAAGTATATAATTTAGTTGCAAATGGCTTCAGAACAACTTAAAATGTGATATTATTACCAATATTTTTTTTTAAATGAGTATTTTTTACTTTCATTTCTAATGTGATAATTGAAGAAGAAATCTCGGTTTCTTATTACAGTTTTCCAAAGAATCCGATTAGGTTCTAAAAAAATGGATAGATGCTACAGGCAGAGGTCCTAACTGGTTTCCTGTACAGAGAAGAGTTAATGTGTTCGTAACATTTTCAAGAAAAATGTTTCCAACCACTTAATAAGAGCCGTACACTTTTCGAATATTTGACACCTCGCTTGCTTGAAACCTAGGTGTAAAATGTATGGTAACACATCTTCGCACATCTTTGGTGGATACTCGCCCTTAGCCTTAAATCTCGTAATATGAGTAATGGACATATTATTTCGCGCCAAAATGCGAGTCGGATCGGCCTGGTACCTACAGGTCAAAAATATCGATGTGACCAGAGTTTTAAATGTATGTGAACACGAACTTATAAAAAGCCGTTTATGTTACTCTGTAGGTATTCGTCAATATTTTTTACTTTTGCGATTTATGGTAAGTTAACAACACGTGTTATTTAAACTTGTAGCTAGAAGTTTAAATACCACCACATAAACTTACCATGTTGTTGAAGTTGTTACCCATCAATATCATAACATAATATTAATTTTAATATCAATGTCGATAAAACATAATTTTAACGTTTGTCGCCCCCCTAGTGTAGTGCGTTTAAGCCAATCACAGCCCTTGTTTGCATGTTGCCGTAGACTCACTGGCAACGCCCGAGTCTTTGTTTTTACACGGTTCAATGTGTGTGCCTGTGGGCGCTGCGGTGGGAGAAAACTGGGGACATCGGTTTTGGTTGAAATTAAGCAGTACGGCACTTCTCCCTTTTTTTATGTTCTGAGCCTAAAACCTATGTCACTTATTAGGATTCCGTACTCAAAGAGTAAAACGGGACCCTATTACTAAGACTCCGCTGTCCGTCTGTCTGTCTGAATGTCTGTCTGTCCTTCTGTCACCAGGCTGTATCTCATGAACCGTGATAGATAGAGATTTTCATAGATGATGTATTTCTGTTGTCGCTATTTATAACAAAAAATACTAAAAAACAGAATACATCTTTTTATTTTTATTTTAGTTTTTATTTGTTTCTTTTTCTTTTACAATCTTACACAAATCGACCTTGCCCCAAACTAAGCAAAGCTTGTACTATGGGTACTAGACGACGATAAACATACTTATATAGATAAATAAATACTTAAATACATAGAAAACATCCATGACTCAGGAACAAATATTTGTGGTCATCACACAAATAAATGCCCTTACCGGGATTCGAACCCGGGACCTCCAGCTTCGTAGGCAGAGTCACTTCCAAGTTACTAACTAGGCTACAGGGGGCTCCTATACAACAAACGTGATTTTAGATATAGATATTTTGCCGTTTTTAGATATGATAATGGTACGGAACCCTTCGTGCGCGAGTCCGACTCGCACTTGGCCGGTTTTTTTAACATTTATTTCGAAATTAGTGATACTCGGAAATGTCGAAGGGAAGGTCAATCGTCGAATCCGACTCGGCTGGGCAGCATTCGGGAAGCTACGGCACATCTTTTCGTCCAATATTCCGCAGTGTCTCAAGACGAGAGTCTTTGACCAGTGTGTGTTGCCAGTGATGACATATGGCATGGAAACGTGGTCGCTTATTATAGGCCTCATAAGAAGGCTCAAAGTCACTCAAAGGGCAATGGAGAGGGCTATGCTGGGAGTTTCTCTGCGCGATCGCATCAGAAATGAGGCTATCCGCAGCAGAACCAAGGTAACCGATATATCCCTCCGAATTGCTAAACTTGTGGCAGTGGGCGGGGCACATTTCACGTAGAACCGATGGCCGTTGGGGTGGAAAGGTTCTTGAGGGCAACCACGTACCGGAAGGCGCAGCGTGGGTAGGCCCCCCGCAAGGTGGACTGATGACCTGGTAAAGGTCGCGGGAGTCCGCTGGATGCGGGTGGCGCAGGAACGGCCATTGTGGCACTCTTTGGGGGAGGCCTATGTCCAGCAGTGGACGTCTTTCGGCTGATATGATGATGATGATGATGATGACTCGGAAATGTAATAAAACCACGTAAAAATCTCCCTTTTCCATGTAAACCCCCGGTGTGTGTTATTATTATATATAAACGAAAAGAATAACTAAATGCAAGGTAGGATCGTGCTGTACTTAACAAACGCCATATAAGCTTGTTTTTTAAAAAGTTTTTTATTCATCTTGTTATTTTCAATAACCCTGCATATTATGTCGCTGGTTCGTGGGTACTTGTACAGACAAATCACACAAACCCAAACAAGATAGGTCTATCTATTTTAGTTTAGGAGTTCCCATGACCACCTTCCATCATCAGATCCTGGAAATCATCCATCACCAAAGTGTTTACCAAGACAAAACAGATGAGCCCAAACTAGATGGGTTTATCTAGTTTAGTTTAGGAGTTCCATGACCACCTTCCAGCTCCATCATCAGACTCTGGAAATCATCCAGCATCCAAGTCTTGCCGTGCCATGACCAAATAAATGAGCCAAAATTCGATGGCTTTATCTTGTTGAGTTTAGGAGTTGCTATGGCCACCTTCCGACTCCATCATCAGACCAGCTCTATGATATTATGGCATTGTCACCTTACTTAATATAAGAAGATAATTGTACCTAATTTGAAGATTTCGCCCAAACTAACAAACATACATACATACTAACTAATCATAAAGGCGGGGAGGTTCTCGAGAGGCGACTACGTACCGGAAACTGCAGCGGACCCTCCACAAGGTGGACTGATAGTAACAAGTAAATAAATTAAATCTATCAAGTATCACGATCACTCGTACAATAATAATTGACTATAGAACGCTATTTAGACAAAAGGATCCAACCCACAAGATATCACCATTGAAATGTATGACTTTTGTTTTAGGTAGAAGGTTCAATTTTAAATGTTACGTATACTGTGGGTTTGAGCCTTTTCGCTACACTACGTCTTATCTGGCAGCTATGCAATTCATAACTTGTCTCGATTAGCCTCACGAATGTATCCCCAGTATAGTTTGACCCCGAGGTTGGTAACAACTATGCCTAGTCGGAGATCAAAATAATATTATTTTATCTGAAGAGTCGCCGGTTAGCTTCGTGAATAGCCACAAATAAACACAGTACACGTCTGTCTCGGAGGGCTATTCAGCCGGTACTGAGATATATTCCCGCGCGACGGTAAATTTATACTAGTTTTGAATAATTATTTATAAATATAAATTTTGACTAAAGTTATATTTTTTGGACTGGATCTTGTTGGTGAAAGCATGAACTTTAATGTTGTGTAAGATTCAATACACAAATAATTCAACAATAATGAGAAAATCCTTGAGTTTTCAGTAAGATTTTGTTGACAAATATGGTGTAATTGAGAACAGTTTACATATATATACGTGCAGAATAAGGAAAATTCGAGGCGGCTAGGAGCAATGGCAACATATTACGCTAGTGAAAATAGAATAAAACAAGTAGGTTCTCATATAACATCATGGAGTATTAGGGGCTCAAACTTATGACTCTGCGCTCTCTTCAGAAAACTACTGTCGGTAATCGGGTATTTTCGGTTAAAGTATTCAGTAATTCGTAAATTGGAGGCGGCTAGGACCAATATGAGGAGTTTACCTATGCAAATAAGTAATCAGGATCTAGAAAAAGCTCTCCGTTTCTTAGAATTATAACGTCAAAAATCCGTCATTCTCGCTTATTCCTGACCAAAAAACGAGCGCCCTCTTAAGGTCTAATAGCGGAGTTACTCGATATCTTTACGGCTTGTAATAATTTGCAGTAGGTGGCGGCACTGTCATTTAACTTACTTACGTGCAGCAAGTATCGGAACGCATCCGACAAAATTAAGAAAAAAAAAACTAAAAAAAACTCAAAAAAATAACTGTTACCGATTAGCCAAGGTTTGCCCTACCTATTCTAAGACAACGTAAATTGGGCTGCATGAAGATTGTAAGATTCGGAAGTTACATGTATGGTGTGTAAGTGTTTTTTGTGACTTTACCGGTGTATATAAATCTGTCACATTATTTGTGAGTGAATAAGCGTTAACAGCGTCGCGACGACGCCCTCATATTTTAGGTACATCGATTGCGCACCCGACTTGCCATTCAAATAACACAGATCTCGCCCAAAAGTCTCATTTCATGGCCCCACCGCATCGCCCACTGCGGGAGCTTAATGATGTTTGTTTGATAATATTTAAAACAATTCCCGCCCTAATGAAGCGGAGACGCAAACATCTTCTGTTTTGCATTACAAGGATACCTGGAGGGCTATTTGACCTAACGTATCCTTATAATGGTATGACATTTGCGCAAACTCGTTCTGACATGTTAAGCTGGGCATTTACAACCACTTTAACCACGAATGGAGTAGTGCTTAACCAAAATCGGACCATGGATGTCGAAACTGTTGCAGCACTTCGCTCAGGTGAAACTGGCTGGCTTGGTGTGGATGCGAAAGCAAGCAATAAATGTGACACCAATTAACATATCTAGATAAGATATATACACTACAACTATCTATTCTTAAAGCTATAGTGCCTATTAAAATTAAACTCCAATGTAAAAATAATTATAACAACCTATTTGGCTTCTGTAAGGTGCTAAGTCTATATGAAAAAATAAATATTCAGATCATATATGATAAATTTAGCCAACTAAAAAACCTAAAAATGAGAACATGTAGTGAAAAACTAAAAAACCTGGTAAATGTACTTCAGATTTCATGTTACCTTATATACTTAACCAACTACCATCAGACATTTTAATCAAAATACAGGGAACAGAGAATCCAAAAGTATGTAAAAAAATGCTAAAAAAACATTATATAGATTCTCATAACACCAGCATTGAAGAATAATACTGCAGGTATGGATAAATGTGATAGATAGCAAAATAATAAACTAATATTAATTAGATATTTCTTACAAATAAGCCTAATTGAGGCTTCAGTAAGAACTAAAGAGTATATAAATGTAGTAGAATAAGTTTATAATTTTGAATAAATAAAAGTAAAAAAAAAAATTAGGTCGAGACAGATGGTCTCGACTTAAATAAATGCAGAGGATTGTGTAGGACGATGTTGTTTACATCTTTTTCAAACTGTCTGACGGATGTCCTCCAGACAGTTTGAAAAAGTCCGGGGTGGTTGAAGGATAATATTTTGTATTCGTAATACTCACATTTTACAACAATACTTTTCAGGATTATGAGTTATGAGGATAGGTACTGTAGAAATCCTTACTTAATGTACCCATTTGTATTATTCTTGAGGACATAAGTGCATACATGAAACCATGATTTGCCAACCAAACCTGTTTTCCCAAAAGGGGTACATACAGAGCTCATGAAATTTAATTTCAGTTTAAAAAAAAACACTATATACTGACATTATTTACGAGATTTGCAACGTTTATGTTATCTCTACTCAGAATCACGATCTCTTTCCATCCCAATAGGAGAAACAAAGTGTCACAAAAGTTCCATACATTTTTAACGACCGACGCAAAAAGAGGTGTGGTATTTATAAGTTTGACGTGTCTGTCTGTGGAATCGTAGCCGCTAAACAAATGAACCGATTTTGATTCGCCTTTTTTTGTCCGAAAGCTGACGTGATCGTAATGGTTCTTAGCTACGTTTCAACAAAATCGGTTCAGCCGTTTTTGAGATATTGAACTTTGAAATAAAAATGTCGGGGGTTTCTCAACTTTTCTTAGTTGTAAGTAGTTATTGAACTTTCCTAGTGTGTTACCGACATACAAAGTATATGGGAGACGGTAACATAATAGGAAAAAATCTTTGGGTAATTTTCTTGTCCTATTAGTATCGAATGAGCTCTTAATAGGCTTGTTGCGTGGTGTTAAAATTGATAACGTCGTGTTGCTAAATGGATAGTGAACCATCAAATGATGGTAATAAAGTATAAATTACAAAATATAATTCAAATCATAAAAATATATGAACATTGAAAGTTTAGAAAAAAAAGTTTTTTTTATTTATTGTCCAAGAGTAAATTTAAAGGTACCAATAGAATCCTTACGCTTTTATAGAAACTAATTTATACTACAACTATGGACCTAAACGCAGTATTTCGCGACCGAAACAGCAATTTACTTCATTTTCCATGCAACTGTAAGTAAAAATTGCACGGTGTGACGTCATACTTTAAAGCCAATCAGTATGAAGCGTTTCGGCTGCTGTCGGGGAGGTCCGTCTTTAACTCGATTTTTTGGGTATTAATGTCTTTTAAATGTAGTTGCTTCCATACAAACATTTGTTCATCTACAAAAACTGGTTCGAATGGCATCGTAAACAAATTTAAGGTCACAAGCCCATTGTTAGTGGAAATAGCATAAAGCTCTTAGAACATTTACAATTAATAATAGTGGATGTTTTTTTGAGAAACGCTCCCCTAGCTGTTTCACAGTACATAGCGTAAATTATTTTACTGATTTCAGGATTCTGTTGCCATTCCATCGTTTTGCTAGTTTGGACCTTAAACTACTAGAACTAGTAAATGGTTAAACGATAACATAATGTTATCAACAGAAGATATAAGTTAGCGTACAAAATATGAACTTGATTGGGTTTGGTCAATTAACATGCAAATTTTGAAGGACAACTTACATGTTTACTTACAAAATAAAACTTGTAATAAAACAATGCCTGAACCCTGCCGATGTTGTTTGAATGCTTTGTTTATATTCGTTTACTTTGAATGTGAAATAAACTGAACACACTCAACAAACGGCACTTTACGATGAAAATCCCGCTTTAGTGTTTGCTGTAAAAAGGCAATTTCGTAAAATAACGGTGAAAGTTCTGCCGTCAAGTTTCAGCAGTTAATACTGAAAAATATAGTCGAATTTTATTTAATAGGTTACTGTAACTACTGTAACTTACATACCCACTAGTAGGTACTTAAACACTTTTTAACCGACTTCAAAAAAAAGGAGGAGGTTCTCAATTCGGATGTATTTTTTTTTTTTATATTTTTTTTTTATATTTGTTACTTCAGAACTCCGCTATTTATGAACCGATTCATACAATAATTTTTTTAATTGAAAGTATATGCTTCCAGATTGGTCCCATTGTTTTCAAAACCCCAGTTGGATGATGGGAACCATGAGGAATTGAGGGAACTCCTCAAATATATTAGGCACGCGTGTAGTAATTTCGGTATTTTCTATTATAACTCGTGTATTTACACCCGGAAATCATAAATTTGGTGAAGTGGAAGTGATGATGAAGACCACAGATGGCTTGTGGAACTTCTCAATGATGTACTTCAAACTATATAAGTACGTCATAGATTCTGATATGATTCCGTTGAAATAGCAAACAATGAAGTGCCAAAGGTAATTTTGAGATCCTTGAGGAATAGGGAACATTACGCAAAACTCTTCGTAGGTGGCGACACTAGCAGCGTTGACATTGTATCTCGTTCCCACTTGTGGTATTGTCTATGCAAGCATCCTTGTCACTCATTTGACAATCAATTGTGCATGCGTGTGTGAATCCCTATATTCTTATACTGGTTTACTATTAGTGTTAGTGCTGCTTCTAGCGGCAGAACATTGCAGTAATGTTCCCTATTGACGGAAGTCCTCAAATATTATCGGCCCACATACAGCGATTTGGTTTATTGGTCTAAAAATCAACGCATTTGCTCTCGGAAATCAGTTCATGTGGTAAATTGGAATAAAAATTTGGAAATGTTCATGTGGCTTGGCGGAGTACTGAATTGAAGTCAGTTAAAACTTTGTTTTGAAAGTAAATTATTCCCTGTAATATTCAATTTTGACATGAGTACGAGTATATTACTGAACGAGCGAGCGAAAGGAACGTAGTTCTCCGTTTCAGTCTGTGCAAAAAGAATATCGTATGTCTGGTTGTCCGACTATCCGACTGTTCACCTCTACAATACTCTACATGTCGCATTTCTCAACCGATTCTTGTAAAATTTTGTGAGCAGCTGGTCGATCACGAGAAACATTGAAAAATGTATCGCTCCGAGCCGGATGCCAATCCATTCCAACGACCGTCTGGAGTAGCGGCTCTGTACCAACTGAGCTATCGGAACCAATGCTCGGTTCAACGAATCTTTCAACCAGTTTTCTCTTATCACGCCTTAGTGAGGCGTGTAGCGATCTACCTACTTGGGCTTACTAATCAACACCTACGTACGAGTACCACTAAATAGTTAATAAGTAAATAAACATTAGAATGTAACTAAAGGTCACCATAACTAGAATTGTGTAATGAAGGTGCCGATATAAATTGTATACTTACACTATGCAATAGTGCCGACCGGCTAGCCTAGTGACGCTGCCTACCAATTTGACGGTTCTGGGTTCGAATACCAGCAAGAGCAAACATTTGTATGATGAGCGAATATTTGTTTCTGAGTCTTGGATGTTTTCTATGTATTTAAGTATTTATATCTATTAAATATATCGGTGTCTAGTACCCATAACACAAGCCTTACTATAAGGCTAGTTCGATTGTGTGTAAGATTGTCCCCAAATATTTATATTATTTTAATGTCATATATATATATATATATATACCTACGGTCTTTCGCGACAACCGACCATTATAAAATTTATGCGCATGCTTCTGAATGTTGTTTGCAACATTTTAGACGTCAAATATTTTACGTGGAGCACTAATACGAGTCTCCCAAACGTGAAATACGCCCGTTCTGTGTCATACATACAGGTACGGGAACGTAATGGGAACTCCAGTGACACGGGACGTGAATAATGTAACGCCATGATATATGCCGGGGAAAGTAAAGGCGTGACCACACTTTTCCTGGGCCATTCTCATTTTTGTGTCCTGAAGCCGTGGGTGCTACCGTGGATGCAATTACAAGACGCAGATATAAACAGAAATAAGAATGGCTCGACTATGCATTCATCGGGTAATTTTTCACGATAGTGTTATCTGTAGTTACCTTTGCACCCGGAATGACACGGGGCGGGTTATTCGACTAAGTGTGTAGTTTATTGACACGTGTTCATTTGCTTTATATTAATAAATTAGGGTTTTATGATACTTACAATATTTTTGCTATAATTAATAATTGGACGGATGACTATCGAGTAATATATACAGGAACAACGTGGAATAAACGGGACTGCAATACTTTTAAACAAGAAATGGGGTAAACTAGTGGAAAATACAGTACATTTAAGTGACTGGATAAAAGTTGTAAAAATTAAATCCCTGCCAAGCGATATTATTATTGTACAACTCTATATGCCAACTGGTAGCCACTCTGACGATGAAATTGAAGAAATGTACATCAATTTGGATACAATATTAGATTCAGTACAGGAAAAGGATAATTTGATAGTAATGGGAGATTTCAATGCGGTGGTTGGAGAAGGAAGAGAGGAAGTTTTGGAATAAAAAACTCAAAAAGAAAGAACAAACCAAAGACTATTGATGAAAATGTCTTAATTTATTATTTTACAATATAAATCACACAGATGTCATTATATTATATAATACACTTGTTAAACTTATAACATCACTCTATTTGCGTCGGGGGTTAAAATGAACAGAAAGAAAACTTACTAACTAATATTTCAAACTGTCAGAGAGGAATGGTGGCGTGTTGTGAAGCTTGCTACTAACATGAAATTATAACCACGACCCTCTTGTCTGTCAAGAGTGAAACGACGAAGACGAAGAAGAATATTTTAAAATACAAGACATGGCTTACAAGATCCCAATAGGTTTTTAAATCTTATTAGTCGAAAAGGTTTCTAAGAGTTCTTACAAACTTGCATAACCTATTTACTCGTACTTTCACAAAGTATTTTACAAAATGGAGTTTTTTCAAGATGTCATATAATTTCAAAATATATATGTTTTTTTATATAGGTATACGAGCGTTTTTCAAATTAAGTGTACAAAACTTTTTTGTTTTAGAGTTAGTATTTTTTTGCTTTTTGTTACTTAGAATTTTTGATACTATCGCTCCTCAAACAGGAAAAAATTTAAAAAATCTCAAAATAAAATGTTATCTACACTTTTATTGAAAAATGCCCATAAACACCTTAGTTCTGACTATATTTTTTTTATTAAAACTAATTCCTTTTTAGCTAATTAAATAAGGAGCCACGATTCGTGTGGTCGGACCTTAAAGCGCCTAACTTTTGGTCTTGGAGAAAGGGTAGGCATGACAGCGCGGGTTTAAATATGTAATTATTGGTACAGGAAACCCGAACGATGTTCCCCTAATAATCGTGCTCTGTCGTTATTAGAAGGTGAAACTGAGTCTTCATACAAAATATTATGTATAAGTGCATGCATAAGTACAAACATTTACATGATTAGATTAGATTAGATTAGATAATTTATTTCATTTTGAAAATTTACATGTCATTTTTATAAGTTAAAATAGCATGAATTCACAAAAAGATCGTCAGAGTGTATAAGAATAACAATAATATACATAGTCAAATCAAAATACAGTGCAAAATGAAAACAAACAAAACAATCATAATATTAAAATGGTACAATGTCAAGGAAATAAAATGTGTTTCAATGTCAAACTATTAATAAAAGCTAGGGCATCCTAGATATAAATTGTCAACAGTGGAAAAATATAATGGGTATTTTACATGAAAATTACATTCATTTTAGAATGCATGAGCAAAACGGAAAATAATTAATTAATAAAGCATCTACCTTTCGTATGAGTTTTAATAAATGGCATTTTAATCCAAGCGCTTTCCGTTTTCCCGTAAATGACAAAGTATTGTAAAAGGCACACTTTTTTAGGGGTGGACGTTAAGCAAATGGTATAGGGTATGGGTTGTTTTTTTCGTAGGATTATTATTGACACGGGTATCAAATAATTATTTATTTTGTCGCTTACGAATGTGATTACGTATGTTACACATACATATTCCAATAAGGATCCCTTTCCGCATAGTAGTCTACAGTATGAGAATATTGGATTCCGATTAGAATTAATTCTAATATAACTATCTGATCGACCTCCTGATAAGTTTCACTTATATTGTTTTTCCTGACTGGACACCATTAAATTTAAATGACGATTTAAAAGTGTCACTATCTGTTTCTCCTCCCTCCTATTTATTAGCCTAACGTTTAAAACGTCATGACAAAAATTTATTTGTTTCTTTCTATAAAAAAAATAAAGTTTCTTTAATAAATCCATACACTTGATAGGCCTCAATAGCGTCAGATATGCTCACCAACACCCATAACGCTCTTTCGCGACTCAAAAACGCCTCCCTCGCACATCCCAATATCAAAATGTCACTTCAAAACTCGAAATGTGCCGCTTGAATTAATGGTTCTCCCATGGTTGCGTATTCATGGCATAGGTTAGGAACGAGTGAAGTGAGTTGAGACAAGTTATGAATTACATAGCCAGCGAACATTCGGCTACCCGAGAAACATAAATTTAACGGAGACCGCGTAAATCCCCACAATTTATGCACTACCCGCCGAAGGTATTTTTGGTATTATTTGAGTTGGACGAATTGCATCAAATAAGTCCATTCAAAAAGCAACTCTACTGTCAAAGGTATTAGATTCCAATTCGAGTGACAGTTTTATAAAAAGTCTGCAACATTAAATAATTTCAACCATACCGTTGTGAAACTAAACAATATATTTTCCATGGCATTTGCATTTTGGTTTGGCATGCGCTATGAATTATTTTATACGATTATCTAAGAATGGGATTGTAAGAGTAATTACTATTATCAGTATTGTTTACATTTCCCTGTGCATGTTTAACTCTGTTTCGCAATCTGTTTTACATCATTAACATGAAAACTTTCAAAAAAGGAGCAAGTACTCAATCTGCCAAAAAACGTTCCTATAACAGAATTAAATTATTATATTTTCAAAAGGTTATAACTATTACAAACTTATTCAAAACAGAGGTCCAAGCATTTCACATAATTATTACGACAAGACCAAGAGTAAACCGCATTAACGACTGCAATTGATGAATCTGTTACCGTTAAAGACTTTGAAGCAACTGGGCCTAACTTACGTATGTAATAATATATTTCGACGTTTCGGACGTATTTTCTCGCAATCAAGGATATTAGAAGGTTCGTTATCAAATAAATATAATTAAGTATGTACGTCAATAAGTCTGTATTAATAACAATTGATAGATTACCCAAGGCAATAATTGAGGTATGTCTAGACTAAGTCTAGGTATCATTAGTTTATCATTGTCAGAACTAATAATCATCTTTTAACACATAATCAATTGGGATTTTACATAATTATCAATATTCAATCGTGATTAATTAAAGTTTCTATCACATTGCGTTTATGCTTTGTAATGATAATGAGCATTTTGATAACCGCCACAATATTATCAGTTAACAAATGAAAGTCGTGGTAATTAATATAATTGCAATGATTACAGGATAAGATTCAAATATTGCGATGACTGATAATAAATATTACCTATTATCAGTCAAAACGTCAGATGTTATCTACATCTGGATCTCGATCTATAATAGTACATTACTTACCTAGGGCGGTTAAACAAAGAATATCTCAGATCGCAGGTATTTGACGCCCGAGCCGAAGGCAAGGGCGATAAATATGCGCTCTGAGGCTTTCTTTATTACCGCCCGTGGTGAGTACAACATTTTACGTCTCTATCTGGCCAGGAAGTGGGGTTTTCCGCACGCATAGCGTGCGGTAATTCCTACTTTATGGCCAGGTATGACGTAAACATATTAAACGTTTCCCAAAAGCTATAGACAGCACAGTACTCGCAACCTGGGAAAAACCAATAACCTAGCTCTATCCAGGCCATATTTTAGTCATTTTAATAAGACTATTAACAATAATGCAATTAAAGTATATATAATCATCTAAATAATGACATTAAAGATTGTAATGACATCAAAATATTTGACAGAAAACTAAAACAATTTCTAATTACCAGACCATTCTATTCCATTAAGGAATATTTTGCAAATGCACTAGATTAAGACAAAAATGTATCCGTAAAAAAGAATAATAATGACTACTGTGTTTATTAAATATGTATTTGCATGTATTACTATATACTTATGGCAAATAAAATTATTTTGATTTTTTGATTTGTTTGATCGATTATCGACAACAGCTAGGCTAAATAATTTGTATTTATTATACATACATACATACATACAATCACGCCTTTATCCCTAAAAGGGGTAGGCAGAGCACACGAAACTTGTGTTCCAGTGCCACTTTTAGCATAAATGTGGGTGTGATAGGTTGCTAGCCCATCGCCCACAACACACTTCAACCCTGTTCCCATAGTCGACTCTTACGACACCCAAGGGAAGAAAGGGGGTGGTGCTATTCTAACCCGACACCACACGGGATTATTTATTTGTATTTATTATTACCATTAATATAAGCATTAACAGTTATACCTTACATGCTAATTGGTAAATTAATATTTATCATGCGAGTTGAGTGTGTTAAAAAGTAGTTTCTTTTTTTTTGGGGAATCAGATTGAGATTTCTACAAAGATATACAGAAGTTCAATAAAACTTATAAAACTAAAATTATATCATATTAATAGGTCCAGGTTATTTTAATAATAGATTATACAGTTATGAAGCTAGGAGTGAACATTTTCTAAATATTGATAGGCAGCTACGATTTTTTTTTGTTTCGGGCTTGAAAATATGTCCAGTTGGCTGTCACTGGCCAGTATGTCATTTAATAGCTTTAGTACTAGATGCAGAGGGGAAGAGGCTAGTGCGCGCGTCCTAGTTGGAGGGACAGCGAAGAGATCACGGCGACGAGGACGTAGTTGCTTTACGGAGAGACGTGGAACTCGTCCTATAAGAGCAAGCAGTTGGGGATTGGTCACAAGACCGCGTATTAAATTGAAGAAGTATTGTACTAGATACGTATTCCTCCGGGTCTCCAATGAAGTATACTTTACCATAATAATATATATAACTATGACAATGATGATGATATTTAGTTATGAAATTGGCCCCAGGTATGTCTAACCCGCTTATAATATGCATTGTGATCCTTAAATAAAACCCTAGAACAAGCTGTGTTCAATTCCAATCCGTAAAACCCGAGCTAATATTTTTATTCCATCCCCATCATTACTTATTAGATCATCCGGATTTGCTATGATTGACACCTAACCAATCATTATAGCATAATTGTCAATCAGTTTCCCCGTATCAGGAAATATTACAAAAGGTCGGCGCTTGCGCATTTGGGGCTTTTTGCCAAATTATAGGATATTTTTGAAGGGATTATGAGTTTGGGGTAAATCATCCTATTTTTGTGAGCTTTTAATGCATTTTGAAGAACGTTTTGTGAGGAAAGTGTAATTTGAAAGTCTAATAAAAATGTTGATGAAAACATTTTTTTATATTTTCAAGTCTTAGCGCTTTTAAATGGATATTTCATAGTATTATCATACGTCTTCATAAACATTAGAGTTAAGTAAGACATTCACTCATGGTGAAATGGCGTGAAATTACATTTAATAATATTAATAAACGTATAAACTAATATTTGCTAGGTAACTAATTTATTAGGTAACTAACTAACTTATAGTAGTAAGTAACCTGATAAATTAGTTAAAACCAATCTATGGGTGTGTGTTTTGATTGTAAATTGAGATTATTTTATGTAGCAGTCTTCATAACATTTTTCCTAACTAACTTATTTATACTAGCAAGTTAACTAATAAATAAGTTAACCCAATCGATGGGTACTTATGTGTTTTGATTGTAAATTGAGATTATTTTATGGAGCAGAACATCGCCTTAAAATCTTTATAAAATAAAATCCTAGCTAACTAATAGTAGTAAGTTACCTAATAAATTAGTTAAATTAAAACCAATATATGGGTGTGTGTTTTAATTGTAAATTGAGATTATTTTTTAAGCAGAACATCGCCTTGATGTCTTCATAAAAAAATCCTAACTAACTTTTTAATAGTAAGTTACAAATTCAAAATCATTTATTCAAAATCATAGGTAAATTGGATGGTCAAAAAACTTAAAATTATTTATTTATTTATTATTAAAAACATGTTAACACAACATTACAGTCCTAAAACCAATGCGTCATGAAAACGATACTAAACTATACAACAATACAAAAAAAAACATGGTATTACATTGGTACAGTTGATTGCCTGTCATCCATCTCCTCACAGAAGCTCAGACATTCACCGCACGCATATATCCATCGCCACGCAAGTAAGTCACACTCCGGTGCATCAGCATCAGCCAAGAGCGCATTGAGTTGTGAGAGAGCACGGATCAGATTATGTACCACTATGTTTTGCCATATGGCATACAAATACTTTATGAGAAGATGGAGCATGCATCCAATTTAGAGTAAGTAATAGGTATTTAATACAAAATGCGTTGTGATATTGTTAGAGTTCACAATCCGTTAAATATTTATTCAGTGGCTTTTTTTACTAAAAGCTGGGTAAACAGGCTTTTTTTAAATTCTATCAAATCTTCTACTTTGCATATATTAAAAACTAATAAATGAGTTAAAACCAATCTATGGTGTCTTCGATTCGGTCGAAACCTGGGCTGTATTATTGTCTCTCCAGCGGTGCCAACTACCGCTATATCGAAGTACTGAGGTGTTTGTACGAGAACGCCACTATGTCAGTCCGATTCCAGGATCAGAACTCGAAACCTATTCCGCTGCAGCGGGGAGTCAGGCAAGGAGATGTTATTTCTCCAAAACTGTTCACCGCTGCACTGGAGGATGTTTTCAAGACTCTGGACTGGAGAAGACTCGGCACCAACATCAACGGCGAGTACATCATTCACCTTCGTCTTGCCGATGATATAGTAGTCTTGGCTGAGACCATGGATGACTTAAGTACGATGCTCACTGACCTCAGTAAAGCTTCCGAGCGAGTTGGTCTAAGAATGAACATGGATAAGACGATGATCTGTGTCAAATGCCCATGTAGCACCAACTCCCATTATGTATACCTAGGACAGACTGTCCAGCTAGGTGGGTCCAACTTCGAGAAAGAGGTCAATCGTTGAACGAATCCGACTCGGCTGGGCAGTGTTCGGGAAGTACGGCACATCTTTTCGTCCAATATTCTGCAGTGTCTCAAGACGAGAGTCTTTGACTAATATGTGTTGCCAGTGATGGCATAATAATATGGCACTGAAACGTGGTCGCTTACAATGGGCCTCATAAGAAGGCTCAAAGTCACTCAACAAGCAAGGGAGAGGGCTATGTTGGCGGCGGCGCAGGACCAGTCACTTTGGCACTCTTTGGGGGAGGCCTATATCCAGTGGTGCACGTCTTTCGGCTGATATGATGATGATGAATCTAAGGGGGTGTGTTTTGATTTTAAATTGAGATTATTTTATGGAGCAGAATATCGCCTTATTGTCTTACTAAAATGTTTCCTCATCGGGGCTGAAATTCAATACCATACATACATACATACCATCACGCCTTTATCCCTAAAAGGGGTAGGCAGAGCACATGAAACTTGTGTTCCAGTGCTACTTTTAGCATAAATGTGGGTATAAAAGATCGACAAAATGTGATGTTGCAGTGATAGGTTGCTAGCCCATCGCCCACAACACACTTCAACCCTGTTCCCTTAGTCGACTCTTACGACACCCACGGGAAGAAAGGGGGTGGTGCTATTTTAACCCGACACCATACGGGGGATTCAATACCATACCTAGTATTATTTTTCTTTCCCATTTTTTTGTATGTATTGGGTCTTGACGAAGCATGTTGCTGACTAGTGGTTGCAAATATTTAATAAAAGACGAAGTTTGTTGCGGATACACATTCTGTGCTCATTTTTGACGACACCTGCGTTTTGGATATTTAACTTTTTGGGTGGTTATGCTTTGAATAAAAAAAATATTATTTTTAGAGTAAGCTTAGTAAGTAAACTATATTAAATAGACTTAACGAAATATTCCATCAGCCCCTAATAGAACGTCTTATTAATATGTTATTTTGCTACAAATGTTCCTTTTAACTGTCTTTCGCAATCTTAACAATATTCGCTGTCACAGAAAAAAAAACAATTCTGCCGCGCAACATCTAATGTTTATTTTTTACTCTTCCGTGTGCCTTGTTTAACCTTTGTTTTTTTTTTTTTTACAGTTCTCGAGCAGTACAATACACTTCGCTAATAACCCTATCTATTACAAGATCGAAACATCGCAAAATCGCAACTCTTTATGCCGCCCGCAAAACAAACTTCTAAAAACTTCCGTCCCGCAAAAAATGTGGGAGTTGTATAGATGCAAAAACGCCTTTACGTTTGTTAAATTTGGCAATTCAATAATGTCAGTGGCGTAAGACGCAATTCATCTATTATCTTGAATCGATTCGAAGGGTTAGCTTTGGCGGTAACTTGTGTTAGTCTTTTGGTGAATGAGAAGTGAATGGTGAAGAAGAAGGAAAACGCCCTAGTGGCCTATTACAGGACACCGTCAATCTTATGTCAAAACAATTGAGGGGAACTATAAGGCAATTTTAATTGGGACCCACTACAATCACACCGGAATCGTTGTGTTTTAAGGCGCTTTACTTGAGCGCATTAACAAGAGTGTGTTAGCGGGACTCGCTGATATTGAGATGGAATAGAATCACATAGTATCAAATGAATGAAAAGCCTAGTTGGTAGTGACCCTGCCTACGAAGCAAGAGGTCCTGGGTTCGAATCCCGGTAAGGGCATTTATTTGTGTGATGAGCTCGAATATTTGTTCCTGAGTCATGGATGTTTTCTATGTATTTAAGTATTTATTTCTCTATATAAGTATCCATATCGTCGTCTAGTACCCATAGTACAAGCTTTGCTTAGTATGGGACTAGGTTGATTTGTGTAAAAAAAAAAAAAAAGAAAAGAAAAAGAAAAAAGAAAAAGAAGAATTGGATACATACGAATATTAAAAGTTTATATTACAGAGCATTCAACTTAAAATATTAAATGAGGAAGAACGAGACTTGGTAAAATTATAAATTGATGATAATATAATACGCAATTGTGCAAGTACTTTTCCAATAAACGAAAACTCCGAAAAGTACTTTTTTAGGGTTCTGTACTCAAAGAGTAAAACGGGACCCTTTTACTAAGTAAGACTCCGCTGTCCGTCTGTCTCTCTGTCTCTCTGTCTGTCTGTCTGTCTGTCTGTCTGTCTGTCTGTCTGTCTGTCTGTCTGTCTGTCTGTCTGTTTGTCTGTTTGTCTGTCTGTCTGTCTGTCTGTCTGTTTGTCTGTCTGTCTGTCTGTCACCAGGCTGTATCTCACTGATACCGTGATAGTTACAGTTGAAATTTTCACAGATCTTGTATTTCTGTTGCCGCTATAACAACAAATACTAAAAACAGAACATAATACCTCTAAATATTTATAGATAATGGTACTTCGTGCGCAAGTCCGACTCGCACTTGGCCGGTTTTTATTCTCTTAGCTGTTTTCTCCTTCAATTTATTAAAATTCACCTACGTGACAAAATTCGGAAATTAACCGTTTTAAACCTAGTTTTATGCAGTCAAAAGAACAACAACACATCCAATGACTGTATACATTTCAACAAGAAAATATTGATATGTAAAGTGTTATAATTATTAGCTTCTTTAAAAATTACCCCTTCGCGCTTTTCGCCTTTTTTTACAGTATCCAGATATATTTTAAAGTCGGTTAAAAGTTCTTAACCCCATCGATAACATTTAAGCTGACAGAATATTATGTATTTCATATTAACATTATGTTGAACCAGTTCTAAAGCAGGATTACCCCATTTATGAGGTTTAAATTCTTTATAAATCCTCTGTTTACTAAGTAATATTTTACTGTATTAACATTTTGTAATGTCTGCCATAGTTCAAAGAGTATTATATCTATGTTTAAACTAAACCGGGGTCACAATTGAGATGTTACGGATGAAATATGACCGCTATTTATGAATTGGGGCTACATAGTTAGCGATTCGCAAGTAAAGTTAAAATAGTAATACCAAAATTTACACCGGTTAAGTTTCTTAAGTCTGTTAACGCAAAACTATGCCAAATAAGAGTTTGCATTGCTAGTTTCAGGCGTAAATATTTTGAAATACTATAGTGAAGCTAAGGTAGGGAGGTATATAACTAAATAATTACTTACGCCAAAAGTAACACTGGAAAAAAAACAATAACAGACTAAATTGATTGCACAATCATAAACAGAAACCTTGACTTCATTTTAATTTATTTATATTGTCTTTCGTAAAAAATGTGGACTAAATCCTTTCAAAGAAAAAAATTACATTCTTTTGAGCAAATCAAATGCTTTCAAATTTCTAAACGGTATGTTTGCATCTTAGTTTGAAAAAAACAAAAACGCAAATTTATTAGTGAAAATGAGAGATTGTCTTTTTATATTTTTTTATTGCCGTTAGTATTTATTTTGTTTCAAATGTGTTTGTTTCCTCGCCAATGGGATGAAAAAGATTGTGAATGATACGGATGGTAAGATGTCGGGCTTCTAGTAGTACCTGAGGGGTAATCACGTAACGTTCAGAACGCGCGTCGGTACAATTTAACCGTCAATTTTCCATATAAAAAGTGACATTTAGACCTACCCGACGTTCGAACAATGCGTTACGTGATCGACCTACTGCTCTCGTTCGTACAAAATTATTTACCAACCTCTTGGCAAAATATACTAATAACTGTGCATAATTCAGGGAGTAGTTACGTTCGTTAAAATGCCTTTAACCGTTTCCTCAATCATTAACAATAGTTTATTTAACTTTTTCATAACAATACCAACAACCAATGTGCCCGCTAATCGCTCCGGCCATGAACCCGCTCACTGCGCGTCCCGACATTTCAAACCAGAAACTTTAACAACTCCAAAGCTACTGTGAGAACATTAAACAAAATATGAATCGGTTGATAATAGGGCAGGATGTTTGCTCTTCTGTCTGTTGCGATTTTTGGACCTGCCCTCTGGCGTGTGCAATTTTGTAGGCTTTTGTTCGCGGGTCAAACATTGTGTTTGTGTAAACGCTTGCGCTTGGATTAATTCTAACCTTTTCTCGGTGAACAACTTTTGCTATCTATTTAATAATCGGTAATTGTATGAATCTTAGCGAATGTTTTACAACTCTACATACTTCTAGTTTGTTTTCCTTAAAAGTATCAAATGTGCCCCCATTCATTTGAAAAAAAAATATTTGGAGAAATGTTGGTTTAAAGTTATGACCTCCAAGTAATGTATATTGGCACCACGACATAATAGCACATCAGTCAATGCAGATTTAGAGATATTATCATGTAATGATTCAGAATAGTTTTTGCATTTTAGTTTTCAAACGATATTTTTGTGATTTTTGTATTTTTTAATTTTTTTTTAATTTTTTAAAACAAAAAGTTACTGGTAGCACTCCTGAAGAGTAAAAAAATACAAGTAAATTTATTTTAAAGATTTTTTTTTTTTTTTAATTTTTTTTTGCTTAAAACCACTTGGAAATAATTTTTCACAAGCTTAATAATCTACGGTTTAATTTTTTGCTCCTATTACAGGCCACACCCTGTAGGTTACTTATATTTGCAATCACAAATCACAACCACTACCAAAGAGTGAAAATCCTTTACTGACAGTAGATATTTAAATGAGTTCGATATTCTAGGAATAACTGTGTAATACTATATAGCAGTGGGACACTACAGGCTCACAATAATTAATAATAACTAAGTATACAAGGTGTGGCCTGTAATAGAAGCAAAAAATGAAACGGTAGATTATTAAGCTTCTGAACAATTATTGCCAAATTTTTTTTTTTGTATTTTTTTTTTAAATAAGTTTATTTGTATTTTTTTACTCTTCTGGAGTGCTATCAGTAACTTTTTATTTTAAAGACACTAAAAAAAATTAAAAAAAAAAAACAAAAAATCACAAAAATGCAAAAACTATTATGACTCGTTACATGATGTTACCTCAAAATCCGCATTGACTGGCTGTGCTATGATGTTGTGGTGCCAAGATACATTACTTGGAGGTCATAACTTTATATCAAAATATCTCCGAATCCAAAAAAAAAAAAATTTTTTCTTTGAATATTTGCCCCTATTACAGGCCACACCCTGTATAATATGTGTATAGGTGTAATTCGTGCTTTATACGAAGTGCATCGCTACTGCATACATACATACATACATATAATCACGCCTCTTTCCCAGAGGGGTAGGCAGAGATCACGGATCTCCATTTGCTACGATCCTGACAAACCACTTTCGCTTCACTCACTTTCATAACATTTATCATACATGCTCGTCGGTTTAGGGTACTTTTGACCTGGCCTTTCTGTAAGATTTCTCCAATTTGATCGTGTAAGTGTTTATTTATAAATCGTTTTGCCTAGAAAACTCGAGATTAAATAATACGGCAAATAACGATACGCTTACGCCGTAATACCGAGAAAATTAAATTAGCAATGAAATTATGATATACCCACGCAATGATATCACTGCATTCGAAGAAGGAAGGTATTGTATGGAGCCTTTTAGACGCTTATTGCGATTTGCAAGTAAGCGGCAAAATGCGTCGCCGTAGCGTAGGCAACTAGGCAACTTTATATTCTAGAAATTACCTTATGATACTTATTGTATTTGTAATAATATAATACTTTTTATGAACAAACATTGACTAAATAAAGGATTTAAAGGCTGCTTGTTACGGATATAGAAAAAAGCTCTGTACTCGATTACAAAAAATTATTATGTTAAAAAAAAAAAAAAAAAATTACTATTCATTTTGGGAAAAATCCAATAAATCCTAAATTTTGGGAAAAATCCAAGTAATCCCCCAAATGAAAGAAAATTAATTGTGTGTGTTTTTTCGCCACAAGGCTACAAAACTGGGATTAAGTGATAATAGAGAGCGATGTTAAAACTTAAAATCTCTCTCGTGGTCGTATTAAAACTGAGTGGGTTGAAATTATAGTTTTTTTTGTGATTTTGTTATAATCATCATTAGAGGGCAGAGTACCGGTGGCAAATTTCACACAAAAGAGAGTCGTTTTTTTATAATTATTAATTTAGGCTTGAATAATAAAATTATTCATTTACCTAATGTACTTAGTATGGTACCTACTCGTAAATGGGAAGTAAGTACTTAACATTTATTTTCATAAATCGATTTCAGGAATAGTAATTATAATGTTTTGATAAGAAAACATATTATTATGTATTATAGATATTAACAACATATTACATTATATTTGTATGCTCGTAAGATAATTTCTATAAGTTCCTAAAAATTATTATGCAAAATTAATCATTTATTCGTTATTTATTTAATCATAAGAATACTTAGGCGACTCCGTACATTTAGTGTGAAATTTGCCACCGGTACTCCGCCCTCTAATCATCATGCTTGTAGAGCATCCAGTCGTCGCCGCTCCAGGTTTGAAAACTCGGCAGTTTTCGAATTTTTAAATTTTCTACATTTACATTTAGTAGAACAGATAGTAAGTTAATAATGAAATGCTTAAGACAATTACTCTACTCATTATAAGGATTAAAAAAAATCCATACCACCGCTAATTAATACAATTTCGTATTCAATTATTACTTATTTACTGTCGAGTATGGATTTAATAAATCAAGTTAAAATGTTGTAGGAAAGTTCACAATTTCGGCGAATTATAATGATAATATTATTTGTTAAAGCCTGCTCCACTTCATTTTACCGTGGAACTTGCTAATGAATTTAATTTTATGCAGAATCCAATTTTAATTTAGCCTTTCCGCATATAAACAACAGTTAAAACTAAATAGGAATGTATTTTATTACGCAATCGTCAGTTTAACACTTATTCAATTAAATATTATATTAGCCATAAGTTGGATCGGTCACATATATTGTAGTATTTTTTTGTTTTAGAGTTCCGTGCCATGGGGTGACACAGAACCCAAAAAGGTAGTGGCGGGACACAGTTACTATCCAAAGCTGTTATGGTGACCATAGTAAGACACCGAGTGACTAATCAATTTATTTAATCCGTAGATATCGCGTAATTAAATGGTACAAAAACCACTAGAGTGAAACCAAAATTAACATTATGATAAAATAATTTCCTTAATTCACCTTTTTTAGTAAGTGGACATATTAGGCTATTTGCGTGATTTTAAAGTTGATAACATACCGTCAAACATGCCTACTTTGCCACCAGGGGGAACTTTGCCCAAGAGGAAAATTTTAAAATTTGCTTCTTGGGCAAAGTTCCCCCTGGTGGCAAAGTAGGCATGTTTGACGGTAGTGTTACTTAATGGATAGCAAACCATCAAATTATTGTAATAAAGTATAAATTACTAAATATAATTAAAATCATAAAGAGATAATATATGGACCTTCAAAGCTTAGTTTTTTTTTTTATATACAATATTTTATGAGTATGCACCTGAACCACAGCATAAGTAATATAGTACTACGTACAGAAGGTTCTCTGTTAACAAATTCCCTGTGTAGGTACGCCAAACGTGCCTAAATGTGGCTATCCCGTTCTATCGCATGCAACGCGCTGCGACCCGTGCGAGCGTCCTGTACCAACACGCGGCAGCTACTAATGGGCCGCCAATTTGGCGGCCGCCGGCATGTACTTGTAGCGGCGCGACGGAATCACAGAGTGAACCGCCCCTGCCTGAACGCAGTATTTCGCGACCAAAACAGCAATTTACTTGATTTTCCATACAACGATTAGTACAAATAGCAAACTGTGTCGTCGTACTTTTATGTCAGAAGCGAAAGCGAAGCGTTTCAGCTGCTGCCGAAAGCGAGGTCCGTTTTTGTCTCAAAATTTTGAGTATTTATGTTTTTTAATTGTTTTGTGCCTCTCCAAATACTGGTTCGAATGGCATCGTAAAAAAATCTAAGGTCACAAGCCTATTAATTATATTTGATTTTTTCTTATTCTTGATTGGTTATTTATTATAATTTTATTTTTATTGAATGTTGATGATCACAATAGTAAAGTTATAAATGGATATGTAATGTATAATGTTCCTTAAAATTGTGTTTTGTTATACTGGAAGGTCGTCCTCCTAACGTTATTCCCGGTTGTGCCCCTAAAGGAGCCCGGGGTCCGCTTTGACACCTAATCCCAAGATTTGGCATAGGCATTCGTTTTACGAAAGCGACTGCCATCTGACCTTACAACCCAGAGGGAAAACTAGACCTTATTGGGATTAGACCGGTTTCCTCACGATGTTTTCCTTCACCGAAATGCTAACGGTAAATACATCCGTTTATAAGTTCCGAAAAACTCATTGGTACGAGCCGGGATTCGAACCCACGACCGCCGCTTGACAGCCGTATGCCTGAACCACTAGGCTACCGGCTTTTTTATACTGGGTACAGCACACTACGGCACAGTCTATAAACCAATACAGTCAGTCACCGAAGCCGTCTAGACAGGGCAATCGTGCGGGGTGTGAGGACCGAGGGGCGTAGGCGAGCCCAAACTCCATACATGTAGCTTGGGACATGACGTTGTCAAACCCGCAAACGTCAAAGGCGTCGTTCCACTGTTACTCTTTTGCCTGATGGTAAGCAAAAACTTTAATGTTGTGCAGCTGTAAAGGATGACTAACGCTAGAACGGGTCGTGTCTGGCCCGGGCCGTTTTCTAAGAAAAGCGACGGCATTTTTGCGCGGCTGAGCCATACTCCAGCGGGCTTGGGTGTGGCTCGGTCACGCAAAAACGCCGTCGTTTTTCTTAGAAAATTCCTTTAATAGCTAGAGACAAACGTGGGTCCTTCACTATCAACACAACATATTCTCTGGAGCCCTAGTGACCTTACTCACGACCAGGAACACAACACCATATAACTACAGACAATCACTGTCACTCGCATGTGCGATCATGTGATCGAGCAGCAGTTAACAATGCGGTGAGCTGCAGCCGTGGTCGACTCGAGTGGGCTAGAGTAATTACAGTGCACGCCAATTGGTTTGGGCCCACTTGTGGCTCCTGCAACTATTAAGAGGAATAGCTATGCCAGATCGTTTTTGAAACGTGAAGAGGTTAGCCTCTTAGCATGTGTGCGTGCGTGCGTGCGTGCGTGGACCTCTCACCACTTAAGTTTAGGTAGTAACTTATATTGTTATTTTTAAGTTTTCATGGCTACTTCTATCTGAGACAAATGCTTTTTTTTTTATACTATACCACCACTTAAGTTTAGGTACTAAATTATATTGTTATTTTTAAGTTTTCATGAATACTTCTATCTGAGACAAATGCATTTTTTTTAATACTATGTGTGTGTGTGTGTGTGTGTGTGTGTGTGTGTGTGTGTGTGTGTGTGTGTGTGTGTGTGTGTGTGTGTGTGTGTGTGTGTGCGTGTGCGTGTGCGTGTGCGTGTGCGTGTGCGTGTGCGTGTGTGCGTGTGCGTGTGCGTGTGCGTGTGCGTGTGCGTGTGCGTGTGCGTGTGCGTAACTTATATTGTTATTTTTAAGTTTTCATGGATACTTCTATCTGAGACAAATGTGTTGTGTTTGTGTGTGTGTGTGTGTGTGTGTGTGTGTGTACTGAACTCTGACATTTAATGAGGTGCGGTTTGAATCCATTTTGAACCTCAATTAACGTACATAATTAATATAAGTAATTTGTTAACCTGTGCACAGTGTTCAAAATGACTCAAAAAATTCCCTATGCTGTTTATCGCATAAATCGATCAAGGAATGCATTTTAAACGCAAGACTAAAACACCTACAAGTATATTTCAAATACTTTTTTTTATAAAAAATATTTAAGATTTCGTGACCATGACTTAAAAAAATTATAAAATAAATTATGTAAGTGTATCTGATCAAGACTTTTATTTGTGATTAATACAGTTGAATAAAAGCCTTTTTGGCGCATATTTTATAATTCTTATTTTTGGAATTTCACCTCTGGTTACCAAACAATTAATGTTTTTTCAGATTTTGGTTTTTATTTTTTTACTCCAAAAAAACTCAAAAGTGCGACTTGTGACCAGCACAGAAAGATTGCTATGAATTAGGTCTATCACTAATAAAAAAATTCAAGTTCCACTATTGCGGCGTTTCGGAGTTATCGAATTTCAAAATATAGTGGTAGGGTTGTCATTCAAATTGACCTTTCATTTCTTAGTTAGAATTGATCCAGTTTCACTGGTTTGTTCTAATTTTATTTGAATTCACCATTCTAAAAATTGTTCTAGACTCCTGGTGAGCTTACGCATTCAAATGTGGTGTCATAAATAGCCGCACGATTCGGGAACTGAGTTTTACTTAGCAAGTGGTTTTTTTTGAATTTTCAAATCTAATATTCACAAAAAGTAACTAGAATACATATGTTGAAAACCTAATACAAACTATTTTTAGAGGTAAATGCACATAATATAGTCAAACACATTTGAAACAGTTGGTCATGGAAAAAGTGGATTTCAGAATGATAATTACGTAAAGACCACGTGATTTCGGGACTAGGTTTACTATAAATTACTTTACTCAGATAGGCAACACCATTGCCGGAAAATGAACAGGAGAAAAACTATGATAGACCTTTTTCACCGTGCACTAGAATCATCGCATCCGTTCGTGTCTATGAAACATTACAGACAACGCCAAAAATCGACCAGGGGGCCGATTTTTGACTTTCGAGCGCTCGAAAATTAAGTAAATACGATTGTAGTGTCATAATTGCAGGCAATTACTTTACCGAAAGAATTGAATACGAGTGGTCAGTACCGCTCGTTTTGCAATTTTCTATGGCTATTTCGAAATAGTATTTCATTATTTTTGTCAGTTTTCGAGTGAAAGAGTCGAGCGCTCGAAAGTCAAAAATCGGTCCCTTGTAGTATTTGCCGGCCAGAAGCAGCTCGTGAACTACTGAAGCCGATTCACGAAGAAAACTTGCAGGTGGCTGAAGTCGATGACGATCATTACACGATGATGAAAATCCATCTAATGTTGACGAGTGCACGTTGATACTCGAAAATGACAATGATTTGTATGAGTCATAAAATACATAAAATCTGGAACCAACTTGCGAAAAGTCCCGATTTTCTGAATTAAATGACTTACAGAGTATCTTATATTGTTCATTGGATATGAAAATATCTTATTGCAAAATTTCATTACAGTTGTTATTAATCCCACATGCTTGACCTTTTTAGTGACAACCCTAAAAAGTATAATTTGACCTTTACGCGTAACTTCCAAACGCCGCAATAGTGGAACTTGAATTTTTTATCAGTGATAGACCTAGTTAATAGCAATCTTTCGGTGCTGGTCACAAGTCGCACTTTTGAGTTTTTTTGGAGTAAAAAAATAAAAACCAAAATCTGAAAAAACATTAATTATTTGGTAACCAGAGGTGAAATTCCAAAAATAAGAATTATAAAATATGCGCCAAAAAGTCCTTTATCCAACTGTATTAATCACAAATAAAAATCTTGATCAGATACGCTTACATAATTTATTTTATCATTTTTTTAAGTCGTGGTTACGAAATCTTAAATATTTTTTATAAAAAAAATTATTTGAAATAGACTTGTGGGTGTTTTAGTCTTGCGTTTAAAATGCATTCCTTGATCGATTTATACGATAAACAGCATAGGAAAATTTTTTGAGTCATTTTGAACACTGTGCTGTGGTGTGTTAATTGGCAATAAAATTAGAATCATCTCAAAATTACAAATTAGAGTATACTCGTACTTCAGTTCTGTTTTCAAAATCGAACGATGCAAAACAAATGCAACTCTTTTCCAATTTAGAATGGTATACATTTTATTAAATTATTAAACTGGACCTGAAGGGTAATCATCAGGGTCTATGGGTCAGTTTTACGCAGCGAGCGAGCGTACAGTGCATTAAGAGTGCATTAAGGTAAGTGTACCATATTCCGTGAGTGAACATAATCCCGTGAATTCGTTTTTAAAACCATAGAATAAAATAGTTATAAATGATTTTAAGCAATTTTACCCACATGTGTAAACTATATTATTTGAAGATTTGAATAAATAAATTGATAACATATTTATTTTGTTTTTTACGGTTTTACACGCAATTTTAACGGAATTATGTTCACTTACGGAATTTGGTACACTTACCTTACAATAATGTCCTCAGGGCCTTGTTGCGGCTTCCCCGGTATTGCAGCGCGTCGGTGTTCGCCGACGCTGCCGTGGACGATTTTTACGCAATGATTCGCAAGAAGTCGGCGTCCATTATAAGACGGGTGCGGGGGAGCGGCAACAGTATCTTGCAGATGGTCACCGAGAGGCTGGACCCTGTCACCCTGTCGCGCTTCATAGATCTGCACGTCAGGGGGGATAGGTGAAGCGCGGGAGGATCCCTGTTAGTTATAGTCCTAGTGTTTTATTTATTTTTAATCTATTTCATGTGTCTAACATAGTTTTTTAAGACATTTGTTACTAACAAAATATGGAACCAGTTTTCTGAATATATATATTTTTTTTAATCACACGTAACGTTTCGAACGCGCGTTAGGAAACTTTAACTGTTGTTGTTTGTTGTACAATGTGTTACGTGATCGACTTGCAGCTGGTCGATCACGTAACGCATTGAACGCACGTTAGGTAGATCTAAATGTCAAATTTTATATGAAAAAGTTAGTTGGATTGTCCTAAAGCGTGTTTGGAACGTTACGTGATTACCCATCAGACCTACATGTTCGTCAGCGGTCAGCCAGAAGGAGTTAAAATTGTGAATCGAAATTGATGAGAGAAGCAAAGTTTGCAAGTCAAATGAAGATTCAGATCCGTACCGCCCTTTTTCCGTGTATTTCGCTCAAAGAAAGAGAGTGTTTTCTTTGTTTACATTCAAATGTAGGTGCGTATAGTAAAGAATCGACACGAATATAATATGTCAATACACAAGGAGCTCGCACCCGGCTTTCAACTAACTACGTGCTTCCAGAGAATGATAAAAAAAAACAAAATCAAACATTTATTCTGCAAATAGGCCACAAGGGCACTTATACATGTCAATCAATAATTAACAATAAAAAAATGTATATTTCTTACAACAATAATTATTAAATGATGGCCCTCAGAGACCAGTCCAGCTTGGAGAAGTTGACAATGGTTGGCTGCGTTAGAGGAAACAGGAGTATTTAGAAGCCGAGCACCCACACGAGGGACCGATGCAATACACGATGCCACGGGCGTTAATATCCAAGGTGCAATACAATGGGGAACTTGCATGGGACTTCAATTTCGAATAAATTGCACTCAATCGATGCGGATATACGTAGAAATATCATACAAAAGAAAATGAAGAAAAAAAATGATTGTAAGTTTTATCTCACGGTAAAATTACGAAAACTGTATTTTTTATTTTTTCGATAAAATAACAGAACAGTTACACAGAACATTAAATTTAAAATGATATTTTGTATGACATGTATAGACTTAAACGCAAATTTTGTTGAGATAATTGTAAATTAATGACTTACTCCATAGTAAACGCGCCGAGAATATATGCTGTGACGTCATAGCATAAGCCCGTTTAATATAGAGCGTTTTCAGGGGGTGCGTGCAGATTTGAAATGCATGACATCAAAAAAATAAATTATAAGAAAGTTTTAATGCTACAGTTATATTTTATTATTAATTCACTTATTTTCAGAATATATATTTTTATTTAGTTTTATTGCTGGCTTATATACTTATATTTTCGCAATAAAATAAAAAGATGCAAGTTCCCTATTAGCCCAACATAGAGGGCTTTGGAGAACGGTTGTGAACAGCGCTCCTAATGGTCACGACCCTCAGTCTTGAGGAACCGAAGAAGAAGAAGAACTAAAGAATCAGTAGTAGGAATATGGACTGACTTGACTGATAGGTGACACTGACAGCCGACAGCTTGCTTATATACCACACCGAGCCCTCACCGACAAATTCGGCGACAGTTGTGGCGACCACGTACCGAAAGACTGAGCGTGGGTAGACCCCCTACAAGGTGGACTGATGACCTGGTAAAGGTTGCGGGAGTCCGCTGGATGCGGGTGGCGCAGTACCGGTCATTGTGGCACTCTTTGGGGGAGGCCTATGACCAGCAGTGGACGACTTTCGGCTGATAATAATATGATGATGATGACTTGTGCGAGTATCTAGACCTTTTCCATCTTTATTCTGATGTAAAGAGGCAGCTATTGTGATCAAATGCTTCGCATTTTTTTCCTCACAAAGAATGTTGGCAAATCTCTCTCTTATCGACGTTTCGCGTGCCTCGCCATACTAACCGTAAGGAGGTGTGAACATACACTTTTTTACAATCAAATATGTGCTTGGAGGCGTTTCGGATTACGTTTTCATATGAATTAACGGCTATACTACACGCGATATTCGTTAAACATGATTTATTATCACTTATTTCAAATTATCTCCACTTATTTAAACGTTATCAAAACGTCAAATTGATGAATGAGTATGTTGTTTTCTCTCCGCTAACCAAAGGTAGCGGCCTTATGAAACGATCTCTACCAGATATAGAGATCGTTTCATAACAATAAGGCCGCTGTTGATTACCTCTACTTTAAGCATTATGTATTGTGATATTTTTTTAGTTGTTTATTTAATTCAAGGTAACCGATATAGCCCTCCGAATCGCTATACTTAAGTGGCAGTGGGCGGTGCACATTGCACGTAGAACTGATGGCCGTTGGGACGGAAGGGTTCTCGAGCCTCCCACAAGTTAGACTGATGACCTGGTAAAGGTCGCGGGAGTCCGCTGGATGCGGGTGGCGCAGGACCGGTCACTTTGGAACTCTTTGGGGGAGGCCTATGTCCAGCAGTGGACGTCTTTATTTTTTTTTTAATTTCTAAAACCTGAGTTGACGATTTCATATCCCTAATAATTGAACCTGCTCACAAACGAGAATCGTTTGAGAAATGCGAACTGAGGAGACCCAGAGGAGAATCAGCGGGACAGGCTTCGTTCGCTTCGCTCGTTTGATAATAAAACATGCCAATACACTATCTCGTTTATTATAAACCTCTTATTAATTCTGATACAGACCTTTTATCGAATGTAATTAAATTAATATTTTTTTGTAATTTTGTATTTTTCATTTAATAAATACAGCACTATAATTAACCTAAACTAAAACTAAAATACATCTAAATAAAACTAAAATATATCTAAAACTGGCCCCTGCGGCATGGTACCGAAGACGCTGGCAGCATTTCCTCGCTGGATCGCCAGGCCGATGAGTTGAGCGAGGAAACTCCTCCCGTGGCGTCTCTGAGCCTCTTCGACATGTCCTTAAAGAGGCTCAGAGCGCCAGGACCCCACGGACCTAGGGTTTTGACGCCGAATGAAACAAAATTATACTTGGCGCCGAGACCACTGTATTTGCCCACCTTGGCTTTCTCAGCCGCCTCTGCCGCTCATTTTGTATTGTTTTGTTTTCATTTAGTGACATTTAGTTTGTTACCCGTTTACTCAAGGATTCTAAGAAAAACGACGGTGTTTTTGCGCGGCCAAGCCAAACCCGAACCCGGCCAAGTCACGGCTGGGCCGTGCCGACACCGAGCCGCTTCCGAGCCTCGGCCGTGGCTCTAGCGTGAGTCATCCTTTATTGGTTAATAACTGCAATTTTAAAATGATTATTGTGTAAGATTATTATTATTATATTGTAAAATACCATTTGACATGTAAAAGTGCCATTGTGGCCTATTTGCAGAATAAATGATTGATCTTGATTTTTTGATTTTTAGCAACTCAATACTTTAGGGCAGGTTCAATGTGTCGCACGAATAAGTACCAATTTGATGAATTCTCAGAGAGGCGCATTCTAAAGGCATCCCGCAAATATGAATATTTAATTAAAGTGAACCAAGATGGGCCATAAAGAAACCATAATGTACTTATAGCCATTAAAACTTTATGCCATGCCATTATGCCAGATTTATTATGCTTTACGATTGAACTTCCAATAGTTTTATGCATCACTATAAAATGCGGTTGGAATCTAGGGAATTCGCATAGACAAGTGGGAATGTACAGTCTCCGATAACAAAGCGAGATATATTATCTGAACTAACAACCCATCCGTGGTAGAATCCTACTAATATTATAAATGTGAAAGTTTGTATAGTCACTGCTATTATGTCAATAACCCCGGCTATAGGAGGATTGAATGGGTAATAAATAAACGGACTAACAGAACGCATGTACATACCACCATTATTATTTTATTTTTTGCTGTAGATGCCTATTGATTTATCTATCTTGTTGTTTAGTTTCTTACTTTACATGAGGTATATCTAGGTCTGTAATTAGTTTATATGGCTCCAGTTTATAACGAAACGAAATACAGCTAACACAAATTTTGTATAAAAAACTTAAATTTGCTGTATTTTTTTTTACTGTGGTATCTGAAGCTACATAAACTAATTACAGACCTGGATGGTACTTAACTTATTCTAAGTACAAAGTTTCAGAGCAAACTAGCTAGTCGTTTTAAAATGAGAGTGTAACTACGTTTGTATGGAGAATCGAGCTTATTGCGGACTCTTAATTTGTTTTATATTAGGTACCATGAAACCATCCTAACGGTCCGAGAAATAGAGTCGTGTCAGATATTTTTGCGCGCTTTTTGGCTAATATTAATCCCTCTGACTACGTGCGACCGTACGGGTATATAAGATGAACAATCCAATTGGATTATATATTAAGACGATGTAGGCTCCATAATTTTAGCTTGCTCGGTTGGTATGGTATGTTAGCAAAAACAATAATTATTTCAAAATATTGAAATTTCAGTTTTTTGATAAATTAATTAAGTTAAAATTTTTCTAAATAACCGTGATAATAAATACCGCTTGTAGTTTGTTGCAGTACTTAGCAAATTTTCAGTTGAAAAGTCATTTCAAGATACTTATTTGTCGATTGGACATATTGCAGTAAGTATTTCATCATCATCATATCAGCCGAAAGACGTCCACTGCTGGACATAGGCCTCCCCCAAAGAGTGCCACAATGGCCGGTCCTGCGCCACCCGCATCCAGCGGACTCCCGCGACCTTTACCAGGTCATCAGCCTTCCGGTACGTGGTCGCCACTCGAGAACCTTTCCGCCCCAACGGCCATCGGTTCTACGTGCAATGAGTTACGCTACGAGTAATGTATTTAACGAGTAAAGTATGCTACGAGTAAGTATTTAACGTTAAATTATTCATGAAATAATGTCACCATGTGTGTGTGTGTGTGTGTTTTTGTTTTTTTTACTGAACCTACACGTATTGTAAGTTTGCAAGAGAACAATACATTATTTCCTCGGTATTTCCAGACACATTCAACCACCATTTTGCCTACATAACACGTGCGCTTTATCAAAAGAAATGTCACTAACACATTAAGTACTTCACAAACTACGTTAATTAAATACTTATTTCTATGGCAATAAATACTATATTTGCTTGATCGTCTAGCAAACAAATTTTGTTGCATTTCACTGGAATTCTGATATCAAATTGTAGTAAATTGTATCTTGTGGTAATAGTTTTAAAGATGCATATTGCTTAATTAAATAAATAAGGTTATTGGCAGAGTGGGTGTGCCCCTTTAAGGTTAATTTACTTTTATTAATAGTTGCAAGGCCAGGTGGGAGACACGAGTCGGAGAAAAAAAGTCTAAAGGTGACAGTTTTTTTTATATCCATGGAAGATTTTTTTAGATGTCAGAATTAATAATAAGTTATCGATGGGTTGGTTGAAAATACGTAAAATTTTTACTTTAATATTATTTATTCGACTTTGACAGTCCTAACATTTTTTTTAATTATAAGTGGCAACAATACGTCTATCTTGTCACCAGCGGGCTAGTTCCGAAGGAGCATTAGGACATTTTCAATAACTACAACTGCCAACTAATTAATCTATGTACGCCTTTTAGTCAGGTAAAATTTACTTGCGAATGCAATCTTGTTATTTAGCCTTGTTATGTACTGATTTGATTGATTACCTAGTAATATTACAACTCAGAAAAGAGGGTACAGCTTTGTACCCTTTGGCGTCGAGACCCTGGCTCCGCGAGGTTCTAGTGCGCATAATTAAGTTATTTGCGGAAATCGCGAAACGTCTGGTTGATGTAACTGGTGACCGAAGAGCTGGCGGCTTTCTTGCGCAACACATCAGCATTGCAATTCAACGAGGCAATGCCGCCAGCATCCACGAGGCCACGAGGGCCTTTTTAGATTTAACGTAGTTTTAATTTAATTTAGTTTATGTTAATTATCATCTTGTATTTACTTTAGAAAATAATGATATTAAATATTAATATACTTAGAAAAGTTGAAAAACCCCGGACATTTTCATTTCAAAGTTCAATATCTCAAAAACGGCTGACCCGATTTTGTTGAAACGTAGCTAAAACCATCTTGATCACGTCAGCTATCGCATAAAAAAGTCCGCGTTCAAATCCTGCAGTCCATTCGTAGCAGTTTAGCGGCCTCCGTAGCCCAGTGGGTAGTGACTCTGCCTACGAAGCTGGAGGTCCCGGGTTCGAATCCCGGTCAGGGCATTAATTTGTGTATTTATCACGAATATTTTTTCCTGAGTTATGGATGTTATATATAAGTATCTATATGTATGTATCTATTATTTATTATCATCGCCTAGTACCCACAACACAAGCCTTACTGAGCTTACCGTGGGCCTAGGTAGATTTGTGTAAGATTGTCCCGTAATATTATTATTATTATTCGTTTAGGAGCTACGATGCCACAGACAGACACACACACAGACACACATAGACACATACACACAGACACATCAAACTTATAACACCCCTCTTTTTCCGACGGGGGTTAAAAACTGACAGTTGACGCAAATACGCTGCGATTCCATCTGTATTGACAGAAGGAGACGTTCAAAGGATATCGCTTTTGATTCATGTCTCTATTATGACAAAGATATGAACCTGGTGATAATAACCCAAGCCAGGGACGGATTGCATTTTGAATCTCGAATTGGCTCTCTGATGATAAACTAATCTAAATATAAAACAAATATGCATACTCATCAAACAAATATTCGCCTTAACCGGGATTCGAACCTAAAACCCTCAGCTTCTCCTCTATGCTAACCGGTCATCAAAATTTAAGTTTTGAAATTTAGTTGCTAAATAAATACATGTATAACGCCCGCGCTTCCAGCCGTCTTGGTTTCGCGCGCAAAGGCCGCTTAGAAGCGGCATCGTAGCCAGATGGCAGATAGCACGCGCCCCGCGCCGCCCGCGCGCCAAAAGCCGCGCGTTCAGCCGCGTTAGTTTATACCGGTTAGATGCTCTCCTCCAATCCCCGTACGCGTCGCAGACGCCGCCCGCGCGGCCCGCGCCCCGCTCTGCCCCCGCGCGTCACGGGCAGTTCGATAGAGATCGTCGTACCGAGCTAACTCGATTCCGTGTGCTTCCATGGCCCTCACATGTATAGTTTAATTTCTGTACCTACCTGTTGACTGTATTATTGTGTTTGTTAATGTTTTGTGTAATAAAAGTACTACAACCCATTATACATGTTGTTTATAATGTTTGCTCCGAGACGTTGAATAACTTTTGCAGAAATAAAATGTTGGATAACTAATAATAGTACATTATGATACAAGTGTGCTAAGTTGGTCATTACACTGGAGTCGGTTTTTAAGCCTGAGCCGAAGGCGAAGGCTTAATGGAGACGAGAAGTGTAATGACCAATGCTCACGTGTTTCATACGACGTTTTTCAACACATTTGCGAGGAAAAAAAAAAATTAAAATGTTAAAAGATATGTAATGAAAAGGCACTAGTGCGATAATATAATGTAAAAGTCACGGCATGGGTAATATTCTGCATTATTTTGCTAATATTTAAAATGATATGTAATGAAAAGGCACTAGTGCGATAATGTAATGTAAAAGGCACGGCATGGGTAATATTCTGCATTATCAGTGTAAATACGCTGTAATAAGACCTACTTTACGAGCAGGTGTGTTGAAAAATATATATTTATGTGTACGTTCTCTAATGGATGTGTCAGTAAACGTAGCTTACGTAGGAGCTTACAGGATATTTTCAGTTGTGTGGGCGGATCAGGCTTACATATTATATGCGTCCATTAGGTACGTGTCTATTTTATTTCAGACACAATGAATTCACGTCAATACATAGTATATAACAAAGTCGCTTCCCGCTGACTGTCTGTCTGTCCCTATGTATGCTTAGATCTTTAAAAATACGCAACAAATTTTGATGCGGTTTTTTTAAAAGATAGAGTGCCGCGCCGCCTGAAGTTAAAATTGTGTGAGTCACCACGCGTCGGGAACTGTTCAAGGTTACCTCTCACGTACTTGGCTACTTCTAGGACGTACAAGCTAGGAAGGGTGAGAATTTTGGTTTCCTTGAACAGCTCACGAGCAGGATGATCCCAGGAGACACCACATATGCAACGAATGGCTCGTTTTTGAAGTCTGAATGGTCTCTCACGATTAGCTGCGCTTGCCCATAAATCGATTCCATATGTTAGGAGAGAATGAAAATACCCAAAGTAGGCTTTTCTTACATTATTGTGATCTAGACTGGGACGCAGCCTAGTGAGTGCAAAACACGCGGACGACAAACGATTGCATAGTGAGTCAATATGGGGACCCCACGTTAAACCAGAATCTATGACAAGACCCAAGTATTTTACCTCGTCAACCTGAGGAACGAGTCGATCGTTGCAGTATATATTTAGATTGTGTTCTTTTTTTCCGCGGAGTGAAAAGTGCATGATATTGGTTTTTTCAATGTTTAATAACATACCGTTTGCCGAGAACCAAGAGGCAACGTCCCTCATTACTTTGTTGAGTTTGCTTATTAGGTTCTGCTGATTGTAAGCTGAGACAATGACACAACCGTCATCGGCGAACATCACGAATTCTGCATCGTCGGTGGCGGTTGTGAAATCGTTCATTAGAATTAAAAACAAATTATTGCCGATTACAGAACCTTGAGGTACGGCACAGTCACCTAGTTCCAACAAGTCAGATCTCACGCCGCGGACAGACGTTAATTGTTTACGGCTTTCCAGAAACGAAGCCATTAAGTTTTTGAAGTTGCCAGTAACACCATAGTGGTCCAACTTAGATAAAATGAGAGGATGGGCCACCAGCTCGAAGGCGATCTGCGCGCTCCCGCCACACGTCTTGCGAAGGCCCAAAAATGTCTCCACTCGATAGGGCCCAAGATATACAACAAGTTGCCCCAAGAAGTCAAAAGCGCGCCGAGTATGAGGTGTTTTGTGAACAGACTTAAAATTAAACTAGCATCCGATTCATGCTATTCCATTGACGAATTTCTCAATAATGGCTGAAAACCGAACGACTTTTCAACTGGCTCGCTGCCCAATCAATGGTTATGTAATATTTAAGGACATTTTAAGGATGTGTAGTAGTGACTTGACAAATAAATGTACTAATAATAATTATTCGTTGACTACACGCTGCAGTGTACCTAAACTAAGACATACTTACCTACCTAACCTGCTGTAATATAATATAAGACATACTTTTTCACCTTAATGTGATAGTATTATGTATAATGTTATTTAACATCTATAAATTGACTTGTAAAACTACGTTTTATAAAGGAATAAATGAAATGAATGAAAAAGTGATTTAAGAGGAAGGTGTATATGTATAATACATGCATGTATTAATTGTATTATACATATAAACCCTTGTGAAGCCGGGGCGGGTCACTAGTTATTTATAAATAGTAACAATAATTTATAAAAAGAACGTGTTCCAACTATATGCTCCGGATCAATTTAATATTTAGATCCTTGAAATATACAAAGGTGCTCCTGCGTTATTCATTTTTGAACTGGTGAAGGTGTGCAAAACATCGCGAGGAAACCGGTCTAATCCAAATAAGTTCCAGTGTTCCCTCTGAGCTGCAAGGTCAAATGGCATCATAATCATGTATATTTTACCTGTTATTGTGTACAATAAAGTGCTTACATACATACATACATATCGTCCGCAAGACGTCCACTGCTGGACAATGGCCTCCCCCAAAGAGTGCCAAAGTGACCGGTACAGTTGCTACCGTGAAATTAATAACTTAAACAACGCAACTTAAACAAGCTTGAATTACCGTTTTCAAAATTAAAAATAGTTACATCGAGTCCCCCATATATGGTAATTAAAATACATAACCACCTACCGAATCCCATTAAAAATATAGAACAATTATCTCTTTTCAAAAAACACCTGAAAACATTATTGATTAACAAATGCTATTACAATTTAAATGACTATTTTAACGATAAACACATAGAGTTACATTTTGATAGCAATCTCCCTTAGTTTAAAATATGTTAAATTATAAGCATGTTAGTTTTAAGTATGTTACTGTGACCTGTAGGGCATCACATTGATACCTAGCTATTAAGTACTTTATATTATAATATTGCTGTGCCCTAACGGGGTTTATGCTGGAACATGTAATTATTTATAAAATCTTGTAATACCTATAAATGCAATAAATAATTGAAATTGAAATTAATACCCACGCCAAACATTAGAATTACGTGCCAAAACGAACCCCGGGCTATTATAAGCGTAGGTTCAACTAGGAACATCGCGATGTAATATAAAAAAGAGGTAGATAGGTTATGTTATAAGCGCTCCACAAATGGCACCCTAAATTGAATTAATTGAATTGAATTGAATTGAATTGAAATTGAATTAAAATTGAGTCAATTGCACGAACTTGCCTCAGTTTCGCGTCGTCAATGGAAACGTAAACGTCCACATGTACTCGTACCTGGCCATTTTTTAAACAGGGAATTTCGTGTAGACAACATAAATCTACCTCTTTTTTAACAAGAAAATTAGAATATAATTAAAAAATATGTTTCGACTTGACTTTCAAAACTACAATATTAACTTTGTTTAATTTTTAATAAGTTTGTTTGTCTATCACAACACAGACCATGAAAAGTCCAGTTAAATCGTTAAATCTATAAGGTAGCCCTGTGACCTGTAGCACTCGTCTTTTTTTAGGGTTCCGTATCTAAATGGCAAAAAACGGAACCCTTATAGATTCGTCATGTCTGTATGTCTGTCTGTCTGTCCGTCCGTATGTCACAGCCACTTTTTTCCGAAACTATAAGAGCTATACTGTTGAAACTTAGTTAGTAGATGTATTCTGTAAACCGCATTAAGATTTTCGCACCAAAATAGAAAAAAAATCAATAAGTTTTGGGGTTCCCCATACTAAGAAATGAAACTCAAAAAAATTTTTTTCATCAAACCCATACGTGTGGGGTATCTATTGAAAAAATAAATATAAATAATATTGAGGTTTCTAACATCATTTCTTTCTAAACTGAATAGTTTGCGCGAGAGACAATTCCAAAGTGGTAAAATGTGCCCCCCCCCCCCCTGTAACTTCTAAAATAAGAGAATGATAAATTAAAAAAAAATATATGATGTACATAACCATGCAAACTTCCACCGAAAATTGGTTTGAACTAGATCTAGTAAGTAGTTTTTTTTAATACGTCATAAATCGTAAACCGCAATTTATTTAACGGAACCCTTCATGTGAGAGTCCGACACGCACTTGGCCGCTTTTTTATATAACATCATTATGATAGACAATGTAGATAGTAAGGCCAATTGGCCACTTCAGTTACGAGCGTATATATGTGACTTTAACTGTACAGTCACCGTACATATCTAATACGACTCTATTTATAGGGCCCTTAGGACGACTCGGCTGGGCAGCATTCGGGAAGCTACGCACATCTTTTCGTCCAATATTCCGCAGTGTCTCAAGACGAGCGTCTTTGACCAGTTTGTGTTGCCAGTGATGACATATGGAACGGAAACGTGGTCGCTTACTATGGGCCTCATAAGAAGGCTCAAAGTCACTCAAAGGGCAATGGAGATGGCTATGCTGGGAGTTTCTCTGCGCGATCGCATCAGAAATGAGGCTATCCGCAGCAAAACCAAGGTAACCGATATAGCCCCCCGAATTGCTAAACTTAAGTGGCAGTGGGCGGGGCACATTGCACGTAGAACCGATGGCCGTTGGGACGGAAAGGTTCTCGAACGGTGACCACGTACCAGAAGGCGAGGCGTGGGTAGGCCCCCCACAAGGTGGACTGATGACCTGGTAAAGGTCGCGGGAGTCCGCTGGATGCGGGTGGCGCAGGACCGGCCATTGTGGCAATCTTTGGGGGAGGCCTATGTCCAGCAGTGGACGTCTTTCGGCTGATATGATGATGATGACGAGGACGTGTCAAATATTTTTGCCGGCTTTTTTATAGCATATATTAATGCTGCTGTACAGTCAGTCAATACAGTCATCGAGTACAATATTAACCCGGTCAGTGTCCATATTGAGGGGAGACAGGGGGAAAACAACGTCGAAGCCAATAATGTCGCGAATTGCGTACTGGTAGCAGAATTTCTGCAACTTTTCTGCGAACTTTCGTCGCTCATTTTAGGTTGGTTATTATTTATTGTATTTAAAACTGAAAATATTTTTAATTAGGATCAACTTTATGTTACCCGTCGTCACCCCTTGTGTGTACATTTTCTTTATGAATAAAAATAAGTATATATAATTGCTATAAAAAAAAAAATTATGTGACTTGACCAAATAATTAGTCAAGTGTGTAGTAAGCAGTTGGTATAGCGCTGCTGACGTAATTTATAAATTACAACATAAAGGAAAAATTGAAAAATTTAATCCTCTGAGCCGGATTCCTGGAGCGCGGAATGCTGGCTTTTGAAATTTAAAAATAATTAGTGTCTAGCTAAACTCAGTGTAAAAATTAATTCAAGTGCAATTTGCCTAAATATTCATGACTACTTTCTATAGCGATGCGATGACACAGCGAAAACCTACGAAATTCTTGTTAGCTTTCAGTTCAAAAAAATTTTTTCAACTAAATAATGTAGGTCTCACGGGTTTTTTCACATGTTGGAGTTTGAAGTTTACGCTTCGGAAAGCACGGCATGTGATGAAAAGTTATTAGCAAGAAACTCACCAGTCTGTGTGTTTAAAATCTCGCATATAATCTCCTGAGACTCATTGCAGAAAAAATACGTTAGAACAGGTAATCCAGTAACCTTGTCGCCTGAAAGTACGGGGTAGTTTGCGTCAAATCCGGTAGTTCTGATTTTTGCAGACTTGTTTATGATGTCAGCCCAATGAATTAAGGATGATTCACGCTAGAACGGGCCGTGTCCGGCCCGGGCCGTTTTCTCAGAAAAACGACGGCGTTTTTTCGCGGCCGAGCCATACCTAAGCCCGGCCGAGCCACGGGCGAGGCTCGGAAGCGCCTCGGTGTAGGTACGGCCCGGACGTGGCTCGGCCGGGCTTGGGTATAGCCACAGACCATAGGTTATATGGTCTGTGGGTATAGCTCGGCCGCGCAAAAACGCCGTCGTTTTTCTGAGAAAACGGCCCGGGCCGGACACGGCCCGTTCTAGCGTGAATCATCCTTAATCCAAGTTTGTGATCCCGAGCGCCGAACGCAACTTTGTTAAAATCAAAAATCTAAAATACTGCGAAATCCCTAAAGCACTCGTTTTTGTAGAACCTTTTAAGGGCGTTTTTAAAGTGGACTAAATTTGCTACAATTTTTGTGACTAGAATTGTCTCATATTTTAGTCTCATACTATAGCAAATCTTGTCTACTTTAAAAACGTCCTGAGAAGGTACTATCAAAAACTAGTCCTTTAGGGTTATAATAAAAACGTTCGCGGTATATTAGATTTTTGAGAAAATTGCGGTCGCCGCGGTTGGCGGACAAACTTGGACTATTCATTGGGCTACATCATATATAAGTCTGCAAAAAATACTAACTACCGGATTTAATGCATGCTCTTGATGTATAAAGTTACTGGATTAAGGGGTCGGCAATTATTTTTAAGTGGAGTCCGGATACTGTTAAAGTTTTTTATCGAGGGTTCAGAAAAAAAATTGATACCTAATGATTAAGTAGAATTTTTTAATAGGTACTATTTAAATATTTTCAATGAATATGTAGGTAGGAATATTTGGCGGACCCTTGCGTTAGAATTTCAACCAGACGGTTCAGATAATATATTTGAAATTTTATTTGTTCTAAAAACAAGACAAATGCAACTCACTTGCTTTAAAATTTGAGTTACCTACATTCCATTGAACTATTTAGTTACCTACTTCTATAGGAACATTTTTTTTTTTTTTTAACGTTGGGGAAATGCCTTTACGCATCCCGTCCTGTCCGGGGAGGCAGAACGGGTATGACGGACTAACCGAAGCTGGACTACCGTCTAAAACCACCAACGAGTTCCGGCGCCGCCTTGTAAAGTGGGGCGTCGCAGGATCGCTCCTGGCATTCAACTGCGTACGTCCCCCCGTCTATAGGAACCTGGGAATCAGGAACTTAATTTGGTTTATTCAGTAAGAAATATTTGGTCGACGAAATTGAATGTTTATCACTTTTGGACTCTATGTTAAGGTCAAAAAGTGATAAACATTCAATTTCCTCGAATGTACTTTATGTATCATCTGTTACATTCATGATGAAGTAAGCTAAAGTGGTAAAGTAGGTGGTAGGTACTGGTAACACTTACATAGAATCCTCCTTATTTTGCTCGCTGTACGTCAGGATGAACACTACAGTCCTGTAGGGATTAAAACTAATAAACATGTCCACCGCTCCCGCGTCTCCCCTCGGCTTTCACGAACTGTTCCAATGAGGACAATTTAGTTATATAACTAGGTATACACGACAATGTGAATACAAATAAAAAACCGGACAAGTGCGAGTCGGACTCGCCCACCGAGGGTTCCGTGCAAAATTACAAATGTGTAGTTTTCAGATTTTTTCCTGTATTTGTAGTAGGTATAAGACGATAGGACTTGCCAAATTTCATAGTTCTAGGTCTACGGAAAGTACCCTTTAAATTTTTATTCCCTTCAGAGTGTCGCAATATATACGGCACAAATGGACGTATCTTTTTTTTTACGTTAACTTAGAAGTTTGTTTCTTTTTCACAGCTTCAAGGATATGTAGACCTTAGTACAAGGTTTTAATTTCAACTTGATACCTCCTCGCATTCCCGAGATAAAGGGTTTTGAAAGACATACAGACAGACGGATAACAAAGTGATCCTATTAGGGTTCCGTTTTTTCCTTTTGAGGCACGGAACCCTAATAAAACGTCTGTAGCCGAGTGGTAACGCACGCGATTTTCAATCTGGGGGGTGTGGATCGAAACCCGGCTCGTACGTACCACTGGGTGTTTCAAAAACACTTATATTTAGATTTAGTGTAGGCACTAGTTTTATGAAAGTGACTGCCATCTGACCTTCAAACCTAGAGGGAAAACTAATTCTTGTTTCGTTTTAGACTAGTTTCCTCACGATGTTTTCGTGGACTGAAAATATACTGTTTAGTACACACATCTACATTTTGATACATATTTAACGGTAGCAGTTGTAAATTACACAAAATGTGCGGACCCCGCGCACCTTTAGGGTAATTTATAATAAACTATGTACTTGATGACATAAAGTCACTGAGAGAAAATAGTTTTAAGAACAAACTGACTAGCTTTTGGACAAATGCAAAATAGTGCAATGAAATAGTGTAAACAAATATTTGCTATTATTATTTTTCTCTGCTCCTTTATGATTGTTTTTACATTTTTTATTATTGCCATTAAATACTTGATCTTGTTAAATAATTGTTTAAATATCTTATTCTAATAATTTCGACTTTATATGACCATGCTTTGTAAATGCATTTCTTTTTTAATTTTTGCACTTTTTTTTCTGTATGCAGGCTGAATCGAACACGTTTTATTTTATTTTTACCATTCATGAAACTGCATTCTGAGCAAAACAACTATTTGAATCTTTAAAACCAAGAAAACCCTAGAGGGACGATAACATACGAACAGTGCAAGTTTAATAAAATCTTGTGAAAAATAATACTTCCCGCAAATGTAGCCAGGCAATAGCTCCAACACGTATATGGCCTTTACAACCACAACTTTGCCGTTTCCACTCCCTTGGGGCTTGTTCGAGCTAACTCGCTGTCTAAGGCATGGTTAAATGGGTTTTAGAATTAATAGTGATTAGGTTTAAATAGGTTTGAGAAGCACTAAAGCGTACAGACCTGCTCTACTCTCAAGAAAATAGCTTGAACGTTTTAATATCATAATAAATATTTAGTGCAGCGGAATGTCATGATAATATTTGGGTCAGCCCAACTGGGGAAGTACCGGGCCTCACTCATTTTCGTATTAATCATACATTGTCATTAGATAATAAATCTGCCTACGAAGCTGGAGGTCCCGGGTTCGAATCCCGGTCAGGGCATTTATTTGTGTGTCTATCACGAATATTTGTTCCTGAGTTATGGATGTTATATATATAAGTATCTATATGTATTTATCTATTATATATATCGTCGCCTAGTACCCACAACACAAGCCTTATTGAGCTTACCGTGGGCCTAGGTTGATTTGTGTAAGATTGTCCCGTAATATTTATTTATTTAAATGCCATAATAAACTTAGTAAAAACTATGTCAACTAGCACATAAAATACAAGACACTATTCAAATTTATTATTTATATTTATTATATAAGTACTTTACACTTTTGTACAGTGTTACTTTAACGTCATGTTTAAACTGTACCGAAGTTATGTGATATCATACGTATGAAAGCGAATAAAATATGCTATAACTCTTTCTAACATTGTCATTCAATACATATTGATACGTTTCAAAGCAATTTTAATTCCAGAAAATCTAATGTTAGCAGGCTTTTCAATTTTCTTATCTACAATTTTGCAAATATGTACTTCTTAAATTTATGGATATATGAAATCACAATGTTGGCAAGAATTATAGCATATTTGTTTATAATATGGTACATCGTGCAGGTAAAATCTGACTTTTGACTGAAGATTATGTAATAAATGATGAACTTTTTTTTATTGAGACACTTAAGAGACTGTCTCTTTGCAGTTTGGCGGTGCACATAACATGTTTAACAACATACTAAAAGTTCGTGCTAGTTTCTGGAAAATGGTAATTCCGATAAATATAATTATGTAGGGAAAACTCGCCTTGCGTTGTTGGTTTTTGAGCGTAATTTTCCCAATTTTGCTCGTTTCTGTAGTGGACATTGCTTTGTAGCCTATGTGGTGCCATCTTCCTGGTGATAGCTGGTAAGTCAGGTCGCCAGAGCTCCCGATGATGAACGGTCAACCAATTTGATTCCTAGGCCACCGTAGAATCCTGTAATTTTAACTGCTACAAAGCGATGCAATAATCCTAGTAACTCGTATTGACATATAATTTACAACAGCAAGGTTCTATGATGGCCTAGGAATCAAATTGGTTGACTTTACCTACTGCATTTGCTGTTAAACACAACAATTCTTCAAATAAATAAAAGATTCGCAACGAGTCTTTTCAGGGGCACAAGTGTGTTACGTGTCGCTACGGTATGCTTACCATTAGGTAAGCCATATGCTTGTTTACTACCATCGCGGTATTTAAAAAAAACGAGTGAGCTTGAACAAAGAGTTGTTATTAAAATAAAATGTCGCATTTAAAGCTTGATCTGATAGGCCTCAATTATTAGGTGCCGCGCACACAGGGTGTAATTGGGAAATAATTCGGCTCCGGTTACACCCCGGTCTCCCCCGACGTTAATGTCAAACTGTAAGTTGAGTAGTAAAATTCGAGCGCTCGAAGTTTGTCACTTGCTTGCCTTTTGTCGCTTGAAGGTGGTATATGCCAATTGGGTACTTTTCTGGGTAAAAAAATAATAATCCTATTTAGTCTGTCAGTTAGATTACCAAAAAATTCACAGACCTCGTGGCTTTCACGACCTTCTGGTACATTGAAAATGAATTTAATAAATTAAACAAAACTAAATTTACTCATGGTCTGTTGCGCAATGAAGCAAATATAGGCCAGCTCATCACCCCGAGGGTTTTTTTTCATTTTTACGATATCGCTTTTCGTTTTCAAGAAATTGCCGATTTAGTACGACAAGACACCAAAAAAATTTGTAATTTTTCGACATTTTAGTATCTTATCTTATCTTATCTTATCTTATCTTATCTAGGTGAGGGCCCTTTCAGATGCACTTCGACCCAGTGGGATCTTTTGTGCATTTGCCCTCTCCTTTATACCTGCTCCCAGGCTTGCTCCATTTTAGTAACTTTTAAAAGAAAATTTTTTTTTTTTTTTTTTTTTTTCACCATTTTATAACTCTTGCCAAGAGGCATCTTTTGAAACCTCAATCATCCACGTAGCCCTAAAACTCACGAGACCAGGAAAATGTATCACTCTCGCTGAAATTGGAGGCCTTACTGAAGCGATTTTCAATGTTAAACAAGTGAAATCAAAACATTTTTCGAAAACCCAACTGCTTTTTTGCAAATATTAAAGCCTATGTCACTCCCACGATTAAGAAGAATCCAACGACACCTCACATGTCAAAATCCGTCAAACGGTTTAGGCTGCAGGGCGTGTCAAAGAATAAGACATACCCACATACATACATACATACTAACATACATACATACATACTTACATACATACATACAGACGCTCGAAAAACATAACCCTCTCTTCTTCGGCAGTCAGGTAGATATTGGATACGTATTTTTTTGTTTGTCAATTAAACAAAAAAATATAAAGATAATTAGCCCGTTAAAGTTACGTGTGACGTCACATACCTAATGGTACACTTTTTAGCATAATGTGACGTCACGCGGAACTTTAACGGGCTGTATATTTTAAGGAAAGTAGCCTATTGCCACGGCAGAAGCGAACAACTGTACGGCCCGTCTGATGTTTTTGTTACTAACATATTATATGGAGCCATGCTCTGAAATGCCTTTTTTCAAGGAACTTGGCATATTGACACTGCCATCAATCGTAGTTTTCCAAATCGCATCGTATACCTATGCACACTTAGACGAGTACAAAAAGCGCTCAGATTCATCCCGGATGCTGCGATACCCCAATAAAATCCTCCCAGTAAAGCGACGACTGGCCAAATCCGAGAAGGCGACGCACGTGATGGGGCCAGCCGTGTATAACAAGTTGCCAGAGACAATCACGTCGGCTCCGTCACTACTGATTTTTAAACGAAAACTAAAAAAATGGCTTCTCGAGCACACATTCTATAGCTTCGACGAATTTATAAACATTGTATGAATATTTTTAAATATTATTGCAATCATAACTAGTAAATAATTATTATTTGTAAGTACACTTTTTGTGTAAAGCTAATATTATTATTACAATATTTTTTTTTATAAATTCCTAACATGTAATATTGACAATTATGAATAAATGAATATGAATATGAAATTAATGATTTTTATTTTATTTATTTATTTTTGTGGTTGCCTCTATAGGCTTTCTACCCCTTTCCTACTCATTTTTAGAATTCCGTACTGAAATAGTAAACCGGGACCCTATTAAATACTCCGCTGTCCGTGTCCGTCTGTCTGTCTGTCTGTCTGTCTGTCCGTCTGTCACCAGGCTGTATCTCATGAACCGTGATAGTTAGACAGTTGAAATTTTCACAGATGATTTATTTCTATTGCCGCTAATGAGGTATTACAACATCAACAAGCAGTCATTTTGTGTGTGTCGAGCTATACGCTATGAAACTGACGTGTCGCGCTTCACTCTCAAGTTTCAAATATTATGCCGACGCGAAATGTATGGACGCGCATGAAAGGGCATCAGGTTACACATTGTGTTTGTATGGCGGTAATCGCCGCTTAAACGCCGTTTTATCGCTTATCGCTCAATGTTATCGCTAATGTCACAGTAATAATGTTATAGGAGTAATTGTTGTATAATTTATAGCTCCTTTTATTGGTTATTATTCAATTGCTGTGCTTTGTGTTCTTTGTGTCGTTTAATGACTAAAAATTGCTCTCCCAGCACCATTGTGAAGGGGAATAAAATCGACCTTCTTTCTGTTTCACCAAGATGGTTAGGGAAGGCCGTTAACGAACAGGCAACGCGTGCAGCGGCGCGATATGCGTGCTGGTATGCTACTTTCGATACATATTTATTTATTTATATTTCATCTGTAACCCATAAAATTCTATGTCTGTCATATCATATTCCACCTGTAACCCATAAAATTCTAGATTTCCATCTAATCACATATTATAAGGTTATATTTCAATTATTGTTGTCTTCTTAACGAGAGCTTCTCAAAATGGACCATACAAATATTAAGAGTTACAGTAGGTGTAAGCGACGCCATCTTTCTTCACTTATAACATAATTGTAAAGTAGTAAAGAGAGTAAAAAGTTTTTATTGGTTGTCAAAAAACCTAAATTAATTTAAAACTTCTGCCAAACCACAGTGCGGTTTGTTGGCAGACGAGACTCCAATTATTATTACATAATACATATAACATCCAGCTTATCCTCGTCTTTATATCGACCCTCGCTTATGGCTCGGAATGATTATCTTGGATAAAATAGCTTGCTTTCTGCACATGTTGTACCTACAACCTGCTATTCTATATTCCAAGAAAGCTAAGTAGGACACATTTCCTAGTCGTATTTAAGGAGTGCATAGTGATGTAGGTAACAATGTCAATACCCATTCCTGTAGCCAGGAAATCTGGCACTGGCAACATTGCCGGTTTTGCTAATGAGCTAGCAATATTGGTTATAATGCCAGCACAACGGTTAAAGACAGAAATAAGATGATAGTTTCTTTATTAAGCACAATACAATTAGGAAAACCATGTGCAGACGCGTACGTTTAAAAAAGTTTTGTAGCACCGGGACCTATAAAACTATAATTTAATGCAAGGGACAAGTAGGCATTTAACAAAAAATATGAAAATCCGGGGAGTATCAAACACAGAATATCGTCTCTGTCAGAAACTAAGGAAAGCTCCCATAAAATCAAAATCAAAATAATTTTATTTCAAATAGACTCAAAGAGTGCTTAAGAAACGTCACAAAAAAAAGTTAAAGTTGACAAGACACGGAAAAGATTACGATAAGATACAAAAAAGTCAATCATAAGCATCAAAAAAAAAATCATTATAAAATTTAACGGCTGACAGTCCACACAAAATTAGAACCAAAAACAGTTCACATCAAAAATAACAAGGTCAAATAAATAAAATGTCACTTAAAAATTATAAAAATTAAAAACTAGAATAAAATTGAATTTCACTGAGCAATGACTTATTGGCTTAAAAGAACTTATTGTCTTCTAAAAATTCCTTAACACTATAATAGGCCTTACATACTAAGCGGTCTTTTACAATTTTCTTAAATTTAGTAAGTGACAGACTCAAAACATCTTTAGGGATTTTACATAGATTTCCTTAGTTTCTGACAGAGACTATTGGGTGCTAGGCGAGAACATACATATTTATTATGTGCATTATATCGGATTTTTGACTGCCTCAAGCTATTATACAGCCTGTGTGTTTAATATTACCTCAAATTTTAACCATACGTAGCTTTTAGTACTATGAACCGATATTGTAAGAAAATTGTAAGTTAGTCTTAACTACCAAAGCGTATTTAATTTTTGAAAATTTATCGAGCAGCAATGTAATGCTTACACTCATTTGACACATGGAAGAAGCGGGTTACTTGTGACAGTTGTGACGTCACATCAGTAAGACAATGTAGTGATACATTGCGTGCTGAATTATTTTTTAAGGAAAAAAAAGTTAGGAGTGAAGAAAAAAAATTTTGCAATATCGGTTCATAGCCCTAACACCTACCTCTGGTTACAATTTGAGGTAATATTAAAAATACACGCTGTATGTAAATATTCAATATGTCAGAATCACAATATAAACGTAGTCTGCTTTACAGTATAACATAGTTACATAAAGATACACTAATTAATCACCTGTAATTAAAGTAATTCATATTTTTTTTGTTTCCTTGTTTTGTTACTTAAATTTGAAACTAAGTATAGCATTCACATTGTTGGTTTTGGTAGCTATCCTAGTAAAAAAATATATACAGGGTGGAAGTCGACGAGGGTCTTTTGTGGAAATGGGAGGTAGTTTAGCCTTAGCACTATATTTCCTACATACAAACTATGTAAATATGTGAAGCCGTTTTCAACTTTAATGTGGCTGAAACTTTAAGACGATATCGAGAAACATATCCACCACCACATCCATTTGGACGAAGGGCGATTTTACGTGCTTATGATTGTGTCGCCAATAATCAGCCCATTGTACCACGAATAGCTCAGAATGACCAACGTGGAGGACCTGTTGTTCAACTTGCGGCTAGACTTGAAGAAAGAGTGCTGCGGTATATTGAACGTAATCCAAGAGCTAGTTCGAGACGAGCAGGTCGACATTTTGGAATAAGTCATACCGCAGTACTAAAAGTTCTAAAACGTGCTGGCATTCACCCTTACAAAATACAGAGGGTTCAAGCATTACTGCCTAGAGACTGCCCTATTCGCGAAGCCTACTGCCAGTGGCTGCTACAAAAAATAGTAGAAGATCGTGATTTCATCAGGCATGTTATTGGGAGCGATGAAAGCTTATTTACTCGCAACGGTATGTGGAACAGACGAAACGAACATGTGTATGCCGAAGAAAATCCTTTCGCTTACCGATTTACAGCTCACCAGTATCGTTGGTATGTTAACGTCTGGGCGGCAATTCATGGAGAAACTATTATAGGACCTGTGTTTCTGCCTGCAACTCTAAACAGACAAGGATACATGGATCTTTTAAACAATGAGCTTGTCACCTATCTTGATGAGCTACTACTGGCTGAAAGACGACTCACTTGGTTTCAACAAGATGGTGCACCAGCTCATTCTGTTCATGAAGTATGAATGAAATTGAACAATGAGTTTGGAGACCAATGGATCGGCCGGTTTGGGCCGCACCGCTGGCCAACCAGGTCTCCAGATCTAACTTGATTAGATTTCTTCCTGTGGGGCTGTGTTAAAGACATGGTGTACAAAACTGAATGCGACACTGCGGACGAAATGAGACAAAGGTTGATTGCTGTCTTCGTCAGTCTGCGTAGGAAGAATGTTGAAGAGCTGACACTATCACATGTGCACCGACATACTCGGGCACGGGCTGCAGCGTGCATTATAAGGCGTGGAGGGACATTTGAACACCATAATATAAATGTGAAGATAGTGTTAGATATGGCCATAAGTAATAAAGTAATTGATATTAATATTTTGGCATTTAATTTATTTGACATTTATGCGTCATTCAAACAACAGCGCGATTACGTCAACGCTCGGTAATTAGCTTAACTTTTTCACCGCCAATAGGGTCATCACCACAGTGAAAAAGTAGTAAATTTAGTTTAATATATTTTTACTTAATTCATGATTCTAACCATTACAAATCTACTGTATATCACTTAAACGATTCAATATTTATTTCCGGGAAGGTCTTACGTCAACTTCCACCCTGTATAAGTGGTGGCTATTTTGAAAGAAAGAAAGATACATTTGTTAACAAACACACAGGACACACATGTATATTAAACAATAAAATAAACAAGAAATGCATATAAAACATGAAACACCTGTGTCTCTGCGGCAGTGGACCGGAACATGGCTCAGTATTTTACGGTTGATGTAGCCTATCGCCGTAATATTAAGTATTATTGTACAGTTTTTTGCGCAAATATACATTATAATATAACATCTACTGTCATGTGCTAAAATAGTCGTCCGTACTCAGCAGCAGAGCACATCTCTAGTATGGTACCTACTGGAATCGAGGACGCCGGACGCGTCTAATGCGTACATCTCCGGCCGCCGCCGGCTGGCACCAGCTTCCGATTAACGGGTTAATAGCTCTGGCAAACTTGGTGATCTTTGTGATCTTGATGTCAGTGAATCTTTACATCAATGAAGGGTCGATTACGGGCAGCGTTCAGGCGTCCAAAGGTTATGGTTTCTGCTTATTATCACACAGACCGTACAATTGTTTGCCACAATTGTGATAAATACGAAATAAATGATTGATGAATACAGAAAACCGATGCATTAAGAGCGTAGTTGTCGTTTTACTAGTGCTTAAAGTTGCTATATTTCCAAAAGAAAGGGATACAAAGTTCACGGTTTATTAGTAATCCAAATTAGTACCTACACTGTGCTACATTATAATATTTTATATGTCAATGAGTTGTATGTTCAACGGACGAACGACGTACTGATCGTAGAACTTAGCTTGACCAGAAAATTGCTTGTGTAGATTGTAATTGGTGTAGTAGGTAGTTGGCATTAAAAAACGTTACGAATAGTTTTAATACAATCATGAAATAATTTGCCTTTGACATGATCGTTATTTTTTAACCGACTTCAAATAAGGAGGAGGTTCTCAATTCGTCTGTGTTGTTTTTTTTTTATCTTTATGTATGTATGTTACGCGATAACTCCGTAATTTATGAACCGATTTGAAAATTTCTTTCTTTTATTGAATACACACATAAAAAAAAAACATTCACACGAATTGAGAACCTCCTCCTTTTTTGAAGTCGGTTAAAAAGGTATGAACTCCCAGTAAGACACATGGATATCACTTTACTTACTATTACTAGTGTCATCAAATTTAAATAACCTACAAAGGTAAGTAGTAACAAAAGAATGTCGAAATTCAAAAGTGACACGTCTTATCTGTCATCGCAAGCGCACGCATCGACTCCTGCGCATCTGTTCTGTTCGCCCTTTGTGGGCGGGGTTTCCGTCGTCATGGCGACTGTTGCCACGCCCACTGCTGGTTGAAGGGTTTTTAAAAGAGTTAATTTTAGTTGTATCGTTTTGTTTTCCGCTGTTGAAATCGAATATGAATGTAATACAACGTAGAGTAGGTAGGTACGATTATAATATGATTGATACCTATCGCTTATGTCCGTAGGGTAAAATAATCACTTCATGAGGGAGTAGAAAAGGCAACTTAACTAAAGAAATAAAATTAAGTTGATATTTTGTTTAAGTAGTAGCCCTCTCAACCTTTTTTAATATGAAAGGAACAATAGTATACATTACTTACCCAGGGCGGGAAAACAAAGAATGCTTCAGATCGCAGTTAAATATTTGACGCCCGAGCCGCGAAGGCAAGGGTGATAAATATGCAATGTGAGGCTTTCTTTAGTACCCCCCGTGGTGAGTACAAAGTTTTACGTCTAACCCTGGCCAGGAAGTTCGATTTTCCGCTCGCGTAGTGTGCGGTAATTGCTACTTTATGGCCAGGCATGACGTAAACAATCTTACGGCCGCTAAACTTTCCCAGTTCATAATGTATGTATTACCTATAGTAAGTAAGTAGGTATGTAAGTTGAAATACTCGTACACCAAGTTATTTTACCATCTACGAGTACTGACTATCATCAATCTTAAAAAGATTCTAAACGGGGGACTAGAGTTTTTGTAGATTATAGTAAAATAAGTTGTTATTTTTGAGTTGTATAAATGACTCGTATTATTCAATAAAAAAGCACACGGATGGGTTTCACGCCATAATGCGTAAGCGGGTTGCGTCCCTGATGAGGCGCCTGCGCGGCAGCCCGAACAGCCTCCTGCAGACGGTGGCGGCGCGCTTGGATGGTCCCTTCCTGTTCCATTGGGATAGGTTGCATAGGCCATCCAACTGCTAATTGTAAGTGTGATAAAATACCTACTAACATAGTGTTAAGATCACTGTTACTAACAAATTATGGAAATAATATTTCTGATGTAAATTATTAAATAAAAAAAAAAAATAAAAAAATCAGAATATGTATTAAAAAAACAGAGTGACTCCGAAAAACCCTATATCTGTAGGTACAACATGAACAATAAGTAGTTTAAACAGGTTGAAATTTTAAAGCTTTTAAACAAAAACAATCGCAAGTTTAGTTGGAAATATACTGGCATGTTTTAGGATGATATTGTTGTGAAAGGTTCAAGGCAGTGTTGGCATCTTAGACTGCAGATTTTGTGATCGGAATACTAATTCAGTATTACATATTATGTAAATATTGTAACCGTGAGAGTTTGAGCTAAGATGGAAATTTAACGTTTGGGTAAACATTGACGGCTGCAGAACTGGTAGACTGTATAAACTTTAGTACCTCACGGAAGGGGAATAAATTCTAATTGAACTACCCATCCTCCTAACGATTCAAGCCATGCGACTGTCGAACGGCGGTCGTGGGTTGCAATCGCAGCTCGTATTAGGTACCAATACATTTCTCATAACATAACTTATCCTACGGAATATCATTTTGATATTTAAGTACCATTAGTTTCTAGGTGAAGAAAAATATCGTGAGGAAAATATGTAGGTGTATTTGTGAAGAAATTCAAAAGCGTGGAGACTACTGCCCATCCCCTTCCATCCTTGAGAGGAGGCGTGTGTCAAGTAGTGGGACGTATATAGGCACGATAGGTTTTATGGTCAAGTTATACATCCCAAATGTACCTACGTGCCAAAACGTCACGTAAAACATGACCATATATCATGGCCTTACGATGATAAGCACTAACTACAAAAGTGTCGCAAAAAAAAAAGTTTTTTTTTTTATAATACGAACTCAAGCGCGCTGCCCACCTTTTATTAATTTGAGGATTCGTTGTGGTCATGCATTCATCCTGTCGGTATTGGAAAAAAATGATTGGAGTACCACCTACCACCTGCCACTTCTGCATTAAAAGGGGCGGGATCGGTACCTAATATCGGTATGCGGTATTCCGTACTTTACCGAGAGCTTACTGATGTCGCCCAGGTTTCCTTAAGCTTGCATCACACTGGCGCGGCCTGCGGTGGCGGACCATAGTAAATTTGACAGCTAATGACAAGTTTTCTATTGTCCGCCGCGGCCTGACCGCGCCAGTCTGTGAGAGGCCTTACAGTGTATACAACTATTAGCTAAGTGATATTGCCAAAGTATATGGGCCTCATAAAAAGGCTCAAAGTCACCCAAAGGGCAATGGAGAGGGCTATGTTGGGAGTTTATCTGCGTGATCGCATTAGAAATGATGCTATCCGCAGCAGAACCAAGGTAACCGATATAGCTCTCCAAATCGCTAAACTTAAGTGGCAGTGGGCGGGGCACATTGCACGTAGAACCGATGGCCGTTGGGGCGGAAAGAATCTCGAGTCGCGACCACGTACCGTAAGGCGCGGCGTGGGTAGGACCCCACAGCCCACAAGGATTACCTGGTAAAGGTCGCGGGAGTCCACTGGATGCGGGTGGCGCAGGACCAGTCATTTTGGCACTCTTTGGGGGAGGCCTAGGTCCAGCAGTGGACGTCTTTCGGCTGATATAATGATGATGATGATTGCCAAAGTTGTTCTGAAAAGTGTTTACAACCATGTAAAAAAAAAAAGCGGAATCTTATAAAAAGGTAATCAGTAAATAACATAGTGACACAAAAAGTTGAAATGCTTTATGACAAAATACTTATAGGTACCTACTTACTTATACAAGGATGCCGTTCGAAACAAAAAATGTGCGTTTGAAATTCTTGAATCGAAATATTATGAGTTTTTACTCACAACACGCACGTTATTCGTATTTCAACAGTGTTTACTACATTAATTCATGTATTTATAGCATCATGTTGTTAACAAATGTTTTATCATTACCTAAATATAATCTAATACATGAACCCTGGCACACACGCACGGCAATATAATCTTGTAGCTAACATGCATCCAAATTACTAGGTAATTTGAAAAAAATAATATTCGTAAAAAATATTTAATTTAAATACATTTTAATTTGATTCAAACGAATAAATCGAACACAAATTACACATTTTCGATACCTTAGCAACATTTTTATTTATCACGTACAGGAATTGTCGATGGGAAAACTCCAGCTGTTGCCAACCTTTTGTCCACTTCATAAAACAGTTACAATCACGTCCAATCAACGCTCGCGCGGGTTGGTGATGCATGCTTTTGAATTTTCGATGTTCAAATGAAACTGGATAAGCGCGAAACGGAGGCACGCAAAAAGGTTCCTGCCCCCCTATTCTGTAACTTGTTTTAAGCTCACCTCAACGCTCACCCACAATTATACCTTGACACCGCGATGCGTAGTAATTAAGCGAAGGTCTAGTTTCGTAAAGGGTGACCGGCGGGGTGAGCCGCATTAATGCGTAGCGAATAACAGCCCTGTACAGTAAGCCAATAAATTGGATAAATGTACCTACCTCTATAATATCACATCTATCAGTCATGTCACGTGTCACTATTTCGACGATTAAATTGAGTTACGTCGTCACACAAAGTACCTACTCGTAGGTACTTATGAAATTTGCGATCTAGTGATAGTAGTTTATGTGACTGTTACATAATGAAGGGCATTAAACACGAGTGTTTTAATGCCTAATTATGTAAAGTTACATACACTACCTACTTTATCTACCCACATATTATAAATCCTCAATGATGTGTTCGGGAACCATTATAGAATAACCGCCATTGCACCGCCATGGCCGACTAGATTTCAAATCATGACCAACTAGATTTCCATAGATAACATCGGTATCATTTTTCATACATTATAATAACAGTGGCACAGATAAAACGCTGATGTTACGTTACTGGTGGTCATTATATATGGTTTCCGAACACTTTATAGAGGATTTACGTAATGGGTGTAGATAAAACTCATTAATAAATAAATAAATATTACGGGACAATCCCACAGTAAGCTCAGTAAGGCTCGTGTGGTGGGTACTAGGAGATGATATATATAATAGATACATACATATAGATACTTATATACATATATAACATCCATAACTCAGGAACAAATATTCGTGATAAATACACAAATAAATGCCCTGACCGGGATTCGAACCCGGGACTTCCAGTTTCGTAGGCAGAGTCACCACCCACTGGGCTACGGAAGCCGTTAGATAAACTCGATATAGATTTTTTTGTTTTTTTTTAGTACCTACGGGACCCTACAATCGACCCATATCTGAATAATTTGCTTACACGCGGCTTAATTGACTTGTATTTTTTCAGTTCTTGCTTTAACGAATTAAGCACTATTGGTTTACCGATTCGTACTAAAGTACTTCAGAATAAATTGCCAGTCCGTCGAATAAATCGCCAGTCCGTCGATAAATCGGTCCATTATGCGTGACATTTTTTAAGAGCGACGTAATATCAGTGGCCCTTTAGACTGTCGTTGTATCCGGACTCTACCGTAATTGTTTTGCAAAGTTAGGTAGGTACATAAAAATATAAGAAAATAGTATCACAGCTTGAAATACATAGTTACAGCCTTTTAAATATGATACAACAACTTATAAAAAAACAACAACTTAGCTACTTATGAATATGTCCCATCGCTCTTATTTATTTATTCAGGCAAGGTAACAAAATGTAAATTATTATGCACATAATTAGCATAGTTCTAAGAAAATAATATTAAATTTACATTTCTATAACAACCAAGCACAAAATACTAGCTACTAAAATAACAAATCGAGATGAGGTAATTGAGCAAGAGTCTAGCTTATTGTAATTAACTTAACTTAAACTAACTTAATCAAATCAATCAAATCAAAATATTTATTTTGTAAATAGGCTTAAGCTAGCTCTTTTACACGTCATGTTAAACTTAACTAGTTTACATAAAATGGTTCTTTATCATCTATAAATTCCTTAACAGTATGCTGGGGCCTTCTGTGTGTGCGATCAGAAAACTGCTGAGCAAGTGTGAGGAGTACGCCGTGGCACATGGACTTAGGTACAATGTGGTTAAGAGTGAGTTACTTGTTTTCCAGCCGCGTGAACACAGGGTTGAGAGGGTACCTGAAGTCACGCTGTATGGAGTAGCCCTAAACAGAACCACGAAATTTTAATACCTGGGTCACTGGGTCACGGAGTACCTCTCAGATGATCCTGACATTGAGAGGGAGCGCAGGGCGTTGGCTGTGCGGGGGAATATGTTGGCTCGCAGGTTTGCACGATGTACGCAGGAAGTTAAGTTAACCCTTTTCAAGGCTTACTGCCAATCCTTTTACACGTGCCACGTGCGGCCTGTGGGTCAGCTACACTCAACGGGCAATCAACGTCTTGCGCGTTCAGTATAATAATACGCTTAGGTTGCTGTTGGGTCTTCCTAGACACTGTAGCGCTTCGGGAATGTTTGCCGTGACACGTGTAGACGGTTTCCACGCAATCTTGCGAAAACGGGTCGCCGGCATGAAGCGCCGTGTAAGGGACAGCCCCAACAGCCGCCTAGCAATACGAGGGTCAAACTGAAAGTTCTTAGAAAATCAAAAACTGAGCAATCAAGCAACTTATTACTTTTATTATATCTTTTCAAAATAGCCTCCCTTCACATCAATACATCGCTGCATTCGATAGAACCACTGAGAAAAGCACTTTGCCCACTCGTCCTTAGGGGTCTCTTCGACGGCCTTTTGAAACGCAGCCACTGCTTCGTCGGCGTCCATAAAACGTTTTCCTCGAAGTTTTTCTTTAATTTTTGGGAATAAATAAAAATCACAAGGTGCAAGGTCGGGGCTATAAGGTGGGTGACCCAGTAATTCCACGTTTGCCGTCGCCAAATAGTCGATCGTTTGCTTGGCGGTGTGCGATGAGGCGTTGTCGTGGTGAAGCAGGATCCTACTGCGAGGCCGTTTTTCTCGAACTTTTTCCAAGACAAGTGGTAAACAATTGTTAGTGTACCACTTCGCAGTAACTGTTTTTTGATCCTCTAAAATAATTGTTGCGTAATGACCAGTCCTTCCGAAGAACGAGGCCACCATCTTTTTTCCCACACTTCGACCTCTCTTCACTTTAGTAGGCAACTCCTCGGAAGGAAACACCCACTCAGCAGACTGTCTTTTAGTTTCAGGATCATAACAGTAAATCCAGCTTTCGTCACCCGTAACTACGTCGAACACAGCATTTGAGTCACCTCCGTTTAATCTTTGACCCATTTCACGGCACCAATCAACACGACGGACTTTTTGGGCTTCTGTCAAATTATGAGGTATCCACCGGGCACAAAGCTTCCTCACCGCTAAATGTTCATGGAGGATTTTGTGGACTTGACTCATACCAATGGCTAAGCTTGTACGAATCTGCTGATAGGTTACTCTTTTGTCAGTCTCTATCATACGCCGCACAACACTGATGTTATCTTCAGTAGTCGCCGTAGAAGGCCGGCCCTCACGCAGATCATCAGTGAGATCAGTGCGGCCACGTTTAAATTCATTAAACCAGTTGTAAATAGTAGCACGAGATGGGGCTTCATCGTGAAAGGCCTATCGAAGTCTATCATAACTTTCTTGTTGACTTAAATTACATCGAAAGTCGTAAAAAATCATTGCTCGAAAATTTTCTCGCGTTAAATTCATGCTCACGTAGTACACACAATTTTCAATTTGCCGCCAAATCGTAAAACAAATGACAATCGAGTGGAATTCGTACACAAAAATATTAAGAAAGAGTTCCATTTTCAAATTTTGAACTTATTTTTTTATTATATTTATTACAAGTGGCCAGTTCTAAAGACTTTCAGTGTCGCCCTCGTAATAGCAAATAGGCTGGACTGTCCCATAATGCAGCACTGGGACCAACTCCATGTTATGTAAATTTTATAGCTACTAACATAAGTTTTTAAGTTACTTGAACTAACACATTAATGATTTTATTTATTTTTGATATATTAAGTACTAACATAGTCGTTCTAAGGATACTACTAACAAATAATGGATCTCGTTATCTGAGTAATAAATGAATTGAATTGAATAATAAGATTTCTCTATAAGATGGCGTTTAACGCTCGACTTAAATCTATTCACAGACAATTTCAGCATATCAGAAGGTAACTTATTGTAAAATCGTACACAGTTCCCCATAAATGACATATTACTCACTTTGCAGAGACGGTATTGGGGAATGACTAATTTATTTTTATTTCTGGTGTTATAATTATGAACATCACTTTTTAATTTATACATGTCAAGATTTTTACGAATATACATTATATTTTCATAGATATATTGTGAGGCAACGGTGAGAATATTGATTTCTTTAAACCTATCTTGCAGATAAACGCGTGACCCTAAATTATAAATACTACGTATAGCACGTTTTTGTAAAATAAAAATCGAATTTATATCAGCAGCTTTGCCCCACAATAGAATACCGTAAGTCGTGATACTATGAAAATAGGCAAAATATACCAACCTTGCCGTCTCAACGTCTGCAAGTTGACGAATCCTTTTAATTGCGTAAGCAGCTGAACTCAGTCTACCTTATGTCAGCGGAGTAATGTTTCGGTACATATTTATAAGACGATTAAATCGATACATATTCTAAGGTTTCGGTACATATTTATAAGATGATTAAATCGATACATATTGTAAGGTTTCGGTACATATTTATAAGACGATTAAATCGATACATATTTTAAGGTTTCGGTACATATTTATAAGACGATTAAATCGATACATATTGTATGGTTTCGGTACATATTTATAAGACGATTAGATCGATACATATTCTAAGGTTTCGGTACATATGTATAAGACGATTAAATCGATACATATTGTAAGGTTTCGATACATATTTATAAGACGATTAAAGCGATACATATTGTAAGGTTTCGGTACATATTTATAAGACGATTAAATCGATACATATTGTAAGGTTTCGGTACATATTTATAAGACGATTAAATCGATACATATTGTAAGGTTTCGGTACATATTTATAAGACGATTAAATCGATACATATTGTAAGGTTTCGGTACATATTTATAAGACGATTAAATCGATACATATTGTAAGGTTTCGGTACATATTTATAAGACGATTAAATCGATACATATTGTAAGGTTTCGGTACATATTTATAAGACGATTAAATCGATACATATTGTAAGGTTTCGGTACATATTTATAAGACGATTAAATCGATACATATTGTAAGGTTTCGGTACATATTTATAAGACGATTAAATCGATACATATTGTAAGGTTTCGGTACATATTTATAAGACGATTAAATCGATACATATTTTTCCACTTGACTGTACATGATTGAAAAATGTCGGTCACACAGAATAAGTGACAAAGTGCACTGCTTTAAGAAATACATCAGATATACTGACACACATATAACGGAGACTTAGTGATACTATTTGGCACACTTTGAGCGCAAAACGGGCTTCGTAGAAAACGTATATGTTCAGTAAATTGAATTATTCCTTTAATCTATAATTGCCATAGCAAACTGACCCCTAAAGCAATGTAATTAAGTTCAGTTTGAGAAGGGTTAGAATTAATCAACCCAGTGGCTGCCGTGGCATGATTGATCACATTTGGATGTTTATACGATAACCTTACGCGCCAAGGGCAAGGTTTTGTAAATTATACTGATATCCTAAGGCCATGCTTATAGTATACCTATAGACACGCGTGCGGCGACACGAGACGCGAGCTGCCAGAAGCGAGTACCTATATTATACAGGCGGTTCCCGGGAATTTCCGTTAACTTCGGCATATTGCAGAGTACATTCACAGAAACAAATTAGCATAATTATTTCTTGAGAAAAAAAAAAGAAAAAAATTTTTTTTTCGACTTTTGTACAAATCCATTTAACGTAGCATTAACGGTTATTGTCTTATTGTATAAGAGTCTTGAAACACATAAAATAAAAATAAAATATGTAAAAAAATATGTTATATCGAACGAACTCACTTTGTAAACCTTCTTGTAGTGAATAGGAATCATAGAAAAATAAAAAGCTGTTATGAAGTCACAGTTAAGAGCCATTTGCACTTGGTTAAATCTGCAAAACTGATACAATTAAACATTAAATATCTTGATAACAGTAAGAGTTAAGATACTACTTTCTTGGAGAAATTAACTTTACTTGATCTAAACTATGCCACCCTTGCAATTAACGGAAATTGTCATGAACACACTGCACTCGCCTCAGCCAAACGCCCACGCCTGGGCTGTTATCCGCTACGCGTTAATGCGGCTCACTCCGCCGGTCACCCGTTACGAAACTAGACCTCTACATACGCTTAATTACTACGCATCGCGGTGTCAAGGTATAGTTGTGGGTGAGCGTTGAGGTGAGCTTAAAACAAGTTACAGAATAGGGGGGGTGTACCTAGCCTCTGTCAAAGAGAAAAGTTGTCAACCACACGCTTAGTTAATAGTTAATAAGACATTTAGTGCCGAGTTAAACCTTATGCCAATGCAAGAAGGTTGCTTTCGCGCTGGGCTTCTCGACACATATATCAGTCGTTGGCGTTGAACCTGCAGGATGGACATATGCGTCGTTGGCTTCGAAAATGTTAAAAGAGGGCTTTCTGACCAGGCCTTTAAATAGCGCTATTTTCGCATAGCGCTATCGTTTATAACGGTATTTTTTCTTTAGGCTTTTTAAAGCGTTATACTCAAAACAATATACTGATAAGTAACGAAATCAGTGCGACATCTATTTACTCGTTATTGAGTAAATTTGTTGACATTGTATTAATTTAATATTATATCTTTATTTTTTCTTTGTTTTTGACGATCGTGATAAAAATTCTTATTTCTTTGACATGTAAGCAGATTTGTAATGTATTTTTTTATCATTAAATAAATAATCTAATCTAATCTAATCATCAGTAAGTTCTCGGTAAAGTACCAAATACCGCGTACCGATTCTGCCTCCCCGATAATGTGGTAGCGGCTTTAACAAATGATTAAACTGAGATCTAGATATACCTACCTAGTTAAGGTGGGATAAAAGGTTTTTCCTGACAATCACAACCAAATACCTACAAAGATATTGAGCGGCTTATATTCATGTTTGACTGGCAGCATAACGCCTCTGCCTGAAAAATAATAAGATCTCCATTGACAAATGATGAAAGTAAGATGTTAAAGAAAAGGTTATTTCTGGCATCACGACCAAATACAACGATATTGATCGCTGGCTTATTTATAAACAGGAATTTCACCAGCATTTCGGCACATCAAACGGTGGTCGGCATCAAAAGTTCACGTAAAAAATTGCATACATGTCGTACGTGCGTCTTTATTCAATTCAATTCAATTCAAAGTGTTTATTTCGGAAAATAGTAATCCATATAATACATGCCGCCCGATGCGGAGCGGGTTAATCTAGTCATCGATCTCTATGATCGATCTATCTGAAGATATCAACAGTCTTGAGACACAATGGCAAACTTTGGAAGTGCTGCGTCGTAACTTTGAAGTTTTGCCGAGTTTTTGAACAATTTGAGGAACGAACCGCGGAATGTTCGTAAGGAAAATAAATGCTCATTATCATTGCAACTTGCTTATAATATATTTGATATGTACTTATATTTATCTAAAATCCTACTAATATTATAAATGTGAAAGTTTGGATGTTTGTCACACAAGAACGGCTGAACGGATTAAGGTGAATTTAGTGTAGAAATAGAGTATAACTTTGATTAACATATAGAATACTTTTTATCCCAGTAAAAGTCCAACAAAAGGAAGTCAACGCGAACGAAGTGGCGGGCAAAAGCTAGTACAATGTATATCTAATATTGCAAAGAGGCAACGTTTGTTAGGTCTGTAGCTTTGCAAGTTTGTATCAGAGGTAATTTCCGGAAATACTTATCTGATTCCAAAAGTTGTTTTCCCTCCATTTGGATGGACATAAGCTGTGTCATAGTATAAAGAGGGCAAAGTATGTTATCTTCATACAAACGCACCGCGCGCGGCTTGTATGTGTGCGCTCTAGTGATCAAACAAAAGAGAAACGGGTCGTGATTTTGTTTGAGTGTGCGTGCGGTGACGTATAGATACTATAGCGCACACATACTTTAAGGGCGTTTTTCAAAAAAAGTGTACAAACTTCTTTTTTTTCAGAATGCGAAATTTTTTGGTTTTTCTTACGCAGAATCGTTTATACTATCAATCCTCATACAAGAAAAAAAGTGTCCCAGATTTTACTATGTACCTTTTTTCTTCCAGTGCGTCACAACCATATAAATAAAAAAAGATTGCATACAAAAATGTGACGATAGCATGGATCACGCGATAAGTGACAGGATAAGCGCGTCGTCTCGTTCTATCGAACGGTGTCAGCCAGGGACGGATGCTAGTAGCAGATCCATGCTACGGGGCCTGGAATGGAATATTTAGGACACTTTTTTTCTTGTATGAGGATCGATAGTATCAAAGATTCTGAGTAAGAAAAACAAAAAAAAAAAGAATTTTGAAAAAAAAGTTGTTTTGTACACTTTTTTTGAAAAAAGCTAAGTATGTTATCTTTATACTATGGCTATGTATAATATTATATCCCACGGGTCTGCCTGCGTTGTTTGTAATACGCGAGCGAAGCCGCATGGGTTATTCAATATAGTCTATGCGCATGGGCATCTAGTTTTCAAGAAATACGGCGTCCCAAATACCTACCCATGATTTTTTATCATGAGATCGTTTAGCAACTTCCCTAGTGACGTAAAGCTAAAATATATTAGATACATTTTATTGATTCTTTTCACATGCAAGTACAAAAAAAGTAACATTCCCACACATTCAAAAACATTCGGCTACTAGAATTCAGACGCAAAAAACTTTAACACCAACATATTTTACGAATAAAACATTTTAACCTCACTTTTCATAAAGTCCAATAATAAATATTGACACGTTGCCCTCCGCCATTTTACTAATTCCAACCAAAAGCTAACATCAAAAGACTTTCGCTATCAAAAAAAAACAAAAAAATTGCACGTTCCAAACGACGAAATAAACGACGCCGGAGTGTCTATGGCATTCGTCTGTCCATTCACTAGATGTCCATTCATATTCTACGTTCATTCATTCTTGCATTGTCCGAGGCGTTCTGGAAATCTTAGTTTTTGTGCGTTGTGGTGTGCCCGGTAATTTATAACACCTTTACATCGAAGCAGGTAGGTTTGCTACATATTTGCAGGCCTACTTGACTTGATTCATGGGACTCACTGGCGGCATGCCTTTAAACGAACTTGAATGTTTATCTATGTAACCAGAAATTAATTTATTGGATCTGGCGTTTTGCGGAATTTCATGACAAGTTATTACGGAACAGAAGCTAACGTAAACACGGCGTTGCGTTGGAGTGTCTCAGGGTTTCATACAGGCACCCACGTTTTCAATGTTACCATACTCCCCTGACATCTCATGTCTCACGTCTTTTCTGTCACTAACGTCACAGATTATATAATAGTCAGGGAGCGTACTTTTCATGCCGATGACATCAATTTGACGTCACGCTGCATATAGAATGATCCCAAATAGTTTTATTGTAATTATTAATCATTAGTCGTCCATCATTTTAATCATGTACAAATTACTTCAAAAGTAATCTATTCACACGTGGAATAATTAATAGGTACCTACTTGATACGTGAAACGTAAATTAAACTATTTGTTTTGTTTTTATACATACATTTTATCAAATGGTATTGTTACCACCAGGGCCCGTACTTATCATGCCGTTGACGCAAAAATGACGTCACGCTGCATAGAGTTTGATTGCAATTGTATATATAAAATTAAACAAATAGTTTAAATTACGTTTCACATATCAAGTAGGTACCTATTAATTATTTCACATGTGAATAGATTACTTTTGAAGTAATTTGTACATGATAAAAATGATTGACGACTAATGATTAATAATTACAATAAAACTATTTGGGATCATCCTATATGCAGCGTGACGTCAAATTGATGTCATCGGCATGAAAAGTACGCTCCCTTAATAGTTAACGTTATCAATGACATAAAAGCTGTAGCTGGACCGAACTGGATCAATAATGCCAAAGACAGAGAGAAGTGGAAACACATGGATGAGGCCTAAACTCGTCAGGTGTCCCAAATCTAATTTAAAATATATACTTCTATAAACAAGCAATAACCGTATTATAACAGGGAACAATAAAGGCTTAAATGAATAAAATCAATAAATAACGTTATCAAAGAAGTTTGAAATCGATGCTCCATTGAAAATATTTGACGCAGTACAATCAATAGCTCTTAAAACAAATTGTTCAAGATTATGTTTCAAAAAATTGACGATTCGAAAGTGCTTGTACTAGGCCTACCTGAATAAAGAATATTTTGACCTTGACTTGACTTTGACTTTGACTGCCAATTTATTACGTCATTACGCAAATTAAAGCAAGGAAATAAAGCCGGCTTCCAATGCTAACAAAGCTCGAGCAAATACAAAATATCATCCGTCATAACTCGCAGCGGATAAAATCTACAGGTTTTTAGTTGAAAGTCCGAATGTAATATTAAAACCGCGCCGCGTGACAAACTGGGACAATAAAACCTACACAACACAACCAGTACAAAAAACGCCTCTGAACCTCGGAGAGATTCAGCGCAAAATTAAATTAAATTTAGAAAATAGAAGCCAGTCCTATTAACAAATGGCTGTGCGCAGCAGAAAAGTAATTGGTAGCTGTTGGATGGTTGGAGTGTTTACGGGAGCAGTGGCCTTGGGGAATAGACAAGACTGCTTTTGCCCGATTGCAAATCTAGGTAGATTGAGAAATTGAGACGTTGGTACAGATCGTTTAATTCATGACAAAGTATCACATCCAAGCTTCACATTATTTACAAGCGGCGTTAGAGTAAAACTGATCTGAAAAACACCCCTCCACTAATCGATATGAAAATAATTAATAACTGGTGACCGAAGAGCTGGCGGCTTTCTTCCGCAACGCATCAGCATTGCAATTCAACGAGGAAATGCCGCCAGCATCCTCGGTACAATGCCTCGAGGGCCTATTTAGGGTTCCGTACTCAAAGAGTAAAACGGGACTCCATTACTAAGACTCCGCTGTCCGTCCGTCCGTCCGTCAGTCCGTCCGTCTCTCTGTCACCAGGCTGTATCTCACTGATACCATGATAGTTCCAGCTGAAATTTTCACAGATGATGTATTTCTGTTGCTGCTTTAACAACAAATACTAAAAACACAGAATAAATTAGTTTTTTATAGATAATGGGACGGAACCCTTCGTGCGCGAGTCCGACTCGCACTTGGCCGGTATATTTTAGATTTAACGTGGTTTTAATTTAGTGTCTGTCTGTGTGTCTGTGTGTGTGTCTGTCTGTGGCATCGTAGCTCCTAAACGAATGGACCGATTTGAATGCGGTTTTTTTTGTTCGAAAGCTGACGTAATCGAGATGGTTCTTAGCTACGTTTCAACAAAATCGGTTCAGCTGTTTTTGAGATATTGCACTTTCAAATAAAAATGTCGGGGTTTTTCAACTTTTCTAAGTTGGTTATACTCTACGCGTTTCACTGATCGCTTGCCAGCCCTGACCTGCCCTGAACCTCACGTAACACATTTTGAAGTAGCTTAAAACATATCTTCGTAACATCATTAGTGCGAGATTGCCACACATGTATACTTCTGAACTGACTAACCGTATTCACACATAATCAACAGTCACCTCCGTAACAGCCATCATAAAACAAGCTAATTTCCTCCAACTATAATTGAACACAATTAACAGCCACTTGACAGTAGCGTCACGCCCCGGCCTGTCACGCTGTGACCCAATCACAGTTTTGCATAATTACCCGGGATCTACATTCGAATGTTTGCGGTGGATGGTACCTCCATCCATACTAATTTGAACGGAGTTACAATTCAGGTGAGACAGACGGCACAATTACAGTAGATCATCGTTATAAATTAAGAGCTTTAGAAGTTTACGGAGAGGTAGGGCACAGCGGAATGTCATCTCGCTCGTATGTGGAGCAGCCCAACTGGGGAAGTACAGTCAGGGACATTCCCGGTCGACCATTTAAGAAATTTTTTCCTTGTTCGGCGCTACTAGCTAATCCCCGCCCATTTTGTTCAATGACCAATTAGGGTGCATTTAGGAAAGTGTCTCCTAAATTGTTTATCGCAATATTGGAATCGACTTTAAGCAAACTGAACTGGAAAAATCTTGGTTTGAACATAAATGGTAACTATATAAGCCATCTACGTTTTGCAGACGATTTAGTTATCCTATCAGAGTCTAGCCAGCAACTTCAAATCATGATCGCATCATTGAATGCAGTAAGCAAGCAGGTAGGCTTAGAGATGAATCTCACAAAGACCATGATAATGACAAATAGCGAAAAAAGAAGAATATTGGTTGACAACGAAGTTATAGTATATACAGAGTTTTATACGTATCTTGGCAAACAAATAGGTTTTAACAGACAAGCGAACTACTTAGAAATAGAACGACGAACACAAAACACTTGGAACAAGTACTGGAGCCTAAGATAAATATTTAAGAGCACTTTACCAATAAACATTAAAACAAGAGTGATGTCATCATGCCTTTTACCTTGCCTAACATATGCCTGTCAAACATGGAAGTTCACTGCCAGCATAAAAAACAAAATAACATCATGTCAAAGGAGAATAGAGCGCAGCATGCTCAATCTGAAAAAGATACAAAAAATAGAGATACGTAGCGTCACAAAAGTTACCGATGCTCTAAGTTTCGCCCGAAAACAAAAATGTAAATGGGCAGGACACGTAGCGCGCCTTCAAGACGAGCGATGGACCAAAATTACTTACCCAATTAACGAATTTTACCCAAATAACCGGTTCACCGAAAATCACCAAAACGTTGTAATTAGTTTTTTTTGTGCTAGGGCAAATGAAAGAAGGTCTGAAGGTAACCCAAAGCTTTTATTTCGTTCTAGGTCCTCACTAAAAGCTAACTAGGTATAAAAACAAATGTTAAGGGTAGGATTTTGATGACGCTTTGGTCGATTGCGCTAGAACCATTTGGTAATGTTAAAATAATAGGCTATGAGCTTAGCTGCATCTCCATCGCAGGCGGTGCTACGGAGCGTTCCCGACAACGGGAGTACTGGCTCGGCCGGCGCGGGTGGCTTCGGGCACGATCAGGCCCCTACCAAACACCTCCTGGAATTTCCATCAAGCGATGAGACGGTTAGCCAAGAATAGCAAGTACAAACTGGGCGGGCACGGGGCTAGATAGCGGGCCGGGGCTCAAGAGTAGTCTGTGGGCCGGCAATCAATAATCAAGGGAATAAAACGGTCCATGGTACAGTACAAAACTAACCTGTCGGAGGAAAATTGTCCCACGTCGATGGGTATTGACAAATGTCAACTCCGCCACCAATGGCCCTGGCCTTGCTTCCCGTGGCTCGCCGATTTAACCGCAACACGGTGGTATTCAGCCAGGTCAAGTCGCGTGGGAGAGCACCACGGCCTCAACTTGCCTGTAAGGCTTGATTACACCGGCAAACTGAAAATTGACAACATGTCTATGCAATTACTGCTTTTCCAAGAAGTTAACACGGCTTCTAAACAATACTTACGAGGAAAATACTGCAATCGCCCAGAAAACGTGTTCCGGCACACCAAAATAAAATAGGAAGTGCGCTATCTGACACTTCGACATTGCCAGCTCTCTCAAACCCGGTCCCCGAAGTTCAAGTAGACGCGCCAACTTGTTGCAACAATCTGTCGTGTTGATTTGTAAACAAGAAAACATCTAGTCATCCGCTACAGTAGAAATGCAATAAATTATGTGGATTATGAATTATGAAATGGAAACCCGTGACGAACAAAACATCTAATCATTGATTCGTAAATGTTCAACGCGATATTCCTTTTTTCTCCTTGTCGCTGGTCAGCGGGCGCGAACTCTGGCAACACTGGAGTCCACAGATAAGCTATCCAATACAACAGGGGTTCCTTCCTGACAGAATATTACACGAAAAGAACAGTTAGCCAACTTGACAAATAACTTTGAAAGGTTTAAAACGATAATAAACCCAGCATACGGGTTTATATATTACACCCCCTCACCTAGGAGAATTTTTCGAGGGAAAAGAGTTGAGGGAGTAAAATTCCAGCTCGCCCTCGAGCTGCAACTTAAATTAGACATGATCTCCATTCCTGAAAGAGAAAACTAAACTAAGACAGGGATTCTCGGCCCAGAATCACAAGTCCTGCAGCACCTTGGCATCAATAGAATCCGCGTGGCCGGCGCTGGAAACGATCGCGTAATGGCCTGCGGTACTACAGAAAAGAAAATAGGAATCTTACCTAAGATATAGCAAAAGGTGCCAAATTAGGCACTTAAAGAAAATAAACGTAATCATTCAAATGGCATTTGGGGACACTGGCTTGCAGTCTTTTACATGCCACTTTCCTAAGCGCTTGCCGTTTTCGTCTTCCAGTTCGTAAACTAAACGTGATACTTTCCGTATGACGCGGCATTTTTCATACTTGGGTGCTAGTTTGGCCGCAAAATACTTGCTGGCCTTACTTTGTTTAAAGGTGCGTTTCCATATTTCATCTCCAACCTCGAATTCAATGTCGCGGCGTTTATCATTGTAGTACTTGATGTTGCGATCGTGAGATTTCTGTAACAGCTCTCTCACGGTGGAATAGACATCTCTTAAGGTATTGATTTTATCCAGGTAATTTCGTCTAGATGAAAAAACAATCTCGTCAACCTCCTCTGGTTCACCATAGATTGTACCATCGGGAACTGCCTCCCGTCCATGTACTAGTAAGAACGGGGTATATGATGTAGAATCGTTCACTGAGGTATTCATCGCAAACTGAATACGCGAAATGTTAACATCCCACATGCGGTGGTCTGATTCGATGAACGTGGAAATGGCTATAACGAGGGTCTTGTTGTATCGCTCTACTGTGTTGACCTGCGGGCAATACACAGGCGTGTAATGCAGCTGTGGTATGTTATACTTCGTGAACAACCTTTGAACGTCGCCGCCAGTGAAATAGGAAGCGTTATCTGCAATAATGGTTTGAGGTATTCCGTGGATCATGAATACGTGGTCCTCCAACCTTTGGGAAATGACTGCCCCGGTGGCGCGTCGCATGGGAAACAGCATACAATACTTGGTGAAACAGCACACAACCACCAATATATAAGTGTTCAACTTCCGCGAAGGGGGTAAAGGACCAACGAGGTCCAAGCTCAGACATTGGAATGGGCGGCAACAAACCTTCGCGCTTCCCATGAAGCCCGGGGTGGGAAGCTGGCTATGCTTATGTGCCGCACACGCAGAGCAATGTGCAACGTACCGGACGACGTCCTGATACATACCCGGCCAAAAGTAGCGCAATTTTAGTCTATTATACGTTTTTGCTGTGCCCAAATGCGCAGCGGTCGGAACCGAATGGTTATCCTTCATGATCTCTAATCGGAAGTCTTGAGGTATAACTTCCTTCCATTCAAAATCCGACGACAACGCGTTTTTTGGTTTAGTGTAGCGGTACAAGCGACCGTTCATTAACTGTAAATTGGGAACGGAGCCTGGTCTAGACTCACACCTCTTATATAATTGTAAGTACCAATTATCATTAATCGCGTTAGTATCGATCAAGTATACTGGGACGGCTTCCGGTACGTCAAGTCGTCCGGCACGATATTTTCCGAGCCTCGACGGTGCTCGACCACAAAGTTGTAAGGCGACAGTCGGCAACCCCATCTCTCGAGGCGGCCTGTTGGGTTCTTAAGGTTGAGGAACCATTTCAAGCTGGAGTGATCTGTTATAATTTGAAATTGGCGATCACCTTCCAAATACGGTCTAAAATGCTCAACAACATTTACCACAGCTAATGCCTCCCGCTCTGTGGCCGAGTAGTTCCTCTCCTGGGGCGTGAGGGAACGACTGTAGTACGCTAAGGGGTGTTCTTCCCCCTCGAACGTTTGGGTTAGGGTTCCGCCAATCCCAAAATCTGAGGCATCGCAATGCACCGCGAATGGTTTGGTAAAGTCGGGACAGGCTAGGACCGGTGCCGTAGTTAGGGCAACCTTGAGCTCTCCGAAAGCTGTATCCACCTCCGGGGACCAGCGAAAGGGTGGAGCACCCCTTCGGGTAGATGTTAACTGGTTAAGAGGTCCTGCTATGTTGCTAAAATTCTTTATGAATCGGCGGTAATATGACGCCGTGCCGAGGAAGCGTTTGACGTCCTTCCGACACGTCGGAGTTGGGAAATCAATAATTGCCTTGACCTTGTCTGGGTCTGTACGTAAACCGTATTCATCCACAACAAAACCCAAGTACTTGAGTTGTCTGCGGAAGAATTTACATTTAGATAAGTTAATAGTCAAGTCAGCGTGACGTAGTCGCTCAAACACCGTACGTAGTAGGGCCAAATGCTCAGTAAACGATTCTGAGACAACAATAATATCATCCAGGTAGATAAAAATACGTCCGTTGTGCTCTGGGCCAAACAGGACGTCCATCAGACGTTGTTGCGTCGCTGGAGCTGACGTTAGACCGAAACACATTACCTTAAAATGGAACAAACCACGGCCTGGCACCGTAAAAGCAGTCTTCTCCCTAGACGCCTGTGAGTCTAGTCCAATTTGCCAGAAGGCTGATTTTAAATCTAAAGACGACAAGAATTTGGCGTTCCCGAGCTGATCTAAAATCTGGTTAATTAGTGGCAGTGGATAAGCATCGTGTTTTGAAATCTCGTTTAGCTTCCTGCTGTCCAGGCAGAATCGGAGGGTTCCGTCTGATTTCGGTGCCATGGTTACGGGGTTGTTCCATGGGCTGCTACTTGGTTCCACCACATCCAGCTCGAGCATTTCGTCTAACTGCCTGTTTAGCTCGGCGAGCTTCGAGGGAGATAACATATAATGGCGTTGCTTAATTGGTCTCGCATCACCAGTATCGATAGCGTGAGTGAGTAGACGAGTTCGTCCTAAACCCTTCCGCTCTGAGGATATAGTTTCGAATTCCTTTAATATATTCTCCGCTTGGCGCTGTTCCTCCGATGACAGAGACTCAAAGCCTTGTATAAACCTAACTTCCGACGCAACGGTATTGATATGTTCTTCATCCGACAAGGAACAGTCGTTTGGTAATAAAGACAGCACATCCGGGCCAATATTAAATGCCTTCCAAAAATTAATACCAAATAATAGCTTAGTTGGTACCTCTGGTATTACGTAGAATTTGATTATCGCAGTCTTACCGTCGACTGTGACTGGCAAGAATATATGGCCCATGATAGGGGAAGAGGAGCCGTTTGCCGTTACTATCCGACTCAAGTCGTGTGATTTATGAAGGGTAACCTGGTCTTCAAAATGTTTCCAAGTATCGCCACCAATAATAGATAACTCCGATCCGGAATCCAAAAGGCCCGTATAAGACAGACTGTAAATTTGTATCGTAAGGTAAGGACGCAAGTCCGACCCGTCTATGTAACTGTTTAATTTTTTAGCAGTTCGGCCGCATTCGAAAAACGCGCCAATCGTCGCCAGCCAGGACCGCCACTCTTCCCCGTCAAAATTTGATGGTAATTGGTCTGCCGCACCACGTTGGCATGTCTTCCGCCTGCTCCCAGTACTATGTAATTTAACTGGGACTTGTAACTCATGAGGGCAATCAATTGAGATGGGTGCTTTGTTTTCAGTTACTGGGTCGTTGATAACGAGTAAGGCAGCAGCATCGTTGGTGGTTACCGGAATCGCGTGTGTTGGGCTAACTGGGTCGTTCGGGTAAACGGCGTCAATCGGGTAAATAGTAGTAGGGGAAGGTATTGTAGTTGGTTCCGGACAAGAATACACGTTTTGGTAATTTTCGGTGAACCGGTTATTTGGGTAAAATTCGTTAATTGGGTAAGTAACAGTTGTGGAAGGTATTGTAGTTGGTTCCGGACAAGAATACACGTTTTGGTAATTTTCGGTGAACCGGTTATTTGGGTAAACTGCGTTAATTGGGCATACAGTAGTCGCGGTAGGCATTGTAGTTGGTTCCGGACGAAAATACACGTTTTGGTGATTTTCGGTGAACCGGTTATTTGGGTAAAATTCCTTAATTGGGTAAGTAATAGTAGTGGAAGGTATTGTAGTTGGTTCCGGACAAGAATACACGTTTTGGTGATTTTCGGTGAACCGGTTATTTGGGTAAAATTCGTTAATTGGGTAAGTAATAGTAGTGGAAGGTATTGTAGTTGGTTCCGGACAAGAATACACGTTTTGGTAATTTTCGGTGAACCGGTTATTTGGGTAAAATTCGTTAATTGGGTAAGTAACAGTTGTGGAAGGTATTGTAGTTGGTGCCGGACAAGAATACACGTTTTGGTGATTTTCGGTAAACCGGTTATTTGAGTAAACTGCGTTAATTGGGTATGCAGTAGTCGCGGTAGGTGTTGTAGTTGGTTCCGGACGAGAATACACGTTTTGGTGATTTTCGGTGAACCGGTTATTTGGGTAAAATTCGTTAATTGGGTAAGTAATAGTAGTGGAAGGTATTGTAGTTGGTTCCGGACAAGAATACACGTTTTGGTAATTTTCGGTGAACCGGTTATTTGGGTAAACTTCGTTAATTGGGTAAGCAATAGTAGTGGAAGGTATTGTAGTTGGTTCCGGACGAAAATACACGTTTTGGTGATTTTCGGTGAACCGGTTATTTAGGTAAAATTCGTTAATTGGGTAAGTAATAGTAGTGGAAGGTATTGTAGTTGATTCCGGACGAAAATACACGTTTTGGTGATTTTCGGTGAACCGGTTATTTGGGTAAAATTCGTTAATTGGGTAAGTAATAGTAGTGGAAGGTATTGTAGTTGGTTCCGGACAAGAATACACGTTTTGGTAATTTTCGGTGAACCGGTTATTTGGGTAAACTTCGTTAATTGGGTAAGCAATAGTAGTGGAAGGTATTGTAGTTGGTTCCGGACGAAAATACACGTTTTGGTGATTTTCGGTGAACCGGTTATTTGGGTAAAATTCGTTAATTGGGTAAGTAACAGTTGTGGAAGGTATTGTAGTTGGTGCCGGACAAGAATACACGTTTTGGTGATTTTCGGTAAACCGGTTATTTAGGTAAAATTCGTTAATTGGGTAAGTAATAGTAGTGGAAGGTATTGTAGTTGATTCCGGACGAAAATACACGTTTTGGTGATTTTCGGTGAACCGGTTATTTGGGTAAAATTCGTTATTTGGGTATGTTCGGTTATTATACACATTAGTGATTGTGTTAGTATGGGTCAGGGAGGTGGGGCGGGAGCAAGCAGGCAGGGGAGGGGTGTTGTACTTGTTAGTAGTGTGGAATAAAGCGTTAATAAGCGGGGAAGAGAGGGTGTTATCTTTGTTAGTTAGGACGGGGATAGGATGCAGGGTATTAGGTATGTTAATTGGTTTACTAATTTCGTTGTTGTTGTGTGTCAGGGATGTATGGTTTTGATATATTGTAAGTTTTTGTTTTTTATTTTTAGGAGTTGGTATGAATATTCTTCTGTTATATACTTTATTGGTTTTGATTGAAACCGGATCAGCCATACCCTGATTCGGTATCACTCGTTTTTTGAAGTACTTGGTACGGGGGTGCAGTTGGGACAATTTCGTGCCGTTACGTTATTCTCGCCACAGCGGTAACAGACCAGTTTGGGTGCCGCCTTACATGCCTTCAACGAATGTCCCTCTACTCGACACCGTACGCAAAAATCAATAGGGGTTTGTACCGCCGATACCGGTTTTGTAGTCATAGGTTTATACACCAAGTCTTGAGCAAGAGACTTGGACAAGTCTCTATTTGGCTCCGCGAAGCGTTTTGCATGTTGAGTTGCAGCCTCCAGCTGGCGACAGCGGTCTTTAAGGTCATTGATGGAGTCGATAGTAAACAAAGCTAATTGTTTTGAAAAAAACGGTCTAATGTTTTGCATTAAAATACTCAACTTTTCCGCTTCGGGTAGTGGGGACTCTAAGCGTGAGTAGTAATTAAGCATTACACTGACATAATTTACTATTGATTCGTCAAATCCTTGCGTCCTCGCCCTTATTTCGCATTGTAGGCGCTCGTTGTAATCTACCGGCAAGTAATCGCGGAGCATCATAATCTTGAGGTCCGTCCAGCAGTGTATCTGATCACAAACGCCATCGAACCATGAGGATGCCTCGTCAATGAAGAGCTCACATGCCGAGCGGAACAGTGTTGAGTCAGGGATCTCCCGGGAGACACGCACCTGCTCTAGTTTGTGTAGGTAGGCCTTTACGCAGGTCTTACCGGAGTATTTTAAGTTCAATTTTTGCACTGCATTATTGTTATGTGGCGCTGCGCAGGTAGGTGCAGCGACGGTAGTGTCTTGCTTCTTTGTCAACGAACTTGTAAATGTGAGCAATATTGTATCTAACCGCACCAGTATCCCATCTAGCTGGTCGCTTAGCTCGCTGTGGCTGCTCATCTCCGACCCTGAAGGTGAGAGTCGAGTCAGTCGGTGGTACAGGTGGTGTGCAGCAGCTTGAACACGATTGAGTACCTTTAACGAGGTGCGAGGTTGTGTTGACCCTTGCAGCAGCTTGCGCAGGTCGTCCAGTTTTGACGAGATTATGCCCAGCTCGGCGGCGACATCTCCCTCGTAGTCCGCGACCTCATCTGTAGGTATGTCCTGGTTCAGCTTCCGCAGCTGGCTCCTAAGTTCCATCACTGTAGGTAGTGGCGCCGCCTGGCGCACCCTGACCTCGTACTGGAGCTCATCCTTCTTAAGGAGATTGAAGGCTATTGGGCGCTCCTCTAATCCGGTTGTTGACGACATTGTCACGTACACGTATGTTTAGTCGTTGCAATATTTCGACAAAAATATCAGCCCGGTAATTACCACTAATCAGCCCGAGCACACTATGCCTGTGTGGCAGAAGTCTAAATGTTCAGTAAGAGTAGGACAGTAAGTATGAGCTCTAAGCCACCCGGTTCAATGTCCTTTAAGAGCTAATCGATGCTTATGATTAAAGCGCGATCGACCAATCACATAAAAGCGTTTGTATTTCGTGTTACTATGACACTGCAGCAATTGCAATTGTATTATGGTCTCCTAGTTAGTCACTGAGTTTATTAATACATCGTCGTTAGCGCTTAAGGCAATTGTAGGTATATTAAATATTTAAACAATATTACTGGATGTGTAACACCTGTCCTGTATATAAAACTCACAGTAATTCCTATAGTCCTGTGTTCACAGTCACAGGGGTCACTGAGTTCAAATAACAACAAAGTAAATATTTTGTGTTAAACATAAATGTAAAAATGTAAAAATATAAAAAGTATAAAAAATCCAAAGGATGTGGATTATGGTATGCAATATTTTACTCTTTGCCAGTTCAACACAATGGTAAACAATGCTTATAGTAGTAATTTCTTTTATGAATACCGTTCTTAGTACCTTAAAAGGTTATTTGTAATTTATAAAGCTTAACTATAGGTAGTACTTAGGTAATCACTTGCCAAACCAAGTGCTATAATTGACCGTATGTTGTAGGTAAGTAACTATAAGTAATGTAGGTCAATGTCCAAACTATTCAATGTACTAAAGTGTGACATTAACACTATTATGGCGGAAAGTCTGCATTCAGATACTTAGGTATAGCGCAAGCGACCAGACTCAGACCTTCACAATAAATGGAGTTGTAAGGAGGGAAATGAGTTTAAGCGTCATCAACCTGTTCGGGGCGCCATGTAATTAGTTTTTTTTGTGCTAGGGCAAATGAAAGAAGGTCTGAAGGTAACCCAAAGCTTTTATTTCGTTCTAGGTCCTCACTAAAAGCTAACTAGGTATAAAAACAAATGTTAAGGGTAGGATTTTGATGACGCTTTGGTCGATTGCGCTAGAACCATTTGGTAATGTTAAAATAATAGGCTATGAGCTTAGCTGCATCTCCATCGCAGGCGGTGCTACGGAGCGTTCCCGACAACGGGAGTACTGGCTCGGCTGGCGCGGGTGGCTTCGGGCACGATCAGGCCCCTACCAAACACCTCCTGGAATTTCCATCAAGCGATGAGACGGTTAGCCAAGAATAGCAAGTACAAACTGGGCGGGCACGGGGCTAGATAGCGGGCCGGGGCTCAAGAGTAGTCTGTGGGCCGGCAATCAATAATCAAGGGAATAAAACGGTCCATGGTACAGTACAAAACTAACCTGTCGGAGGAAAATTGTCCCACGTCGATGGGTATTGACAAATGTCAACTCCGCCACCAATGGCCCTGGCCTTGCTTCCCGTGGCTCGCCGATTTAACCGCAACACGGTGGTATTCAGCCAGGTCAAGTCGCGTGGGAGAGCACCACGGCCTCAACTTGCCTGTAAGGCTTGATTACACCGGCAAACTGAAAATTGACAACATGTCTATGCAATTACTGCTTTTCCAAGAAGTTAACACGGCTTCTAAACAATACTTACGAGGAAAATACTGCAATCGCCCAGAAAACGTGTTCCGGCACACCAAAATAAAATAGGAAGTGCGCTATCTGACACTTCGACATTGCCAGCTCTCTCAAACCCGGTCCCCGAAGTTCAAGTAGACGCGCCAACTTGTTGCAACAATCTGTCGTGTTGATTTGTAAACAAGAAAACATCTAGTCATCCGCTACAGTAGAAATGCAATAAATTATGTGGATTATGAATTATGAAATGGAAACCCGTGACGAACAAAACATCTAATCATTGATTCGTAAATGTTCAACGCGATATTCCTTTTTTCTCCTTGTCGCTGGTCAGCGGGCGCGAACTCTGGCAACACTGGAGTCCACAGATAAGCTATCCAATACAACAGGGGTTCCTTCCTGACAGAATATTACACGAAAAGAACAGTTAGCCAACTTGACAAATAACTTTGAAAGGTTTAAAACGATAATAAACCCAGCATACGGGTTTATATATTACAGAATAACATCGTGGAAGGGACCAAAAGGAAAACGTCGCAAGGGAAGACCCTTCACAAGATGGGAAGACGACATCGTTGGAACTGCTGGTTCCTCCTGGACACGAATAGCCCAGGATAGAAAGAGGTGGAACCTTTTGGAGGAGGCCTATACCCGCTTAGGGGTTCATTCAGAATTTAGTTCTTAGATTTTAATCATAAATAGTAATGTAACTGGAAATGAAATAAAGGCTTTTTTATTTTTTTATTTTTATTTTATTTATTAGGAAAGTGTGCGTGCAAACCATATTTAGTGTAAACATTGAAAAAGCCGAAAGTAAGGATTAGTCGCTTCGCAACCTACGTCACGACCTCACGACTGTTCGCGCCGGCGCCGTTAACCACTGTTTCTATTGTTCCCGAACTTTTACGACCCGTGCTCTTCTACGTTGACTGATCTGATTGCCTTCTTGCTAACCTGTGCCCAATTTTGGACTGGATTTTAAATATGCCGCGGAATTTAGTGTCTGCTGAGAGGGAGCAAATAATTGAGCTGCATAGAAATGGGCTTAACATAAGCCTCCACCTTACAGAAGACCGCAGCCATAATTGCACCACTGCTTTGTAGTGTCGCTATATTATTGCATGCTATGAAGCATGTGGTGATGTGTTCCTGGTGGTGAGTAAGGTTGCCAGGGCTCCCTAGGATGCGCTGTGTCGGGAGTGAGGGACCTGCATGTCTCTATCTGCCAACACAGTGAATCCTAAAGGAAATAAAGGGTCGGCAATGCACTACACTAGTGATTCTTCTGGAGTCACAAGTGTCCATAGGCGACGGTACCTGCTTAACATCTGGCAGGCTGTAAGCTTGTTTGCCACGTTCATTGTAAAAAAAAAAGAAAAAAAAGAGCTGAGCTCTTGCCAGTGGAGCGATTGCCGTTGATCACAATACGATACAAATACACTTTATTGCACACCTCAAAAAATTACTTTGCATTTCACATTGCTCTGTATCACTAAAGCCTTATTGTATAAAGCGTAGAGAGGTGAATAACAGGCGGTCTTACCGCTATGGAGGGATCTCTTCTAGACAACCTTCGGGTAGCGGAGATAATGCAACATACCTATTCATCAATTTGAGTAAGTGGGTTCAAATGAGAAACATGTACCACTTAAAAAAATACAAAAAACTATTAATTTCAGTTAAAAAGTAGTCTTGCAAATCTCTATGCGAGATTATGTGCGCGGTCAGGTCACCCGATACGCTTTATAAATCTTATATTATGTTATTATTATTTTATTTCACAAAATAAATAATAAGTACACAGATTGCTTTTGTAGCTATTCACCTCTTTAAGTGATTTCTGCCAGATAACTGATTAGAGGAGAACAGAGCTGAACAAGGAAGACACATGCAGCAAACAGGTCCGGTATTCCATCACCAGTTATAATATTTTTAGGGTTCCGTAGCCAAATGGCAAAAAACGGAACCCTTATAGATTCGTCATGTCTGTCTGTCTGTCTGTCTGTCCGTCCGTATGTCACAGCCACTTTTTTCCAAAACTATAAGAGCTATACTGTTGAAACTTGGTGAGTAGATGTAGTCTGTAGACCGCATTAAGATTTTCACACAAAAATATAAAAAAAAACAACAAATTTTGGGGTTCCCCATACTAAGAACTGAAACTCATAAATTTTTTTTTCATCAAACCCATACGTGTGGGGTATCTATAGATAGGTCGTCAAAAATAATATTGAGATTTCTAACATCATTTTTTTCTAAACTGAATAGTTTGCGCGAGAGACACTTCCAAAGTGGTAAAATGTGTCCCCCCCCCTGTAACTTCTAAAATAAGAGAATGAAAAATGATAAAAATATATATGATACGTACATTACCATGCAAACTTTCAACGAAAATTGGTTTGAACGAGATCTAGTAAGTAGTTTTTTTTTTATACGTTATAAATCGTAAAAAGCTATTTATTTAACGGAACCCTTCATGTGCGAGTCCGACTCGCACTTGGCCGCTTTTTTTTTATTTAAGGATTGCCAACGGAGTTCACAATGTAACATTTTATGAAAAAAGAAGCACTTATGTCACGTCTTATTCTAACCCTAATAAAAAGAAGCACTTATGTCACGTCTTATTCTAACCCTAATAAAAAGAAGCACTTATGTCACGTCTTATTCTAACCCTAATAAAAAGAAGCACTTATGTCACGTCTTATTCTAACCCTAATAAAAAGAAGCACTTATGTCACGTCTTATTCTAACCCTAATAAAAAGAAGCACTTATGTCACGTCTTATTCTAACCCTAATAAAAAGCAACCGCAGCGGTGCGTTTACAATTTTTAATTTTAACGTAATTATCTATGCTTAAAAATAAAAAAAATGTTCAAGGTTCAACAAAAAATCCCTGATTTTGCATTTGAAGCTACGAGTAATTATGAGAATCACAAAAAATATTAAATTTTCCTGTTCTGTAACGAGATCATTGAAAGCACGCGACAGGCGAGGTACAGGCGAGTGCTTATCAAAGTTGGTCTTACAAAAAGGAGCGTGAAATAAGGCACGGGGCATGCGAGGTAGTTTTAACCTACCTCAAAAAAGGAGGAGGTTCTCAATTCGTCTGTATTTTTTTTATGTGTGTACCTATGTTACGCGATATCTCAATAATTAATGAATCGATTTGAATATTTTTTTCCTTGTTTGAGAACATATACTTCCAGATCGAGGGAACTCTTCAAATTTTATAGGCAAACTTGAAGCAATTTGGCTACTGATTTCAACTGTTGGAACGTGTTCTGTTATCGATTCTAAGTATCCCTAGCTAATTTTTTTCGAATATCTTCCATGTACAGACTTTCGACCCTTTTCAGCTTTATTGTATGTATAGATTATATACAAGAAAGACATACTACGTTCTTCTATTACCTAATTTTTCTAGTTTAAAATTATTAAATTTGTACGATAATAAGTATATTTATGATATTTTGATAAAGGACATGGCACCGCTTTTACATATTACTCTTTCAACACCAGTTTGACAGAGAGATCAATGGGGGGGTATGTTTCCTACTGTCAAAAATTGCAGATCGAATACCGGCCTTTGTTAAATTATAACATCTTAGATTTCATGTCACTGACACAGTATTATGTAAAAGTGTTCTTTATTTCAAATATCTTTTCCTTACAGGTACTTGTTAAGATTTTTTTTTTCATCAGTTCCACTGTATTTTTCTCCAGTGATTATTCGGTTCTGTATTCAAAACAAGCAGCAGATTACTTACCTCAGTCTTTCGGCTTCTCCGGCCATTTTTAATTGTTTTAATCAAGTAAAATGCTAACTCTTGCTCTCTAATGCACTTTAGAAAGGTTCATTTTAATTGTATTAACTTGATGTGTTACAAGATCTTATTTATCTTCACACTTTTGAACGAGAGCGAGCGAAGCGAAAAAAAAAAATATTTTGCGGATAATCTTACACACATATCGGCCTAGTCCCAAACTAAGCAAAGCTTATACTATGGGTACTAGACGACGATATACATACTTATATAGATAAATAAATACTTAAATACATAGAAAACATCCATGACTGTACTACTATTCGTGCTCATCACACAAATAAATGCCCTTACCGGGATTCGAACCCAGGACCTTTTGCTTCGTAGGCAGGGTCACTACCAACTAGGCTAAAGCGGTCGTCTATGCTTCAGCTTGGGCCGAAAGTCGTTCGTATGTCCGGTATCTGTCGGGCTGTCACGCTGTCCGGCTGTTCTCCTCTACAGGTCGCATTTCTCAACCGATTCTCCTGAAAGTTTGTGAGCAGGTTCGTTATTTACCTATATAGTTTTTCACCTCACTAGCACGCTTGATATCTATTGAGAAAATTGCTTTTTATCCACATGTGAAGAAAGTAGACGTCGAACGTTAAATGTTTATTTTTGGTTTTTTGTATATTTTATGACATTTTTATTTTTACTTTTTTTTAAACTTTCTGTTTCTTTTTTTTAACTTCTTTTTTTACTTTTTTATTACTTTATTTAACTTTATTTTTTACTTTTTTTAACTTTTTTTCAAATTTTTTTTAAATTTTTTAAAACTTTTTTTAAACTCAAGTTAAATTTTTTTTTTAACTTTTTTAACATATTTTCATGTTACGTGTTATCTGAATTTATGTATGGCGTCGAAGGCTGGACCATAGATCGAACCATAGAGGCAAAAATAAACGCTTTTGAGATGTGGCTCTACCGAAGAATGCTAAAAATTTCATGGAGAGATCGACTAACCAATGTAGAAGTTTTGCAAAGAATGAAGAAAAAGTTGGAGCTTTTGGAAACAGTAAAGAAAAGAAAAATCTCATATTTTGGACATATATACCGGAACAACAAATATCAAATTCTAAGGAAAATAATAGAAGGCAAAATAGAGGGCAAAAGAAGTAGAGGAAGAAGGAAGCTAACTTCGATGGATAATGTTAAAAGCTGGACTCATATTGATGACGCTGCCAACCTGAGCAGAATGGCACAGGATAGAAATAAGTTCCGAGAGATGGTCGCCGACGTCCGATGAGGACATGGCACAGTAAGAAGAAGAAACATTTTTTCAAACTTTTTTTTACCTTTTTTCTTATTTTCCTCGCTGTAGTGAGGTGAAAAGATTTGTGTTATACACGGGTGAAAAGTTATTTTACGTCTCGAGTGTTGAAACACTCGCTACGCTCAGGATTCTATTTTTGAACCACTCGCTTCGCTCGTGGTCAATCATAGAATGCTTTCGCTAGCTCGTGTTTCAAATGAACACTCGCAGGTAAAATACAACTTTCCCCCCTTTTATAACAAATAACTATTTTTTTTGTCTAGCCACTTTTATGTTTTTTAAGGGTTCCGTACCTCGAAAGGAAAAAACGGAACCCTTATAGGATCACTTTGTTGTCCGTACGTCCGTCCGTTCGTCCGTCTGTCAAGACCCTTTTTCTCAGGAACGCGTAGAGGTATCAAGTTGAAATTTATATCAAGTACTCAAGTTTACTGTCCCTTAGAGCTGTGAAAAAATCAAACTTCTAAGCCAACGCAATCAAAAGATACAGCCGTTTATGCCGCAAATTTCCACAAATTTTCGAAACTCGCAAGAAAATCAAAACCTACAGGGTACTTCCCGTGAACACAGAATCTTGAAATTTGTTACGAAGCAACGTCTTATTTATGTAGTACCTACAAATAAAGGAAAAATTGCGAAAACTGTAAATATTTAGTGACATCACTGAAAATGTTTGTCCAGTATAAACTGACACGCACTAAGTATACTTCGTGAGTGTCAGTTTATAGTGGACTTTTTTCTATTGTACGGGCTGGTCCGGAACCCTCGGTGCGCGAGTCTATTTGTCTCGCGAATTTTACATGTCACAGAGCCACTAGTTGTAGGTTTAATTTAGGTCTAATCTTGTTCGTCTTTGATCAACACACCGGAGTTTATTTCATTTTAAATTTTGTGTACAATTATTGCCGTGGGTTGCCATTTAGGCGGAAAGATTGTCGAGTGGCGACCTCGTACCGGCGGGCGCAGCGTGGGTAGTCCGTGTCGTCGTCATCGTCCCCCCCCCAAGGTGGACTGATGACCTGGTAAAGGCCGCGGGAGTCCGCTGGATGCGGGTGGCGCAGGACCGGTCAGTGTGGCACTCTTTGGGAGAGACCTATATCCAGCAGTGGACGTCTTTCAGCTGATATGATGAACTCCTTGTCGCGAAGCCACTTCTGTTCACTCTCATGGCCGCGAATGAGAACCTATAGCACTTAAGCTAAGACCCGTATTAGCATATATGCTACTATAAACATACCCTTACAACTTGCGGAATCCTTTATATATCTGACATAGGGGCTGCCGCCTCGTGCGTGCCAGCTCCCTATGACGTGTGGGGACTTTCGTCCCCAAGAATGTCCTCCAACCTCCCCTTCTAGACATCCCTTACCACCATTGATACTGTCCCAATTCACACGCTATTCTTCCAGTTACCCGGGTGCACCCTTGACTGATGATGATATGGCCTGAAGCCGAGACTACCGAACTACCCTGTTGTTACACTTCTAACTAATCCTCTAACACTAAAGAACTCCACAACTAAGAACTGTGTTGTGTGTCCTACAGGTCACGTACATGCGCGACCTGTAGGAAAACCTTATTCATCTACATGATATACCAATACGCCTCCCAAAGAGAATGAGACTTGTGGACGCACATAAATACATCGCATCCTAAACAATCATCGTCCGATCTGTGAAAGCACATGAACACACGTGTAAATGATACCCAATCGTTACAATATCATAGGACGCATCGAAAGTGATTATGGAAAGAGCTCACCCTGGTTTTCCTCCAAATCAACCACTACAAACAAACCGCACTTAACTGTTCGTTCCCAATATAGCCGTTCGGAACTCTGACAGCCCGCCTACCCGTCCACCTTGTTATAAAAATGATTCCTTGTAGGTGTTGCTACATAAGATAAATCGGCTGTTTGAGACATAATTATAAACACCAATGTAAATACTATCGTGAATCATGACCATTCACGACACTCCTTGAATCTCTACAGGGCCACTGATTTTCATGTGACAATAACTGTAGACCGCGACAGTGGACAAGTTTTTCCGTTTTTTTTTTCTTACTATATGGATTCTCAACCAGCACTAACGACTTTTTTGGTGAATTTATCATTACAAGCGAAATAAATGAATACAAATATGGTATGCAACTGCCATTTCTGTTTGTCACTAATTAAAATAATGACGTCGGCGTATCGAATGGCAACTTTTGTCACCATTCACACAAACTTAATGCATTCCGCGCGGAATAAAGAAAACAAATTAAATGTTTAATTCAAAAACACCAACTGGCTGGATTCGTTGCGGTGTGTCGATAGCTTGATCAAAAAACAAGCCGTTTTGCCATTGAAAATAAAGCGATGCACCTCTATGCCTTTAATAATACGCACGATAATGGGACGAGAAACCATTTTACCAACCGCATTGGCATTTTTAATGTATATTTTTAAGGGCAAGTTGCGTCACGAATCAAAACGCTCCTGTGTCTATTTGTTAAGCTAATATAAACTCTGTACATAGGTCGATAAAGAGAAAGATCGTTTAAAATTAAAATTGCATAAGGGTGTACTTACTCTCGTGTCATAACACCATAACAGCCGAGAGGAGTGCAGTCGAATTTCAACTTTAAACGGTATTAGTTACGATTATAAACTGTTTGTGAATTTGAAAAGTACACTCACAGAATTGAAATCATAGAAACGTATGCGGAATACTTAACGCGTAATGAAAATGCTTTGTAAAAGTACTAAGGGTACGTGAATACAAATAATTAATTGTTATTGTGGTAAGTACTGTTTCATTGTGTTTTTTTCTAGTGGGCTTGTTCCGTATTGTGGTAGGTAGTAATCGGGTTAAAGTGACAGTTTCGAAATGACAGTTTTTATTGTTAATTAAATCATTTGTGTAAACACTGGTTTTTATTAGAACGAGTATTGTTTTCATTGTGCCAGTGTTTCTTTATTCTTGACGAGTAGTTTGCGATAAAAAGCGCAGAACATTTATTAGGTACCCATATTATATTATAGGACCTTTAATGTAGGTGTTGAGATAAATTAGCAAAAGAACAAAACAAGAAAGACAACATATTTATTAATGACACAAATTAAGTAATATGTTGCAACAAATTGACAATTGATAGTTGCCAATGATCAAGTTTATGACAAGGTAGTCACTATATGAATGAATCACAAAATTAGGTATCACAATAAGTTGTAATTTACGAAAAAAAAAAAGCGGCCAAGTGCGAGTCGGACTCGCACATGAAGGGTTCCGTGAAATAAATTGCGGTTTACGATTTATGACGTATTTAAAAAAACTACTTATTAGATCTCGTTCAAACCAATTTTCGGTGGAAGTTTACATGGTAATTTACATCTTATTTTTTTTTTAGTTTTATCAGTCTCTTATTTTAGAAGTTACAGGGGGGGGGACACACATTTTACCACTTTGGAAGTGTCTCTCGCGCAAACTATTCAGTTTAGAAATAAATTATGTTAAAAACCTCAATATCATTTTTGAAGACCTATCTATAGATACCCCACACGTATGGGTTTGATGGAAAAATTTTTTTTGACTTTCAGTTCTGAGTATGGGGACCCCTAAAACTTAATGTTTTTTTTCGATCTTTGTATTAAAATCTTAATGCGGTTCACAGTATACATCTACTTACTAAGTTTCAACAGTATAGCTCTTATAGTTTCGGAAAAAAGTGGCTGTGACATACGGACGGACAGACAGACAGACAGACGGACGGACATGACGAATCTATAAGGGTTCCGTTTTTTGCCATTTGGCTACGGAACCCTAAAAAGTGAATCAAAATGTTTTTTTCATTTCAATATGGTAGAATCAAAGCAATATTTCGTAATCCCTGTACATAATTCCGACTTATTAACCTTCTTGTTTGTATTTTAATCCTAATTATTATCCCACTCACCATAACAGGAATATATGCTTTGAATCGATAGCGTAAGGTACAATTTTCTATGGTAACTAATCAATAAGCACTTCTAATATCTTGTTAGTATAAAAATACTAAACATAAGAAGTGTCAGGCGAATTTGACCTTTTACTAAAACGTCTCACAGTTGATTTCAATTTCTGATATTCAGAGCTGTTACTTCCTAAATTTTCCGTATTACATTCATTTGTATAAAAATGGTATGAAGTATAATTAGTGATTCAGCCACGTGCGACACACGCGCAGCGCGGGCGGCGCCTGAGGCGTCCCGGGTTCGATGCTTGTGCGAAAAGGTTAAATGTTACTTAGGTAGGTACTGGATACAAATAAATATATAATTTAATAATTGCATAGGATGGCGATGAGTGTCGAAGGGGTCTTCTAAATATGTTATTCAGAGTTGTATGGTCGTTTTTCAGCCTTCATTATCAGACCCAGCATGATATTGAAACTGTAAGGAAATTGAAATTTGAAAATGATTGAAAGGTTATATCTAAAGAAATCGTTTACCTAAAAAAACCGGCCAAGTGCGAGTTGGACTCCGTACCATTATCTTTAAAAACGGCAAAAAAATCACGTTTGTTGTATGAGAGCCCCCCTTAAAAAAATATTTTATTTTGGTTTTAGTATTTGTTCTTATAGCGGCATTAGAAATACATAATCTCTGAAAGTTTCAACTCTCTAGCTATCACGGTTCTTGAGATACAGCCTGGTGACAGATTATCTATAAAAATTGCAAAAAAATCACGTTTTTTGTATAGGAGCCCCCCTTTAAAAAAAAAAATATTTTGTTTTTAGTATTTGTTGTTATAGCGGCAACAGAAATACATAATCTGTGAAAATTTCAACTCTCTAGCTATCACGGTTCTTGAGATACAGCCTGGTGACAGACAGACGGACGGACAGCGAAGTCTCAGTAATAGGGTCCCGTTTTACTCTTTGAGTACGGAACCCTAAAAAGCAAACAAAATAATGATAAAAACTTAATTAAACACGAGAAGGGACAATTAACGAAATTAAAAATAGAACATCAAATATAATAATATTGTCCAGCGATTTATGAACGCAGCCCAGTTTGCAAATAGTGCTTATATTATATAATTAAAGCTACTAAAACCGTTATACTAATAAGTTATACTAAAACCGTTAAACTTTAAGCTTAGATAATTAGTGCATTAATGCTAAAAATTGTAACGCAACGCATGCTGTGGTTGCTTATTATTAGGGTTACAATAAGACATTACATAAGTGCTAGTTTTTTTATTCTTAAATAAAATAAAAGTCTTTACTAATTCATTTTAAAAGTAATGTGTCAGTCCCCGCAATAAACGCGCCGAGCTCTCTTCAAGCCCTGGTATTTATTTCGAGCACCGAAATTACGACAAATGATCCATCGCACTTAATGTCGCACTTAAGCCCACAAAAACTCCAAACCACAAATCCAAATAAAAACCAACATTAAACGCAATTTCATCGCGAAACTAGTCGCGAAATAAAAGATTAACAATTTCACGCAAAGGGGGTCCGCGCCGACAAAAAGTCGGTTTTTGTACAAAAATTTGTCTTTTCCAGTTATTTATTGGTAAGGGGAGGGGCTAGGAATTTTATTTGGCATAAAATTTATTGTAGAAATGATATAAAAATGGATAATAAGTGGAAAGCGTGACGCCGAGACGCTAAATGACGCGTCAAATGATGTCTGATCGCAAAAACTGGCAGATGGTCGGCGCGCGCATCGCGCATCCGCCATTTTGATTTTACTGTCATGCACCGCACCAGAAGCCATTTTACTTTGAATGAAAAACGTCACAACAGCCGTCAGCCTTCTTTCAACTGTTTCACCGTGATCGTCATTTTTCTTCTAGAATATCGAAAAGCTACTTAGAGGCAAAGTTGTTTGTTCAGTTTTTGGACCGCACGGTTAAGTTAGTAGATAAATGGCTCGCAACACATTATTGATAAGCAGTAAATTATTGTAATATGACGTTTATTGATTCCGATTCCAGGATTGACGTTTACTTGCCGTTTTATTGCTATTGTAGTTAATTTAGTGGGACAAATTCCTTATTAATTTGGATTTCATGTAAACTTTTCAATGCATAGGCTTCTTATTTGATCACCAGTCCAGTCCATTACGGCATAGCTCTAGCAGCTTAGTCCAGTGGTTACACTCGCGTTTTACAAAAAACCTGGGTGAAACTGCACGTTCAACATACAGCTTAAGTAGCTAATATAAATTCATAAAATAATTTTCACCCGTTTAGGGGATTACCTCAACACGCAAAGTACAATGTGACAAGCTTTGGGTAATTCTTAATTTAACTTTACTCAAGTGCCTGATTACGTGCTCAGCAAAAAAATCGCGTTTGTTGTATGGGAGCCCCCTTACCTAAATATTTATTTTATTCTGTTTTTTAGTTATTTTTATGAGTCGCTGGACCGGTCATAACGGCACTCTTTGGGGGAGGGGTATGTCCGGCAGTGGACGTCTTTCGGCTGATATGATAATGACCACCGCGAAGGTCCATGAATGAGGCGTACAAACTTATAAAGCTACAACTCTACTAAATACCTAGGTAAGTACCTCACAAACTTTTCCTCTAAAATAAGTCATGGGTTGTGTGGTTCTACTTTCTACCATACCAATCGATCGATCCATAGTCATTTTGAATGGTCGACGGTTCAACGTTTAATCGATCGATCGATCGTGGTAAGTTATTGTAATAAGTAAATCTGAGATAATAAACTGGTTTAATGTTATTAAAGTCAATTTTAAATTTTAATTCTGTTTTAAGTAATGATTTTTATAACCCTATTTTAAGGTTTTTTCTTTTATCATTGTGTGCCCTTACTGGGCGTCATGGCCTGAAATCTTTATTGAAATGTACGTGACTTATACAATTGAATAAATAAATAAGTTGCACCTATCAGTCCAAAATGCCATGACGGTCATTAAAAAAAAAATGCCGGCGCGTGTTGGGCGTCCCCGGGCAAACAGGCCTAGATACGCCAATGAGTAATACTTATACCTAGCTGAAGTCAGAAACTGACGATCTATAGATTGTAAGATTCTGCTCCGAAGTTGCAAGCACCATTAAACAAGCCTTATAAGTCCAATTCAAAGCAAAAACAGTCCCAAATCGCTAAATAGCCAAAACTCCACTCATACACAACCATTCACCATAGCGAATGTTTTCCATTCATTCACACAATGACACAAGTAGCACTAGAAGACATAAAGGCGACAATGTGTCTGACGCGAATCTCGAAAAAAGGCATGCATGAAATTCTTTTCTATAATACATTATAAGATAACTGAGAATCAATTGAGAGAAACAACCAATTCTCAACCTTAAAAACTGCGACATTAAGTATGTAATACGAGTTGTGTAAGTTGAAAGCGATTCGTATCACAATAGAGTGTTCGGAGCCGATTTGTCGCCTCGTGTCAAATGATTCGATTGAAAGAATGAATGAATGAATGTGTGAATGAAAGCCGGCAGTTATGCAATCAATTAGAGGGGGCGGGGCGGCCGCGAAGACGCTTTGTGAGGATACGACTTGCATTTAAAACTGTTTGAGGCCACTAAACGTACGTTTTGTACGAATAATTGAGAAAAACAATACACTCTAAAAATCATTTGCTTTTAAAATAAATAAAATAAATAAATATTTCTTACACACATCAACCTAGTCCCAAACTAAGCAAAGCTTGTACTATGGGTACTAGACGAAGATAAACATACTTATATAGATAAATAAATACTTAAATACATAAAACATCCATGACTCAGGAACAAATATTCGTGCTCATCACACAAATAAATGCCCTTACCGGGATTCGAACCCAGGACCTCTTGCTTCGTAGGCAGGGTCACTACCAACTAGGCTAAAGCGGTCGTCAAATATTGAATATTTAGGGCATCATCTCACACAAATTACTCAAGGCCCACACTAAGCAAAGACTAGACGACGATTAACATACTTGTATCGATAAAAGTATGATTTTGCCATTTAATTGGCATTAAGCTCGCAATTAGTACATTTCTGTATTTTGACCTGGTAAAGGTCGCGGGAGTCCGCTGGATGCGGGTGGCGCAGGGCCGGCCATTGTGGCACTCTTTGGGGGAGGCCTATGTCCAGCAGTGGACGTCTTTCGGCTGATATCATGATGTATTTTGAGCATTAACATTTAAATAGAGAAGAGAGAGAGAGAAGAGAAGAGAGAAGAGAACATTTATCGTTTACCATGTACAATTTGGTCTTAATAAGTACCTATGTGAGTTACAATGACAATCTTTTCGGACATACAATATTAACTATAAAAATAAAAAATACTGAAATACCTACTTATAACACATCCAAGACGCAGGAACGTATAGCGTACTCATTGCACAAATAAATGCTCTTACCGGGATTCGAACCCGGAACGGACAGCTTCATAGGCAGGGTTACTATCAACCTAGGCCAAAGAGGTCGATGAGAATTCGCTGTCATTTAAAAAGCTACCACTAGGAAGTAGTGTATTCGGTAGCAGCTTTCTGTAAGGCCCAATTTTTCTAGTCGAACCTAATCAATTTTTTTTCCTCGTCGTGTAGGTACTTACCTACTCATTTATTTTTATTTTATTTATTTATTAAAAACAAAAAATTACATCAATAGTAAAATGCATTGCTCCACAAAACTAAATTGTTCAGTATAATGGAATCAAAATTACAGTCTCATTTCTCTTTAACATAATATCGATCGTAGTGTCTTAAATATCTACAATGAATAGGTATTCTACATCATTTTAATATTACTTAAATATGCATGTAACTAGCGTATCACATGAATGCCCTATAAAATTGTGCAAGAAGATTTCTACAGGGCATCCATAAGGTACTTTTTTTTTTGATACTTAAATCTAGCTTTTTTAGGTTCTAGGTTAGATTAGGTTTTTTAGGGAGGTGACCGCTGTAAGCGCTCTTCACCATCATTCTGCAAACTGCTCAAAAGTCTAGTGCGGAAAGGATATGGATACCACCGCAACTCAATATATCCAAGAAAACAATATGTGTCACGAATCTAATCAATACCCTGAACTTATTCTATTTACTTATGTTCAGCACAGAGTACAGTACATATAAAAGTATATTCCCAGCGTATAAACTTCTATGCAGAGGGCATACTGCACTCCTGACTGTTCATAATCGCTTGTCGCCCCTCTTATGGCGCCACACGCATATTTACAAGCACCCATCTCACGCGTCAAAGATGCCGCTACCTAAATACGGTGATATTTTACACACCACTGCCTTTGTGTCGTTCGTTCATTCATCCTAACTCCAGAATAACTGACTATCGTTCCATTTTTAAATCATGAATTCATGAATGAACATTCTCGAGAGGCCGTGTCGAAAGAAAGTATGAAAAGTAGGTATTCAATGAAATGGTACTTTGGAGTAGCATTCAGAGTATATATATTATTGTTGGAGAATATATGGCTGTTGATGAGATGTGTAATGTTACCGTGTAGGTAGGCGTAGGTACCTTCTCAGAGGGTGCGAAAGCGTCTTTTTACAAGCTTTTATTTAGCTCACCCCGTTTGTTTTATTCATTATTTTTGGATCAAATTTAGTAATTGCACCCTCTTCCTTTCAACCGAGCTGGAAGGTGGCCATAGGAACTCCGCAATAAAATAACACAAACCCATCGAGTTTGGGCTGGTTAGAATCGTTTCAATGAGTAGTTGATGATGGTATGCAGAAAAGTACAGTCGGCAATAAAAACTTGTACCAAAAATTAAATTTTTGACAGAAACTTATTCTGTTTGATCCTAAGTATCTACATAATACACTGTATCACCCGTAGTGACATTTAATAAATACGTGAGTTTAACCGTGAATTGATAAGTAGTATTTTAGACATGTTACACGAAAGTTTAAATTCGAATATTTAAAATCAAATATTTACTGCGAAGGTAGGGTTCAGTTCAAGCGTCCAGGTTACATGTTCGAGTCCTCAAATACATTTAAAATGTCATCATTAAGTGACAAAAAATTTAAACAGGTCATCATTCCGTACACCTTGAACCAATTCCGTTTAAAAATAAACCGTTAATCGATAACATTCACTACCGCCCAAGCGGAACGCAAACAATTTAAAACTGGCCACAAAATTGCTTCCAAATTCAAATTCATAAGTTCCTAGTTCCCACCCATTACGTGGGTTCCATTAGAAGGCCAATAATCCTGGTCATTTCCGGGAACGTCACAGGAAGCGCGGGTGTAATGTGAAATTCATTGGATTATCCTGTTTTGTTGAGCGCGTAATGTGTTTTGAAATTTTGATGCGATTTTGGAGTAATCAGGGAGATAAGTCAAATTCAGTTACAAATGGATGCAAATATGTGACTTAAGCTACGGAAATGCTCAGTTACACTATAGTTTTGTAGAACTAATGCTCTTTATTATTAAAAACACGCTTTAGGCATTTTATATACCTATCGACTAGGTATAGGTACCCATTTAATATTCTAAGAAGATGATTTCTTAAATAAAAATGCTTTAATCTATGTTATAAACTATCCGTGTGTCAAATTTCATCCGAAACCGTTCAGACGTTTTAGCGTGATTATGTAACAAACAACTTCAAATCCACATACATACCTGCAAACTAAAACATTTATAATATCTAGCAGGATAAGATGACAAAAATACAGGCTTCAAAAGTATAATATCGTCTTTACACCTCTCATATCGAAGCATAACAGTTTTACGAACCTTTAGAAGTTACCAAGCTCACAACACTTAACACTTTCCTAACTTGGCTTCTAGGGGTAGTTTCAATAGCAAAGGGAACTGGGGAAAATATATTCCTGGCCAAGACCTTACTTTGAGGGATGTGTGGACAAAATATGAATAATTTATGACGCGTGATTTTTTCTACGGATCGGTAAGGGATTTTATTTTGGCGATTTGTGCGATTAGCATAAGTGGGTCAGGATAATGGCAATATTGGCTTGTATGTAAAAAATGGGAATCATCGTTATGAAAAGATGTTATAAACGCTATTATAAGGTTCTGTGTAGTCCCCTTGAGGCATACAGAAACCCTTAAAACCTTTAAGCCTTAAAGAGAATAAACATTTTATTTATTTAATTTTAATTTTATTTATTTAGGCCCGTTGCACATTGGATATGGTTTTTCGGTGTTTATTTATTTCGTATTGTCTGAGTGAGTATAACATTCCACACGCCAGTAACCTTGATTGCATGTTAGGTACTAATACATTAATATAGGATAAATTTAGAGATTTTATATTTTTTATATGTAATTAAGTAGGTACAGTCAGGGGTATTAATATACGTAGGTACATAAATAAGGACATAAATATCTGTACAGGACTCTATTTGTGAATGTCATAAGGCGTGTACAGATATTTATGTACGTATATTAATACCCCTGACTGTACATATATATTTATTTTCTTCTACTTCTTTTTATTTCCTTATTACTATAGGTAGTATCCACAACACTAGCCTTACTGAGATTACCGTGGGCCTAGGTTGATTTGTGTAAGATTGTCCCGTAATATTTATTTATTTATTTATTTTAACTGTAATATCGTAAGCTACTATGTGACCCTTCGTTGATAAATGGTTGCTGACCGATGCTGTAGACGATTTTACAAGTATATATTTTTTTATTTATTTATTTAACCCAAACAGTTACGCAGCATAATGTACATACACAAATCTTCGCCAAACTGAGTGGCAATAAGTTTCTGTCAAAAAAATCATTTTTGGTGTACTCTACGAATGTACTTTTCTGCATACCATCATCAAGTACTCATTGAGACGATTCTAACGAGCCCAAACTCGATGGGGTTGTGTCGTTTTATTGCGGAGTTCCTATGGCCACCTTCCTGCTCCAGCATCAGATCAGCTCCAAGTCATCATAATATTGCATTGTCATGCGATATACATATGCTTGCAAAGTTTCATTCAGCTCAATTGGATAACGGGAAGTGACTGAAAAATGGATTGCAAATTTTGACGGACAACTTACTTACTTACATATTTACATACATACGAACAGTGCAAGTTAATATAAAGCTTGTAAAAAAACAAAAAAATACAATAATTGTCTAAGAGGTTAACATGCACCAAATCTACTCACTACATTCTTCTCTCAATATTATTGTACAGTTTTAGAGTTAGCCAACTGCAATGTGTATGGGACTTCGTACAACGGCGACCGGGAAGGTAGAGTTGGCACAGCGAACCCTAATGACGTACCAAGTGTGATCAAAACTAAATGTTAATATAAAACTAAATAAATCCTCTGCGTATCGAACCAGCCAGGGTTGTCATCGCGAGGGTTGTCACAAATTAAATAGCCGATGTTATACGCCAAAATACAATTAGTTGCGCACACTCGGTGCGCAGTGTCACGCTAGGGGAAAATAATAGTGTTCGGAAATAGGATCCATTTGAATTTAGCCTGTCATGTAGGTAATGATGGGCCATATCAAACTGGTGGTTGGGTGGTACTGGTAGTTGGTTGATAAGAGTGTATATTCGCCAACACACTGGTATGCTGTTTGGCGAAGACTTAGACTAAGTTTTTCGTAATTTTGTTGTGTAAGAAATAATTAAAAAAAAAACAAAAAAATACTGTGTCAAGATTTTATTGCCGACGGTATTTTGCATGTACATCAAGCATCGCGACGAGTCTAATCATCATCAACATCGTCATATCAGCTGAAAGACGTCCATTTCTGGACGTAGGCCTCCCCCAAAGAGTGCCACCTTTACTTTGCTCCCGCGACCTTTACTAGGCCATTAGACCTTGTCGGGACTACCCATGCACGTTGCGCCTTCCGGTACGTGTTCGCCACTCGAGAACCTTTCCACCCCAACGGCCATCGGTCCTATGTAAAATGGTCCCCGCCCTGCCACTTAAAGCGATTCGTAGGGCTACATCGTTTACCTTAGATATGCCTCTTTTCTGGTGCGATGACGCAGAGAAACTCTCAGCATAGCTCTCTCCATTGCCCTTTGGGTGATTTAGAGAATTCTTACGTTTTTATGAGGCATATAGTAGGTAAGCGATCACGTTTCGGTGCCAAACGTCATCCATCACTAGCCACCTCTCGTTTTGACACACCGCGGCATATTGGACGAAAAGATGTGCCGTAGCTTCCCGAATGCTGCCCAATTCTTCGATTGGCTTCTCGAACGATGCGACAATTCTTATGAGGTACCTTATGAAATAAGCAGAACACTTGACATACTAAAGTAACAAACTTGGTTTAGGCATAATTTTCATGTCTAACTAAATTGTACGTCGTAAGACATATTACAGAGAACTATGTAGTCTATTTGTAATATCTGTATAAATAAACTACCAATAATACACAATAAATGAAAAAAAAGAACATTACGGCAGAACCAAGTCACTCAAATTCAAATAAATTTATTGCCAAAAAGAAAACAAAAATAACGTTTACCATAAGTACAATGAAATAACTTAAACAATGTCGTAGAATTAAAACTTAAAATACTTACTGAATTGCGTTAGGTTGGGCTATTCTTCAAGTAAATACCATTTTTTTCCAAAGAATATAATATAATATCATCCGTCTAGCGTTATTCCCGGTTGTGCCCTAAAGGATCCCGGGGTCCGCTTTGACGCCTAATCCCAAGATGTGGCATAGGCACTAGTTTAACAAAGAATATAATATATTATGCGTATTAAATTCAACAAAGGTCACATTACTCATATCATCTGAGTTACCTAATCCAAACAACCAATAAACGCACTTAGCTATCATTTCACTTTTTTCTAGTACTATGCTCTCATTTTTTGCGCTAAAATAAACACTTTCGTTATTTAATGTCATTTTCATTTTCGGAAAGTCCTCCGGCCATCGCGCCGGATATGAAAGGGTTAGGACCATGATCCCTTCCGGTTCATTTGGAAACCCCATTCACGACGTAACAAGATTTGGACAAAAAATATTAAGATCCTTGCAAATCTTTAGAAGGTAAGTTGACAGTTTGTGCCGAATAGTGATACATTTACAAGTCGTGTTCCCACTATGTAATTTTATGACGATGGTGGCAAGCGCGCAGTGCGCATGCGGTTACGGTGCAGTTATTTTAACGTTTCGTGTGTTGTAATGTATCACTCGGCTCAGGATTCTATTTATGAACCACTCGCTTTGCTCGTGGCTGAACCATAGTATATATTAGCTAGCTCATGGTTCAACCCTTGTCGTGAATGGTCATGATTCACGATAGTATTTACATTGGTGTTTATAATTATGTCTCAAACAGCCGATTTATTTTATGTAGCAACACCTACAAGGAATCATTTTTATAACAATGTTGACGGGTAGGCGGGTTGTCAGAGTTCCTCACGGCTATATTGGGAACGACCAGTTAAGTGCGGTTTGTAGTGGTTGATTTGTAGTAAAACCATAATCACTTTCGATGCGTCCTATGATATTGTAACGATATGGTGTCATTTACACGTATAGTCATGTGCTTACACAGATCGGACGATGATTGCTTATGATGCGATGTATTTATGTGCGTCCACAGGTCTCATTCTCTTTGGGAGGCGTATTGGTATATCATGTAGATGAATAAGGTTTTCCTACAGGTCGCGCATGTACGTGACCTGTAGGACACACAACACAGTTCTTAATTGTGGAGTTCTTTAGTGTTAGAGGATTAATTACAAGGGTAACAACAGGGTAGTTCGGTAGTCTCGGCTTCAGGCCATATCATCATCAGTCAAGGGTGCACCCGGGTAACTGGAACAATAGCGTGTGAATTGGGACAGTATCACTGGTGGTAAGGGATGTCTATAAGGGGAGGTTGGAGGACATTCTCGGGGACGAAAGTCCCCACACGTCATAGGGAGCTGGCACGCACGAGGCGGCAGCCCCTATGTAAGATATATAAAGGATTCCGCAAGTTGTAAGGGTATGTTTATAGTTGCATATATGCTAATACAGGTGTCTTAGCCTGAGTGCTATAAGTTCTCATTCGCGGCCATGAGAGTGACCAGAAGTGGCTTCGCGACAACCCTAGAATCCATTCGCTAGCTCGTGTTTTAATTCCACACTTGCGTTAAAATACAACTTCGCACTGTTGTATAACAAATAATTATTGTTTAACCTAATAACAAACCAAACAAATCATTACCCAAACACTCAACACACACACAAAACTAACCACCAAATCCAACCATTAACAAAAGCCATTTCTTTGCTCAATAAAATATACTTAATCAAATAAGAAATGAACTCAATGAAGGCAAAGCGAAGCCGCTAAGAGGCAAAAGACTCGAGTTATTGACGGAGCACAATAGAAATAATAGTTTTTGTCGTAATTGTGTGAGCGATACGGCTGGGGAGTTTTATTTCTAGGTATTAGAAAATTCTTTCATTTCAGAGAACATTTCAAGAGAAGACGGGGCTTCACTAGATGGTAGATTATGTGGAGTTTTAAAATAATCAAGAAGAGCACGGTGGTTAACAAATTTAGTTACACTTAAACGACTTTTAAATAACTGAAATGCATGTAAAAAGTATAAGTAGTTGCATATGGAGCTGAATTCGTTATGAGGCAGTCACAGCGGTGATAATTATGTGACCAATAAACATCTTATCTTATTTTTTATTTTTTTTGGAATCAAAAATGAAAATACAATTTTATGAACTCAACTTAAAGATTGTTTGCGATACGCTCACTTAAATAAAAAAAGACAATAATTATTAACGCGAATTAATTATATGATTCCCTGTGTAGCCAAGTTGGTAGTCCAGGGGGGTAATCACGTAACGTTCCGAACGCGCGTCGGTACATTTTAACTGTCAATTTTCCATATAAAAAGTGACATTTAGACCTACCCGACGTTCGTACAATGCGTTACGTGATCTACCTACAGGGCGCCTATGAAGCCGGAGGCCGTGGGTTCGAACCCCAGTAAGGGCATTAATTTGTGTGATGAGCACAAATAATTGTTCCTGAGTCATGGATATTTTCTATGTACTTAAGTATTTATTTATAAATATAAGTATGTTTATCGTCGTCTAGTACCCATAGTACAAGCTTTGCCTAGTTTGAAATCCTCTATAATATGTTCGGAAACCATATATTATAATGACCACCATTTTTGCAACCAGTAACGTAACATCAGCAATTTATCTGTGCCAGTGTTATTAAAATGTATGAAAAATCATAATAACATCGATATCGATGTTATTATGGAAATCTAGTCGGTCATGATTTTAAATCTAGTCGGTCATGGCGGTGCAATGGCCGTTATAGGTTATAGGATAAAGTAGTGTATGTAACTGTACATGATTAGGCATGAAAACACTCGTGTGATCCTATTATGAAACTCGCTGACGCTCGTTTCATATACCCACACTCGCGTTTCATGCCCTTCATTATGTACAGTCCCATAAACTACTATTATACCACTTATGTCATGAGCTTAAATGCTCGTTGTATCGCTCGCTCCGTATATGTTTCGTTATTAGGAGCAGCACGGCTGTCGATATATCTCCGTCGTACAGAAGATGGTAGCCTTATAAATAACACTACTACATGCATTATAGGTATTTATGCGGCGTTATGTTCCTAATGTGTTGAGAATGAGGTATGCTAGGCCCCGTAGTATGGATGGCCTTATCACGCGATAAGTGACAAAATAGAGCATCCGTCCCTGGCTGACACCGTTCGATAGAACGAGACGACGCTCTTATCCTGTCACTTATCGCGTGATAACGCCATCCATGCTACGTAGCCTGCATTTGTTTCCAGATTTCAACGTAACAACGGACCCTCAAATAAATAAAGACTTCGACTTTGACCCAAATCAATTTTGCCCGTAACTTCGTCCGCATGGAACATACTTCCGCCCCCCATTTCACCCCCTTAGGGGATAACTTTCGGGATAGAAAGTAACCTGTCCTACCCTGGGGCTAAAATTATATCTATACAAAATTTTATCTTCATTGGCTCAGCGTTTTAGGCATGAAAAGGTAACAGACAGAGTTACTTTCGCGTTTATAATATTAAGTATGGATATAGGTTCTGGCTATATTGACACTTGCTTACCAGCTATATTGATAAATACAAAACATTTATGCAATTTTATATATGTTATTTATTCTAGTGATAAAGTCCGGTAATTATGAAACCACCCAACGTTGTTTAATATTTAACATAAAGAAGCTGTTATAAAACAGCTAGCTGTAATGTAATATAGTATTTATAAGGTGCTTATTATTACAAGCACCATGTCCAATCAATTCGTGTTTTGGTTTCCTAAACCGCACTATACCGTCGCCATAGTCCCATAGCGGGTCTTTTTTGACACCCGAATCTCAAGAGCCACTTGTATTTGATCGAGCTCCGTATAGAAATTAACAACATGAATGAACTCTATAGAGCATGGGAAACTAAGGGTGCGCTTATTATAGCGTTTTAAGGTAGTTTTTGATGGCACTACAAATAAAATTCTTTCTACTGCAAGTGCCGTGCTTACAGGTAACCAGGTGAACTTCACCTTATTGAACGAGTGAGCGAAGCGAGCGAAGTTCTCCGTTTCAGCATGGGAAAATAATATTTTGTATATCTGGCTGTTCTCCTCTACAGGTTACATTTCTGTTAAGATTCTCGTGAAGTTATGTGAGCAGGTTCAGTAATCATATAGTTTTTTTTGTTGATTACATTTTTAGAAATCAAAAATTATATAGTTTGTAAAAAAAGACAGGGTCGCGAGTCCTACACAGAACCACTAGTAAAATTGTGATTTTAATGCATCTAAATCCACCAAACGTAGAGTTTTGTTATTATTTTGAACCCCTTTATGAAAAACATACTAAAACACACTTACCTACTAAAAGTCAATGTTGTATTTTTTTGTATAAAATCAATAGTTGATTAACACACTAACATTTTCTATTATGTACTTTGCATAGTGATTAAAAAACTAACTCATCTACGTGAGGAAGGTTTGCCAATAAAGCGTAGCTGAGACTTGTAAGTAGTTGTAAGTCTCAGCGTTTTCTGTTAGAAACAAGTTAAGCAGAAAACGTATTATAACAATCGATGAAAAAACGGCCAAGTGCGAGTCAAGACAGGCACATGCAATGGTTGCGTAACAAAAGAACGCACAAACCTTTAAAAACCTCAAAACAAAAACACGTAATGCCGCGTTTATGGACAGAATTCTCCAAAAGTGAGCTATTCGCATTTTAACGGGAGTGTCAAGGAAGACATCTTGTCGAGCCTTATTTAAATCCAAAAAAATATTAACTGTAAGCTCATTGTACATACACGACACAGTGATGCATGTAAAACAAAATTTAAAAACTTTTAAACGAGGCAATGAAGTTCATAAATTCAACACTCGAAATGCACATAGGCTCATAAATATTCGAAAAAGGCTAGCGTTGTGTGACAAAGACCCTGAAGTGATGGGGCCTACCCTATATGAAAAATTACCGAAGAGTTTATAAGACGTGGTCAGTGTATCGGAATTCCATTCCCAATTAAAAAAACTACTTTTGCGCCACCTTTGCCGCCCCCGTGGGACTTGCTCTACGCAGATGACATAGTTTTGATCAGCGAAGATACGAAGGAGCTGCAGAACATCTTAGAAACATGGAGAACAGCTCTAGAGGACGGTGGACTCCGAGTGAGCCGGCAGAAGACCGAAGTGATGCACTGCAACTTCAGCGATGCCAACGACCGCAGCACAATCTACCTAGACGATAACCCATTGAACGAAGTAACGAGCTTCAAATATCTGGGCTCCAACATTCAAAATAATGGAACCATTGAAGCAGATATTGTTAATCGTATCAACACTGGGTGGTTGAAATGGCGTGAGCTCACGGGCGTGCTCTGCGACAAGCAAATGCCGGTTCACATTAAGGGCAAAGTCTACAAGACGGCAGTGCGCCCGGCAATGACCTACGGGTCCGAGTGTTGGCCACTCAAGAAACAACACGTCGATAAGTTGCATGCTGCCGAAATGAGAATGCTTAGATGGGCCGGTGGAGTAACACTACTAGACCATATTAGAAATACTCACGTCAGAGGTAGTTTCAGGGTCAGGCCAATACAGGAAAAGCTCACTGAGAGCCGTCTCCGATGGTACGGCCATGTCATGAGGCGACCACCTGACCACATGACGAGGATGGTTTTGGAAAGGACTGAGAGGCCTAGGAAACGCGGAAGGCCCAAACTAACATGGATGGGACTCGTTCAGAGGAACCTTAAAGATGCTAATTTATCACCAGAGACGACCCAGGACAGACGTTCCTGGCGACGCCATACAAGGAGAGCCGACCCCAAGTAGATGGGACAAGGCTAGGAAGAAGAAGAAGAAGAATTTAAAAAACTACTTTTAGAAAATACTATACGAGTATATTACATGGACGAATTCATGAAGCCGCAAGGCTGAGAGGCTGTTCATGCGGTGTTTTTTTGTATTTTTAATTAAATTATGAATTATCAACTATTGTAGCCTTGACGATCATAGTAGGTATTAATTCTTATAGATTGACATTAATGTAGTTTATAATCTACACTATGGGTCACGCGTCACGCGTCGTTTTGTCACTGATTTCCACCAGTGACAGCCTAAGGACGTATAAATGACGAATGTTGCATCATATCAAGGCGTCACGGATCCATTAATAAACCCTGTCAATCTCGACTCGTGGATTCTCTAAAAAAAATATTGGCAACGGAATTTCCCAATAGCCACCACGGATTTTATTTTAGATTCAAACATTTTAACGAAAAATGTGTGCAGCTGCCAAACTGAAAGTTCACCGAGTGAAACAGCCGACGAGGTCGGATAAAACTGGTTAACTCAGAATTTATCACAAATCCTAAGTAGGTATTCTTCTTGCTGCTTCGGCTAAACTTGACTCTCGCACACCTCTGAGATGTCAACACATCCAATTACGTTAAGAAATTACGTTGATTCAGAAATCGTATAATAAAGTGACGGATTATATGTCGGACAAAAATGTTTGGGATTTAGATTTAAGAATTGCAACACCTAGTAAATAATTATTTATAGCCCGGCTAGCCGGCGGGTTAAGAATAAGAAGAATCGTTTATATACAATAAAATATAATAATAAAATAAAGTGGAACTATGTACAGAAAGGGTTCAACTTATTCAGTCAGTACGGAGCTGTAGAAATGAAAAGAAAGGTCACTGGCCTGAATAGGGTATAGGATCCGTAATTAAGACGGTAGAAACCGAAGTCCTCAGGCTTTCAAATACACTCGAAGTTTCCAGGCAGGTCGGCTCCAAATCTCGGTGCAGCGTGCAGCGCAGGCGAAGCCCGCTGGTCAGTAGCAGCCGCCAGAAGACAACTTAGCCATGCATAAAGGGCTGGAAACAATCCTTTTCCTTAGCACAGGTTCAAACCCCATTCGAGCCTCGTAAGGGTTAGGCCAGGGACGGCTAAATGAGGCTTGGATTGGGTTTAACAGACATTACATACACAACATAGAATTAAAAAAACAATACATACCTGCATAAGTGGCAGCCCTTATATGTATGTATGAACTATGAGTACTGTACAAAATTAACAAGCAGTAGTTATTTCCAGAAATAATAGCAACCATCGATATTTATAACAAACCAAATATGTAGTCAATGAATTGCGCAAGCAAGAGAAAATTTTCCTCGAATAAAACAAAACACGGCCGTGAAAAATTCAATTTTTCTTTTATAACCGGCCAGCGCGCTGGCGACCGCGCGGTGAAGGTTTTGCCGTGTTACATATTCTAGCGATAATTTGTAATTACAAATCTTATTGTACCTATATTGTTGACAGACATATTAAGTGTATGTTAGCATACCTATCATTTTCTTGCCCTTATCCCATTTATTAGGGGTCGGCGCAGCATGTCCTTTTCTTCCATACCTCCCTGTCACTCGTCATCTCGTCACTTACTTCCTTCCTCTTCATATCCTCTCTCACACAGTCCATCTTAGCATACAAATATGGGAAATAAATGAATTATGAATTCAGTTGGATAAGAGCAATGGACGGATTCCAGAGCTCGCGGGTTCAAATCCCGCTCGTGGCAAATAGTTTTTAAATTTTCCTCTTTGATCGAAACTTAGAAATTATGAATTATTATGAATTATGAAAGAAAGATCACGTGCTATGCATGCTAATTACAGGGATTGTAACCGGTTATTCTTTGTATGGGAACTGTAACCAGTTTTTTTCGTTCTTTGTTAATTATTTCATTTTCTAATTGGGCAATCTCATAATACGCACTTGTTACCTCAAAACACAACTGAGTCCTATATACATATGAAGTATAAAATACTTAGTTCGAGATATGTGGTTATTACGAGGTTTTTGAAAAAAACCGGTTACAATCCCTGGTTAATTATTTATTTGAGTGACACTTATAAGTACGGGGGTCAGTAGAAACTTACTTTTGGTTTTCACCACAGGTACATATACCAACTTAGAATGTTAGTAGAAATTGTACTTTTTTCTTGCGAATGAATTTATGATTATGATTATGCGGCGAAAGCATTCAAGCGGAATGCCATGTTTTGAATTTTCTAACAGTCAAAAATCGGCCAGTTTTTTTTTTCTTTTTTTATATTAGGAGCCGCTAGACGGGAAAAGTACCTCCACCTCACAGAAGACTGATATACTTGATAAAAAACCGGCCAAGTGCGAGTCGGACTCGCGCACGAAGGGTTCCGTACCATTATCAATACAAATATTTTGTTTTTAGTATTCTTTGTTATAGCGGCAACAGAAATACATCTTCTGTGAAAATTTCAACTGGAACTATCACGGTATCAGTGAGATACAGCCTGGTGACAGACAGGCGGACGGACGGACAGCGGAGTCTTAGTAATAGGGTCCCGTTTTACTCTTTGACTACGGAACCCTAAAAACCACAACTTGTTCTGTAGGTCGTAGTGTAGGTATCAACACGAACCCTCGTGTCAATAAATGTTCCAGGCAAAATACGGTTTTGAAAACCATTAATTTATAATAGCGTTTTTTTTCTTTATATCATTTTATAACATTGTTCTAAGATGCTTTATTCAAGAATCCAACAAACTCTCCATCCGGAAGTATTTATATGGATTTAAATAAAGCATGAATTGTTTTTTTTTATTATTTATCTTGAATATTATAGAGCAAAAATGTAAATGAACCAAAAAAAAATAACATTTTATTATTATTTTTTCGTAATTTTCAGAAGCTAGTTAAGTTATGTTTTTTTTGATGTCTGAAATTTTGTTGGATTTCGTCGCTAAAAATCTGCCATTATAAATTATTTCCAAATTTTTTTTTTTTTGATAGAGTTCATTCCATAGTCCAGTTCATTGCCTGGACTAAAAGAACGAGCAACGTGAGTGAGACTCCTCTGGAATCACAAGAGCCCATAGGCTACATTAATTCATTTATTTATTTACTTTTTAAAAACTAAATTTCTTAGATATGAATTGCTCCACTAAATCCATCAGTGGGCTCTATACGTAGGCTTATCAGGATATGCGAGGATTACGCCGCGCGGCATGGTCTTAGGTACAACGCAACCAAAAGTGAGCTTATTATTTTTAAGGCACGGAAAAATAAACCAACATCAGTACCTACAATCATGCTGGGCGGCGTCCCCCTTAAAGTGGTAAGTATGTTTAAATACCTGGGGCATATGCTCACCGAGGACATGAAGGATGACATGGATCTTGAGAGGGAGAGGAGGGCAATATGCTTGCCCGCAGATTTGCACGTTGTAACAAGCATTTTAAAGCTTACTGTCAGACGTTTTACACGTGCAGTCTGTGGGTTAGTTTTACGCAGAAAGCCTGTGCCGCTATTCGGGTGCAGTATAACAACATACTCAGAATGCTATTGAGGCTGCCAAGGCATTGCAGCGCCTCGGGTATTTTCGCCGAGGCGCGCACCGACGATTTCTATGCCATCAGGCGAAGGCGTCGCTACTGAGACGGCTGAGAGGCAGCAGCAATAGTCATCTGAGGGTGTTGGCGGAGCGCCTCGACTGTCCACTCTCAAGATACTGGGTTCAGGTGGCTATCGGGAGGGCCAAATAAGCCTGAACCAGTTATTCTTGACTACATAATATAAAACAAAGTCGCTTCCCGCCGTCTGTCTGTCCCCATGTATGCTTGGATCTTTAAACCTACGCAACGGATCTTGATGGATAGACTGATTCAAGAGGACGGTTTATATGTATAAGACATGCATATAAACCCGTGCGAAGCTGGGGCGGGTCGCTAGTATTAAATAAGTTGTTAATTGTATAATGTTGTATAATATGTAATTTGTCATTTAAGTAGCATTAAATTATTATCATTATTGTCACTAACATAGTTCATAAGTCACCACTGTTACTAACATCATATGGATCGAACCAATGATCTGAAATAAAAATATTTTATTTATTTAAACTAAATCGATCAGTTTGACTGTGGAGTCAAAATTGCAGTCTCTTTTTTCTTTAACAAAATATACCTACCTATACTTTTTTTTTTTAGCATTAGAGAGACCTTTGCAGAACAAGATATAAGGTTTTTTATCGGGCACACTCTGCGGATCGAACAGTGAATACGAGTTAATAAATTTCACGTATTTATTATCATGTTTTAGTAATACATACATTACTCAGTGTTGTGAACAGATAAGAAACATTATATTAGTTAATTGATATTCTAAGATGAAAAGATAAGAATTTTAATAAATTGCGTTTGCAATTTTTCATGGAAAGGTGGTACATCAAAAAACCTAAAGAGGCAGAGTTCTCACACAATGGTCTATTTTTAAACGTCACTGTCACTATCTGTAATTCACTCATGTGGGTTTTTCTTTCGAGTTCATATTGTTGTCGGTTGAGTCGGTTGTGATTTCTATTGCTGTAAGATTACTTAAAGATTGTTGTTATCGTTTTTGTTGAATTTTGTTATTAGTTGTTGATCTATTTAGATATTTTGTTTGTTGGTGCACATTTACAATGTATGAAGCCGAGGCTGGCCCGAGTGGGCTACAGAAGTCGCAGCCGGTTCCGGCTAATGTTTTTTCATCTCCAAAGAAGAAAAGGCAAAAGCAGAATCCTCTGACTGCCAGTGAAAAGCGGAAGCGGGTGGTGAATATTTACAAATTAGTGTCAGAAATGTGCCATAGAAAGGAGTACCTATCCCACTAACTCAGACCGTGTGAAAAAGACTGCCGAGACTGCTGGCATATCGTTGGCTATGGTATACAACATTTTAAAAGAAAATATATGCGTTCAGCTATCGGTAAATATCAAATGATATGTACTCGTATGTAGGTACATAAGTTCCGAGAAATTCAGTGGTATCGGTCGAAATCGAAGAAGGAAGGTTTATGACCACTGCTTCTGTGTTTACCCGTTTGACAGATAATTCTAATCTTAAAAAAAACGAAGTATAGTAGTGTCTTAAATCTACAATGTATAGGTACTCTATATTATCTTACTATTACCTACTTCAATATGCATGTGAGTAGGTTATCACGTGAATGCTCTATAAAAACGTGAAAGAAGACTTCTACAGGGAATGGATGAGGTATTTTTACAAGCTTTTATTAAGCGCACCCCGTTTGTTTTATTCTTTCTTGGGTCAAATTAAGTAATTTAAATTTCACCCTCTTCCTGTCAACCGATTGATCTGAAATTTTGCAAGCATATGTATATCGCATGACAATGCAATATTATGATGACATGGAGCTGATCTGATGCTGGAGCTGGAAGGTGGCAATTCAGGAACTTCGCAATAAAGACATACAATCACAGAAAAGTACAGTCGGCAATACAAGCTTGTACCAAAAATGAAATAATTGACAGAAACTTGTTTAAATCGATACCTGAAACTAGGTTTTTTTAGGTTCATAAACAATGTCCGCGGACAGAGTGTTTAGTATATAAGGTATGCGTTTCTTCAGTATCCTATCACCACACGCTGTTTACTTAGAGTCAAATAGACAATATACTTATTTGCCACCACCATGGTATAAAATAAAATAAACAGCACAAAATAGTTACAACACAATTTACAACACACCCTAAGTCTCACCATGAAAATTCCAAATCAACTTGAAAGAGTTAAATTAAAACATCCGCATCATTTAGCAAAGTCAAATGTGATTACACAAGCCCGGCTGTGCTGCCCTCTTATTACACTTCCTAATGAAAAAGGTTGTAAGAGCGTATGGACTTCATAGTTGTTGAATGCTCTCGCTCGCAGGAATGCGTTGTAACTTGCACGTGCAAGGGTGGCTCGGTTATGCAGTTTATTAACTAGTTGGTATTACATTTCCAGAAGCCACTAAATATAGCCGAACGGTAAGCGCGACTTTCAATCTGGAGCTCGTGGCTTCATCAAAATAAATAATCAGTAACTGTTCGGTGAAAATATGTATAAGTTGTAATAGAAGTAATAAAACATACAAATTTAAGATAAAACATTATAAAGCGAGTCGAGTGACCTCGCATATAATCTCGCATAGAGATTTGCAAAAAGATGTAATTTAGTTAACTTTATCTGAAATAAATAGTTTTTTTTAAAGAAAACATCGTGAGTACACCAATCCTAACACGATTTACTTTTCCCTCTAGGTTAGAAGGTCAGATGGCAGTCGCTCTCGTAACTCGCTTGGAACTAGGTGGCGAAGCGGACCCCTGGCTCTTTTAGGCACTAGTCCCACCAAGGGCGAGGAAGCGATTAGCTATCGACTATTTTCTCGCCCAAGAAACGAAGAAAATATTATAGATCCCGTGTCGGTAAAAGAAACAAATATATTTATAGTTGATTGCTGGTTTTTCACACTTACGGCGGGGATTCTCTCTTCACTCGCCAACTTATTTCTAGTTTCTAACTCTCATCGCTTCTCACTCATCGTCGGCGGTGGGATGGGAAAACGCTTGGAAAATGATTAATGGAAAATATAATTGTCAATGGAAACAAAAACCTCTACAACAACCGAGTATTGATAATGTTTCATGTTCTTATCTACACGGTGATTTTTAATTCGTGATGAGGAGTAGGTAATTTTTTCTAATTATGTACATACATACATACATACATACCATCACGCCTTTATCCCTAAAAGGGGTAGGCAGGGGTAGCGGTGATCAAACATTCAATGGACATAAGTGTTGACATTATCATTAAATTCATTAACTATACCGTAAATTAATTGCATGAGACCTCTTTCATTGAAATCCCATTTTAGCTGTTTATCAATAAGTATTTTTCGCCTCCTGATCACGGATTAAAAATCATCGTGTTTATATGTAGTCATGAGTACATGAAAATAACCAGTGGTAAATAATAATAATTAAAATGTTATTCATAAAGAGGAAATTCATATGCTTGATGGTATAGAAATCAAAAAATTAAATTTATACGTCAAAGTATGTATTAAGCATGATTTATTCGTACCTAGTATTCACCTTAAAGTGAATCTTCTATATTGATACTAGGTTTACGCGTACCTACCTACTATCGTCATACAAACGAGGTCTTAAGTTATAGGCCAATCAAATTAAAAATTTTCGAAGAATTAATTCCCAGAGAGCTGGAAATCGTTTTAATTCCTTCATTTGGTCCTAATAATCTGAGTTTGCTCAATCCCAGCAGGTGTGCATAAATTTTTGCTCTTTTTTTCATGCAGCACTAAAACGGTACTTCGGACGGAAAATGTATTCTATTCAATATTAAAGAGGGTCAAATTCTGCGTCGAATGAATATCTATAACTTAAAATTCGGTTCAGTGGCATAGTCGAAATCAAAGGTTAGAAACGGAAAATTTTGTTGTTTAGGTGCAAACTTCCATTTTGCGACATTTCAATCTTTGAAAAAAATGTACCTGCTGAAAAACCCATAGAATAAAAAATGCAGAAAATAAAATTTCACATTATATACATTGACCTTCTTTAATATTGAATAGAATACATTTTCCGTCTGTCGTACTGTTTTTGTGCTCATGCAAAAAAACTGGAAAAAGAGCAAAAATTTCGCGGTTATTGGGCTCCCAAAAGTTATGCACACCTCCTTAGAGATGGTGCAAACTCGGATTACATGCATTTAGGAGCAAATGAAGGTACTCCTCCAGCTTTCTGAGAATTAATTCCTCAAAACTTTTTTTTTTATCTAATTTGCTTGGCCTATTAACTCTTGTGGGTTATAAAATTATTTTAAACCATATCATTGTATACCCATAAGACCAACCCCATAGATCTCACTCTATTATAGGGCTAGCTCGATTTGTGTTAGATTATCCTCTAATATTTTGTCTTGACGCACAAAGTCACAGCGCGGCAGCAAAACTAAATTTAAATACTTCAGTATTTATTATGAAATAAAACTATATGTACAAGTACTTATACTTAATTATTCAATGCGAATAGAGACTTACATAGATACAACTTCTCTTTCGAATAGTGTATCTATTTGACAGAAGTGCGCTCATAAAATAACATTACACCGAAATTGCTAAAAGCGACTTGCGATGTTTCTCCTACCAGCGGTCCCCGCTCTAAATTTATTTGGCTTTGATGCCGGCGGAGTGAACCTTACTCCATTAGGGACTAGTGAAAGGGCCAAAAAAGTTATTACATTGTTCTTTGTGTGCATGCGATTATGACTAAATGGAAATCAAGGACACGGCAATTATGGACTAACTTTATTAGTGAAGGTACAGAGAGTAATTCATCGTTCGTCATTTCGTGACGTGTTTTATTTATATTTTTATTCAATTTTTTTCGTTTTGTGTGTGTCACGAGTAAATGTTTTTATTTCTTTCTAACCTTAATGCTTATTATAAACGTTCATCAAACTTATTTTAGCTTAAATGGTGTTAAAACTCATTTAGGTACGCTCTATCTTGACACAGAATGCATTGGGACCGAAACCACCCGAAACCAAGACTTCAAAGAAACGCTGCGCCGCCGCGACTGGCGCGGACCTTCTAGTCTTATGAAGTACAATCGATTATTTTATTGCCACATTATGATGGATGACATGTCATGAAAACGCGTTTTCTCAGGGCCTCTATGCAGCATGTGCGAAATCATTTAACGTTGTCGCCTGTCGCGTGAAGGCCAGAGCATCCGTCCTCCGCGTGTTGTATTGGGTCACTAAGTAGTACCCATACGCGTTGTTTAGGTACGTCACATTTAGTCATAGTAGAAATTACCGCAACATACACATGCGGAAAATCACACTTCCTAGCCAATAAAGACATTAAATGAAATATATACTCATCATGCGCGGTAATAAAGAAAGTCAGTAAATTGTACTGTTATCTCTGTTACTTTGACCTTTGTTTTTGTGAAAGAGATTAAACGCATTTAACCTTAAACTAACAGAGGTTTGTAAAATTTTATATACCTAACTTATATGTAAACTTATGTGGTTCCTTCGAAATGTTCCCCTAGCAAGCAGGTATATATTTTTAACCAACTTCAAAAAAGGAGGAGGATCTCATTTCGACTGTACTTTTTTGTGTGTTTGTTAGTACGCGATAACTCGGTAATTTAAGAACCGATTTGCAAAATTATTTTTCACTTCTCATGCTCGCAAAGTTCTCCTTTGTGCTGGATGTATGCTCTAGTGCACAAAGTAGAAATTTATTTAAAGACTAAGATAATCGGGTCTAACAGCCACACACATAATAAAACTTCGTAGAATAAACTTGTCATTTGATGTGATTTGCTTTAATAAATTTTACATTTCTAAATTAATAAAACCAGATAAAATAGGAGATAATTATTATTTTATAACGTATTGAACCATTAAATGGCTTGGCAGTATGAAGTACCTACCTAAGTCTAAATATCACGTGTCGAAAATTAAACATAAAAACTTTAATAAGGTTAGTGACGGGAACGAGCGATTATTTTATTTTAATTTGCATTTACTGTTATTTTCTCGCAATCGAAGTGAAAAGCAGTGTGTAAAACTCGGGCATAAATTAGCCATTTAACCCCTCGACTAACTATCCACCCTCGCCGGGTGGCTCGGGTGGATATAAACGTCTCAGGTTAAATGGCTTGTTTTATGCGCTTGTTGTACAATCTACTATTTTTGTTTGGCAGCATATACTTCCAGATTGTTTCCGTTGTCACTAAAATCCAGTTCTGATGATGGGATCCTGGATAAATCGAGGGAACTCTTCAAATTTTATAGGCAAACTTGAAGCAATTTGGCTACTGATGTGAAGTCGGTTAAAACTTTGTTTTTATTAAAGTAAATTATTACACATTTAATGTTTCTTCACCAACCGTACTGTCTTTTCGAAGAACTCACGGCTCTAAATACACTGGTTTGCCATAATATCTATACATATAATAAAGCTGAAGAGGGTCGAAAGTCTGTACATGGAAGATATTCGAAAAAAAATTGGCTAGGGATACTTAAAATCGATAACTGAACACGTTCCTACAGTTTTTAGAATTTTTGTCTGTTTGTCTGTTTGTCTGTTTATCTGTTTATCTGTTTGTCTGTTTATGTGACCGCGCATCACGTGAAAACGGCTGAACCGATTAAGATGAAATTTGGTATAGAGATAGTTTGAGTCCTGGGGAAGGACTTAGGGTAGTTTTTATCCTAGAAATCTACCCCTAAGGGGATGAAATGGGGGGTGGAAATTTGTATGGAGCTACTTAAACCGCTGCACCGATTTGGATGAAATTTGGTATATAATTAGTTTGAGTCCCGAGGAAGGTCATAGGATAGTTTTTATCCCGAAAATCTTCCCTTTAGGGGGTAAAATGGAGGGGTGAAAATTTGGATGTAATCCATTTTGATAAAATTTGGTTTAGAGGTAGCTTAAGTTCTGGGGAAGGACATTGGACAGTTTTTATTCTGGAAATCTTCCCCTAAGGGGGTGAAATGGGTGGTGAAATTTTGGAGGGACTCCGTTTAGACCAAATTTGGTATAGATATAGTTTGAGTCCCGGAGAATGACAATAGATAGTTTGAATACCGAAATTCATCCCCCAAGGGGATGAAATAGGGATGAAAATGTGGATAAATCCCATTTAGTTAAAATTTGGTAAAGAGATAGAAGGAGTCCCAGGGAAGGACGATGCATAGTTTTTATCCTGAAAAATCATCTCCTGAGGGGGTGAAATGAGGGTTGAAATTTTGGATAGAACCGATTTAGATGAAATTTGGTATGGAGATAGTTAAGAGTCCTGGGTAAGGACTTAAAATAATTGTTAGTCCAGAAATCATCTCCTAATGGGGTGAAATAGGGTATGAAAATTTGGATGGAACCCATTTACGGTATAGCGAGTTGGAGTCTTGGGGAAGGACATAGGATAGTTTACTCCCAAAATCGGGGTGAAAATTTGGATAAAACCCATTTAGATGAAATTTGGTAAAGATATAGATAGAGTCCTAGGGAAGGGCAATGCATAGTTTTTATCCCGAAAAATCATTTCCTGAGGTGGTGAAATAAGGGTTGGAGATTTTGATAGGACCCATTTAGATGAAATTTGCTATAGAGAGAGGTCTCAGTCCAAGGAAAGAACAAAGAATAATTTTTATTCCGGAACACATGAAATGAGGAAAGGTGAGAAATGGTGGATGAAAATTTGGATTGAACCCATTTACGGTATAACAATAGTTACGGAAGGACATAATAAAACAGGACAAAACTATCCTGTTTTATCCCGAAAATCATCCCCTATGGGGGTGTAATTGGGGGTGGAAATTTGTTTGTGACACATTTTGATAAAATTTGGTTGAAAGATAGTTTGAGTCCTGCAAAAGGACAAATGATAGTTTCTATTCCGGAAATCATCCCCTAAGGGGGTGAAATGGGGGTGAAAATTTGGATGTAGCCCATCTAGATGAAATTTGATATAGAGATAGTTTGAGTCCTGGAGCATTCTCCATGATTTTTGGGATAAAAACTATCCGTTGTCATAACAACGGATAGTTTTTATCCCGAAAATCATCCTCTAAGGAGGTGAAATAGGGGGTGAAAAATTGGATGGAACCCATTTACCGTATATAGCGGTAGTTGGGAGTCCTGGGGAATAGGATCATTACATAGGTAAATATATGTATGTGACGTTCCTTGGGTAAAGGTACCTTATGGCGGTAGTTTCGAAGATTTTTTCTAAAACAGGGTAAAAAAGACGTTTTATTATGGCTATTTTGAAAACTATTAGCTGTAACATTTTGTTGAAGTATCTTTATTTTAAATATAAAATATTTAAATTACAAGTCAGTTAATTTAGTCCTACGGTTTAGTAGAAAAGGTCCTTACGGCCGTGTGATATGAAAATATGCAAAATAATACTGAAAAAATCCTACATGCATCTATTATGGTGAGGCGGGTCATAGACACCAAGTTTGCGGCAGAGTCTATTTTGTAAAAGAAAGGCGTTCGGAGTAAGTTAATCTGTAAAATCATGCAATTCAGCCATAATGACCCTTTCCTTCATACAATCCATACTAATATTACAAATGCGAAAGTAACTCTGTCTGTCTGTTACCTTTTCATGCTTAAACCGCTGAACAGATTGAAATTAAATTTGGTAGAGATACTTTGAATTCCGGGGCCTTCCCAAAGAATCCTTACTAAAGATAGTTTTTATCTGGAAATTCATCACCTAAGGGGGTGAAAAGGGGGGAGAAAGTTACGATATAAACGAGTTCCGCGCGGACGAAGTCGCGGGCAAAAGCTAGTAAATAAATAAATGTTTATTTTCGCAATATGCAATACTTCAGGACTTTTTGACACTACACGGAATTATACTTTATGTTTGTTTTATAACAATCGAAACTAAGTTACTGGTTTCAGGAGAAAATTCATTTGAGAAACAGAGCAGTAATTTGCGAAATAAATAAATTTTGGGATTAAAACTGTAAGTCTCTAAAAATTTTTCCTCAAACTGAAATGTCGAATTTTTTTATGAACTGTAAATAAATCGAAAACTTCTCCTTAAATTAAAAATGGTAAATCTGACAGAGAGCAGCAGATTTTTTTTATATAAGTTGGTTAATAATTCGTTTCTAGTTATGAACTTTAATTTTTGCCTAGAAATATTCTCGGCGTTATTTAATTAAGCTTGGCCACAATAAAAGTTGGGAGGCATGTTAAAAATTCTCCTCCCCTCGCTTTCCAGTACTCAAAATTCTTTGTCCTCTAATGAAATCAGACGACATTGGGCCCCCACAATCATTTCAACATTCCCAAAATGCCGGTCACCAATTACATGAATCAAACAAATCAAATATTTCAATATAAAATTTATTACGCCTAACAAATTTTCCATCGGTAAGAATATATATTTCTACAACTCCTCGCTTCTCTCATAAATAATCATTTACATTCTTAGCAATAAGCAAACAAATAGGTATTTACAATTTCCTTATTCCCTAATTATCCTTGTTTGGCAACCTAATTAGTAAATTATACGGTAAAATACTTGTTTTGATCCCTGTTTTATTACAAATTACGGCTTCTTGGTTAATTTGATTTGTAAGGACTAAAATTATAATGATTTAAGACATCAAATAACCAAGAACCTTTGCAGGTCGACCAAAAAAGTCAAAGCCACAACAAACAGCTTAGTTTTATCACTGAAATGTTTATAAAGTTACGAGTACCTTGACACAATTTGAGCTTCAAAACTGTCGCTATCACTGACTACGTCGATCTGTTCCTGGTCGTTGTCACAGCCCCCTTCTGGCTGAGATTTGGAACTGCAGGAAGCCTTGGAGCAGCAACACTTCTTGACCCTCCCGTCCGTGGCCGGGGTATCCTCCTTCTTGAGCTTAACACGACGGTTCTGGAACCAGATCTTCACTTGTTTCTCAGACAGCTTCAGTCTCGAAGCTATCTCGATTCTTCTCAGCCTCGACAGGTACATGTTCATGGAGAATTCGCGTTCTAATTCCAAAAGTTGCATTCCGGTGAAAGCGGTTCTGATGCGTTTGCTGGAGTCTTCCTTCAACGGCATGCGTTTCAGGTCTTTAGAATAGCCGGGGAGGAGTTCTTCTGGGTGCGCAAGCGGCGGGCTCGGCGTGCCGTTCCTGCTGTCACTTGACAGTGAAGGTGATCGCTGCCCTTGGCTCTTCGAGGGAGACGTGGCTGCGGACTTGTACGGATGGTGTAGATACGGTGACACAGACTTCTTCCTCCTACTGACGTAGTTTAAAGGTTCCTGCTCCTCACTCTTCAAGTAAAACGGTCTCGGCTCACTGCGTGCGTGCTCGTAAAACTCAGGCTGCGGCAGTTGTTGAATCAATGGGTACCTGAAGTTCAAGTGCTCCAAAAAAGGCCTGAACAGCTCCGGTGTCCTCGGCGGCAAACCCAGACCCAGCAAATTGTTCAGATTGCTCGGGTATGGGTAGGGAAGAAACTTTGGCCTGGCGTCCATGTGGTGACTCAGCAGCGTGTAAGGATGGTCACTCGACATGTTAGTGCTCTTGCAGTCTTTAGTATCACTGATTAACGTATCAACTAGGAAGGATCGGGACATTGTAGTGTGCCGCTCGGCGGTGGATCTACAACTGGTATCGAAGGGTGATCGTTCTGCAAGTAACAATCACAAAAACTACCCCCACTTAGTGCACCCCATTGTAAATAAACACAATAGGACTCTCGAAGCGTTTTGGCAATTATGTGGCCCGTCCCACCCTTTTGTCGGCGAGCCGTCATCCCCAGTGCTAGTGAAAAAAAACGCATTGTAATGCGAGTATTTTAGTAGCTATGAATAATTTTGTATGGAACGGTAACATGCCTAATGTCTATCTCATTAAATCCAATTTTGTTACTGTTTTAGTTGCGCAACCGGTTTTCGAACGTTTGAAAAAATAGAAGTTGAGTTTTGAATAGACGTGACGGTCTATTAAATTAAAGAGTATCCCATTCTTAAGCGAATAGTAAACTGTTTAATTTCTACTATAATATTATGATTGGACATTATAATATTTCTGCAATCGTAACTTTTTTATTATTCGTGTTATATTTTTGAGGTTAATCACTTTTTGTGTAAGAAAAATAACTAAATAGAGTGCTTCAAAAACCATCATTGGGGCAGGTCATGTAGGTTATACTAAACCATTATGGGGACCTATGAAAGCAAATCAGCTGTTGCATCATTAACTTTATTTTCCTAATCAGCTAAAATAAATAATATATTTTTTTTTCAAAATACCTATCTAAAAAGTCAAATTTGTCATGTTCATAACATACATACCTACTTTTACTCCAAACCGACCAAGTATCACATCTCCGACCATCAAGACTCCTTCATCCCCTAGCACTGCATCAATTAAGTATGAATACCCTGTAATGTGCACCGTATGCCACTCGCGTGACTTTGATGCAGCCCTGGGGTGTAGAGGTAGTGCGCAGGGAGGGCAAGCCCTAGCCACGCCCCCAAATCTCAACCCTAATACTAGTTTATCAAATATTAAAAGGGAATAACATCGTTAATTGTGAACCCATCAGTGTTATTATCATGTCAGTTTCAATTTGGCAGCGTTTTCTAAGTGGGAGCTAATGGGAGTGTGTTTTGATTTTGAAGACGGTTTTATTAGCCGACTATTTCATGAAAGATAATGTTTTTTTTTTCCTTTTTGTTGGCTTCTGATGAAATAGATGTAACTACAGATGTGTTGTTAACTTAATACTGCTATTGGCTGAAATTAAGAATGTATTTATTGATGCAACATCACAACAATATCATTTTCTTCTGTTAAAGTATCTATAGAAGTACGAGTGTAAGCTGTTAAATTGATCTACCGCTATGGCACTTTATTATTACTAGGTATTCAGGTCAATTGTTGTTTTAAATTTAGTATCTTGCCCAATTCTATTCCAACACAAGAACACAACACACGTTCTTAGCAATCCAAAAAGAAATATTTATAACAAACATTCATTTTGCAAATGTGTACTGTATATCTAAATTGAGCTTTTTCCTCAGGTAAATACAGATTCATGAATCTTGATACTTCTTACGTTAACTCGTGTATATTATTATTACCATCAACAAATTTCCGCTCATAATATGACTGTTTCTTATTTTGCCATCGTAATCTAAACAGAAGTAAGTCCGTATGGGACTGAAATAGGTACGACCTTTCGGTATAGCGTTATTATCGCGAAATAAACAAATTACCGTCTCACCTGGCCTCGACAACAGCCAAATTACGATCCCTTGACGAACAGATAACATTATAACAACCCTTCATTTTGCGAGGGCGGTGTCAGGCGACTATCAACTCTCCTCCGTTGTAACAGGAGCCGTTAAACACCACACTTATTTTAGTATTCCATTGTTTGCTCTCATATTGTGTGATTTCGTGATCGTTCCCCGGTCTGACAGATTTTTTAACAATTGGAAACCTTGTCGGTTTTTGCGAGCAAACAGACGGTTTTTGTTGTCAGACGTGTATACGAGCGTGTGTTGGAAACCGTAGAAGTAACTTGTTCAAATAAACTGGTAGTTTCTGAAATTCATTTCCAGTGCATGTTATGTATAGACGCGTAAAACAAGTAAAGACAAATAATATAATTAATGCGTCAAGATTTATTTTATAACAGTCAATAAATAGGACCAAACACTATTTTTTATTCTGTGGCCAAACAGAAATCTGCTAACGTGAAGAGAAATTACTGTATAGGATGCTCAAGGCGCGTATTATTTTTCGAAACTAAGGAGGTTACTACAGAATTTAATTTAATATGTTTCTTATACTGGATTTTGATACTGATGCTGGGCAGCAGCAGTATCAGTTTTGGTGAAAGGTCGACGAAGAGACTTCTGGTACAGCTGTTGAATAGACATTGATGAGCAGAAGTTTGGTCAGAAGCAAACTTGAGGCAGCCTCAGCCGTCTGGAATCCGCACGAAGTCACTTACGTTCTTCTCCTGGAGAAAATTCAAAAAGTGTTTCTGCGTTTCCTATATAAGAAACTAGCGACCCGCCCCGGCTTCGCACGGGTTTACATGTATAATACATGCATGTATGGTTTGTATTTCGTCTTGAAACCTTCGTCTTGAATCACTCTATTTATCTATTAAAAAAACCCCACCAAAATCCGTTGCGTAGTTTTAAAGATCTAAGCATACATAGGGACAGACAGACAGCGGGAAGCGACTTTATTGTATACTATGTATGATGATGATGATTATTATGGTTACTACCCTTTTTTGTACCCGTCTAAATTCCTGTTTGGTGTTCTGGGCTTTAACTCTTTAGAGGTAAGGCGCAAGGTAGTGTCTTAAGAGGTAGGTCCTACCTGTCCGGAGTTAGTAGCGCAACTGGTACGCCTGTTTGTGCCCTCACTGGCGAAGGCCAATTTTAATCTCCGGCTACGCACCCGTCAGCATTGCCGCCGCGCGCGCACCGTGTCCCACGGCAAATCACCACTTGTTCGCGCGCTCAACTGCATCAACGCGCTCCTCACATCAGCACCTGAATGTGATGTTTTTGCTAGTAGCTGGATGACTAAATATATGTGACGAGTGTATGAAGTTCTGCGAGGCGATTGATAAACGGCGGTATGTCTATTATTTTATGCTTAAGTTCTAATGCGGTTTGCTTTTCGTACTTTTTGTTAATAATTGTAATACCTATTTATAAATTCCGCAGTGCCTTAGAAATGGACTGTTATGATGTGTGTCTTTTGTTGAAATAAAATAAATACATAAATGAGCAGGCCAATGACTTGACAGTGCGGTGCAAAAACTAGAAAGTAGTGGATACTTACTGCACAATAACTCTTACCTTTCTGATGATTATGATGATGATGACAGGATTTAACGTGTCGCACTCGTGTCGGACTCGTCAAACCGGGACGTGAATGTTTCATCATTGTATACCTTTGTATTCACATTTTCATCTCCGCAAAATTGTGTTGTTATGACAAGAATGCAGATTGTGTAATCTAACAAAATGCCACACTTTGATAAAATAATCCAATTTGCAGAATGTGGGACGCGTCCTTCATTTGACACATATTTTCCTTCACCAAGGTTCAGGATTATGTTGAAGGCTAGGACCTTGCCTGCAGATTGCAGAGTTTAAGAAATCTGATAGTATTGAAAAACAATATCTCAGATCCTATAGTCAGTTTGGATGGGTTGGTAGCGATGTGTATAAATGATATTTATTCTACACATAGGCAACAAGGGCACTTTTACATATCAACGTCAATTTACAAAAATAAAACTTACAAAAATAATAAGATTAACAAGTTAATGAACACCAGCATAGGTAAACTAAATTATAAAACATTAATTTTAAAATTAAAGGAAACTAAGAGATGTGTCAGGTTTAAGTCCAAACTACTGAAGGGAGGTGAAATTCATTGATTATTCTTTAAATACTGGTTTTTCTTTTGTCATTGAAATAAACTCAACATTCAATTATTTAATAAAAATATTTATGAACAGTTTTTGCTACCATCATATCTAAATAGCATATCTATAACATTCAATAGGCTGGTCACTCAACTAAACTAAAATTTAATACCTTTCAAACACTTCCACCAAATACAACGGAAATGAGTTTAAACGATCAATGCCCACCTGCTGGAGTCAAGTGGACAATAGTTTTACACAAAAAGATGACTTTTAAATAACACCTACGTTGTTCTTTTTGTTTTTTTTTTAAACAGCCACAATGGTGTCGCCAGTGCGTCTGCCTACGGGATCCACTTGTACTTCATTCATAAATGTTTACGTTCATTCATGCTTTATCTACGGTCTATGAATGAATCGCCATTGTAAATTGTTAGTTGTAATGGTATTGTATAAGCAAGCTAGATTAGATCCTAGTTGCACAGCGTTAGAGTTTAGTTTTGTTTGGACACGTAACGTGTTTGAATGAAATATGCGAATTGTAGGCCGTTTATCACAACAATGCATGAAGGCAAGAATACAATTTTTAAATAATTGTGTTAAATTGAAAACCGTGGCAGGCTTTTAGTAGTGTTTTTAGATATATGAAATCCGACTTTATTATTTTCAAACTTCAGTTTAAAGTTCAGCTTTTAGATAAGATTCATGCTGGGTTTACACATAAGTATATGAAGGGATTTTAATCTCAAAATGTTGAGCTCGTTATAAACTATTACGTGACATTAAAATCTCATTTTGAAATAAAAAGTGACTAGACATGTTCTTTCCGTGGACCCTTCATGTTAAGTATTATATAACTATGTATATAATTTTATTTTCGCACAGTAATGCGCTGCACTCAGTTTTACATCAGCAGATCATCATCATCAATATCATTCTAGCGATATTACTGGTTGGACCCTATAGGAGCCCGGGTCCGCTTTGACATCAGAATTTTCGTCGAAGCATCAAGGAGTCACTGGAATTGGTAACTAAAGACATCCTATCGTGACGATAATAATTAATTAATTTTAAAATTACCTAAATTCATAACTTCTGTTGATTTTTTCTACACCATTCCCAATACCAATGCCTGAACAAAAATGCTACAAAATGGAAGACGTCCAGTCATCAGTTAAAATTTTATCTCTCAAGAGAAATGGCTCTATCTACCTATAACATCACTAGTAGTCGGAAAGCCTGCATATTATGAACATAAATGACGATCTTTAAGCCAACATTAGAGTAATTGGATCAATCAACTATTTCTTGTTGTACCTATTATATTCGGTTAGACAGGAGACAATATTTCTTAGAAACATTGTTACAACACGGAGTTCTACCATGTTTTTTTGAAATGCGCAGAGGAGTAAGGCAGGGTTGTGTATTGGCGCCCACATTATTTGGCATTTTTTTCTCCGTACTCATGAAAGTTGCCTTCGGCGAAACCACTCAGGGCATTCACCTTCATACCAGGTCTGATGGTAGGCTGTTCAATATATCGCTCTTAAAATCCAAAAAATATCGCGAAGATTTTTATGTTGACAGTTTACTGTTTGCCGATGATGCTGCTTTCGTTGCAACTTCGTCGGAGGAGCTTCAGGGTATGGTAGAGAAGTTCAATGCGGCGTGTAAGCAATTTTCTATGTCGGTAAATGTTAAGAAGACAGTTATAATGGCTCAAGGCGTAGATCGGAGCGCAACTGTACTGTTGGATGATTCGCCTCTGGAAGTGGTTGACAATTTCTGTTACCTAGGATCGACCGTTTCAAATAATCTTTCACTTGATGTTGAGATCAACACCCGCATCGGCAAGGCATCCACGATGTTCGGGAGGCTCAGTACAAGGGTATGGGAAAATAAACATCTAACTGTAAATACAAAGATGATCGTGTATCAGACATGCATCTTATCCATACTCTTGTACGGAGCCGAAACCTGGACGTCGTATGCCAAACAGGAACGGAAATTGAACAACTTCCATATGCGCTGTCTTCGACGCATTTTAAACATATCGTGGAAGGATCGAGTCACAAACGAGAGGGTGCTTAGCATCGCGCGTTTACCTAGCATTGCTGCCGTTCTGAAACAGAGACGCTTACGTTGGCTAGGACACGTGCAAAGGATGGAGCCTTCTCGTTTGCCACGAAAAACTCTCCTGAGTGAAATAGCACACGCTAAACGATCGGTCGGGCGACCTATGTTGCGTTTTAAGGACAGTGCTAAACGGGACATGGTGTCCTTTAGGATCGACCCCTCAACTTGGGAAGAACATTCCCAAGATCGAGACCATTGGAGGGAGACCCTACGTAATGGAGTGGTGGAACACGATAAAGCTTGGTTCGATCTCTTATCCTATAGACGCGAATTAAGACACCAACGCGCTGCTCTTCCTCTTTCATCTCCGGGCAGGACATTTACTTGCCAATTATGTGGTCGTGGCTGTCGCTCCCGTATCGGCCTGACGAGCCACGTACGTAAGTGCCGCAACTCTAATATGGACGCTGTTTAAATCATCTTTTTATAGATGTATAAGGCCGATGATGATGAAAGATGGTTCACAAAAATAGGTTGAACATGACGAGAAAACATACTTTTAGTAGTTTTAGTGGAATTTAACTCATAAAATTGACCCAGGCGACGTAACCATGGCAACTACTGACAGGAAAAAGTTGATTCACACATATTATAATTATGAACTCGACTTTACTGAGGCGGCCTTTACACCTGTAAGTTACTTACGTAAGTTCACTACAAATATTGCTTACAGTGAGCAGTATTTGTACCTACTGAACTTACGTAAGAACTTACAAAATGTACAGGCCGCCCTACGACAAATGCTGGATAAAATAAATGTCGATCTTTAACCTTTGGTGCAACACTAGAGTAATTATACTATTTACCCAAACTCGCTCGCCTGTCACCCACGGCTCCCACGCAACGGCTCCCGAATCCGCATGTTTGCCTAACAACCATCATCCATCTAAAATCAAATAACGTAATTATTTGCTAAAAGCATTTATTATCTATGGAGGGACGCGCTGCCGCGTGGCCGCCATATTATCTGACCTCACCATTTGCAGCCCCAAAAACTAACCCTAAACCTTATTAGCAATAGTATAAAGATAACAATCGTTTGCTTTCGATTTGAGCAGCGGTACATTTAGTTGGTTTTGTTTCATAACGCCACGCGTTCTTTTCATTGGTATCTATTTGAATTAGGAATCCATTTGAATGCTGAATTTGTTTTTCATCAGCCAGTTCTTCTTTACGAATGAACTGTCATTAAGTGTGTTGCCTATTGTGGATTCGATATTTGCCGAAGGATTTTTCGGTCAGGGTTCGAGTGGGGTGGGAATGCTTGTTGATATATTTATGTATCGCTAACAAGCCAATTAAATGGAGCTTTAAGCGTATGTTACTATGTTATTGTAGGTTATCCGATATTTTTTCAAGTACCAAAAATATCTTTTGAATTTATGTTGATATTCGACTCATTAGGTACTCAAGTCTACATTACCTACTTATAAAGTGAGTAGTGATTTTACATGTGAGTTGTATAAAAATTAAAGAAAATACAAAAAATTACATTTTACTATGTAATTCAAATAAAATACAAATGAATTATTCGTGCTTTATTACATTATCGCAAAGCTTCTCATTTAAATATGCAGTGTGAACATTATATTTAATACCTATGCATGTATAATCTGTGACTTTGTTTAATTCAAAGGACAATTGTTGTAAACTCGTCTCCGGTTAAAGTGCCTACTTCACGGGTTTCATTTACATTGAATCCTTTTTTGACTTTCACATCTTCATTACGATCGCATGACTAGTTCTCAAACCTGAACGCTATACTAAATCATGTTCCATATACGTTAAAGAAAATGCCATGTCAGCTGTAGCAAACAACCATCAAGTGCTTGTTACAGTAATTATTTAATTCAAGTACAACGCAAACTTCATTACTAGTCGCAAATGCAAAATCACACAAAAATGAACCCTATTCACACGTACTAAGGCAATGAAAACAAATTGCACGAGAATATAAACGCGTGTGTCCAATAAATTCAGCATCATGCTGACAACCGTGTGTTTTGTCACTGTTAATAGGTTACGGCTTTCAAAACTTATGTCACCCATCAAGAATATCATCATCAATTAAACTTGTGTCATTTTCTTCTAGTTTTAGAGCTTCTTTTTCTTTGACAGTAGTATTAGGTGTTCCATCATTTTCTTTATCACCAGTATCTGGATTATTACAAGAGTGCGTTTTATTCGTATCCTTAACACAGTGCATTAGAGTTGCTATCTCTTTGTACATTGTTTGGTCTCTAACGTCTCTTGTTGTTCCCTTTGTATCCAGATGGGATTCGGAGTACAATGCAATATCATTTGGCGGCGTGGCGAATGGAACGAGTTTGATGCTTGATAAATGGGGATTTGAGTTTTCGTGATGTTTGCGAAAGTTTTGATCTGATACGGTGATGGTGATTTTATTTTGATATTAATGCGTGTCGTGTATAAATACTTTTTATTAGACCACCGATTTAGTCCAGCGGGTACCCGGCCTACGAAGCTGAAGTTCCATGGTTCAAATCTCGGTAAGGGCCAATATTTGTGTCAGAAGCATGTATATTTCTTTCTGAATCTTGGACGTTTACTTTGGTTTTAAGTACCTATGAAACACATTATCGTTTATTACCCATAACACCAGCCTTATTCAGCTTATTGTGGGGCTTGTTCGTGTGAGATATTATGTCGTTATTTTATTTTTCATATTTAAATTATTTCTTTCAGGTTTTACACCTCACATAATTTAAACAGTGTTTATAATTTACATTTTGCATTTCTTCTTTGTCTCTAGTTTCTGATTTGATCTCAAGTTAACCACCTTATAAAAGGATTTTTACATTTTAACATCCCTTCTATACGCTGATACGTTTCTACGAAAGCTAATTTAGCAGACTTTAGCAGAAACCCTGTATAATTGAAATCGAAGCAAACTACGTTTGTGCACGATAATGATACCGAGTCTAGACTTACTTGACTCGCTACACAAATAATACCAATACGCAAAATGGTCGTACGCAAAGCTCAATGATGAGAGACATATAATTGGTTGCTATAGTAACAGTTTTACCTTTTTTGTTTACCATAACTTTGTTATGACTTAGTGGCAAACGAACAACTACCCGACCGACCAAACTAAGTAGCTTTTTTAATAGGAAGCCCTCAGCCATTATAAACACAGCCTGGTGACAGACAGACGGACGGACAGCGAAGTCTCAGTAATAGGGTCCCGTTTTACTCTTTGAGTACGGAACCCTAAAAGTTCCCAATTTAGCTGCCTTTTCGTCCCTAAGGAATCAGCCATAACTTACAGCGGCAGCGGCATCGGTAGCGGTTCACGGCTGTCGCGCCGCCGCTCAAACTGGCCAAGCACTTATACGGTGGCGCACGTATGGATTCTCTAAGGGATTCTGCCTCTATACCAATAGGCTTGTTGCGTGGTGTTAAAATTGATAACGTCGTGTTGGTAAATGGATAGTAAACCATCAAATGATTGTAATAAAGTATAAATTAAAAAGATATAAACCTTGAAAGTTTAGAAAAAAAAGGTTTTTTATTTATTGTCCAAGAGTAAATTTAAAGGTACCAATAGAATCCTTACGCTTTTATAGAAACAAATTTGTATGACAAATATGGACCTAAACGCAGTTTTTCGCGACCGAAACAGCAATTTACTTCATTTTCCAAGCAACGGTTAGTACAAATTGCACGGTGTGACGTCATACTTTAAAGCCAATCAGTATGAAGCGTTTCGGCTGCTGTCAGCGAGGTCCGTCTCGATTTTTTGGGTATTAATGTCCTTTAAATGTAGTTGCTTCCATACAAACATTTGATCATCTACAAAAACTGGTTCGAATGGCATCGTAAACAAATTTTAGGTCACACGCCCATTTTAATGATCTAGATAAATTGGTTTACATGTTGAGAATAACACTCGAATTCTACCTATAGATTTGTACTCAATTTTATTGCCATACAAAACAAAACACCTAATGCCTGATATACGGCCACAACTCAAAATTAAAACACATTTGAGATGTGGCTCTATTGCACTGCAATAAAGCCACATCTCAAATGTGTTTTAATTTTGAATTGTGGTCGTATAGCAGGCAATAGGCGAAAAGCAGGTAAGTGTAATCTTTGGGATACCTAAAATTTTTTGCTTTAAAAGTGTCATCTTTGGGATACCTAAAATTTTCTTGCCGACTTTTCACAGTTGTGCATTCACTACATCGAGGGGCACAATGGATGTTGACTTGCGAAAAACGCCCAGTATAACTAACACTACATCGAGAGGCACAATGGATGTCGACTTGCGAAAAACGCCCAGTATAACTAACACTACATCGAGAGGCACAATGGATGTCGACTTGCGAAAAACGCCCAGTATAACTAACACTACATCGAGAGGCACAATGGATGTCGACTTGCGAAAAACGCTCAGTATAACTAACACTACATCGAGAGGCACAATTGATGTCGACTTGCGAAAAACGCCCAGTATAACCAACACTACATCGAGACGATTCTAGTGAGCCGTAATTCCCGCGATTGTTATTAGTAGGTGGGCATTTACAATGTGCCCAATTAGCGTGAGTTGTTAAACAAAAATTAACTCAGTGACAGGTTTGTGACGAAAATTACGCATACAAATTAAGTGAAAATTAACTTGTGTCACATTTGTACAACGTGCTTATGCAATATCCTTTAAAAAAAAATTACTTGTATACAAACTGCGCGCGTAGCATGGTTGACATTTTATCACTTATCGCTGCTTGTCATGTTCTGACAAGTACTTATGCGAGTGCGAGAGTGACAGATGTCTTATCCACAACGATAAGTGATAAAACGGCAACAATCAGGCCTGCTGAATACTTCATTGTCGCCATAAACTAACACTGAGTATATTTTTCTTAGACGACTCACGCTAATAAAAAAAAATTTTTGAACAGTTTATTTTTCATAAAGAATATTGTTTACAGACATTTTACTTATCTTTACATTTTAAGATTATGCTTAGTTAAGGAGTGCGGAGGGGGGTGCCCCCTGCAAGCAATCAGTTCAGCAATGGGAATTTTGTCTGTCCCCTGCAATGGGAATATTGTCTGTGCTTTTTTAAAATACTACCAAACTGAGCAGACACCGTAGCCTTATGACGCTTTGCTGACCCTTTATTGATTGTCGCGAAAAGTGCCCGTACCGCTCTGAGACAATTACTTTATCTGAATCACTAAAAATTGTTTCCAACCCAACTGTATCGTGTGTCCAAATTTGAATTAGTCCTGAAAGCCGTTTTTCTCTGAAGCCATGACATTTTTAGGATTATTACAAGCTTTATATTTACTTGACCTGATCGTATGTATGTAGGTATAATAAGTATGAAAGGATATAAGTATGTAAGTTGTCCGTCAAAATTTGCAATCCATTTTTCAGTAACTTGCCGTTATCCGATTAAACAGACATTTTGGGTATTAGAGTATAGTTTGGATGACAATTCAATATTATGGCACCACTAAACTGGTCGGATGATGGAGACAGAAGGTGGCCATGGGTATTCAGTACTTAACCGACATAACCCCGTTGAGTTTGGGCTCGTTAGAATCGTCTCATTGAGTAGCTGATGATTGTATACAGTTAGAAATAAAAGCTAGAAACAAAAATGAAATTTTTGAAAGAAACTTTTAAATTAAATGTAACCTAACGGGTCTACACGATACGTATAAGAAAAAACAAAAGCTTTGGGGTCTTCGAGAAAATTGGTTTTATGACTAAATGAAAATTCGGACAAAGTACAAACGATACAGCTGGGTAATGAAATTTAGTGATTGCGATAGGTTACCGGACTGACAAATGTGTGACATCATTGGCGCTGAATGGGTTAATATGTCAAAGCACAAAAGTGCGTACATGTTTATGACACCCTATACCACAGTATTCCCGGTTATTGGCTATCACAAGGCTATATCGACGGGCACAGCTGGCCTCGATAAAATAAACATTTATCACGTGTTTAAACCGGTTCCGATAAAAAACACATAAATGTGTTTTATGCGTTTCAATCACAATCGACTTTTCTGGGGTTTTAACTTCATCTGATACTAGCTGCTCGCGCGGGTTCGCCAGCGTATTGCAAAGAATTTCATTCTATACACAGGTGAAAAAAAAATTTAAATCGGTCCGGTTACATTTAAAAAAAAAACTTACAAAGCTACAATCTCACAAACACGAAACTTCTTTATAATATAAGCATAGAAAAAAACATGTTACGGATTTTCATTAACATATCAAATGTCATTTGCAATAACAGTGGACAATATTATTTAAGAATCTACAAGAATGAATGTACAGGTTCTTAAAGCGTCAGTAACGCAAAAAAAAGCTTCTAAAAATGTATTTTAATGTCCTAATCGGCTTTTCAAATGACGTACCTAGTAGGTGCTAAACAAGCGTACTGCGTACCCGCCAGATGTGAAGCGCGTAACTTACTTAATGCTAATTAAAGGACGCATGAAAAAAGTGTGTGCGACAACTTAACTTGTTATAATTATAGTATTCTGTAAGTAGCCCGCAATGGCACTTACAAGTCAAATTCTGAAAAAGAAGAACACAGTCAAGACAAAACGCCGAAACAAATCATCAGTCAGTCAGTTTTTGCCAAACATAAACTTGTTAAAATTATAGTACTTAAGGTGGTTCGATTGCCATACAAAGCGTTATTTGACATTCGCAGGCTAACGGCGTGATATTTTAAGAAACTTATGTAACAAACTTTCATCAATTGGCTTCCCATTTGCGCCAAATTCTCCCTTTCCTAGAATAAACTTGTATAAACTAGATTAATTTGAGAAAAATAGTTTTCCCAAAATATCACGTGACAAACCAATTTCTCAAATTAATCTAGTTTATGTAAGTTTATTCTAGGAAAGGGGGAATTTGGCGCAAATGGGAAGCCAATTTATGAAAGTTTGTTACATAAGTTTCTTAAAATATCACGCCGTTAGCCTACGAATGTCAAATAACGTTTTGTATGGCAATCGAACCCCCTTAACCTACTTAATGTGTGTTGCGGACTTTATACTTTGTCGACCTTGTCTGTAAAAAACAATAAAATATATTGGTTTCTTTCTGCTCTCTTGGAATTAACGTTATTTTAACATAAAGGCTCTCCAGTTCATCCCATATTTAATAGGGGTGATGACTCACAATTTCACTCACAAAAAATATGCCTAATGATGAAAATCCTATTCAAGTATATCAACAATTTACGTAGCTACAACCGTTTTAATGTTTCTTGTTAGATAATTGTTTCCTAGAAAGGTGCGTTGTGCGGAAAAGGGACACTTATAACTTTGTGATTATATTTTCACCTCTTGCGTTGCTTTTTTCTCCATTTGACTACATTTTTAATCCTTTTTTGAGAAAATACAACATTGTTGATTATTTTATTTAGTGTCTACACCCCTATTGATTATGTGAAAGAACACATTTACCTTGGACAGTTAACGGCACCAAATTACACCATAAGCAAGGAAATCGAAAGAAAAATAGCGAATGGATGGAAGAAATTCCTACTATAGTTTGAAAGAAGTGATGGAAGACAAGTGTTACCACATATCAACAAAAAGTAAATTATTCAACACCTGCATTCTACCAGTCTTAATATATGGGAGCGAAACATGGACCTTAACAAGATGCACAACTGACAAACTCAACATATGCCAACGCTCGCATGATAGGAGCACAAAGACTGGATAGGATAAGAAACTTTAGCATTAGGCATAAGACCAAAGTACATGATGTAACCTTAAAAATAAGGAGGCAAAAATGGTAAGGGGCAGAGACAAATGGAGCAAAATTTACACACAGTGGTATATGGGACGATGACATCAAACAGGTGGCGGGAAAGACATGGGGCAGGGTGGCCACAGAGAGGCCAGAATGGAGAAGATTGGAGGAGGCCTTTGCCGCTTGGCAAGCGGGCGGACACGCAGAAATGGAAGAAGAGCCAAATCTATGATTAAGCTCCATAACAGAACACTTATGTATATGTTACATTTTGTGTCTGAATGAAAGGCTATAATAATAAAACTGCCCTATTCAGAAGAAACTCCCACATCTGTCTACCGTGACGTTTCAAAAGTTACGCAATTAAATTACCCTGCATCTTCGGATTCGATACCAGTATCTTCATAGGCCTTATATAATAATAAAATAATATAACTCTTTATTTCGGAATATTAAAAAGACTCCATAGCTGTTAGTTATATACAAGAAATTATAATAAAACTATGTTAGTGTGAATATTATACAAACTAACTTAATTAAATTAAATTAAATACAATTTTTCAGTCGGGGTTTAGGGCTACCCCTTTAATAAGTCCACTACGTATGTTATACACTACGTAAGTTAAAAACTCTAATACCCTACAATAGGGCTGGCTTGTAAATCGATTATTAAAATTATTGATCACTAAACGATCGTATCCCATTGACACGAAACAACCCACATTCACAAAAGATCAATTCGTCATTGCCGGCGCAGCCCACCGTTCACACCATAGATCCTCGATCAAAATGGCGGGGATCTATGGATCAATGGGCAATGGGCCATTCGTCTTGGTGCTTGTACTTTTGTATTTATTGCACATTGTATTTTATGAATGGAAATAAATCGTAAGTTTAAGAACAAGGGCACTTAGCCGAATTCTAAAATGAGTGTACGAGTAGGGTAGGCTCTCAATCATATGGACTTCAAAGATAAATACAATAAGGAAGTACTCTAGGAGACATGTTTAAGTGTAGAAAAGTAAGACAAGATTTCTAGAATGTCCCTAAGACAAAAACGAAATTTATTTTTATTGAATATTATTTTTTGGTTGAATGAAAAGTGGTAAAGAACCTTGTATGCAGGGGTACGAACCTAAAGTACTTCGCTAGCATGCCGCATAAACGAATTCGTAAATATAAGCACTTACATACGTGATACGTTCCCAATTTAAAGGTTTAAAAATATCTGAGCAACTTAATGCCCTTATCAATAAAGTAGTGTTCACACAGTAGTGTTTTTCGAACCGGGATATATTATCATACATCATATTGTATTGGAATCATTTGTGTTTTGACACGCGACATCAAAACCGATTTGAATTTTGGTTAATTGGACGCTCCTTGTCTAATGTTGATCTGTGACTCCACAAACATTTGATACGTACTTGTAAGCATAAAATACTATAGATAGTATTCAAAAATACACCAAACTACCAAAGAAAGAATCAAGAAGGCTTTGCTTGACATCTCATTATTTCTTAGTTAATTCTGCTACCGGGGTGAGTTGGGTCAAAAAAGACATTCAAACCTCGATAAAAATGTATTTTTACATGTGGCACGTCGATTTTTATACATAAAGAATGTTCCGGCCGTATGAATTTTAGTTTTTTTCAAACCACATGCTCGACAATGCCGAATTATAGGTCATGTAAACCCTACCGAAAGCAAGACATTAAATCCCTTGGTATTAGCCGGGTTATAATGTTGTACTGAATTTCATTGTAACCCGCTGGTTAATAATATGATTTCACTTTTCATCATTCTTATTACTATATGCATAAAGTTTAATTTTGCTAAACACAATTTGTCCTAGGCCATGGCCTACTTGATTTGACAAAATAAATGAAGTTTGCCTCCGTGTGCACCCCGGTCCGGAGGAGCGCGGTGCTCGAAATTCGAATTTCGAATCTAGGACCACGGCTTGTGCTTTCGAATTTGGAACGCCGCGCGCCTTCATTTGTTCACGCGTGACGAACAAATCGAGTTCTTGTAGGTGCCTATAGAAGATTTAATTTCAAAAATAATATTGAAAATGTCGAGTGATGAAAGATCAAATTAGATGCCATAGGCATAATAAACTCCAACTCAACCTCAATAAACGTACCAAATAAAAACATTACCTTATCTTTCCATAATTGGACTAACGTGTCTAATGTTACTATGTACTTTTAATTTGCTAAATACACATTATTTATCTACTGAGCCTGTTTTTTTGTCTCGCATAAGGTGTGAAAAGTACACCTCGGGGATAAGACTGTTTTAGTCTTGGGCGGTTGAACCCCTCACTGCACTCAGGACTCAGTCTTAATTCCCTCGCTTCGCTCAGGAATTAACTTATAACTCCCTCGCTACGCTCAGGAGTTAAATTATGAGTCCTTCGTTACGTTCGGGATTCAATTCGCTCCCGTGACATAAAACAGTGCTTTATCCCCTTGGTGTATAATCTACTATTATGTGTCATTTTTCAAAATTTTAACGATAAACACAAAAATAGTGGGAAATTCCACCTCACCCCGTAGTGGAGTTAGAGGGGATAGCAATGGGGTGAGCTGGGAAAACGTATGGGGAAAAACTTTCGTATTAGCTTGCGTCGATCAGCGTTCCGTCCCACTCCCCGCTCATATTTTATTCTCTTCTGCATGATCGCTCCCCGCAACCCTGGTTCCACTCCAGGCCACATATCTTTCACCTTTCACTTCTAGAGACACCATTTTTAGGGTTCCGTTGCCAAATTGCAAAAAACGGAACCCTTATAGATTCGTCATGTCCGTCTGTCTGTCTGTCCGTCCGTATGCCACAGCCACTTTTTTCCGAAACTATAAGAGCTATACTGTTGAAACTTAGTAAGTAGATGTATTCTGTGAACCGCATTAAGATTTTCACACAAAAATTGAAAAAAAACATTAAGTTTTAGGGGTCTCCATACTCAGAACTGAAACTCAAAAAATTTTTTTTCATCAAACCCATACGTGTGGGGTATCTATGGATAGGTCTTCAAAAATGATATTGAGGTTTTTAACATCATTTTTTTCTAAACTGAATAGTTTGCGCGAGAGACACTTCCAAAGTGGTAAAATGTGTGCCCCCCCCCTGTAACTTTTAAAATAAGAGAATGATAAAACTAAAAAAAATATATGATGTACATTACCATGTAAACTTCCACCGAAAATTGGTTTGAACGAGATCTAATAAGTAGTTTTTTTTTTAATACGTCATAAATCGTAAACCGCAATTTATTTCACGGAACCCTTCATGTGCGAGTCCGACTCGCACTTGGCCGCTTTTTTTTATGTTATAATTTGGCTACTCCGTGTTGCCGCAAGATAAGAAAATATGTCTAAAAGTATAACAAAATTACTTTTACGGCAAACTGAGTAACAAAATCAAAGTAGAAACTGAAAATATTCGCGTTCCATCTGCCTTCTCAATCCCTACTCACCCCATTTTACGGTACGGCGTTGTCATTTACGTACGTTCTATGATCAAGAACCTAGTAATTTTGAACTAAATTCCGTTCAAAATTCTTTATTTTCCCAATATTCCATCGATCAACGATAATTAACCAACAACGAAACCATTCGCCGTGTAATTTATAATGTATTTGATAACCCTTCTGCCATGACCATAATAAACTTATTATAATACCTTCATTAATTCCAATAAGAACACATCCCAAATCACACTGCTCAAAAATCAACCTAATTTGGATATCACTATGATTCAAATTGGAATAATGATGAAAAGGACTTGTTACGTTTTAGGTGAAGAGGTGTTTGTTGTTACATTTATAAATATAGCTCTCTGATTGAGGGGTGTGGGATAGATTTTGACGTAACCGTGGAGAGAGGCACCTGCCAGGTTGGATTAGCCCTGTTAGGGCTGACTAGGACATTTTACTATATCTTGATTTTAGGGTTGTAGGACTATAGGACACTGCAATACGGTAATTGACAACAGTACACATTATTTTTCTCAAACATGCAATGAAATATTCTTCTCTTCTCTTCACGTTCCTTATAATAGACTCGAAGTATCCTTTTTCGGGCGCAGCATCTCGAGGCGGCCTGAAATGGGATTTCGTACAACTTTTCAGGCCTAGGCCTGCAAAGTGACTTTTTAATTTTCATTCCTCTATTTGTGGCACAGCATCACGGCATTCAGCCATGAAAATTAGTTTGATTTGAGGATTTTTATTTTTATTTATTTCATTGTATGTATGCATACATGCCTCGGCGTTAAAACGGATTCCCGGCCTCGTATCTCTATCCGGCCTCGCTACCCGGCCTCTGATGTAATTTACTATTGTTGTACCTAGAGTCAAGTGCAAAAATATGTATCGAATTAAACCATGTACCGAAACCTAAATCCGCTGACTAAGTGCGATGGGACATATTTTTGAGTAAGTTGCATGCACCCATATTTTTACATTACCCATAAAAAACAAAACTCAGCACGGACATACTTGAAAGAAAAAAAAACCGGCCAAGTGCGAGTTAGACTCGCGCACGAGGGGTTCCGTACCATTATCTATAAAAATGGCAAAACAATCACAATTGTTGTATGGGAGCTCCACACGCAAATTCTCACGATTAGACTCGATTTTACAAATTCTACGAACAGTGGCAAAAAACTATTGTAATATTATATAGATAGAGCCTGGTGTTTCCCACTGCTGAGCAAAGGCCTCCCTCTTCTTACACTGTTCGCAGTTTTGAGCTTGATCTGGCCAGTCCTTTAAAAAGGAGTCCAACTTATCCCGACATTGCCGCGGAGTTGAGTTAGCATAAAAGGATAGGTCCGTTAAAAAAAATATAAGACAATGGAGCCATGGCGAGGTCCATTGCCCCAGTCAAGACAAGGGTGTCTTGACTGGGGCATTGCCATGCCCCCAAACATTTGTATATGAAATAAATACGTGGTGGTGGTGGTGTAATTTCTTACATAATATTATAATGCACTACCAACAGCTTCA